>CM044557.2:29843199-30443199 GCA_024416835.2 Perccottus glenii
TCAGAAGTTACCAAACAGTGAAGTCTGCTAGATACATAATATACACAAATGAAGATTACCTTAAACTGCAGCAAAATTAATAATTAACATAATACAAGATGTGTAGACATGACAATATTAAGTTGTTTTACTGGTGAATGAATACTTGCAAAACCACAAGATTTGTTTTATACACAATGTTATACAAAATACCAAAAACATTCCTTTATAGTATAATGCATATGTATAAAATGAGAGGGAGTTTTATAATACCATAAAAAGACTAAGGATTGAACATAATTGATAGTTCAATGACAGAAGGAGACATTTAAATTGACTTTCCTTTGTAAAATTCATCATACACTTTAACAAAATTGTACAAAATTGCACTGCAGGCAACAGCTCAAGTTTTCTCAAGAGATCCACAGTGAGGAAAGGGCCTAGTGGACGATCAATGTCCTTACTGTGAGCTGCACAGTAGAACACCACATAGAAAATAGTGCTTTCATCCAGAGAGAGGAGGTCCCTTGCCACTTGTCAAGTGGTTTGAAACAGTCCATGCAAATTTGATCCTTGCTCATGTGGAGGACATAAAGGGGGTTATCACCAATGAATAAGGCAGGATTATGAAGCTGGACTCACAAGGTTTTTAGTCTGATATTAGGTCCAAACTAGCTGATATAGGCACAAGCCCGGCATGGAATTAATCTATAGTAATTATAATTATCTATAGTAAATATAGTAACCCATGAACTATTACAGGCAGTGCATGTTTCTATAGGCATCAATGCAGATGTGGGGCATTTCACTCAAATACCATCAATGTAGTTTGTTTGTTAAGGGTCTCTGTCATCCAGGTCATCTTGAAGAACATCAAGTTCACCTGTGAAGATGCAATAGATTACTGCCTGGCCTTCTTAGACTGTGCAGTGGTTATCCAAGCAGACATTTATAGGAAACCATCACACACATTTTCATATTTGTTGTTTGATTCCCACCACCCTCTGTAGCACAAGCTTAAGGTGTGTTCACACCAAACGCGAATCAAGCGTTAGCGCGAGTGACATGTCATTGTCATATCCTGAGAGAAACAATCCATGAGTCAAAGATTCCTTTTGGAGGCTGCTGGCTCCATTTATTAAAGAAATAAAAACAAATAAGAGATACTACACAATGTTATAAATACAATTTTAAATACGATTTACAGTTTTATAGACATAATACTATATTGACTGTACTGATAACTGTTCAGAAGACTGTAGTTGTCCTCATATTAATTACTCATGATCACACCAAATATTGACTGGAGACAGATGGACAGACTTGAATAGAGCGTCAGTAGTTGCTGTCCTGCGGAAATCCTCGCACCGACTCGGGACAACAGGTCATCGAACTGGGGCCGGGTCAGTGGGAAATACCGCTGAATGCGGCCGTCATCCAGGCGCAGCTCCTGGAAAGTTTGTGAAACTCACGGAGCTGGGTCAGCCACTGAAGCATCCGATGGACCCCCGCTTCGTAAAGCCCTGAGAGACTGTGGATAGATGGACATTCAGCAAAACCAAGAGGACACAGAACAGACAGGAACCAGGGACAAAAGGGTGTAGTTATCCTTATGTGTCCCTTATGAGAAATGTAGTTTCTGCAGTTCAGTGAAGAGTGCAGTGACAGTTATGTCGGTGAAACAAAACAACAGCATTACAAGATTTGAGAAACAATAAATATTTACTATATATGGTGAGGACAGAAGCTAATAAAAGTATCCATTTCAAAAACAATTGGAATTATAAATTATTAGATCATTATACTTCTATGGCAGCTTTTAGGAGGATTAGAAGTTTAGCAAGGTAAGTTCAGGGTTAACCCTGGGTTTTCGGTTTCTCAAAGCTGGTTCACTTTCTATCAAGGTAGATCACCGTGGTAACTAATATTGACATATTAGATTTTTAATGTGTGCCGTCATGCTGGATCCCAACTGATGGTCATATTCTGTAGATCGAATGACAATCTAATGTCCATGGTAACGCCTGTCTGCCACAGCAGCAGTTAAATACCTGTTTAAGTCCCTCTAAAGTGGTATGGTTAACTGTCAAAGAGACATTTTATTACATCATGCAAGTCCACAATTGAACACGGTTGATCAAGTTTAATATTTTATTGGTGAATCAACATATTTAAAAGTGTCCATCAAATTTGCATGAGTGAGAGCAGTTGAATTTATTTTATTATAAAATCAAAAAGTCCAGAGTTTAATTCAGCTGTTGGTGTGGAACATCTGACTGAAAAATGATGCCATTGTGTGGTGGTGACATGGCAGGTTGTGATGAAGACGTATTGATAAATTTTGACTTTAAAGTGGCACGAGTGAGAGCAGGCCGATCCTCAGAGATGCAGCTCTGCTGTGATGACATATCTACTTGAGCACAGACAGGGCGCTCCTCTGATGTGGGAGCTTTCTGTTGTGGTGCTTGAACCTTAGCAGGTGGATCCAGTGGACAAGTGTCTTGTAGTTTGTCTCTGACTTCAGACACAGCTGCTGTAACCATGTCAAAGAAAGGCAGTGGGGTCTTGCTGACGTTGGACAAGTCTGAAGTCTCACTAAGTTTGGACAGAGATGGAAAGTTGTGTAAAAATTTATAGTGGTCATCTGTGTGTAAAAGTTTATCCAGCTCGGTGTATTTCATCTTATTTCCAGAGATCTCTTGTTGAAATTTGTCTTGAAGATCTTTGACCCGACGCTCTTCATGATCCTGTTGGGATCTGATCTGCAGCTCCACTTGAGTCATTCTTTTCTTCATCAGACAGATCAATTCTTTGAAGCTCTTCTCACTGTGCTCCACTGCCTTATCAGCAGAGCGACTGATGTTTTTCACCTCCAGTTGAAGTACCTCCACATCTTTCTCTGTGTCCTGAATTCTCTGCTGGATTTTTTGTTGACATGTCTGTAACTCTTCATGCCTCTCAGTCCTCGCTGCAGCAGCAGAAACTGTGTCATGGTCTTTGTGTTCATCCACAGAGCAGAGGTAACAGATACACTGCTGATCAGTACGACAGAACATATTCATTATGTCAATCTCATTATGTTGAGATCAGAGGTTGTCTTGGAGATTCTCAATGGGGTCCATCAGCTTGTGTCTCTTTAACACAGCAACTTCATAATGAGGCTGAAGATGCTCTTTACAATAGGAAACCAAACACAGGATTTTACAGCTTTCTTCTTCCTCCCAGAGCACATGTCACAGGCCACATCTCCAGGTCCTGCTTGTCTGTGATGAGCTGGAGCAGCAGGGGGTAGTCTTCTTCAGTCCTTCCATTAAAATAGCCAACATGGTGTTTTTCACCAGCACAGGCCTCTGAGTGAAGCTCTGTCTGCACTGAGGGCAGCTGTAGCTTTGCTTACTGACCTCTCTCCATCCCAGTGGGTTTTAACACAGCTCATGCAGTAGCTGTGTCCAAAGGGAATAGTGACTGGATCCTTCAGAAAATCCAAGCAGATGGAACAGATGAAGGTCTCTTGGTCTATTTGAAGTTCACTCTTGACCATTTTCTTGATGTAGTTGCACTCCAGTAGTGCCTGTTGTGTTTTCATGCTCTCAAGTGGCTCAGCTTTTATGTCTTAGACATGTTGTCACAACCATGAGTATAGTTTAAGCACCTGTGGGAACATGAATAGAGATAGCAGAGAGTATAAGCTGTCAAAATTCAGTTTTAGACAAAATCCACCTCATAAGGGCTTTGAAGTCTTGTTTAAAGTGAATCTGTAATTAATCACACCGTGTACTTGTTCAGCTTGTCCAGACTCATGGTCTAAAAAATCTTTTATGCTTAAGGCCCACAAAATAAATGGTTAAAAGAAGTTAATAACTTTATTTAAAAAGGGAGTTTAGATGTTGAAATCCTACAATAATTAGTCCGAGAATGGTGATTCGGCCTGGACAGGACCAATAATGACAAGACAATGCAGGTATCTCATTGACGACTGGCCAACGACTGGAAGGTAAATCAAGAGGTTAAAGAAACGGAGCACTTCTCACAACAACAATGGCTCTTTAGAATAAAAAAATAAATTAAACTGGTCACAAACCAGTAACCTTTAGTCATTGCTTTTATATAATTGTTGCACTGGAAAAGTTTTATTAAAGCACTTATTCTAACATTCTTTGGTTATCTAGTCTGAACTAGTCTGATCTAAACTGTATAACTTATCCCTTGTCAGCACAAGTAGCAAAAGCCCTTCATCTTCTACCGCTTTATCCCTTTGGGGATTGGGGATCCTATCCTAGCTTCTTAGGGCCTGAGGTGGGGTATACCTTCAACAATCTCTAGTTAGCCTTAGGGACCAAGTCCAGTTGGGTTTTTGTCAGAACTCGCCACAATGCAGCAATATATTGCTTTCGTTTTAATTGTTGCCATTTTTATCAGAGATATAAGGTGTGGTGGCCAAGCGGTAAGGCGTTGGTCTCGTAAACCAAAGATCATGGGTTCAACTCCCATCCATGCCTGTCATAGTGGTGTCGGAAAGACATTCACTACTAGTACTGTTGTCCAGTGGTGGACAGTAACGAAGTAAATGTATTTTGTTACTGTACTTAAGTAGTTTTTTCCAGTATCTGTACTTTACTAAGTATTTCCATTCGGGATACTTTTTACTTTAACTTCACTACATTTCAAAGTCAAATATCTTACTTTTTACTCAATTACATTTTGCAAAATTAGTCGTTCCTTTTTATTTATGAGTGGATAGAAAAAAACTGAAGAGGGCAATCACACGTGGCAAACCACCAATCATGATACAGCGCGCGCTCTGTTTTGAACTTGGTCTGGTAACTCTGGTTACCGCTTATTTAGTGCGTCAGTGCAACAGAATATCATTCTGAGAGTGCTGATTGTCTTCACTCTTCATTAGGATGGAAGTATCACAAACTCCTGAATCTAAAGTGCCAGTGCCACAACATCCGTGGCCTTATTTGCGGTGTTATTTTGAAGTCGTTGAAAAGAAAAATGAGTCCTTCATTTTTAACTGCCTTCTTTGCCTGCCTCGGAACTGTAACATTTCTTCTGACTGGATTCTCCTTCCAATCTTAGGAAACACATTGAGGTAAGCCATTTTCATTCTGGTGGTCATTTTTATTGAGTAATCTAACAGTATCTCGCACCATTGTGTTTAAGTTAACGTTAGTTCGCTGTTTCACCAACATTTGTAGTATTTATTTTAAACTGAGTGATTCGATTGTGAAATGACAGTCGATTGATGTTAACACTTTTGGTAGAATATAAATTAAATTTTGACTAGTTTTATCTGCAGCTTATGATGCTAAACAGTTGAAAGGTGGAGTGGAGTGCTGCTTATAAACCGAGATTGTTCTTTTTAAAAGTTCAGCTTCCAAAGACTGAGGTACAGAGCCCTGCACATGGCATGCAAGAAAAAAAAAATATTGTGCACGATTTAACATTACTGTGTTTTCCCCCAGACTGATTTACTAAAACGTGCTCTGTATTACTATTACTATTTCGCTTCCTCAATTTACAAATTATGTGCATGATTTTGAAACTCGAGGGAACAAATTAGTAAATCGTGCGCACGATTTAGCTTATTTTTTTCCTGCATGTCACGTCTGAGGCTCCGTAGTGATCTACTTTAAGAATAATTTTTAAATATGTCACTAGATTTATTGAAATCAATTACATCTATGACATGCAAAAAGCATATTAAATTACTTTAAAAAAGCAGGTAGGTTGCTATTATGTTGTGGGGAAGGTTTACAAGTAATGCATGTTTAAATGAAGGTTAGCAAAATGATTGGTCAGTACTGTATATCGACAAATGTAACGCGTTAATACCATGGTGTCAATTATGTTTGCATTTATTGTTAGAATCATTTCCATAAACAACACATTGAATACAGATTAAAAAAAAAAGGTCCAACGTGTCAAAAGTCCACTGTTTCTGATGCATTTGAGAAAAATACAGGCCTTTTGACTTTAAAACCATGTGGTACTTATCCAGAAGAAAATACAGTATAAAATGTACAGCCACGATGATTATATAGAATATAGATATAACATATATAACATTGCACATAATACCAAAAACAATGGAAACACACATGAAAATAAGTGTACATAATATACAAGACAAGGCACTGTGGAGGAAAGCTGCGTGGTCTTTGGATGGATCTGCCCAGCGGAGTTCCAGCGAAATGTCCCGGGAATGTCTCACTGCTGAACGTCAACTGCACAAGGGCTTTACAGCCAAGTCAAAGCCCAGAGGTTCAAAAAATGTTTACTGAGGTTTTTCATAAAGAGCACCAGTCACTATATAACTCACAAGATCATGGTTTGTAAAAGTGACATAGAATTTATTATTGTGAATTACTTTGCAGAAGTAAATTTTACCTCTGAGCCTAGCCTCCCCATCTCTGACTTTTACTGCAGTAATGGTGGCCTCCGTTTGATTTCTGTTGCCACGCAGAGTATTCTTTTCTCAGTTCTACTTACGCTCTTTACTAAAAAGGAACAAACTCTGAGTTAACTGGGCTAAGACTTCTGCTGTTGATTTGTGCAGTTGATGGTTTACGCAGCACAGTTAAAAAATTTGAAAATCTGAGCACCTTTAGAGTCTGTTACACAGGAACGATTCAAGGTCGGAAGTGTCTGAGAGGAACCAGGCACTTTGTAGCATCACAACAAAATAACGCTGAAATGCACGGGACTTGCACCTATTATTTACAACAAACAGATCATTCCACAATTTCTCATGCCTTACTTTTTTTACATTCAAAAATCTCACTCACAATCCAAACCTCGTTGTCAAAACCCCAAACATAATGAAATGACCCTTTAAACAAAATAAATCCACACATGGGAATAAAAACGGAGGTCTCTTTGGTCTGAGGAATAGTGGTGACTAAGCCCTGTTCAGGTCTATCATTTATTAAGTAAAAATGTGTCTTTGTTTCTGTATTTCTCTAAAATGAAATCCTAATTGGACCTATTTCCACTGTACACAACAGCATGTCCCTGCAGGGCTACTGTAGGTGCTCACAGGCTGTAGAAAGGAAGGGGGCGCTATTGCAATGTGCATTTTACCACCAGATGCCACTGAAAACTACAAACTGCATGTTGTTTGGTAAATTTTGCCAGATTTTGAAAAGTATGATGTTGCACAAAGGCATTTTAAAAAAAAGACCTATATTCTAGTGAAAAGTTTGTTTAGCGCGTAGATCTGAAAAGGGCTTAAGTCACATTTGAAAAGGGAAAAATGATGACAAATGGTATTTTAAGTTGAAACAGTTGTACATTATAGGTGTTTAAAAATGTTTTCTTGTGAATTCTTTCTGTAATAAGTGCTAAACCAAACAAACTGTTTTGGAGGTCAGCAGTCTTCTTCTACTTTTAGATTTGGTTTGTACAATGATTTTGTTTTTAAGACACAACAGTTGATTAGCTTCACCTTCTGTCTTTCTGAAGCAAAAACTGGGTGCGACAGTTTGTGGTGGTTTCGTTAAGAGCTTGTGGTTTTTCTCCAGCATTCTTTCATTTATTCTTTCAGTCTTTTGAAAGCGCAGAGGTTCACCAGGCGCTGCTCTGACTGCCGTGGCTGCTAACAGACTGACAGTTGCTGTAGCGCTTCTTCACGATCATACTGATGTAGGCCTTCATCAGCTTCGCAATGTCCATGACCTGCAGACACACACACAGAGAGAGGAGGGTTGAGACACTTTTTTAACTCTCCAGATGAGTCAGAGGTTCATGTAATCTGGATCTTTGTTGAGACACTTTTTTAACTCTCCAGATGAGTCAGAGGTTCATGTAATCTGGATCTTTAATTTCACACCACACCTAAAAACTTATTGTACATTTGTATCAGAAGGTTTGGTAGAAAATATGAACACTCTTAGGGCTAATACAACAACATTTTACTGTAAAGCTCTGCTATGGTCGAGCAACAAAGTCTAAAGTGCCCATTGAAGTGACAGATTCTGGTTTAGTGCTTTCTAGTACAAACCATTTGTGTCTCGAACACCAGCTCTCGTCCTTCCACGGTGATCTTGTAGACGCGTTGGCCAGCGGCGCCCAAACGACAAGATCTGCTCGTACGGGAAAACCTGCAGCGGCCACGGCTCGCCTCGTTTGTAGACGGAGATGGCCTCCCTGCTCACGCCCAACCAGAGCTCGGAGGGGAACGCTCCATCACGGCACTGGAACACAACCACAATTCCCAGTCAGCACACACAGTATAGAAATATACAATAAATAATAATAAATATATTATGTTTATGAACAACGATTAAGCGATAAAGGCCAGTTTATAAAGGCAGTTTATAAAAGGCAATCTTTTTTTTTTATTGTATGACTATTCTGTAACTCAACTTACTCAACTTACAACTTAGTGGCAACAGTTTTCTCAGTCAACCTTTTGAATAAATGTTATGTAAAAAAAACACATTTGTATTGGTCTTTTTATTTTATTGTAGGGAATAATTTATCCAAATGTATCTAACATGAATACATTTCCTAAATGCTGAACGATCCTTTAAACTGTTTCGATTGACTCTGACTCATTCTTACCTCGACATTGAACAGCGTGGAGCCATACCCTGGCCACTCTTTGACCAGTAACATGTATTTGAGCATGGCCTGCTCCTGGTTCATCCCCTGCAGTTTCTTCCACTTCTCCAGGACGCTGGCTTTAAGTGTGGCCACCTCGTCCCGGAGCCACGCCTCCAGACTGTTCTCCTCTTCCAGCTTCTGCCGACTCATGGAGCCGCTCCTAAAGCTTCTTCTCAGAGTCCCCTCCAGGAAACTGGAGCGTTTTCTCTCCGATGTCGCCGACCGGTCCAAAGTTCCCGACCCACCACTTCCTGGGGCGAAAGTCTTAGCCGAGTTCTGGACCCGAGCGCGGAGCCGGGCCATTGGGAAGACCTGGGACATTTCGGGGATGAGGCTCTGAGAGGAGAAGTCGCTGAGGAGGTACTGAAGGCGTAAGGCAGCCAGGAACTGAAGAGTCTCCTCTGGGGCAGGATACTGGCCTCGGATAACAGCCTCATGAGCCTGAAACAGAGGAAACACTATTTTTAAAGTGATAAAATACCTGCTAAAAATGTCTGAAACGTAAAAGAAATGTAGCTAATGTTTTCTGTACTTGATAAAAAACACGTTCCAACATTTCCCAAGCAGCACAAGCCATTTTAATGAATAAATAAAATATATACATAAATATTAATAGAAGGTGAAGCATTCAATATCATTGCTTTTAATTGTTATAATACTGCCTTGTGGACATTTGGACATGTCTCAAAATCTTTTTGTGATGAATTGTTGGAGCCAAGATCAAAGACAGATTTAATGCAGCATTTGGTGGAAGGTTACATAATAAATGAGGTTAATCTGTACAAGACATGTGTAGCTCCAACAAGCAGCTCGCACCTAAACTGTAGGAAACACTAAATATAAATCGTTAGAATGACTGAATGCACACAATAAATAGCGTTTTTTCCCATTCAATCTTTTTTTAAAATTGTATGACTGTTTTATCTGTAACTCACACAACTTACAACTTAGTCCTCTCCAGTACAAGCTGAACATTTCCAGATAGAGTTGTGCTCACAAGTTTACATACTCTGGCAGAATTTGTGCGTTTTTGGCCTTTTTTTTGGATAATATGTCTAATAACACAAAATCTTTTTTTCACTAATAGTTAGTGGTTGGTTAAGCCATTTATTGTCAAACAATTGTGTTTACTCTTTTTAAATCATAATGACAACAGAAACTACCCAAATGACCCTGATCAAAAGTTTACATACCCCAGTTCTTAATACTGTTTATTGCCACCTTTAACATCAATGACAGTTGAAGTCTTTTGTGGTAGTTGTGGATGAGGTTCTTTATTTTCTCAGATGGTAAAACTGCCCATTCTTTTTGGCAAAAAACCTCCAGTTCCTGTAAATTCTTGGGTTGTTTTGCATAAACTGTACTTTTGAGATCTCCTCAGAGTGGCTCAATGATATTGAGGTCAGGAGACTAAGGCCAGTCCAGAACCTTCACTGCTGCTGTAGCCAATGACAGTTCAACTTGGATTGTTGTCATTGTGGTTTTCTCTTTTATATTAATATGTTTAAATGAATAACTAACTGGGTCTACATAGTTTAAAACACATAACATATAAAATATTACACCACACATGTTGGAATGTCAAATACGTCCCATGCACAGCTTCCGGTCTGATGAGTGCAAATATTCCTCCAGTATTTTCTGATAACATGCTGCATTCATGTTTTCCTGTGCCTTTGTAGCTCACACATCCAAAACATCAGCGACCCACCTCCATGTTTCACAGTAGGAATGGTGTAGGCCTTGTTGACTCCTCTCCAAATGTAACGTTTATGGTTGTGGCCAGAAAGTAAAA
Organism: Perccottus glenii; assembly: GCA_024416835.2. Classification (NCBI taxonomy): domain Eukaryota; kingdom Metazoa; phylum Chordata; class Actinopteri; order Gobiiformes; family Odontobutidae; genus Perccottus; species Perccottus glenii. Next base: position 29,853,584 of record CM044557.2, read on the forward strand.
TGCTTGTCTCTGTGCTGTTTGGCGTATTGTAAGCGTGATGCTTTGTGGCATTTGCGTAAGAATGGCTTTTTTTTCTTAGCAACCTGAACAATTTTCCTAGAACTTATGGCTGAAATTTTTGTCGGTCTACGTGACTTTTTCATTTTCCACTTCTTAATTAGAGTTTAAACACAGCTGATTGGCATTCTCAATTCTCAATTTCTTGGTTATCTTTTTATATCCATTTCCTGTTTTATACAGTTTAATTACCATTTTCTGCAGATCCTTTGACAATTATTTTGCTTTCCCCATGACTCAGATACAGAAACGTCAGTGCAGCACTGGAGTCTGTCAGGAGCCCAGAAACTCACTGACCTTTTATACACACACTGATTACAGTCAAACAGATCACAGGTGAGGATGTTACCTTTAGAAGCCATTTAAACCTGTTTGTGTCACTTGTGCATGTTATCAGGCCAAAAGCACCAGAGTATGTAAACTTTTGATCAGGGTCATTTGGGTCGTTTCTGTTACATACTGAACAGCGTGGATGATACAATAAAAAGGTAATAAGTGTAAGTTCTGTTTTCATTAGCAAACCTGTTCAAACATGAAGGCGAACTCCACACTGTCTTTGGGAACACTGTCCGTGTCCAAGAAGCAGTAGAGTTTAAAGTAGAACTTCCAGCCCGAGCTGTTTTGGTCTGCACTTGACAGCCTGCACAGATCAGAGGAAAAGATAGAATATTTAGTCTATATTTAGACACATTTTAAAGCATGAGAGTGGACTTTACTCATTACCATTGTCTTATTACTTACTTTTCAAACTTGGCAATGGCGTCAGCGACTACGGCCCGGCTCGATGGCCTTCTCCGTGGTGTCGTTGTGTTCGAACAGAGCAAACATATTCCTGCTGTCCTCCATGGCCAGACCTCGGAGCAGCTTCTCCACAACCTGACAACAAACCAGGAAGAAGAAGTGATCAGAATAGTTACAGATGCATTTATGAATTAAACTTGTTGCATGTGATCTGTCTGCCCTTTTTTCATTTCTGGAGACAAGCTTAAACACGATGAATGTTGATAAAAATGTAAGTCCTATACTCTCCAGCTGTGGTGTGGAGTTGATGGTGATTTTGCAGGAGCCTCCTCCGTGACAGTAGACTGTGGTGCTCATGTCCTGTCGGGCCACGATGCTGCGATCTCCTCCTGTGACGGGATGTTCTCTCTGCTTCTCGTTCTTTTCAGAGCGTCCAGGGCAACGAGGCGTACTGCCGTTCCATCTCTGAGGCGGGGAACAGCTCTCTGGTCCTTCAAATACAAATGGACACGGTACTGAGTTCAGGTCATGTTTGTTGGTGTTGCCCTTTGAAAACTTGATGGTGTTGCTTCGAAATGTATTAAAAATCATTGATTGACAGACACATAATTCTATTGGTTAAGAGTAATACATGTGCCAAAAATAAGTTATTGTATTGTTCTTTCTGCCACTGCCATCTTAAACTTCTGAAGTTTTAAATGGACCATTAAAAGAACTTGGTTTATTTGTACACAAGACAGTGGTTTCCTGTTCGGATCAGTGTTTACCTCTTGAGGTGGAATTTGAGGTATCGCAGGATGCTTCGAGACGGGACGAAAGTGCAGGACATGCAGGCCAGGAGCTTCCAGATGCTGAGGTTGGCCGGGCTCCCGGGCTGTGGGGGGTGAGTGGTCTGCTTGACGAGCTGGCAGTATAGCTCGTCCCGCAGCGGCCGTAGCTCCTGTCCCGTTCGCAGTATGCCCTGGATCACAGGCACCGGGTCGGACGCACCTTCCGTGTGCTGCAGGGAGGCGAACACCTTCAGAGCCTCGTCCTGGAGTGTGGAGTACGTCCCGCTGCGACATCCTGGGACATGGAGGAATACTGGGTTTGGACTGTGACTTAGAATCTGTTCTGTGGTCAGTGAACTAAACACCACCCACAGGTCAAACAATAAAATTATAGGATCTGGCTTTATTTGGAAAAATATATGTATATGCCCATCTGTGTTCTTGTTATGTGCTTTCTGGGCACTTGTTTGTTTTTCATCTGTTCACACTGAAATTGATTGATTGTAAGTGTGTTTAATTGGATTTTTTATGACATTAGCTTATTTTACCTGTGATGTGTATGTCTTCGTAGGGCAATGGCAGCAGAGGGTGTGCAGCGGTGGAGGCTGTAGCGCAGGATGGGGTTTCTCTTGTAAATCTGTTCCACCAGTTCAGAGTTCAGACAGTTCTCCTGCACACAACAAGATCAATTTATTGACATATCATCACACTTAACAACTATATCACAGTTTTTCTCAAAAGTCCTGTCTAATGCCACGTCTAAACAGGGTCTGTATAGTAGTCCCGTGTGTACCTTGATGTCCTGGATGAGCTGCTGGGTGGGGGTGTCGCTGGGGGCTTTGGAGTCAATGACGTTTTGGATGGCGTTGGCCCAACGCGTGGCCTCGTTCAACAGCTTTGTGTACAGGCGATACGAGTGCTTACGGCCGTACACGATCACGTTCCAGTAGCCTGATGGACGATTAAACCAAAAAAAAAAAAAAAAAACAATCAAGCACTTCATTATGGAACCATCTTTTCTAGTTTTTTATGAATGAAAGCAAAAAAACAAAGCACCTATGTGTAATCATTCAACTCTAAACTCAATCTTATGTAGTATTTCCAAATGAATCTATTTTTCATATGTCATGTGAATACACAGTTGAATTGTGGGATCAAAAAAAGTCTAATTTGTCTGCCTTGACATTGCCTATAGTGTAGTGCTGTAGTGTAGATCTATTCATGTCTCACCGCTCTCCTTGAAGATCTTTTCATCGGGCTGGACCACGGAGCAGAGGCTGTTCAGCACCAGTGTCCCCAGCTTCATAGCGTTCCGCTCGGAGGATTTGTAGTAGTCCAGGGAATTGTGGGTAAGCAGGAACCAGCGCTTCTTCAGCTTCAGGGAGCCCTTGCCACTGTTCTTCATCTCTTTGTGCAGCCAGCCTGAAACCAAATGTATTTAAAGTTGATTTAACTACACATATCCACAAAGTGCGAGTAGATACAAAACATTTTACTGTGAATTTACTTCTTTAACTGCTTCTTTCAATGTAAGGGTTATTAGGGAGTACTGCTCATTGCTCACTACACTGCTGTGAAAAGTCACCATGTTTGTAATGTTTTGGTCTGTGCAGAAAGCTTTCATTGTGACGGACTGTACCTCTGATGATGAACTCCTGGCCCTGGACTCGAGTGTCTCCTTTAGAGCGCTGCAGCAGGGTGATCCAGTGGTGCATCTCCTCAGGAGTGTCAGCGTTACAGTAGAGCACTCGGTTTGCTGTGATCATCACAAAAGAGTTGGGCCTGGCACAGCAAAACACAGGAGATGTAACATCAATAACACCTCATTCTAATCTTTACAATGGCTTATTTTTATTCAGTGGTGACTCAAAAGAAATCAGGTTAACTACAGTAGCTTAAGAGTATAATAAACCTAAAAATAATTTGGTATCAACATTGGTCGCTATGTGGTTGATGGAATGTGCTGTACAAAAACATGCTGATTGATATATTTCCAATAAAGTTTATCTCTGCTTATACGATAAAAAAAAAAAAAAATTGTTTAACCATCTTACCTCTCTGGATCGTCTGAGGCACACACAGAGTCTATCATTCCCACGTCCAATGTTCCCTGTACAGAGCAAAGGAGTAAAGAACAACAGCCAAAAACAACAGAGCATGAAACTTTGCTTTGACTAAAAAAAAGTTGCGACCATTTAAATAGAGAATTATATGAAAGCGCATTTCCCAGAAATCTTTACTCACCACAGCGTTCTGGGGGTTGGCCTGTTCGTCGTGCATCTCTCGGATCTCCTGCTCCGTGGAGCTGTGCACTTGACTCAGGACGCTGAACCACTGGCTGTGGGCACAATTATAAAGCTGGTTTTAAGACAAATGATCACACCTGCAACACAGTTCTTCTATAACGAGTCAGAATATGGCAGACATCAAGTAATGGTAATTCTACTGGACATATTGATACATACTATTTACATGAACGTAATAGAGATGTAGTCCCCATCCTACTGATGCTCAAGTATCAAAAGTGATATCATTATTCAAATATTCATGGTAGTAACACATAGGCCTATTGCATGTTTTCCTAGTATTGTGAAAGCTTATATTTGAGCTAGAATAGGTTTATTATTTTTAAAACAATGCAAATTTTACTTTTCTTTTGAAAAACCTCTCACTTAAATTTCACTTAATAATATTTGACATCACACACTTAAGAAGTGTTAGTGTTACCTGGCATCTTCGGGAGACTCAGCGATCAGGTGGTACGTTCTCTCAGTTGTCACAATGTTGATGCCGTTCTCCTTCCCAGTGTTGTCAATAATCTCTGCAGAACACAAAAATGAGTAAACAGCTCAAGTTTCAAAATGTATGCAATGTATCTGCTCTAATATATTTGTCGGGAACAATTGTTACTAAATTAAATATAATATAAATAATACATGTAAAATACAGTAAGTGACGAGCAAAGAAATCATCTCTTAAGATAAGTAAATGTGTCTCGTACTTAGCATCGTGAATGTCCAGGATGCCCTTCATCTTCTCCTCACTGTCGTTCTCGAAGTACATGAGTTTGCTGTGGCGCAGGACGAACCAGCGGCGCTTCCAGTTCCGGCGGGACAGTGTGGACGAGCCGCCCCCCTTTTTGTGCAGCCAGCCCTGCTTCAGAGCCTCCTGCTTGGACCGGAACCACAGGAAAGTCTCGTCTTTCAGTACACACCAGCGCCGCTTCCATGTGTTTATCAGGCCGCCTAAAAAACAATACATTACATTAACAAAAATATAATATTATTTTTGTGTGGAAAAAATGGACACAGTGTCTATGGTGTAGGAATATGGGTGGGTCAGATTTTTCTATGTTGAGCATTTATTCATTTCATTTAGCTGACGCTTTTGTCCAAAGCGACTTACATTGTTCTAATGTAATTACAAGTGTTACAGCCACTGGAGACAAGGTGGGTTAAGTGTCTTGCCCAAGGACACAACAACAGTATGAACTGTGGGGAGGGCGGGAATCGAACCAAAGTGACAACTTTGGTTGGCACACGTGTCTAGATGATACTCACCAAATTTGGGGCCATTTAGATTAAAACACAATGATTTGCATCTTTCTGCGCAAGGGGTGCGATTTTAGTGGCCACGCGTTTCACCCCACATGGCGGACTTCCTGTTGAGTTTAGGGTGTGGCTGTCATAGACTTTTATATTTGCCCTGAGGTGTCCTATGGATATACCAAGTTTCATTTTTCTACGTTGGAAAAAAGTTACTTTCATTTTCCATAGGCCCAATGTATTTTGACTTTTGTAGGAATCGCCACTGAGTAATTTTTCATATTTCATTTTTCGCCGGGCTTGAAGTCTGGGACCAATAAAAATGACTTTTCGTGCATGTTCACTGGGTCAAAATTAGAATCATTTTGCAGAAAAAAAAATAAAAAATAATCCGAGCAGAAACAATAGGCCCTCCCAGCCATCACCGGCTCGGGCCTAATTACAGTCACAATAGATAATGTATATTATTATGCATGCCAAGCTAGCAGAAGGCAAGCTAAGCAAGCAACAGTAGCCTAGAACTTTCTTTGGTAATGCGGGGTAACAGCAGGGATGGGATGGAACACAGTAAAAACAGATTCTATATTATATACTACTATTGAAGTATGATCAGAATAATTTGTAAAACAAAGAGAGTAGTAAAGTAAAAAGAATAATTATGGACATATTATGAAATGTAGTTAATGGAAGAGGGACTTTATTGGGACTTGCCCTTGATGTAGAGGAAGCTGTGGAAGTACGGCAGAGTGACACAGCTGTAAACTGAGTCACGTCGATATGACAGCTCATCATCTGTGTCCAGTCTGTCGAAGTCATCCTCGCTGTCCTCAAACTGAAAAGAAAAAGTTTATAATAGTAAAACTTATGTTTTAAGTTAAAAAAAAAAGCCAAACAAATACAAACAAGAGAGACTGGCTAAAACTTGAGAGGTGAAGACATTTAACAGCCATATGCACGTACAAGATTTAAAAGCATGTGTGTGTCTATTTTTTGTCTATTGTGTGATTTTGTTGGATGAACTCAGTGATGGTTACAGCTAGAATAAATGGAGGTGCTTGTTGAAACTCCAGTGGCCCTGGGCTGAAGGTACATGCTCAAGCAAATTGATGACTATAAAAACAATGTTTTAATATCAATGGTAAATCATTGTTTAAAGGAAAATATTTATGATGTTATCATAAATATTAATAAATATTATAAAAATATCATCTGTAATCTGGAAGCCCTCTTACAGCTGGGGCCTCTTGACGATTGGCATGTATGCCTATTCCATTGGAACACCACTGACAATGAATAATGGTTTACACTGAGGTGAGGTATTGTAAAAAATAAATTAAGAATGGTTCAATGATGTCTTATAACAGGTAAGATGTCGAATCACAAGACTTAAACCGAACTTACCGAAGACTGTGCACCCTCTGAGCCAAAGCGGTATGCCCCTGAGCTGTTGTACGTCCCGAGTGATCCGCGGTAGTCCGGCGACCACTGCCCGCTGCAGGGGTTGGAGAGTGCCACGCTGCCACTGGAAACTATGGCGCCCTCGTCGTAGTCATCCTGGTCGTAGTCTGAGTCCTCGTCAGGCGGGATCAGCTCCACCATGTCATCAGACGGGTCTTCAGACGATGGGACAGGGGCGATGGGTGGCAGCACGGCGTCGTTAGCGTATGGGTCCTCCTCTGAAGAGTCGTCGCTGGTGCGGATACCACTGGTTCTCTGGCCGTCAGAGTGACCATGTTCGCTGGGGTTTGGAGAGTCTTTAAATGCATAATCATCTGCTCCAAAACCTTCATCCACCTCCTCTTCATCTGTGAAAGAGGGATAACATTACATCATGACGAGACCAACAATAGGTTCAAACTAAGGGAATAATTGTGTTGTACATATGTTGTACCCAGTTTACCTCTCCCTGTTTGCTGGTGGTCCTTTTCATCCAACTCTCCAACTCCCAGCGAATACTCGATGTTCCTCACACACTCGTCAATCTCGTGAAAGTTGAGGGAGTCCAGGAAGTGCTGCGCAGCTTTGCAGGCCTCGTCCTCGAGCCTCTGGAGCTCCTGGTCCCGGAGCCGCTGCAGTCTTTGGAGTGAGGCCTCGGTCAGAGACAGTTCCTGCTGCTCTTTCTGCCGCTGTAGACTCTGGATCTCCCGCTCCAGTCGTAGGATTTCCTCCACCTGAGAAGCCTCGCTGGTACGGGCCTCCTTTTCTTTTTCTTCTTCTTCTGAGGTGTTTAACACCTCAGAAGACACCGGTGTTTCTACTGCGGTGTCTGTCTCCAACAGTCGGGCCTTAGACTGTGATGCTGCTGTATGTCCTATTGGTGCCAGGCTTTTTCAAACAAGACAAAGACATCACTTTGCACTACATCTAATCACTGTCAGGGACACTCTGTCCTGTACACTTAGTGGCATATACACGTAAACTTATTCACATTTATGACTGACACGTCAGCTCATTACACATCTATCCACGACCCTGGAGCTGAGAGGCGGGCATAATGTACACCTATAAAAGCTTTATGTGCTGTAAACTTATCAGACAAGTCATACTTGTATCTGGATAAGCATATAAACTGGAGCAGGAGTGAGAGCATAATATACAATTATTATGACAAATCCGATACAATAATATATGTGTATGCTCTACGTATACAGCATACAACCATATCATGATAACATGATAGTTATCAGTTATTTGGATTGCAACAATATCAAAATCTCACAATACTTTAAAAACACAATTGCATCTTCAATAAAATATTATTGTGATACTGTAGAAATGTGACGATCTCAATATCTCATGATACAATAATATCACAATAACTCCACAGTATATTTTTTGCAGTATTGTAGAAATCTAACAATATCAAAATATTATACAGTATCATAGTACTGCAATAATCAGCGTATGATATTCATTGACATACTGTAGGAATACACTATCAAAATCTCATGATGCATCAATATCACAATAACATCTCCACATCATGATAGTTATTGCAATATTGTAGTAATGTAACAATATTAAACTCTTGGAACAATATCATATCAATGTTGATATCAATATTATGATATCAACTTTAGTTAATGATATTTATTGCAAATTCAATATTGTAGGAATGTAAGAATATTGAAATAGCATGATATAATACTATGATAACAACTCTCAAGGCTATAATACTTACTACAAATTTTAGCAGTGTAACAATTTTCAAATCTCACAATACAATAATATCACAATAACAACTCCATGGTCTGATGGTTATTGGGATATTGTGGGAAAGTAACGCTTTCATAATATTACAATAACAGCTCCATAACATTTTTGCAATATTGAACTAATGTAAAAATATTAAAAGTCTTGATATAATATCTTAATAATGGCAGATATAATAGTATCTGCAAATAGTAATAGTATCAAAAACGACAATAATATTACAACTGCACAGTATGTTATTAAGCACAATATTATAATATATATATAAACTAAAAACAATACGCTATAATATTGCCACTATTGTTACAGCCACAAAAGTATGTAATGTAAAGAGCCCTTCATGAGTCATATATTTGCTATTTTTGTTTCTTCAAATGGCACTGAAGATCCAGTCTCAATAAATTTTCATTTGGCTTTTTTCATTACACAGAAAATGATTTAGGTTGAGATTCTAAGGAGATGTTAATATATATATATATATATATATATATATATGTTAGTGACATTCATAAACTAAGAATGAGTAGCGGAGGGAGAGACATCAAAGACAAATATGGACCACAGGATATATTTAGTTCAGTGTTATCAAATGATCGTACTTCTCTGATGATGCGCTCAGCCTCCAGCCGCTGTCTCTCGCTGCACAAAAGGAAAAACAGATCATATCAGAGCCTTACCAAAACAAGACCTGGGACAGTTCTAGTCCTGTTCATATCAACTGAGTAATGGGAACTCCTTAATCAATGCAATTAGCTGATAAATTGAAACAAAGATAGGGAATAGGAAGAACACAGATGCTGCCTACACTTTGCATTTTAGTCAAACTGGAATATCTCACAAACAAACAAAAAAAGTAAACATGAAAAGGATCTTAGGAAAAGGTGTTTACTACTACTACTACTACTACTACTACTACTACACACAAGAGGGAAATAGAGATTATAAATACTATAGCCCATCTTTGTGTGTATAAAAACTGTTTTCTGAATCTTCTCACCTCAACAGCTCCTCTTCCTCTCTCCGGCACCGCTCTTCCTCTTCAAGCCTCTTCTTCCTCTCTTCTTGCAGCAGGACCAATGCACGTCGGGCCTGGAGACCCCGCACCCGCTTTTGAAACGTGAGGGCGGCCCATCGAAGCAGCAGAAAGCGCCTCCTCCAGTAAAAGGCTCTGTAGTTCTTCTGAATGACCACAATGCACTGCAGCAGACGCCTGTACTGCTTCCTGTGATTCAACAACCAGCACAGTCAGTCTCCAATGTGGTATAGGGCTAATGTAGTACAAGTTGCTTCAAGAGTTTAAAGGCTGTAGAATGTTTGAGGTTTGGCATTGCAGTCTGAAACTGTGCCATCAGATGGCGCCAAAGGTCTCAATTTTCACTGAAGTCAGGCAGGTGATCTGAAGCTAACATTGTATTTGTCACAGTCAGTCTCAGTGCACAATCTTTTATCGACTACAACTAGATGCGTTTCTAGAGACAGTGGGACCCCAAAGCAAAAGAGAGCTAAATGCTGACCCCTGAAATGCAGTGCAAACCCTTTACTGAATATAACTCCACTAAATGAAGTATACCTGGCCATGTAGCCCATAATGTGAGCCTGGATGATCATTGCAGCTTTGAGCACCTCCACTTCCCTCTGATTCTCCAGACGATGCTCCAACGACTCACGCAGAAAAACCTGAAACAAAAGAAGTGGCTGTATTAATACATAGAAATGGGTGAACATTAGTCATTTGTTGAGGTCATTTATGATTTGAGGAACAAGAACAGAATTTAAATTGTCATCTGCCTGGTTGTCTTATCTGATTTCGGGGCGGTTTAAACATTGTCAGAACACTGGTATCATATTCTCAGTCGGATTCAGAAGTTTGTGTTTATGTGGAGTGCTGTAAACTAACGTCAAATATGCAACAGAATGTTTTTAATTTAGCTGTCTTGCGGTCAAGCAAAAATTGACACTGCTTTATTAATATTCTCTTAAATAATATGGAGTTCTTATGATTTCTTCAATGGGTATTTACAGAAATCCTTTTCATGAATGTAGCCTATGGACATCAACGGCTCTTTTGTCAGTGCAGGTGGAGGAATAAAGTACCAAAACTAACTCACAAGGAATACAAAAGCATAGACTATACATTAAATGAAAACAATTTCTTTGGACTATGAATCGAATTGTACTGAAAGGGAATCAGTGGAAGAACATCTCACAGCAGTCTCAGACTCACTACAGTTTAAACCCAACTTACAAAACCTTGCCACACTTTATTAAGCGCCCTCAGCATGTATCATGCTTCACACATAAAGACGCCACCTCATGTATGAGCATTAGCATCCCAAAGACGTGCACGGCTAATCCTATTGATCGTTCCAATGGTAATTTAGTCCAACAAAAGCCTCTCTAAGTCTCTGCGTGCCGCTCTGTGTAACACACCGGGCCCCAAAAGTGCATTTACATCACTTCCAGAAAATTAAGTTTGTGGTTGTAAAAGATGAATAGATAGGACATGTGCCGAGTGAAAGGACGGGGGTCTGACGCCTTGTAAATCTGTCTGAGGGACAAAGTGGACCAACCGCTCAGAGGGACACGCAATCGATTCAAAACGGCTCTGTGGGCCCTAATGCGTCATGGAGCGGACAAAAACCTGGAAAGTATCAAAGCCCAAGACAAGATGCACATTATCAAGATGGAAGTAACAGCCCGAGTATTTTAAATCTAGTAAACTAAGAAGAAAACCTTAATGAAACATTCAGTAGCAACTCAAATCCCTAAACACTAACTAAATACATTTACTGATTTGTTGAACCATTTTGATTGAGAAGCAGTTGTTTCATAGATGCAGCCAAACTGATTAAAATTCTCTTCAAGTGGAGGGAATCACTACGGCAACAAGAGATTACTTAAAATAGAATTTATTTCAGGACATATTTCAGAAAGAAAGAGCTGCACACAAATTTAAAAATGCACTAATTTATTGTTATTGCAATATAAGTCATGCAACATTTTTCTATCACAATAACTGCATGTCCAAATGATCAGATTGCTAACCGGAGTTTTAAATAAAACAGTCAATGTCACTGACTGTGACTGTGTATTTTCTTATGTAGTTTATTAAAATTGAAAAACTTTTATTTGGCCCAAGTTGAAATACAAATATTGCTAGTTATGCTAACAATTTTAGTCTTAAGGTGCTGGGCATTTTGGCATTGAAAGTAGACCAGAATAGACTTTTATTAGACAAAATATTCAGCTGCTCCAATATGTACAATTTAGGCAACACCAGCTAAAGGCAACACGCTACTAAGTCCGTGGACTAACTGTTAAAGTAATGGCAAAGGACAGTTACATGGAAAGTATGTTAATTATTTTATTACATTTGAGAAAAATTGTGACCTAATAGCAAATTGTAAATCAGAGCAGATTGTCATCTAATAATTAAAAAATGTGGGTAATGCAGCTTTAAAATGAGATCTGCCTTACAAAATTGGCATACCCATTGCTAGTCACAAACCTTAGATTAAGGTTAAATACAATTCACCATTTTTTCTGCCTTTCTAGCATCTAATTTAGTGATTTAAGTTGTGCACGCATATAAATAATGAGCTCATAGATAATAGAAAAATCTGCTTTCAGAAGGGTCTGCAGTTAGAATTATATTCTAACAATCTTATTGCCTTTTGCAATCTCAGTTTGAACCTAACTATCCGCACTAATGGGCAGAATTTTGTACAGTCTTTTTATGCCTTTCACTTCTTTGAACTAGTTGACATTGATAGTCAGTTGTTCTCCAAACTGTGTTGGTAAAACCATAACTATCCATTTTAGGCTTTAAAGCTTCAATTTCATAGAAAAAAATAAAAACAGCAAAATACACAGAATTATATTGAGAATTTATGAGCTAAATATAGCAGCATGTAGAAACCATATTTATCAGTCTAGTGCTTTGCTAAAAAAAAGCATAAATTATTGATTTGCCGCTGTTGGGGGCTGTATCGGACATCTGTCATCGACACTCTGTGGAAGCAGCAGATTTAATAAGCGTATTGCTTCAGGTGATTTGGACTTTAATTATTCCTGGAGTGTCTTTCAAACCAGCGCTCTGCCCTCAGGGAAACATCTACCTAAAGTTGATATGAGAGAAGGTACATGAAGGGCTTGGAGCGCCACAGAAATACAAAACAGCTCCAGATAAAAGGTTTGACAGAAAAAAGTCAATTTTATAGAACTATGGTTTCATGAAGAAATCATTTTTCTTTACCCCAGTATAACATAGTTCTAGATATCAAGAGACATGCCACTTTTAGATAAAACCATGTGTGGTTTTGTCAAAATGATCTTATTTCCATAACTTTATGTAATAATTGTAATGCATGATTGTCAGATCCCTCTGCATGAATATTTGTTAATGTTTGCCTTTAACTGTCCCTGTTCTGTGGTGAACTGCTGTATTTGAGTCCACTGTCTGTGACCTGACTGCAGAGCTGTTTACCTTGGTTTTGCCCAGCTGCCACTCGGAGCCGCTGCTTTCGTAAAGGTGCAGCAGTTGAGCGCAGCAGGCTTTAGGGTCATCTGGCATTGACAAGTCACGCAGCAGCACCTTGTACCTGTGGTCAATTTGGAAAGCACCATGGTGAAACACAAAAGTAATTCAACGTTTTCTCTCAATACTGTGGAGTAAAATATACAAGTAACATAACACAATAACAATGTGGAGAAACAAACTCTATTACAGTAACTTTCTTTGTGGTAAATTTGCTGAAAGCAGAAAAATGTTGAAGACTTGTGTTTTTGTCAAGAGCCACCTATATGAAGGTCCGCTTTGCCAGCCTGGGTTGTATTGTTCAGTGAAAGAAGAAACAGTGTTGCAGGGCTTCTACAGGATGTGTTATAAGATATAAATTGTATTTGAAGGAAACTTTTGACAGTTTTATTCAAGACAAAGTACATTTTCCCATATATATAATATATCATTGATGGTTTGGCCTACATATTTAATAGAAATTGAGTGCAGTTAAGAAAACACAAACCTGGAGCAGAATTCTTGAAAAGGCCTACGGGAAGCCAGTGCGCGAATCTTTACCGTCTCCAACATTCCTGAGTATCGGAGCTGGTTGAGAACCACCGTCTGGTCAAAATGGTCAGGCATCTGTCAGGAGAAATGATAACACAAAGATCTTATATAGTGTTTTGGTTTGCGCCGTTAAATCTTATTTAAGTCTGGCCTTGGTGTCGGCTGAACAAAAAATGCTGCTTGGTTCAATCAATGGAGCTTTCACACAGTATTGACTTTCTGTAATGCAGCGTTGTTGTCGACCGCGGCGTTTGACAAAGGTGCGATCTCTTGATTGATTTTGGGTTGTGACTCTGTTTGTGTTGTTGTTGCATGTATTAACTGCAATGGATACATTTTAGAGTTAAACAAATCTTGAGCACTGTTAATCTTGCCAGTTGGGATTTATGGCAACAATGGCAAACAAAAGCCCTTCAGTGTGCTTCACAAGAGCAAATACAGATATGAAACAGAGCAACATATCTACAACAAAGATGCGCTGGTCATCAGTGGTGTAAAGTAACGAATTACAAATACTCTCGTTACTGTAATTGAGTATTTTTTCTCAGGAATTGTACTTTATTAAGTAGTTTAAAAACAGTGTACTTTTACTTGTACTTGAGTACATTTTTAGTGCTGTATCGGTACTTTTACTGCGCTATTTTCCCTCAACCTGCAGTCGCTACATTGTTTATTTTTTTTTCCTGTCAATGGAGAATAAGGAGCTAAGGAGAATAATCAGTCCAGTGATTCCCGTCCAATCAAATCGCGCATAGAAAACTTGCATCAGACAGACTTCAAAACACCTGGCGCCAATTTAGTTTAATCATGGAGGAGGAGGAGGAAGGAAGAGTGGTGGATGCTTCAACATGCAGTAACTCAAATACAGCACTTCAGCATCCTTGGCCGTACCTGAAGGAGCTTTTTACAATGAAGGCGAAGAAGGGCAATTGTGTCGTTATGTCATGCCTACTTTGCTTGCCCAGACCGGTTGAAATATCAGCATTCAAGAGTTCTTCCTCTAATTTAAAAAAACACATCGAGGTAAGATTTCATATTTGCTAATTATCATATCTTAAATATTTATGTTAAATGGTATAATAAACGTCACAAATATAGTGTGGGGGGCATAAATAAAACTGTGTTAGGTTTTATGAGCCAATGTGAATTAGGGATGCACCGAATGTTTCAGGCAACCGAAATTATTCGGCCAAAAACAATTGCGTTAGTGATTAGCAACCAGCTTGGAGTGAAGGCACGGTCATTTTATTAATGCAGCAGTATGGACGTGTTCGAGAAGACGCAAAAATCATCACAAGCAACGACTGCTTAATAAGACTATCTCGTCAGTCGTCGTCATTGATGAGAAGAGGGAGCGGGGTTGTTGCTGGTTATACTGTAGGCCTATGTATAATGACTTAAATTGCAAAATGGCTTTAAACCGCTACTAAATACACTGCAGAATACAATGCGCAATTTGAATGTAAAAGAGAACGACACTGTTATAAAGCTACATATTTATTTCACAGGGTATAAGGTGGAATAAGTCACAGCATAATACTCACTACTCCCTACTCTTGAGTACTTTTGAAGGGGCTACTTTTTACTCGTACTTTGAGTGGTATTTAGGACAGGTACTTTTACTCCACTCACATTACATTTTTTGGTAAGTAATAGTACTTTTACTTGAGTATGATTTTTCAGTACTCTTCCCACCACTGATAAGCATAGCTGCTTCCTAAGCAGGTTAACTGGGTTTTATTCCCGACCAATGCACAACAGGCTTTATTATGCATGCACTATCCTTACCCCTGAGACAGCTTGTCCACTGCCCTTTTGGCCACCTGCCTTGCACTATTGTGTGCTTTACAGCCATGCCACAAGTAGAGCTGACCTTTCTGAGCATTGAGCAAAACAAAAAGACTGGCGTGCAGGCTGGCATGTTGGCAGTCCACTTCCACCAGTGAGGCCTCCACCTTTGTCTTCCCACACACACAGAATAACGTCCAACCTTCTGCAGAGTCAGGACAAATGACTGTTAACATGCAAACCACCACAAATGGTTTCAGTATAAAGCTACTGGATTATATTAGGTCATGTTTTACCTGAACTTGCTTTGTCTCTGCTTCCTTAGTGGATAATCAAACCTCCTGAAACAGCTGGAGGAAGCATGGGGCTCTTTCCCTGACTCACCAGCATCTAGACATTAACAATTGAAGAGTTCCTTTTAGTAAGAATTTATCCTCTAAATCCATCAGAAGAGAGTATAAAAAAGTGAATAAGTAGAATTTTGTATATTTTCCAAAAGGCTTAGACATAAAACTCACTTGTGCCCCCCTGTGGCTGCCCAGCTCCACTGTCATGAGAGCTGAGGTTCCCTTGTCACTGGCGCCGGAGTGCCGTCCTTGCCACAAGAAGCAAGCGATCCTCTCTTCCAGGAGTACCAGTGCTCAGCTCCCCAGGCTTCTGCTGCTTCCCCACTGAGACAAAACCAGACAACAACCAGGTTCTTCATGGTGGTCTTTGCTCCGTTTTAGCCAATATCCTGTTTATCACAAAAGTTTGACACTACACACTCCAGCTGTGTGCAGTAGTTCTGCGCTGGACTCACCAGGCTATGTGACTCACCAAGTTTAGTGACTGAGTACTTCCAGCGGATGATCATGCTTCATGTTTGTTTTTATAGCTCTTAATGGCCTCGCCCCATCTTATTTATCTGAGATGCTAACTGTCAGTGAGTGTGGTAGGGCATTGAGGTCTTTCCACCAACTCCTGCTTAAAGTACCCAGGTCAAAGCTGAAACACTCGGGTGACCGAGCCTTTTCAGCTGCTGCACCTAGGCTCTGGAATAAGCTCCTCACTGAGCTTAAAACATATCTACTTATAATGGCTTTTAGTACCCGATAGTGTGGTGACACTTTTCTTTTATTGTTTTTCACTTATTTATCATTTTATTTATTGTTTTTATCTTACTTTTATTCATGCACTTGTTTTCCTTTTTTTTTTTTTATACTGGTTGACCTCTTGTAAAGCACAAGTTTTTGGTTCACTTTTGGGTGGTTGTAAAGTAAAATTAAAGTATAAATACCTCTCAGCCCAGTCCAGGAACTTCTCTCTGAACAGGGATGTCTCATTGTGTTCTAGACGGCCAGACAGTGTCCAGCTTGGACGTCCCTTCCTAGTTATAAGACACAGAAAGAAAGCATCAGTGTATTTTCTTACATAGTATTGTTTTGATTCAATGAGGTGTAATTGCAGGGCAGAACCACTAGAGGCCACAGTAAGACAACTCGATGGCTCTCACATGTTCATGCAGGAGCACAACAGGTCTGTTCTGTTAGCTCTGTCACACCTCACACATACTCTTAAACATGTGAACACAACTCAGATTTATCAGTTCAAGTCCATAGTGCAACTCAAATATAATGTCCTGGACACAAAGTCACAAATTATAATTGATTAGTAAGAGTTGCTACATACATATTTATAATCAGTTCCTGTGTGGGCAGGAGTTTCTGAACCCTGTGATTTGGCATTAGCCGTCTGCGTGTCCATATGATGATAATGACGAGTCACCAGGCCCTAACAAGACTACAAGAAGGTACAGTTGGTTGAGGTGTTGGGCTTCTGTCGTTTTGATTGAGCATAGGTACAGTAGTGAGGTTAGTAAATGAGAGCATCTCAGCGCAGAGAGAGGGTGTCGAGTGTGTGCAAGTGTATGCTCTGTGGGAGGACTGAGCCTCCTGAAGCTGGATCAGTGGCTAGCCACAGGGAGGAGGTGTTCATGAGAGCTGTCAATGAAAACCAGCAAGACTGCATTTGGAATATAAAGATGGGATATTAGATGGATAGGCTGTGCTTCAAAAGAAATCATACTTACTTTTCTAAATATCCTTTTAACTCATTTTACTAGCAAGTGATTTTGAAACTACAAAAAATCACAACCAAATCCTCAAATGCACATGTTTTACAGAGTATGTTTTTCTGAATAATTGTATGTATGTATAGTATTAATGCAATATTCTGAACTATTACTGCTGCTCTATCTGGACATTTACCTGCAGTTTTAGCACCTTAGACTGACACTACTTTTCAAAGCCCTGCTTCACATCTATCATTGTAACTTAAACTGTTACAAACATAAAGATGAGGCTTTTTTCAGAGAATGCTGTTGCATTCCAGACTGACCTCAGGGTCAGTGGAGATAGATTGGGGCACACAGTAAATGCACCCAGCCAGGGAGGCTGTAAAACAGCAGGAAAATGGTTTTGCTCCTAACCTCTTGTCAGGGGCTCAAGCACAGATTATTCTACAAACTTAAAGAATGCAGGTGTCATTTCATGAAACAGACACTGGTGGGAGCAAATGGAGAGAGCACAGTGAGTCCTTGCTCACTGCTAGTGATGTGTCACATTTAATTATGTTACTGTAACACCTTCATAAACATCAGCTGATTCTGCCTGAAGAAGCTTCTACTAATAATTTAAAAAAACAAGTGTGAAAAAGTAAATCATCTCCTGAACGTTTCATTGCCACCTTTTCCTCTTTAAGCCACAGACTGGCATTACTTGGTAGGGAAAATGGAGCTCAGTGGAGCAAATAAACAGAAGGTTTGGGGCTGAGAGGAAGAGACAGCTCTTTGATGTTGTGAAATGAAGGTTTGTGCAAATCAGATGCGTGAAAAAGACTAAATATGTGTGTCCACATAGACGAGATGTGCCACAGACCACCAGTGGCAGCAGGATTAAGGATTGCAGGGGAGAAGCACTTAAACAACTAAAATAATGCCAAGAATTATATAAAATCTATATTATTTATCCATAATGTGTGGCTGGTGCTAGCCTCTCCACTGTAAATGAATAATTACATGTTTAATTTGGTTTCTTACTGATGTAAATAGTGCATATCCTGTTAGCAGGACGCCAGTCTAACATGTGTCATTAGACAGACAATATTTTACTTTAAGTTATGTCCCGGGGCACCAAGAGCTAATCAGACAATTTGATCATGTCATTGTCCTTGATAATTGGTTCTTTACACTATCAGCCAAATAACAGCCCGCCCATCAACAGCACATGCCCAAACTCATACATCCTGTAAGCAAGATGGAGTTGCTAAGGTAGGGGACATTTGGCTGTTTTCAAAACTACCATTTGCAGGCATTTTCTTGAAGAAAACAGGGAAATGTAACTGTGAAACTTTAAAACAGAACTCAGCAGAATCAGCAGCTGACCCATGAAGGGAAGGCTATAAAATTAATGCCACTTTAGTTTGTTCACTGGTTAGTGCAGAAGATTTTTGGTCTGGCAAAAAGTCTGGCATCTGGCAAAGCTCAATGCTATGCTGTATACAAAAATTATGTTTCCTTTTTTTTTTTCTAAATAGTCTCCAGAATGTCTCCAGAGGATCTTTGAAGAGGTTTTTGAGCCTGCAGTGGCTCCAGCTTCTGCTCCTGCTCTTTCCTCCCCAGCCCTCACTGGATCCACAAAACGGTCCCTTGAAGAGGATGACGGTGAGGAACCTTGCTTTTTAATCTAAATAGCTCTTTTGTGTAAACAATGATTAACTGAAAATTGAAACACAACCAGCTGTCAGTGTGCAAGCTGCAAAAGAAATGATTTATTCTATTCTATTCTAATCGAGTATTTCCTATACATTTGTAAATCTAATTCTGAGTCTGTGGCGCCCCCCTTATTTTATAACCAACTGCTGACCACTGATATTAAAATAGTATATAAATTCTGTCTGACAGCTGAAGCATAGAAGCTGCAGGACCAAAGTGAGGGTTAGCTGGTCAGTACACAAGCCACTGCTTCTATCATGAGAGTCCTGACACCAACATTCATCACCATTATCCTCTTGTCATTGAATAAAAGCGTTCAAAGACAGTTCGACTTAACATTAACATTATAGGTTCTAGTTGAGAAGAGGAGTTAGTATACATTGAAAAACAGAAAGAATTCTCACAAACTAATACCACTGCACTCTGATGGTCTCCAGAGAATAATGGCACCTTTGACCCCAAACTGCTGATGTGAGAAAAATAAAAACACTTTTTGAGTGCTGCTGAAAAGCTACAAAGGAAAGAAAAGAAAAAAATAGAAAGCTATATGACAAAGATAAACAAATAGCACTACTGCGCGCGCACACACACACACACACACACACACACACACACACACACACACACACACACACTTTTTTTCCTCATTATAGGTCATTTCAAATCAAAGTGGAGACAACCCCATTTAGCCGCACTAAAAGAATCAATGGGCTTAGCCTGGATTAGCCAGTAGCCATAAAAGCGCTCAGAGACAGTGAAAGAAGTACAGCCAGAATAGGGTTAGCTCAATCAGCATCTCTTACCCATGTCATATAGCGGCTCACCTGTGGGTCCGAGCGAACATGTGGGCAGGTTGTCCCGCAGGTTAGGCCGCAGTAGGATACATGTCCTCATGGCAGGTGAACTGGTGGCTCTGGACATTACAGAGGAATTAGCAACTATGTGTTACCCATAGCCTATGCTGAAAGCTAATAAGAGCGACGTTTAAGCGCTCCGCCACGTGTGCGTCATCGCCATGGAAACAGAACTTAATGTGGGCTATATAAGTCCGTCCTCGCTCAGAATTTCTCACTTTTCACTTGGACTCTCGAGTGCGAAACTGGTGCGTGGTCTTCTTACTCATTTAATATGAAACTACAATTACTTTGGTAAAAACAGATAAAACGAATTATTTGTGTTCTAATATGTTGCTCTTGTATGTTACAGGTTTGCTAAAAAAAATGAGAAACGGACCCCTCTCTGATTTCCTGTTCATCAACGACTTGGATTTCCCAGCGGAAGGTAAAATAATTAATTTCACTATATAATGTTACCATATAAGGTCTTGAGCGTTTCTTGTAATAACCTCTAAGATGAGGGTTAGCGCATTTTAATTGAAAAGTAATGGCATCTCAAATTGTTAATGTGGGAAAAATCATATAATTGATACTGAGTGACTCTCACTCGACGATTTCTTCCTCTTTTATGATTATTATTATATGGAAATTGATTAAATTTGTTTTCAGGGGTCCAAAGTTTATTATTATCATAGATTATCATTGAAGATATTGTGATTTTAGCTTCTGGGCGTCGAATTTTACAAATGTACGAGTAATATTTTCAAGAAAAAGATGGCGCCCAAGCTGCCATTCTAAATTGGAATGCATTAAAAATTTGCATTTTATTTCCATGGAAACCAACTGTTATGATTTAATTGAGATGTCTCAGGTGTGATGCAGGTTAATGCAGGAGCAGTCAGACTGAATAGAACTAATTGAGTGTTAAACACTAATAACAGCTTCATTAGGCATAAAACTCTAGAAATGTTTGGCCCAAGTGACAAGTTCAATTAATTTATGAGAAATAGATAAATGTAGCTTTTTTATAACACAATTGCCTACTGCAGCCTGCACAAGTATAAACCTGATTTTAAAATAGGTTATTGGATTATTCCAATAATTTATTTCAAATCACGGTTCAACTTCCTCCTCTGTACTTGCATACAAAGTTAGACACACAAATATATTCAGTTTGGTAAAAAATATTAAATTAATAATTATACAGTTTGAAAAAATTAAGTGTTTTAAGTGTTTATAAAATAATATGTGTTTATAATATGTAAATGAGCTAAAAATGTTATTATTTAAACACTGTGCTCCATAACTATGGAACTCTCTGCCTGAGGAGTTCAGATCAGCTAACACTGTGACCACTTTAAAATCTAAACTAAAACCATTTTTTTTTTTTTTAGAACAGTCTTCCTATGATAGCTTATCCTATATCCCTCTAATTTGATTGTGTTTAGTTATTTTTGTCTAGTGTTTTATTTTTGTTTCTAATGTATTTTCTATTATTACTATTGTGTTTATGTATAGATTTCTACGTGCTGCAAAGCACTTTGTAACTTTGTTTTGAAAGGTGCTATATAAATAAAGCTTTTATTATTTTTTTTTAGTATTTTTAGTATTAAAAGATTAAAAAAGATTCTTCCTATTAATGCAGGAAATGGAAAATATTGTTATTTTTGTAATGTACTAAATAGTTTATCTTTATGTTCTCCACAGACGACGTCCCTCGGACGATGGATGTCGAACACGCTGAAGGTGTCTTGAATCTTTGTGGTATCGTGGACGCCCTCATCCAAATCTCATCTGATGAGGGTGAGTATGATGTAGCTTGTCCTGTGCCTTTCTGTCGTAGCCTCTCCCCCGTTTCATCTGATGAAGAGGAGGAGGAGCAGGACAAAGACTCAGAAGAGAGCGCTGATGAAGATGAGGATGTCCATCGTTTTCAGCCTCCGGATGTTTGGCGTGGCTGGTGCCAGGGGGAGCCTCCTGTTGAAGCTGGAGAACTGGTGATGCAGCCCCCTGCTCCCTTTCTTCAGCGACCAGCAGGAACTTCTCTGGTGTTCCTCTTCCTCCAGAGGATCTATGAAGAGGTTCTTGAGCCTGCAGTGGCTCCTGCTTCTGCTCCTGCTCTTTCCTCCCCAGCCCTCACTGGATCCACAAAACGGTCCCTTGAAGAGGATGACGGTGAGGAACATTGCTTCAAGAGGCTACGTTTGGCCCAGCCTGAAGAACGCACTGACGATCTGGCGTTCAGCTGTCTCCAGAAGATCTTTAAAGAGGTTCTTGAGCCTGCAGTGGCTCCTGCTCCTGCTCTTTCCTCCCCAGCCCTCACTGGATCCACAAAACGGTCCCTTGAAGAGGATGACAGTGAGGAACCTTGCTTCAAGAGGCGACGTTTTGCCCAGCCTGAAGAAAGCGCAGACTATCCATCCCCATCAACCTCTGCTGAGACGTCCAGCGGCTACACCCGTTATTTCCACCACCACCACCTGGATTCAGAAGACTCCAACTAGAATCTCTGTAGCATCAGCTGTAGATGATTTTCTTAATTTTCTCTTTGTTCGACATTGTCGAACCGCAACATCAATGGAGGAAATTCTTTTGGATATTATTTCCATCATATCTGTTTTTTTGTACTATTTTTGTTACCTTAAGTACTTGAGTGTGTGTAAAAAAAAAATTTCTTTAAAGGCAAGGTATATTATGTAGGATTTTTTTTAAATATTAATTGTTTACATAGTATTAATGCAAATATTACATTGAACACAAATACAGGAAATCTACAAATATATGTGAAGCTCATTAGTGTTACCTCGAGTAACAAAACCAGACTGTTTTGTTACTACTTTTTCAAGGATTTCCTCCATAGTACGCTTTGCCTTGAAGTTATACTTTATTCCTCCCACATTGGGAGAATGTACATAGTTGAAATGGGTTGTCTACTAACTGGAGGGTTGATGGTGCGACCCCCTCCTTGCTTTAAGTCATTTTCTTTTAATAGTACTTTAATATTTGTTAAATGAATTTGCTTTTTCTTCTTCCCACACTAGGCTAATGTAGTAATATAGCTGTATAGAACTGGTCTGGATGTAGAGGGGGTTGTCCACTAAACCGGAGGGTTGGTGGTGTGATTCCCTCTGCTTGCTTTATTTGTTTTTCTTATAATAGTACATTTAAGTTAAATTAATATGTTCTTTATTCTACCCATACTAGGTGTGTGTGTGTGTGTGTGTGTGTGTGTGTGTGTGTGTGTGTGTATGTTATAATGTATACTATGTAGGTATTAAAAAAATGTTGCAGGTACAAAAAGGACCATTGCTCAGGAGGCAGAGGGTTTTCACAAATCTCAGGATACATCTGTGTTGTGTGAGGACAACACAGATGTATCCTGCCCCAGTAAGTACTTTATCTGTAAATCTATATGGTTTAAGTCTAATCATAGCAGTATATTTCACCAAGAACATTTGTGCATTTTGCAGCCAGGAAGAAGAAAAGAAGAGTTGTCCAATCCTGGCTGACTACAACCTGCCTGTGATCCTGTCCGGTTTGGTGGATAAAACCTATGGAACCTGAAACGCCTTTCCTGATGAAATGCCCAGAGGAACCCAGACCCATGGAAACGTGCTCCTAACACCGGTAAGAAAAAAGCTTGGTTTAATGCTGTTAGAATATTTTTGTAGTATTGTATTTTCTAATATGGTCTTATATGGTCTAGTTCCAAATTGAATGGTCCTCTGCTTCCAGTGGAGAAAACATGCCCTTCTTTACATCAAAGATGACCTACTCTGCTGCAGCGTCTCCAGATGACACAACAACAAACACAGCATGTGACGGTGGGAAGACAAAAGTAGAAGAAAGCATAAGAAGAAGAAAGAAGGACCAGAAGACTACACAGAAGATTTTAATATAAATTATTTTTAAATAAATAACATGAACTAAAGAACTCAACCATTCTGATTTTATTTTAAAATCACATGATATACACAATAAATGGTCTGAATACAATCTTAATTATTTGAAGTATATCTTTCTGTGCTGAGAAGTCTAATTTAATTACTTTGTTGTAACTTTCCTTCACAATATTATACAGAACACATGATATTCATGAGGGTTGTTAGTTACACCTAAACAGCCAAACATGTCTCAAAGCACCTTAAAAATAACAGTCGACCAAAGTGTTGAACTCAAACTCTATTGACATGTTGGAGAGTGTGAGGGGAAACTGAAATTGATACTAACCACAACTCTTTAGGACTGAACATATCAATTGAAAAAAAGTTGTATTGGTCAGCAATGAGTCTGGATCATTGTATTTATTTCAATACATTTGGTAAAGGTTGAACAGACACATTTACCCAGACACAAAAAAAAGAAAGAAATACCCTTCCTTCTAGAACCAGTTCAGCATAGTTGGGGGCTGTGTCGTTGGTTTTAATGTTGAAGCTCTCACAGAGACCATGTTTTTATGACTGTTTCAAGGTTGCAGCAGCAGTATGTGCAGTCAATAGGAGGCCTACAGTCTCTGTTTGAACCTGACATTTTCTCACTAATGATATTTTGTATTAACACAAGGTAGAATTTGTAGCCTTGCCCATTGTTTAAATTTTTTATTTTCCTCCAATAGACTATATATGTGTATTATTTATCATATAAATGAGATTAGCTCTCTTTTACAATGGTGCCCTGCAGACACAGTACAATAGTACACAGCAAGATAATACACACAAAAAGAAACTAATAGAGGTATACATAATTTACACAATAATAAATACTGGACAGTTGGTCGCAGGGCTGACATTTAGACAGTGACAGACAACCATTCATTCACTCGGGACACTTTAGATTTGCCAATTGACCTAAACATGTCTTTGGACGGTGGGAGGAAGCCGGAGTACCTGGAGAGAACCCACGGTAACACGTGGAGGACATACAGACTCCTCACAGAAAGACCAGAGTCGGCCGAGAATGTTTGAGTAGGCCGACCTTCTTGCTGTGAGGCAGGAGTGCTAACCACTCTGCCACGTGCACCCCTTTACACAATAAAAGTGTATAGTAAATTAAGACATACATCAAAAACAATTAAAACACAAAAATAATCAAATAGAAATGTCAATTCAAGTTTCTGTTTCATTTCTCCTTTGCTCAATTTGTGTGTTTTACCAAAGCTTATAAACCCTGTGTTCTACTGTTTCACCAGAGACAGACAGAGGGGGGGTTGCATTGTGCATTGGACTACTTTCTTTGTCATACCAATAAATGATTCACAGCTTACCTGCTTATAATTCCTATTCACACAAAGAACCAGCCTCTGAAACCATTTCAAAACAGAGAGAAGAGGAGGAAGGCTGAACTGAAAAATGAGCCAAATCGGGTGTAGTTTTTTTTAAATAAACAGATACATCAAAGGTTCTGAGGCTGCAACACAGGGGACTCTGTGACATGTCAAACTCAGGTGTGACTAAAAACATTAACACAGGCTGTGTGCTATGAACGTGGAGCAGCTCCTGTTTATCTGAGACTGAGCCAATCAAACAGGACTGTACACTAACTTTGTATCAGTAATATGCAACAACAACATGCAGGTGTTGTCCGCTTTTATGTGGTGAATAAAAGCCAACCTGGCAATGCTCCACAAGCTCATTTTATGTTCCTCAAAGAGACAAATTGCTGGTTGTTAGGCTAAAAATGTTTGCAATTACGAGGCAGAAAAAGTTATTTTACAGTTTATTCAGACAGCATGGGCATGTTTTGTAAGGACAGTTTGTCGTGAGCTGTGGTGGTCATAAAGGCAGAATGCGACTGATTCCCTCCAGCTCAGTGACCGTACTACTTTACTGAAGGCAAAATCTTGTACCAGAAGTTACCAAACAGTGAAGTCTGCTAGATACATAATATACACAAATGAAGATTACCTTAAACTGCAGCAAAATTAATAATTAACATAATACAAGATGTGTAGACATGACAATATTAAGTTGTTTTACTGGTGAATGAATACTTGCAAAACCACAAGATTTGTTTTATACACAATGTTATACAAAATACCAAAAAACATTCCTTTATAGTATAATGCATATGTATAAAATGAGAGGAGTTTTATAATACAATAAAAGACTAA
This sequence comes from Perccottus glenii, assembly GCA_024416835.2. NCBI lineage: Eukaryota > Metazoa > Chordata > Actinopteri > Gobiiformes > Odontobutidae > Perccottus > Perccottus glenii. The sequence continues at coordinate 29,879,465 of CM044557.2, forward strand.
GGATTGAACATAATTGATAGTTCAATGACAGAAGGAGACATTTAAATTGACTTTCCTTTGTAAAATTCATCATACACTTTAACAAAATTGTACAAAATTGCCGCACTGCAGGCAACAGCTCAAGTTTTCTCAAGAGATCCACAGTGAGGAAAGGGCCTAGTGGACGATCAATGTCCTTACTGTGAGCTGCACAGTCGAACACCACATAGAAAATAGTGCTTTCATCCAGAGAGGAGGTCCCTTGCCACTTGTCAAGTGGTTTGAAACAGTCCATGCAAATTTGATCCTTGCTCATGTGGAGGACATAAAGGGGGTTATCACCAATGAATAAGGCAGGATTATGAAGCTGGACTCACAAGGTTTTTTTAGTCTGATATTAGGTCCAAACTAGCTGATATAGGCACAAGCCCGGCATGGAATTAATCTATAGTAATTATAATTATCTATAGTAAATATAGTAACCCATGAACTATTACAGGCAGTGCATGTTTCTATAGGCATCAATGCAGATGTGGGGCATTTCACTCAAATACCATCAATGTAGTTTGTTTGTTAAGGGTCTCTTACATGTTATACTGTGGAAGTCATGCTAAAATTGTCCAATAACTTACTGTAAAAGTAATGCAGATGAAGCTTCCATTTACTGTGAATTTACAATCATTGTACAATTAAACCCCTCCCCCCAACAAACAACTCTGAGGTAAAGTCAACGTTAGCCCAATGGCATATTTATTAACAAAAAAATATTTTTCAATGTACAGCAGATGCCAAGAACTTCAGGAGTTCAAGAAATTCAAATTTCTAGTCATAAAAGCCATCTTAAAATGCGGAAAATGCAGAGAAATTGTGCAAACTTGCAATTCAACTACCTGTCGCAAAATTCAACTATTAAACTAGCTGTGTCACAATAACAGTAATGGACAGGATGGGAATGAGGCCTTCATGGCAAGATAAGAGAGCAAGGAGAGAGCAATGAAGTAATGTCAGGCGCTCCTCACAGTCTCAAACATTATAATGAGTCCACACGCAACAAATTGTTAAACAAAAATTTTGTAGTGCAAAGTTGTCTTGAAAAATTACAAAAAGAACAAGGCTACTCAAAACTGAGCCTGACAACTTCCGCTGCAAAAAAAAAAAAAAAAAAACTATGATGCCCACTCAAAGTCAATAGGTTTCCTCAAAAGGGTGCTCACATGAGGGTTCATTGTTGTCCGCTTCTTGGTCTTTGAGCCTCTTTCAGGATTGATGCCCAGGAAGCATCTGTTAATAAGCAAAGATAGTTTCAGTTTTAAATAGACTTACAGTATATATTGCAGACAGCATTTATCAAGGTGTGCTTTTTGCTGTGCTTTTTCCCCACATCAAACCCTAATAGATTTATAATTCAAACTTGTTAGATCTTACATTTACATTTACATTTAGTCATTTAGCAGACGCTTTTATCCAAAGCGACTTACAAGTGAGGATAACAATGGAAGCAATTTTAACAACACAAGGTACAAAAAAGCATAAGTGCACAAAAAACTAGTCAGTTTAAACCCAGCGCAGTATACAATGCTAAGGATAAGAGATTTTTTTTTTTTTTTATAGAAAGGAATCGATAGAAAGGAAGTAGGACTCAGTGTTTGTCAGTCAGGTGTTGACGGAAGAGATGTGTTTTCAGGTGTTTTTTAAAGATGGCTACAGAATCTGCTGATCTTGTAGCAGCAGGTAGATCATTCCAACAATGTGGAACAGATCCAGAGAAGGTACGTGAGAGTGATTTTGTACCTTTTTGGGACGGTACCACCAGGCGTTGTTCATTTGCAGAGCGCAGGGATCTGGTAGGAACGTAGGTCTGTATTAGTGAGTGGAGATATGGGGGTGCAGAACCAGAGGTGGTCTTGTAGGCCAAGAGCATAGCTTTGAACTTGATGCGGGCCAACCGGGAGCCAGTGTAACCTAATGAATAGAGGAGATACGTGCGCTCTCTTCGGTTCATTAAAGACCACTCTTGCCGCTGCATTCTGGATCAGCTGCAGAGGTTTGGTTGTGCAGGCGGGGAGTCCAGCCAGTAGAGCATTGCAATAGTCCAGTTTGGACAAGACAAGAGCCTGGACTAGAATTTGCGTGGAGTGCTCTGATAGGAAAGGTCTAATTTTTCTAATGTTGTAGAGGATGAATCTATAGGACCGGGTGGTGCTGGCGACATGACTTGTGAAGTTTAGCTGATCATCAATTACCACTCCCAGATTTCTGGCAGTGCTGGACGGTGTAATGGTTGATGGGCCTAGTTGAATGGAGAGGTTGTGGTGGGTCTTTGGATGGGCCGGAATCACAAGCAGTTCTGTTCTTCTGCTCACCATAATTTTTTTTTTGCCATTTTTAGCCAAGGTGCCTTAGGTTAGGTTTGCCTGAGGCAAAGTGGTTGATATTTTACTATGAGAGGTAGCAAAACTAAATAAATAGCTGTGATTGGACCGGCAGGTATTTGTCAGCATAACGTGTAGATATCCAGACTGACCTACAGAGCGAAACTGAATGAGTTCGCGAGATCAGCATGGTCTCACCAGGCTAGCCTCATATACCTCGTTTGTCAGCATTTTCGACCTCAAGACAATCATTGAGTTGGAAACCTGTACTGTAATATGTGAATTACAAGATTAAATGTGATCTTTATAAAATACCTTTGAATGAACTCCATCGTCGAAGATCTAATGGCAGGATACTCAAGGTTGAATACGTAATAGCTGCTGAAGAAAGCATCTACTCCATATAAAAAGAAAGGTGTGGGCCCATCACGACATGTCCCTCGATGGATATAAGCCATCCAGAGGGCTTCATCATGTCACCTGAAATGAACAGATACAACATCATGTGTTAAGAGCACTTTGCGATCTGCTTAAGATACAAAGGGCTATACAAATGTAATTCTTATTATAATTATTATTATTTATTGTGGTCATGTAGATTTCTAGAATAAAAACAAAATAATGAGTTAGAAATGTCGATACTAGATCAAAGTAACATTACCTTGAATGATCAAGCAGGGGGTTCCGGGAAGTTCTGCAGTATTGACGTCCACAGCAGTGGCACATGGCTGTAACATAGTTAACAAACAATAGCATGGATTTAGGATAAAGGATAAATATTGTTCATTGGTCAGAGGTAGTAAATCATGCAAGTAAATGTTGATAATGTAATCACTCATTTTGCATTTTAAATATTTGAATGAAAAATCTTACATCAACTTCAAGCACCAAACTCTCTTCGGCTCTTTGAAGTACAACATTAGGAGCAGCAGAATGCAGGCAGCCTTGTCAGAGTCTGGATCATAGCAGGCTAGAACATCACGGATCTTGGGGTATTCCAGTGTTGCACAGTAATCCAGGATGGTCTGTCCTTGTCGACTAATTGCCTCCTTTAGCTTCTGAAGGACATCGACGTCTGTCAGGAGGCCAAAGTGCGAGAATAGGCATTTCTGAGAGAAGAGAAATGGCCATTCCTGTTTGATCTCGGACATCGCTGCAGCAGGCACTTTGTTAAGGTATTTACGCGGGACAACGTATGTCTTTTCCATCATTGGTTCTGCTCTCTCTGCCCCACTCATTCCTTCCTCTGTGTATACAGACATACAAATGTATTGTTAGTACCCAAGTAACAATTTGGTCTTGTAGCCCAACACACAGTGTTCAGATCTTGACCAATTACTAAAGTCTAAACAAAATTACCCCAAAAGACAATAGATGGCATGCCTGAGTAGATGTTCAGTAGATCCCTCTTTATATTTTCCAACGTTGCCTCGGTCTCCCCCTCTGGCAAATCTGCTGGGCCCCCCCGACACACCTACGAGTGGGCATCACAGAGTAACAATACTATCGGGGACGGTTATAACTCAGAAGTTGGAGCAAGTCGTCTCATGACTGAAGGGTCAGATGTTTGATTCCCTGTTGTGACTGTCTAAATAGACCCATCCCACAGAAGTTATGTTACAGTGTAATAGTGTTGTAAACACAGGTGTATTTTATCAAACTAATTAAAGGGATATTCCACCATTTGGGGAATTAAGCTCATTTTCCACCTCCCCTCGAGTAAAAAAATAGATTTTTACCTTTCTCCCGTTCATCCAGTAGTTCCCTGAGTCTGGCGATACTTTGTATAGCTCCAGCCTAGCATAGATCATTGGATCGGATTAGACCATTAGCATCTCACCCTCAAAGTGACTAGGTCACCAAGGTTTCCAGAATTTGTTCTATTTAAAAGTTGTCTCTTGCTGCGTGATATCACTGGTAAGTTAGCAACGTTCCTTGATTATTACACCAGAATGAGAGTATAGTTCCATGTCAAATCAGCCTAGAAAATCGCCAAATTTCATTTTCTGTTACTTTTATTGCACGTTCTAACTTGAGAAGAGACAACTTTTAAATAGGAAAAATTCTGGAAATCTTAGTCACTTTGAGGCGAGATGCTAATGGACTAATCGATCCAATGATCTATGCTAAACTGGAAACTATACGTGGTATCGCCAGACTCAGGAAACCTGGATGAACAGAGAAAAATAAAAATCAATTGTTTACTCGAGGAAGAAATGAAAATGAGCTTAATTCCCAAATGGTGGAATATTCCTTTAAGGATCAAGGTATTTAGTGATCCACAACCATGCATGCCAGAGAGCCACTATGCACCCTGGCTCAGCTAAATCCTAAATGGAACAAGGCCATAATCACAGGTAATTACACCTGTGTTTACTACACTATTAACATCGCAACAAGATTGCTGTGAAAGGGTCCATGTCAAAGTGTCAATAAAGTAGTCAAGAGAAAAGTATGTTTTGTCCTGTTTCAGGGTTATTCATGTTCATATACAATGCTGTCGAACAAATATTGACAGACTTTACATGTATATTGCCACATACCTGTATTGGTCAACAGGACCTCTTGCCAGTCTGGCCTCTCCTGCCATTTCCGTGCACGGTCTTCTTTCTCTGCGGCGTTGAGCAAGAGTTTTATTCCTATTTTTGTACTCCACTCTCGTTTTTACTTGTTGCAGAAGAGAGTGACATCCGTCTCCAGCAGTATCACCGTACTTGCCAATGTCGCCAAATGATTTTGGATGGCTCCTGAAAATGTGGGTGGGATAATTAGAAAACATGTCACCATTGTGGCACTTATGACAGAAGCGTACAGCTAATGTTAGGATTACTTAAAGGAAAGAAATACGCTTAAAAAAAAAAAAAACATTAGGCTGAACAAGACCAAAAAAAACAAAAAAAAAAACATCAGGCTGAACAAGACCTTTATAGAAACATGTGAATTATTATGGGTTTCTTGAATATACTAGCTCTGTTTAAACAAACCATATTAACAAAGTCTTCACTTTTGCACCCTTGTTACATAATAGGTGCAGGGAATGAATCAGTGAAAGTTACAAACAGTTGAAGGGGGTGGGGCTGGGATTAACTGACAGCTAATATTGATCTTAGTCCCATCCCTACCTGACAATGGATGGTCTGTCCAACGACTAATTGCCTCCTTTAGCTTCTGAAGGACATCGTGCTGCATCATTTGGTCCACGAGCACGACCACGAAGGCCTTTCTCGTCTGGCAATGGTCTTTCTTCTTTTCCACTCTAAGTCGAATGGCTGATGACACCTGGTCCCATGTGAAACGAAAGTCAACAGGACAACATGGTCTTTTCCAGACTGTAAAATGCTTCTGACCCACTGCATTCCTTCCTTGGAGGGCTGGGCAACAGCTGATTTGGAGGCTGGAATGTTGTGTTTGGAGAACATGGAGTTAGGGAACTTGGAGCACTTGGATCAGGAGAGATCTTGACCAATTACTAGAGTCTAACAAGTCCTAAGCACAAAAACAATTTATTAATTAAGATAGGGCAAGATGAAGGGCTATGGGGTCAATAGACTGTGTGCTTAACTGTAGTCCTGCTCCAGTACTTCCTGGAGGAAGCTCACACATTGGTTTCCTGTCAGCACTATTGTATGAAGCAATTCGAATTTATTACGTGAGTGCCATTTGTTAGAATGTGACATAATGGGTTGGGAGAACGCTGAAGTGGCCATTGACTCATGTTAAAGATTGCTCTGATAATTCCACTTAAATAAATCAAGAGTTAAAATAACAGGCCAATACACTATTGGAATTACAAAATCATAAAAGGGTCTGATTGTTTTTACTGCTATTGTTATTAAGTTTGGAAATGCATGCAAGTAAAAGTATCAGCTGCATTCACTTCTATGTATTTCCAGATGTGAAAACAACAGCAGTGAAAAATAGCACAGTTTTAATGAGTTTGTAATCCCAATTATTATTTATACCTATTATACATTTCCACAACCCATTACGTCACACTAAACAAAATGCCACACACATGAATAAGGTCTATAAGCTGTGCTGCACACCTGAGATTAATCACTTCATCTAATAGTATTTGACAGGTAACCAATGTGTGAGCTTGGGACTATATACAAAGCATATTGTCTACCAGTTGTGCAAATGTTCTAAGGCCCTAGTTCAGTGACATGAAAGAGTGAAAAATGTAATGGGTGAACAGACGAATTTTTGATGCCCGTATTAACTTCCGACTTTGGATAGGTTTTGAGGTATTTCACCAAATCCCTCTCCTCCACCAAGGTCAGATCTTCAACAGACTCGACCCCAAGCTCATCCAGCATGGTGGTAAGAAGGTCATCAGGGAGTGGGTGGGATAATTAGAAAACACTGTCACCATTGGCCTTGGCACTCTCATTAAGTAGTGAATCATGAAACACTGTAATTTCTCATTTTGCCATCCCTACACTGTATGCATATTTCATACTATAGTCTGTTCAATCAACAAAGCAAGTTAATGACAAAATCAACTTTATTCAAGGCTACCAAAAACATAAAGTTTGTTTCTGACTATACTAGCCTGCTCTCCTACCCATATCCTCAAAGTCCTTCACTTTCCTCACTTGTTACTGCTCATAGGTGCAGGGAAAAGAATGGTGGAGAGCAATAAGGGACTGATCATACACATTGTATGCTGAAAGAGGATAGTAGTCCAGTAGATCTTCCTGACAATGCACACAATTGTCTTGGGCTACTCCTAGGTCACAGTACACACCTGTGTCACATAACTTTACAAAAGTATGTTTCTCTGAGACAAAATAGACCGAATTATGAACAACAATAATTAGCATAATCTTCCCAATAAGAAGCCCTTCATCACTGTTCTCTAGTAAAATGTGCATCCCCTTCTGTATGCCAGACTGTAACATAGTTACAAGTGCTTGGGGTGGACAGTAGGGTAAATGTATTTGGAGTACTTAATGTTGTGTTTCCAGTATCTGTACTTTACTTGGAGCACTATCAGGAGGGATACTTTTACTTTACTTCACTACATTTCAAGGCACAAATATCTTACTTTTTACTCAAGTACATTTTGCAAAATGAAGGGCTTCCTTGTGTTTCCGTTAAATATTTTTGTAGAAGAAGTCCTGCTCCAGTACTCTCAGTGGGAGTGTCAGGACCGCTCAATAGAAGCCTCACCTGTCAGCACTGAGCTGAAAAACATGAAAATAACAAATAAAAATACACCTGTGATGAAGCTTTGGTATTAGTAATGGCTGACATAATGGGTTGAGGAGAACATCTACCTTTAGTGGCCATTGACTCATTTAAAGATTGCTCTGATGAATTCCAGTTAAATAAAGTGCGAGTTAACTTAGACAGGCCAATACACTATTGGAATTACATCATAAAAGGGTCTGATTGTTTTTCACTGCTATTGTTATTAAAACATCATGCAAGAAAGCATCAGGAAACTAGTATTTCCAGATGAAAACAACAGCAGTGAAAAATAGCACAGTAGCAATGCAGTTTTACCTTTAGCACCTGCAGCTTATACCTTTATAGCATTTCCTGCAGACCCTTAGCACACTAAACAAATGCCACACACATGAATAAGGTGTCTAAGCTGTGACACCTGAGATAGTGACAGGGAGTTTGACAGGTAATAATGTGTGAGCTTGGGACTATATGACAAAGCATATTGTCTACCAGTTGTGCAAATCCTGACACTTTACCCAGTCGACATGAAAGAGTGAAAAACATAGTCAGCGAGAATGCGCTAATCAAAGCAGCGATCGTCATTAAAAGTGATGGCTGTGTGTGTGCTTTATGAATCCTCTCCCTCCACCAAGGTCAGATCTTCAAAACTACTAACTATGCCACATGGATGGATAAGAAAAGATAAAGCAACTGCAACCACACACATACAGTACATGTGTATATTTCTCATAACTATTTCCTTGGCCTTGTCTCATTACTAGTTATGGTTTATTAGAAGTTGTAGTTATTCTCTCATTTTTCAGAAAAGAAAAAAACTATTCTAATATGTTCATTATAGTCTGTGTAAGTCTGAACAAACATAACCGCCAATATATAATGTCATAGTATGCAAATTATATGCAAATTAGATGCTTAAAATTTATTTACTTAAATACTTTGGGTCATACCTGACATTTTCTAGTTCAGAGTAGGACTCTATCTCTCCCTGCTCATTTTCAAACCACAGCCTTTTGGAGATCTCAAAAATCTGTATTTTTAAATAATTGTATGCTAAAGGGGCAAGAGACCAGTGACAAAAATTATAAGGGCACACATAATAGTCTTGGGCTACTACTAGGTCACAGTACATTTGAAGGCAAATACTTTTGTACTTTTACTCAAGTGAGAGTTAAATAGGAGTACTTTTACTTTTACTGAAGTAATCTTCCCAATAAGTGTATCTTCATCACTGTTCTCTAGTAAAATGTGCACTTCTGTAATCTGTGCCTTTGATCCACCACTGGTTACAAGCCACTGCCGACTGTAACTGGAATGGACAACTGGCTACATATGCCCTGATCTTGTCATTGTAATCGTCAACATGAAAATCAGTCCCTTTTCTGCTTGTACAAGTGGAGGAACAAGTTTCCTGCACTCACGCACGCTTGTCGGAGTTGGTGCATCTCTGCTAGAGTTTTGCACGAATTCTTAATAAGATAATGGTGCTTTGGTCTGAGGGGGGCATTGGGGAAAAGCCTTGCCCTGTTGTCTATGTACTCATCTATGAGGACTTTAAGATATGCAACCTGGCCCTCTGTAATGACCGGTGCACAGATGAGCTCAACAATCTCCTCAGCTGCAAAATCATTTGCCACACCTCATTTTCACAGGGATCTTTAATCCTGTCACCCACCATGAGTGGGAGAAGTCTAAGCAAACACCAGTTCTGAACTGCATGCCCACTGAGCTTGTCGCTGCTGGGAGAGAGGTCTGCTGGTTTGTCCTTACCATCGTTAACTTCATATCTGAACTGGTTCTTGCACCTGTTTAACTGCAGGTATGTAAAATGATTATCCTCAACTAAATAACGAATATATAAAGGAAGGTCATAGCTATGACTCCCTCAAATAAGTCATGGCCTAGACATGGTGGAAGGCCAGTCTGGCAAACATGGAAATGTGAAAGCTGATTAAAAGGAGAGTCAAACTTGATGCTGCATACAGAGTCAGTGGCAGTAGTTTCCTGCTCTTGCAAATTACTTGCGTATGATTGGGCTGTTCTTTTGGTACCACATGATATAGGATTAGTCAGGAAATCATCTCTACACACCTAACAGTACAAAAAATAAGTAGACCGACTGAAGTTCTCCAAGAATCCCCCAATAGAATGGGATCCCAGGTTGTCTCCTGGAATGGCAACCAAAGAGCCCTTTAGTACAATGCCATCAGATGTGACTTTATTTACCCCAAAATACTTAAAGTCCTGTTCCCTACATAAAAGAACAAGTTGCATCTGATCAATAGAAGATCTATTGTGAGGCAAGATATCAGTAAGAGTTAGGTAAACTGCTAAAACCTTGTGCCTTTTTCCCTGAGCCCAGGGGTTGACAACCTCAAAGACATCTTGGTACAGTATTAAACCAAGTGAAGAAGGGTCAGCTTTCAACATTGGATTACTTTGAAAGTTTTCTCCATCCTTGACATCCCGATAGACAGATGGTATACTGTTCGCGTAGAGAGACTCATTTTTGAAGTGTCACCAATGTCTCATGAATAGGAACATACTGAGCAAAACATTCTTTGTCATTTTCATCATTGGCCAAGAGCAAAGGAACAGGATGAACATAGTTAAAACACTCTTTAAAAGCAGCCTTCTTCTTTGCATCTGTACTGAGCATTCCCTGTTATAGAGTGTGAGTAGATCATCTCTGTTCATTTCCTCAGTGATGCTGCTTATAGTGGCCTGAGGGATTCTGAGTTCTTTTAGTTTCTCACTCAGAATGTTTAGGGAATTGGACAGGCCAAGTTCATGAGCACTTTGAAAGCCATCAATAATGGTTTGAATGGTGCTTGCTGGTAAGAGTAGCTTAGATTGCAATTTCAAGTAAAAAAGGTTGGTGTAAGGTTCTGTAAAAATAGGTTTTTGTCGACAGCTAATGGCATTTGTGGTTCATTATGTTCCTCAGCAGTCTCTGAATATGACTGACTGGGTCCTGGCAAAGGCTCTGTAGCAATAGACTTGTCTAAAACAAGGTTATCTAAAACTGAATCCTCTGCACACCTATGTTTTCTGGAAATATGTGAAGCAAAAGTCATCACGTGTGTGAACGTGCAATCACAACCTCAAAATGGACATCTAGTTACCATTCCTTCCCTTATGTGCGTCTTAAAATGCTTAATAAGAGAGGCCAAAGTGTCACACTTAAATGCACAAGCCTCAAGCAGATATTTCAAGGGTGTGTCAGGTGTAGAGCTGATGTGCCAGGCAGTATAGGCCCAGCAGCCTGCAGGTAGGACCTCTGCTGCCTATACATATGAATTTGCAGTCCAGTGTGTTTTCTGTACCTCCGTGAAGAGCCAGGCACCCCACACTGGTAGTGATAATTGGGAGCATTGCTATGCAGTTTTGTATGCTGAACATAGTTACACACATTCTCAGACACATGCTCACAGCCAACGAATTTACAGTTGAACATTGTGGTGCATGTTAACTAGTCACCTACTGTACCTAATCTATTTCTCCTCACTCTTAGCCTGACACTGAACAGGGTGGTTAGCCTCGCCCTCTGATGACCTGGAAAGAAAAGAAAAGGAAAGAAAAGGAGAAATTACACAAAGGCAACCAACAATAAGAATTTCAGTTTGAATGCAGATTATGATAATTTTAGCCATATGTCAAAAATGATAGTGGTATAACGTTATATATAGTGTTTTTTTCTGTAGCACTTTGAGATTGCTCACTCAATGTAAGGTGCATTTACAACTTTTACAATTATTATTCATTCATATCAGGACAAGTGGGAACCCTAGTGTTAAAACCCTCCCGTTGTCGACTAACTTACTCCAGTTAGCTCAGTCACAGTGTTGCCAGATGTACAATAATTATTGTATTTGTACAATAATTTTTACCTCTGTACGATGTACGATCAATAATGAAAAAAACAATAATGTACGATAATTTCAGAATTTTATGAAAATTTAAATGATGGTTGTTGCAGTCATGGGGCTTCTTTTCTAATACACAAAATCGGCTCATTACAGACACTCTAAATGCGTTCGTGTGCACCTGAGTGTGTGTTAAGAATGCAGGAGAGTGCCCTGCTTTAAAGCCAACGAGCACTGTTGTGCTCCATGACAGCAAGAACCCCTTCAACATCTGGCAACACGCAGGATTCCACGCAGCAACAGCTAAATTCCTTCTTTTGTTTATCACAAAAGTTTGATTCTAACGCTCCAGCTGTGTGCAGTAGCTCTGCGCTGGACTCACCAGGCTATGTGACTCACCAGGTGAAGTGACTGAGTACTTCCAGCAGATGATCATGTTTCATGTTTGTTTTTATAGCTCTTAATGGCCTCGCCCCATCTTATTTATCTGAGATGCTAACTGTCAGTGAGTGTGGTAGGGCATTGAGGTCTTTCCACCAACTCCTGCTTAAAGTACCCAGGTCAAAGCTGAAACACTCGGGTGACCGAGCCTTTTCAGCTGCTGCACCTAGGCTCTGGAATAAGCTCCTCACTGAGCTTAAAACATATCTACTTATAATGGCTTTTAGTACCCGATAGTGTGGTGACACTTTTCTTTTGTTTTTCACTTATTTATCATTTTATTTATTGTTTTTATCTTTTTATCTTACTTTTATTCATGTACTTGTTTTCCGTTTTTTTTTTTATACTGGTTGATCTCTTGTAAAGCACTTTTGGTTTTTGGTTCACCTTTGGGTGGTTGTAAAAGTTAGGAAGACTGGTAAACATGTATACCTTTTTGTCTTCTGCTGCGGCTGCCTCCTCCTTTTTCCTCTCAGCCCAGTCCAGGAACTTCTCTCTGAACAGGGATGTCTCATTGTGTTCTAGACGGCCAGACAGTGTCCAGCTTGGACGTCCCTTCCTAGTTATAGGACACAGAAAGAAAGCATCAGTGTATTTTCTTACATAGTATTGTTTTGATTCAATGAGGTGTAATTGCAGGGCAGAACCACTAGAGGCCACAGTAAGACAACTCGATGGCTCTCACATGTTCATGCAGGAGCACAACAGGTCTGTTCTGTTAGCTCTGTCACACCTCACACATACTCTTAAACATGTGAACACAACTCAGATTTATCAGTTCAAGTCCATAGTGCAACTCAAATATAATGTCCTGGACACAAAGTCACAAATTATAATTCATTAGTAAGAGTTGCTACATACATATTTATAATCAGTTCCTGTGTGGGCAGGAGTTTCTGAACCCTGTGATTTGGCATTAGCCGTCTGCGTGTCCATATGATGATAATGACGAGTCACCAGGCCCTAACAAGACTACAAGAAGGTACAGTTGGTTGAGGTGTTGGGCTTCTGTCGTTTTGATTGAGCATAGGTACAGTAGTGAGGTTAGTAAATGAGAGCATCTCAGCGCAGAGAGAGGGGTGTCGAGTGTGTGCAAGTGTATGCTCTGTGGGAGGACTGAGCCTCCTGAATCTATCATTCTATCACATCTATCATTGTAACTTAAACTGTTACAAACATAAAGATGAGGCTTTTTTCAGAGAATGCTGTTGCATTCCAGACTGACCTCAGGGTCGAGTGGAGATAGATTGGGGCACACAGTAAATGCACCCAGCCAGGGAGGCTGTAAAACAGCAGGAAAATGGTTTTGCTCCTAACCTCTTGTCAGGGGGTCAAGCACAGATTATTCTACAAACTTAAAGAATGCAGGTGCCATTTCATGAAACAGACACTGGTGGGAGCAAATGGAGAGAGCACAGTGAGTCCTTGCTCACTGCTAGTGATGTGTCACATTTAATTATGTTACTGTAACACCTTCATAAACATCAGCTGATTCTGCCTGAAGAAGCTTCTACTAATAATTAAAAAAAAACAAGTGTGAAAAAGTAATTCATCTCCTGAACGTTTCATTGCCACCTTTTCCTCTTTAAGCCACAGACTGGCATTACTTGGTAGGGAAAATGGAGCTCAGTGGAGCAAATAAACAGAAGGTTTGGGGCTGAGAGGAAGAGACAGCTCTTTGATGTTGTGAAATGAAGGTTTGTGCAAATCAGATGCGTGAAAAAGACTAAATATGTGTGTCCACATAGACGAGATGTGCCACAGACCACCAGTGGCAGCAGGATTAAGGATTGCAGGGGAGAAGCACTTAAACAACTAAAATAATGCCAAGAATTATATAAAATCTATATTATTTATCCATAATGTGTGGCTGGTGCTAGCCTCTCCACTGTAAATGAATAATTACATGTTTAATTTGGTTTCTTACTGATGTAAATAGTGCATATCCTGTTAGCAGGACGCCAGTCTAACATGTGTCATTAGACAGACAAGATTTTACTTTAAGTTATGTCCCGGGCACCAAGAGCTATTCAGACAATTTGATCATGTCATTGTCCTTGATAATTGGTTCTTTACACTATCAGCCAAATAACAGCCCGCCCATCAACAGCACATGCCCAAACTCATACATCCTGTAAGCAAGATGGAGTTGCTAAGGTAGGAGGACATTTGGCTGTTTTCAAAACTACCATTTGCAGGCATTTTCTTGAAGAAAACAGGGAAATGTAACTGTGAAACTTTAAAACAGAACTCAGCAGAATCAGCAGCTGACCCATGAAGGGAAGGCTATAAAATTAATGCCACTTTAGTTTGTTCACAGGTTAGTGCAGAAGATTTTTGGTCTGGCAAAAAGTCTGGCATCTGGCAAAGCTCAATGCTATGCTGTATACAAAAATTATGGTTCTTTTTTTTTTTTCTAAATAGTCTCCAGAATGTCTCCAGAGGATCTTTGAAGAGGTTTTTGAGCCTGCAGTGGCTCCAGCTTCTGCTCCTGCTCTTTCCTCCCCAGCCCTCACTGGATCCACAAAACGGTCCCTTGAAGAGGATGACGGTGAGGAACCTTGCTTTTTAATCTAAATAGCTCTTTTGTGTAAACAATGATTAACTGAAAATTGAATCACAACCAGCTGTCAGTGTGCAAGCTGCAAAAAGAAATGATTTATTCTATTCTATTCTAATCGAGTATTTCCTATACATTTGTAAATCTAATTCTGAGTCTGTATGCCCCCTTATTTTATAACCAACTGCTGACCACTGATATTAAAATAGTATATAAATTCTGTCTGACAGCTGAAGCATAGAAGCTGCAGGACCAAAGTGAGGGTTAGCTGGTCAGTACACAATCCACTGCTTCTATCATGAGAGTCCTGACACCAACATTCATCACCATTATCCTCTTGTCATTGAATAAAAGCGTTCAAAGACAGTTCGACTTAACATTAACATTATAGGTTCTAGTTGAGAAGAGGAGTTAGTATACATTGAAAAACAGAAAGAATTCACAAACTAATACCACTGCACTCTGATGGTCTCCAGAGAATAATGGCACCTTTGACCCCAAACTGCTGATATGAGAAAAATAAAAACACTTTTTGAGTGCTGCTGAAAAGCTACAAAGGAAAGAAAAGAAAAAAATAGAAAGCTATATGACAAAGATAAACAAATAGCACTACTGCGCGCGCGCACACACACGCACGCACACACAGCACACACACACACACACACACACACACACACACACACACACACACTCTTTTTTTCCTCATTATAGGTCATTTCAAATCAAAGTGGAGACAACCCCATTTAGCCGCACTAAAAGAATCAATGGGCTTAGCCTGGATTAGCCAGTAGCCATAAAAGCGCTCAGAGACAGTGAAAGAAGTACAGCCAGAATAGGGGTTAGCTCAATCAGCATCTCTTACCCATGTCATATAGCGGCTCACCTGTGGGTCCGAGCGAACACGTGGGCAGAGATGGACTTGTCCCGCAGGTTAGGCCGCAGTAGGATACATGTCCTCATGGCAGGTGAACTGGTGGCTCTGGACATTACAGAGAAATTAGCAACTATGTGTTACCCATAGCCTATGCTGAAAGCTAATAAGAGCGACGTTTAAGCGCTCCGCCACGTGTGCGTCATCGCCATGGAAACAGAACTTAATGTGGGCTATATAAGTCCGTCCTCGCTCAGAATTTCTCACTTTTCACTTGGACTCTCGAGTGCGAAACTGGTGCGTGGTCTTCTTACTCATTTAATATGAAACTACAATTACTTTGGTAAAAACAGATAAAACGAATTATTTGTGTTCTAATATGTTGCTCTTGTATGTTACAGGTTTGCTAAAAAATGAGAAACGGACCCCTCTCTGATTTCCTGTTCATCAACGACTTGGATTTCCCAGCGGAAGGTAAAATAATTAATTTCACTATATAATGTTGCCATATAAGGTCTTGAGCGTTTCTTGTAATAACCTCTAAGATGAGGGTTAGCGCATTTTAATTGAAAAGTAATGGCATCTCAAATTGTTAATGTGGGAAAAATCATATAATTGATACAGAGTGACTCTCACTCGACGATTTCTTCCTCTTTTATGATTATTATTATATGGAAATTGATTAAATTTGTTTTCAGGGGTCCAAAGTTTATTATTATCATAGATTATCATTGAAGATATTGTGATTTTAGCTTCTGGGCGTCGAATTTTACAAATGTACGAGTAATATTTTCAAGAAAAAGATGGCGCCCAAGCTGCCATTCTAAATTGGAATGCATTAAAAATTTGCATTTTATTTCCATGGAAACCAACTGTTATGATTTAATTGAGATGTCTCAGGTGTGATGCAGGTTAATGCAGGAGCAGTCAGACTGAATAGAACTAATTGAGTGTTAAACACTAATAACAGCTTCATTAGGCATAAAACTCTAGAAATGTTTGGCCCAAGTGACGAGTTCAATTAATTTATGAGAAATAGATAAATGTAGCTTTTTTATAACACAATTGCCTACTGCAGCCTGCACAAGTATAAACCTGATTTTAAAATAGGTTATTGGATTATTCCAATAATTTATTTCAAATCACGGTTCAACTTCCTCCTCTGTACTTGCATACAAAGTTAGACACACAAATATATTCAGTTTGGTAAAAATATTAAATTAATAATTATACAGTTTGAAAAAATTAAGTGTTTTAAGTGTTTATAAAATAATATGTGTTTATAATATGTAAATGAGCTAAAAATTTTATTATTTAAACACTGTGCTCCATAACTATGGAACTCTCTGCCTGAGGAGTTCAGATCAGCTAACACTGTGACCACTTTAAAATCTAAACTAAAAACATTTTTTTTAGAACAGTCTTCCTATGATAGCTTATCCTATATCCCTCTAATTTGATTGTGTTTAGTTATTTTTATCTAGTGTTTTATTTTTGTTGCTAATGTATTTTCTATTATTACTATTGTGTTTATGTATAGATTTCTACGTGCTGCAAAGCACTTTGTAACTTTGTTTTGAAAGGTGCTATATAAATAAAGCTTTTATTATTTTTTTTTAGTATTATTAGTATTATTAGTATTAAAAGATAAAAAAGATTCTTCCTATCAATGCAGGAAATGGAAAATATTGTTATTTTTGTAATGTACTAAATAGTTTATCTTTATGTTCTCCACAGACGACGTCCCTCGGACGATGGATGTCGAACACGCTGAAGGTGTCTTGAATCTTTGTGGTATCGTGGACGCCCTCATCCAAATCTCATCTGATGAGGGTGAGTATGATGTAGCTTGTCCTGTGCCTTTCTATCGTAGCCTCTCTTTCATCTGATGAAGAGGAGGAGGAGCAGGACAAAGACTCAGAAGAGAGCTGATGAAGATGAGGATTTCCATCGTTTCAGCCTCCGGATGTTTGGCGTGGCTGGTGCCAGGGGGAGCCTCCTGTTGAAGCTGGAGAACTGGTGATGCAGCCCCCTGCTCCCTTTCTTCAGCGACCAGCAGGAACTTCTCTGGTGTTCCTCTTCCTCCAGAGGATCTATGAAGAGGTTCTTGAGCCTGCAGTGGCTCCTGCTTCTGCTCCTGCTCTTCCTCCCCAGCCCTCACTGGATCCACAAAGCGGTTCCCTTGAAGAGGATGACGGTGAGAACATTGCTTCAAGAGGCTACGTTTGGCCCAGCCTGAAGAACGCACTGACGATCTGGCGTTCAGCTGTCTCCAGAAGATCTTTAAAGAGGTTCTTGAGCCTGCAGTGGCTCCTGCTTCTGCTCCTGCTCTTTCCTCCCCAGCCCTCACTGGATCCACAAAACGGTCCCTTGAAGAGGATGACAGTGAGAAACCTTGCTTCAAGAGGCTACGTTTTGCCCAGGCTGAAGAAAGCGCAGACTATCCATCCCCATCAACCTCTGCTGAGACGTCCAGCGGCTACACCCGTTATTTCCACCACCACCACCTGGATTCAGAAGACTCCAACTAGAATCTCTGTAGCATCAGCTGTAGATGATTTTTTTAATTTTCTCTTTGTTCGACATTGTCGAACCGCAACATCAATGGAGGAAATTCTTTTGGATATTATTTCCATCATATCTGTTTTTTTGTACTATTTTTGTTACCTTTAGTACTTGAGTGTGTGTGTAAAAAAAACAAACAAAAAAAAATTTCTTTAAAGGCAAGGTATATTATGTAGGATTTTTTTAAATATTAATTGTTTACATAGTATTAATGCAAAAATTACATTGAACACAAATACAGGAAATCTACAAATATATGTAAAACTCATTAGTGTTACCTCGAGTAACAAAACCAGACTGTTTTGTTACTACTTTTTCAAGGATTTCCTCCATAGTACGCTTTGCCTTGAAGTTATACTTTATTCCTCCCACATTGGGAGAATGTACATAGTTGAAATGGGTTGTCTACTAACTGGAGGGTTGATGGTGCGACCCCCTCCTTGCTTTAAGTCATTTTCTTTTAATAGTACTTTAATATTTGTTAAATGAATTTGCTTTTTCTTCTTCCCACACTAGGCTAATGTAGTAATATAGCTGTATAGAACTGGTCTGGATGTGAGGGGTTGTCCACTAAACCGGAGGGTTGGTGGTGTGATTCCCTCTGCTTGCTTTATTTGTTTTTCTTGTAATAGTACATTTAAGTTAAATTAATATGTTCTTTATTCTACCCATACTAGGTGTGTGTGTGTGTGTGTGTGTGTGTGTGTGTGTGTGTGTGTGTGTGTGTGTGTGTGTGTGTGTGTGTGTGTGTGTGTACTATAATACTATGTAGGTATTAAAAATGTTGCAGGTACAAAAGGACCATTGCTCAGGAGGCAGAGGGTTTTCACAAATCTCAGGATACATCTGTGTTGTGTGAGGACAACACAGATGTATCCTGCCCCAATAAGTACTTTATCTGTAAATCTATATGGTTTAAGTCTAATCATAGCAGTATATTTCATAAAGAACATTTGTGCATTTTGCAGCCAGGAAGAAGAAAAGAAGAGTTGTCCAATCCTGGCTGACTACAACCTGCCTGTGATCCTGTCCGGTTTGGTGGATAAAACCTATGGAACCTAAAACGCCTTTCCTGATGAAATGCCCAGAGGAACCCAGACCCATGGAAACGTGCTCCTAACACCGGTAAGAAAAAAGCTTGGTTTAATGCTGTTAGAATATTTTTGTAGTATTGTATTTTCTAATATGGTCTTATATGGTCTAGTTCCAAATTGAATGGTCCTCTGCTTCCAGTGGAGAAAACATGCCCTTCTTTACATCAAAGATGACCTACTCTGCTGCAGCGTCCAGATGACACAACAACAAACACAGCATGTGACGGTGGGAAGACAAAAGTAGAAGAAAGCATAAGAAGAAGAAAGAAGGACCAGAAGACTACACAGAAGATTTTAATAAAAATTATTTTTAAATAAATAACATGAACTAAAGAACTCAACCATTCTGATTTTATTTTAAAATCACATGATATACACAATAAATGGTCTGAATACAATCTTAATTATTTGAAGTATATCTTTCTGTGCTGAGAAGTCTAATTTAATTACTTTGTTGTAACTTTCCTTCACAATATTATACAGAACACATGATATTCATGAGGGTTGTTAGTTACACCTAAACAGCCAAACATGTCTCAAAGCACCTTAAAAATAACAGTCGACCAAAGTGTTGAACTCAAACTCTATTGACATGTTGGAGAGTGTGAGAGAAACTGAAATTGATACTAACTACAACTCTTTAGGACTGAACATATCAATTGAAAAAAAAGTTGTATTGGTCAGCAATGAGTCTGGATCATTGTATTTATTTCAATACATTTGGTAAAGGTTGAACAGCCACATTTACCCAGACACACAAAAATGAAAGAAATACCCTTCCTTCTAGAACCAGTTCAGCATAGTTGGGGGCTGTGTCGTTGGTTTTAATGTTGAAGCTCTCACAGAGACCATGTTTTTATGACCGTTTCAAGGTTGCAGCAGCAGTATGTGCAGTCAATAGGAGGCCTACAGTCTCTGTTTGAACCTGACATTTTCTCACTAATGATATTTTGTATTGACACAAGGTAGAATTTGTAGCCTTGCCCATTGTTTTAATGTTTTATTTTCCTCCAATAGACTATATATGTGTATTATTTATCATATAAATGAGTCTAGCTCTCTTTTACAATGGTGCCCTGCAGACACAGTACAATAGTACACAGCAAGATAATACACACAAAAAGAAACTAATAGAGGTATACATAATTTACACAATAATAAATACTGGACAGTTGGTCGCAGGGCTGACATTTAGACAGTGACAGACAACCATTCATTCACTCGGGACACTTTAGATTTGCCAATTGACCTAAACATGTCTTTGGACAGTGGGAGGAAGCTGGAGTACCTGGAGAGAACACACGGTAACACGTGGAGGACATACAGACTCCTCACAGAAAGACCAGAGTCGGCTGAGAATGTTTGAGTAGGCCGACCTTCTTGCTGTGAGGCAGGAGTGCTAACCACTCTGCCACGTGCACCCCTTTACACAATAAAAGTGTATAGTAAATAAAGACATACATCAAAAACAATTAAAACACAAAAATAATCAAATAGAAATGTCAATTCAAGTTTCTGCTTCATTTCTCCTTTGCTCAATTTGTGTGCTTTTACCAAAGCTTATAAACCCTGTGTTCTACTGTTTCACCAGAGAGACAGACAGAGGGGGGGTTGCATTGTGCATTGGACTACTTTCTTTGTCATACCAATAAATGATTCACAGCTTACCTGCTTATAATTCCTATTCACACAAAGAACCAGCCTCTGAAACCATTTCAAAACAGAGAGAAGAGGAGGAAGGCTGAACTGAAAAATGAGCCAAATCGGGTGTAGTTTTTTTTTTAAATAAACAGATACATCAAAGGTTCTGAGGCTGCAACACAGGGGACTCTGTGACATGTCAAACTCAGGTGTGACTAAAAACATTAACACAGGCTGTGTGCTATGAACGTGGAGCAGCTCCTGTTTATCTGAGACTGAGCCAATCAAACAGGACTGTACACTAACTTTGTATCAGTAATATGCAACAACAACATGCAGGTGCGTTTAAAAAACACGACAACAATTGATGTTTCTTTTTTATTATATATTTTTTCTTTGACAGGACCTTGCACATTTTTCCTACCACCAATGTCCGCTTTTATGTGGTGAATAAAAGCCAACCTGGCAATGCTCCACAAGCACATTTTATGTTCCTCAAAGAGACAAATTGCTGGTTGTTAGGCTAAAAATGTTTGCAATTACGAGGCAGAAAAAGTTATTTTACAGTTTATTCAGACAGCATGGGCATGTTTTGTGAGACAGTTTGTCGTGAGCTGTGGTGGTCATAAAGGCAGAATGCGACTGATTCCCTCCAGCTCAGTGACCGTACTACTTTACTGAAGGCAAAATCTTGTACCAGAAGTTACCAAACAGTGAAGTCTGCTAGATACATAATATACACAAATGAAGATTACCTTAAACTGTAGCAAAATTAATAATTAACATAATACAAGATGTGTAGACATGACAATATTAAGTTGTTTTACTGGTGAGTGAATACTTGCAAAACCACAAGATTTGTTTTATACACAATGTTATACAAAATACCAAAAAAACATTCCTTTATAGTATAATGCATATGTATAAAATGAGAGGAGTTTTATAATACCATAAAAGACTAAGGATTGCACATAATTGATAGTTCAATGACAGAAGGAGACATTTAAATTGACTTTCCTTTGTAAAATTCATCATACACTTTAACAAAATTGTACAAAATTGCCGCACTGCAGGCAACAGCTCAAGTTTTCTCAAGAGATCCACAGTGAGGAAAGGGCCTAGTGGACGATCAATGTCCTTACTGTGAGCTGCACAGTCGAACACCACATAGAAAATAGTGCTTTCATCCAGAGAGAGGAGGTCCCTTGCCACTTGTCAAGTGGTTTGAAACAGTCCATGCAAATTTGATCCTTGCTCATGTGGAGGACATAAAGGGGTTATCACCAATGAATAAGGCAGGATTATGAAGCTGGACTCACAAGGTTTTTTTAGTCTGATATTAGGTCCAAACTAGCTGATATAGGCACAAGCCCGGCATGGAATTAATCTATAGTAATTATAATTATCTATAGTAAATATAGTAACCCATGAACTATTACAGGCAGTGCATGTTTCTATAGGCATCAATGCAGATGTGGGGCATTTCACTCAAATACCATCAATGTAGTTTGTTTGTTAAGGGTCTCTGTCATCCAGGTCATCTTGAAGAACATCAAGTTCACCCGTGAATTGATTTGTTGTTTGATTCCCACCACCCTCTGTAGCACAAGCTTAAGGTGTGTCACACCAAACGCGAATTAAGCGTTAAGCGCGAATGACATGTCATTGTCATATCCTGAGAGAAACAATCCATGAGTCAAAGATTCCTTTTGGAGGCTGCTGGCTCCATTTATTAAAGAAATAAAAACAAATAAGAGATACTACACAATGTTATAAATACAATTGTAAATACGATTTACAGTTTTATAGACATAATACTATATTGACTGTACACTGCAAAAGTTTTCGCTGTAAATTTACAATAAATAATTGGATACAATTTGCATAACTTTCACAGTAAGGATTACAGCAATATACTGTGAAATATAGTCAGAGCAATTTACTGTAATTTTCTATCTGTGATATTACAATGCATTGTTGTAAAAGCACAACTGTGTACTGTAACTTCACAGCTTCAATGTCAACGCAGTTACTGTGATATTACAGTACATTACTGGGGAATTACAATCTTTTGCTGTACATCATTACAACAAGACCCTGTGCTTTTACAGTGTGTACTGTGAAAGTAATGTACAAGTTGACAATAATTTACTGTGAATTTACATGTTATACTGTGGAAGTCATGCTAAAATTGTCCAATAACTTACTGTAAAAGTAATGCAGATGAAGCTTCCATTTACTGTGAATTTACAATCATTGTACAATTAAACCCCTCCCCCCAACAAACAACTCTGAGGTAAAGTCAACGTTAGCCCAATGGCATATTTATTAACAAAAAAATATTTTTCAATGTACAGCAGATGCCAAGAACTTCAGGAGTTCAAGAAATTCAAATTTCTAGTCATAAAAGCCATCTTAAAATGCAGAAAATGCAGAGAAATTGTGCAAACTTGCAATTCAACTACCTGTCGCAAAATTCAACTATTAAACTAGCTGTGTCACAATAACAGTAATGGACAGGATGGGAATGAGGCCTTCATGGCAAGATAAGAGAGCAAGGGAGAGAGCAATGAAGTAATGTCAGGCGCTCCTCACAGTCTCAAACATTATAATGAGTCCACACGCAACAAATTGTTAAACAAAAATTTGTAGTGCAAAGTTGTCTTGAAAAATTACAAAAAGAACAAGGCTACTCAAAACTGAGCCTGACAACTTCCGCTGCAAAAAAAAAAAAACTATGATGCCCACTCAAAGTCAATAGGTTTCCTCAAAAGGGTGCTCACATGAGGGTTCATTGTTGTCCGCTTCTTGGTCTTTGAGCCTCTTTCAGGATTGATGCCCAGGAAGCATCTGTTAATAAGCAAAGATAGTTTCAGTTTTAAATAGACTTACAGTATATATTGCAGACAGCATTTATCAAGGTGTGCTTTTTGCTGTGCTTTTTCCCCACATCAAACCCTAATAGATTTATAATTCAAACTTGTTAGATCTTCTGCTCACCATAATTTTTTTGCCATTTTTAGCCAAGGTGCCTTAGGTTAGGTTTGCCTGAGGCAAAGTGGTTGATATTTTACTATGAGAGGTAGCAAAACTAAATAAATAGCTGTGATTGGACCGCAGGTATTTGTCAGCATAACGTGTAGATATCCAGACTGACCTACAGAGCGAAACTGAATGAGTTCGCGAGATCAGCATGGTCTCACCAGGCTAGCCTCATATACCTCGTTTGTCAGCATTTTCGACCTCAAGACAATCATTGAGTTGGAAACCTGTACTGTAATATGTGAATTACAAGATTAAATGTGATCTTTATAAAATACCTTTGAATGAACTCCAGCGTCGAAGATCCAATGGCAGGATACTCAAGGTTGAATCGTAATAGCTGCTGAAGAAAGCAGCTACTCCATGTAAAAAGAAAGGGTGTGGGCCCATCACGACATGTCCTCGATGGATATAAGCCATCCAGAGGGCTTCATCATGTCACCTGAAATGAACAGATACAACATCATGTGTTAAGAGCACTTTGCGATCTGCTTAAGATACAAAGGGCTATACAAATGTAATTCTATTATAATTATTATTATTATTATTTATTGTGGTCATGTAGATTTCTAGAATAAAAACAAAATAATGAGTTAGAAATGTCGATACTAGATCAAAGTAACATTACCTTGAATGATCAAGCAGGGGTTCCGGAAGTTCTGCAGTATTGACGCCCACAGCAGTGGCACATGGCTGTAACATAGTTAACAAACAATAGCATGGATTTAGGATAAAGGATAAATATTGTTCATTGGTCAGAGGTAGTAAATCATGCAAGTAAATGTTGATAATGTAATCACTCATTTTGCATTTTAAATATTTGAATGAAAAATCTTACATCAACTTCAAGCACCAAACTCTCTTTCGGCTCTTTGAAGTACAACATTAGGAGCAGCAGAATGCAGGCAGCCTTGTCAGAGTCTGGATCATAGCAGGCTAGAACATCACGGATCTTGGGGTATTCCAGTGTTGCACAGTAATCCAGGATGGTCTGTCCTTGTCGACTAATTGCCTCCTTTAGCTTCTGAAGGACATCGACGTCTGTCAGGAGGCCAAAGTGCGAGAATAGGCATTTCTGAGAGAAGAGAAATGGCCATTCCTGTTTGATCTCGGACATCGCTGCAGCAGGCACTTTGTTAAGGTATTTACGCAGGACAACGTATGTCTTTTCCATCATTGGTTCTGCTCTCTCTGCCCCACTCATTCCTTCCTCTTTGTATACAGACATACAAATGTATTGTTAGTACCCAAGTAACAATTTGGTCTTGTAGCCGCCCAACACACAGTGTTCAGATCTTGACCAATTACTAAAGTCTAAACAAAATTACCCCAAAAGACAATAGATGGCATGCCTGAGTAGATGTTCAGTAGATCCCTCTTTATATTTTCCAACGTTGCCTCGGTTAAGCTCATTTTCCACCTCCCCTCGAGTAAAAAAATAGATTTTTACCTTTCTCCCGTTCATCCAGTAGTTCCCTGAGTCTGGCGATACTTTGTATAGCTCCAGCCTAGCATAGATCATTGGATCGGATTAGACCATTAGCATCTCACCCTCAAAGTGACTAGGTCACCAAGGTTTCCAGAATTTGTTCTATTTAAAAGTTGTCTCTTGCTGCGTGATATCACTGGTAAGTTAGCAACGTTCCTTGATTATTACACCAGAATGAGAGTATAGTTCCATGTCAAATCAGCCTAGAAAATCGCCAAATTTCATTTTCTGTTACTTTTATTGCACGTTCTAACTTGAGAAGAGACAACTTTTAAATAGGAAAAATTCTGGAAATCTTAGTCACTTTGAGGGCGAGATGCTAATGGACTAATCCGATCCAATGATCTATGCTAGGCTGGAGCTATACGTGGTATCGCCAGACTCAGGGAACTACTGGATGAACGGGAGAAAGGTAAAAATCAATTTTTTTACTCGAGGGAAGGTGGAAAATGAGCTTAATTCCCCAAATGGTGGAATATTCTTTTAAGGTCAAGGTATTTAGTGATCCACAACCATGCATGCCAGAGAGCCACTATGCACAATATCAGCACCCTGGCTCAGCTAAATCCTAAATGGAACAAGGCCATAATCACAGGTAATTACACCTGTGTTTACTACACTATTAACATCGCAACAAGATTGCTGTGAAAAGGGTCCATGTCAAAGTGTCAATAAAGTAGTCAAGAGAAAAGTATGTTTTGTCCTGTTTCAGGGTTATTCATGTTCATATACAATGCTGTCGAACAAATATTGACAGACTTTACATGTATATTGCCACATACCTGTATTGGTCAACAGGACCTCTTGCCAGTCTGGCCTCTCCTGCCATTTCCGTGCACGGTCTTCTTTCTCTGCGGCGTTGAGCAAGAGTTTTATTCCTATTTTTGTACTCCACTCTCGTTTTTACTTGTTGCAGAAGAGAGTGACATCCGTCTCCAGCAGTATCACCGTACTTGCCAATGTCGCCAAATGATTTTGGATGGCTCCTGAAAATGTGGGTGGGATAATTAGGAAACATGTCACCATTGTGGCACTTATGACAGAAGCGTACAGCTAATGTTAGGATTACTTAAAGGAAAGAAATACGCTTAAAAAAAAAAAACATTAGGCTGAACAAGACCAAAAAAACAAAACAAAAAAAAAACATCAGGCTGAACAAGACCTTTATAGAAACATGTGAATTATTATGAATTATTATCTTGAATATACAAGCTCTGTTTAAACAAACCATATTAACAAAGTCTTCACTTTTGCACCCTTGTTACATAATAGGTGCAGGGAATGAATCAGTGAAAGTTACAAACAGTTGAAGGGGGTGGGGCTGGGGATTAACTGACAGCTAATATTGATAATAGTCCCATCCCTACCTGACAATGTTTCTCACAACGCTGTGGCACATGGCTCTGGTTGGGTTGCTGCTGCATCATTTGGTCCACGAGCACGACCAACAGGCCTTTCTCTCGTCTGGCAATGGTCTTTCTTCTTTTCCACTCTAAGTCGAATGGCTGATGGCACCTGGTCCCATGTGAAACGAAAGTCAACATGCCATGGTATGCCAGACTGTAAAATGCTTGACGTGCTTGGGGCAGTGCTTGGAGGGCTGGGCAACAGCTGATTTGGAGGCTGGAATGTTGTGTTTGGAGAACATGGAGTTAGGGAACTTGGAGCACTTGGATCAGGAGAAGAGACCAACTCCATATTAAGAGTAACAAGTCCTACAAGGCACAAAAACAATTTATTAATTAAGATAGGGCAAGATGAAGGGCTATGGGGTCAATAGACTGTGTGCTTAACTGTAGTCCTGCTCCAGTACTTCCTGGAGGAAGCTCACACATTGGTTTCCTGTCAGCACTATTGTATGAAGCAATTCGATTTATTCACGTGAGTGCCATTTGTTAGAATGTGACATAATGGGTTGGGAGAACGCTGAAGTGGCCATTGACTCATGTTAAAGATTGCTCTGATAATTCCACTTAAATAAATCAAGAGTTAAAATAACAGGCCAATACACTATTGGAATTACAAAATCATAAAAGGTCTGATTGTTTTTTCACTGCTATTGTTATTAAGTTTGGAAATGCATGCAAGTAAAAAGCATCAGCTGCATTCACTTCTATGTATTTCCAGATGTGAAAACAACAGCAGTGAAAAATAGCACAGTTTTAATGAGTTTGTAATTCCAATTATTATTATTTATACCTATAATACATTTCCACAACCCATTACGTCACACTAAACAAATGCCACACACATGAATAAGGTCTATAAGCTGTGCTGCACACCTGAGATTAATCACTTCATCTAATAGTATTTGACAGGTAACCAATGTGTGAGCTTGGGACTATATACAAAGCATATTGTCTACCAGTTGTGCAAATGTTCTAAGGCCCTAGTTCAGTGACATGAAAGAGTGAAAAATGTAATGGGTGAACAGACGAATTTACCGTCCTTGATGCCCGTCATTAACTTCCGACTTTGGATAGGCTTGAGGTATTACACCAAATCCCTCTCCCTCCACCAAGGTCAGATCTTCAACAGACTCGACCCCAAGCTCATCCAGCATGGTGGTAAGAAGGTCATCAGGGAGATCAGGCAAGTATGACAACACTGCTTCCTTGGCCTTGTCTCATTAAGTAGTGAATCATGAAACACTGTAATTTCTCATTTTTGCCATCCCTACACTGTATGCATATTTCATACTATAGTCTGTTCAATCAACAAAGCAAGTTAATGACAAAATCAACTTTATTCAAGGCTACCAAAAAATATAAAAAAATAAATTGTTTGCTTTGACTATGTAGCCTGCTCTCCTACTCACATCTCTCCTCACGTATCCTCACTTTCCTCCCTGCTCATACTGTCTCTGGAAAAGAATGGTGGAGAGCAATAAGGGACTGATCATACACATTGTATGCTGAAAGAGGATAGTAGTCCAGTAGATCTTCCTGCTTAATGCACACATAATTGTCTTGGGCTACTCCTAGGTCACAGTACACACCTGTGTCACATAACTTTACAAAAGTATGTTTCTCTGAGACAAAATAGACCGAATTATGAACAACAATAATTAGCATAATCTTCCCAATAAGAAGCCCTTCATCACTGTTCTCTAGTAAAATGTGCATCCCCCTTCTGTAATCTGTGCCTTTGACTGTAACATAGTTACAAGCCACTGCCGACTGTAACTGGAATGGACAACTAGCTACAGATGCCCTGATCTTGTCATTGTAATCGTCAACATGAAAATCAGTCCCCTTTTCTGCTTGTACAAGTGGAGGGAACAAGTTTCCTGCACTCACGTACGCTTGTCGGAGTTGGTGCATCTCTTAATAAGATAATGGTGCTTTGGTCTGAGGGGGGCATTGGGGAAAAGCCTTGTCCTGTTGTCTATGTACTCATCTATGAGGACTTTAAGATATGCAACCTGGCCCTCTGTAATGACCGGTGCACAGATGAGCTCAACAATCTCCCTCAGCTGCAAAATCATTTGCCACACCTCATTTTCACAGGGATCTTTAATCCTGTCACCCACCATGAGTGGGAGAAGTCTAAGCAAACACCAGTTCTGAACTGCATGCCCACTGAGCTTGTCGCTGCTGGGAGAGAGGTCTGCTGGTTTGTCCTTACCATCGTTAACTTCATATCTGAACTGGTTCTTGCACCTGTTTAACTGCAGGTATGTAAAATGATTATCCTCAACTAAATAACGAATATATAAAGGAAGGTCATAAGCTATGACTCCTCAAATAAGTCATGGCCTAGACATGGTGGAAGGCCAGTCTGGCAAAAAGCTGATTAAAAGGAGAGTCAAACTTGATGCCGCATACAGAGTCAGTGGCAGTAGTTTCCTGCTCTTGCAAATTACTTGCGTATGATTGGGCTGTTCTTTTGGTACCACATGATATAGGATTAGTCAGAAATCATCTCTACACACCTAACAGTAACGACAAAAAATAAGTAGACCGACTGAAGTTCTCCAAGAATCCCCCAATAGAATGGGATCCCAGGTTGTCTCCTGGAATGGCAACCAAAGAGCCCTTTAGTACAATGCCATCAGATGTGACTTTATTTACCCCAAAATACTTAAAGTCCTGTTCCCTACATAAAAGAACAAGTTGCATCTGATCAATAGAAGATCTATTGTGAGGCAAGATATCAGTAAGAGTTAGGTAAACTGCTAAAACCTTGTGCCTTTTTTCCCTGAGCCCAGGGGGTTGACAACCTCAAAGGCATCTTGGTACAGTATTAAACCAAGTGAAGAAGGGTCAGCTTTCAACATTGGATTACTTTGAAAGTTTTCTCCATCCTTGACATCCCGATAGACAGATGGTATACTGTTCGCGTAGAGACTCATTTTTGAAGTGTCACCAATGTCTCATGAATAGGAACATACTGAGCAAAACATTCTTTGTCATTTTCATCATTGGCCAAGAGCAAAGGAACAGGATGAACATAGTTAAAACACTCTTTAAAAGCAGCCTTCTTCTTTGCATCTGTACTGAGCATTCCCCTGTTATAGAGTGTGAGTAGATCATCTCTGTTCATTTCCTCAGTGATGCTGCTTATAGTGGCCTGAGGGATTCTGAGTTCTTTTAGTTTCTCACTCAGAATGTTTAGGGAATTGGACAGGCCAAGTTCATGAGCACTTTGAAAGCCATCAATAATGGTTTGAATGGTGCTTGCTGGTAAGAGTAGCTTAGATTGCAATTTCAAGTAAAAAAGGTTGGTGTAAGGTTCTGTAAAAATAGGTTTTTGTCGACAGCTAATGGCATTTGTGGTTCATTATGTTCCTCAGCAGTCTCTGAATATGACTGACTGGGTCCTGGCAAAGGCTCTGTAGCAATAGACTTGTCTAAAACAAGGTTATCTAAAACTGAATCCTCTGCACACCTATGTTTTCTGGAAATATGTGAAGCAAAAGTCATCACGTGTGTGAACGTGCAATCACAACCTCAAAATGGACATCTAGTTACCATTCCTTCCCTTATGTGCGTCTTAAAATGCTTAATAAGAGAGGCCAAAGTGTCACACTTAAATGCACAAGCCTCAAGCAGATATTTCAAGGGTGTGTCAGGTGTAGAGCTGATGTGCCAGGCAGTATAGGCCCAGCAGCCTGCAGGTAGGACCTCTGCTGCCTATACATATGAATTTGCAGTCCAGTGTGTTTTCTGTACCTCCGTGAAGAGCCAGGCACCCCACACTGGTAGTGATAATTGGGAGCATTGCTATGCAGTTTTGTATGCTGAACATAGTTACACACATTCTCAGACACATGCTCACAGCCAACGAATTTACAGTTGAACATTGTGGTGCATGTTAACTAGTCACCTACTGTACCTAATCTATTTCTCCTCACTCTTAGCCTGACACTGAACAGGGTGGTTAGCCTCGCCCTCTGATGACCTGGAAAGAAAAGAAAAGGAAAGAAAAAGGAGAAATTACACAAAGGCAACCAACAATAAGAATTTCAGTTTGAATGCAGATTATGATAATTTTAGCCATATGTCAAAAATGATAGTGGTATAACGTTATATATAGTGTTTTTTCTGTAGCACTTTGAGATTGCTCACTCAATGTAAGGTGCATTTACAACTTACAATTATTATTCATTCATATCAGGACAAGTGGGAACCCTAGTGTTAAAACCCTCCCGTTGTCGACTAACTTACTCCAGTTAGCTCAGTCACAGTGTTGCCAGATGTACAATAATTATTGTATTTGTACAATAATTTTACCTCTGTACGATGTACGATCAATAATGAAAAAAACAATAATGTACGATAATTTCAGAATTTTATGAAAATTTAAATGATGGTTGTTGCAGTCATGGGGCTTCTTTTCTAATACACAAAATCGGCTCATTACAGACACTCTAAATGCGTTCGTGTGCACCTGAGTGTGTGTTAAGAATGCAGGAGAGTGCCCTGCTTTAAAGCCAACGAGCACTGTTGTGCTCCATGACAGCAAGAACCCTTCAACATCTGGCAACACGCAGGATTCCACGCAGCAACAGCTAAATTCCTTCTTTTGTTTATCACAAAAGTTTGATTCTAACGCCCAGCTGTGTGCAGTAGCTCTGGCGCTGGACTCACCAGGCTATGTGACTCACCAGGTGTAGTGACTGAGTACTTCCAGCAGATGATCATGTTTCATGTTTGTTTTTATAGCTCTTAATGGCCTCGCCCATCTTATTTATCTGAGATGCTAACTGTCAGTGAGTGTGGTAGGGCATTGAGGTCTTTCCACCAACTCCTGCTTAAAGTACTCAGGTCAAAGCTGAAACACTGGGTGACCGAGCCTTTTCAGCTGCTGCACCTAGGCTCTGGAATAAGCTCCTCACTGAGCTTAAAACATATCTACTTATAATGGCTTTTAGTACCCGATAGTGTGGTGACACTTTTCTTTTGTTTTTCACTTATTTATCATTTTATTTATTGTTTTTATCTTTTATCTTACTTTTATTCATGTACTTGTTTTCCGTATACTGGTTGACCTCTTGTAAAGCACTTTTGGTTTTGGTTCACCTTTGGGTGGTTGTAAAAGTTAGGAAGACTGGTAAACATGTATACCTTTTGTCTTCTGCTGCGGCTGCCTCCTCCTTTTCCTCTCAGCCCAGTCCAGGAACTTCTCTCTGAACAGGGATGTCTCATTGTGTTCTAGACGGCCAGACAGTGTCCAGCTTGGACGTCCCTTCCTAGTTATAGGACACAGAAAGAAAGCATCAGTGTATTTTCTTACATAGTATTGTTTTGATTCAATGAGGTGTAATTGCAGGGCAGAACCACTAGAGGCCACAGTAAGACAACTCGATGGCTCTCACATGTTCATGCAGGAGCACAACAGGTCTGTTCTGTTAGCTCTGTCACACCTCACACATACTCTTAAACATGTGAACACAACTCAGATTTATCAGTTCAAGTCCATAGTGCAACTCAAATATAATGTCCTGGACACAAAGTCACAAATTATAATTCATTAGTAAGAGTTGCTACATACATATTTATAATCAGTTCCTGTGTGGGCAGGAGTTTCTGAACCCTGTGATTTGGCATTAGCCGTCTGCGTGTCCATATGATGATAATGACGAGTCACCAGGCCCTAACAAGACTACAAGAAGGTACAGTTGGTTGAGGTGTTGGGCTTCTGTCGTTTTGATTGAGCATAGGTACAGTAGTGAGGTTAGTAAATGAGAGCATCTCAGCGCAGAGAGAGGGGTGTCGAGTGTGTGCAAGTGTATGCTCTGTGGGAGGACTGAGCCTCCTGAATCTATCATTCTATCACATCTATCATTGTAACTTAAACTGTTACAAACATAAAGATGAGGCTTTTTTCAGAGAATGCTGTTGCATTCCAGACTGACCTCAGGGTCGAGTGGAGATAGATTGGGGGCACACAGTAAATGCACCCAGCCAGGGAGGCTGTAAAACAGCAGGAAAATGGTTTTGCTCCTAACCTCTTGTCAGGGGGTCAAGCACAGATTATTCTACAAACTTAAAGAATGCAGGTGCCATTTCATGAAACAGACACTGGTGGGAGCAAATGGAGAGAGCACAGTGAGTCCTTGCTCACTGCTAGTGATGTGTCACATTTAATTATGTTACTGTAACACCTTCATAAACATCAGCTGATTCTGCCTGAAGAAGCTTCTACTAATAATTAAAAACAAGTGTGAAAAAGTAATTCATCTCCTGAACGTTTCATTGCCACCTTTTCCTCTTTAAGCCACAGACTGGCATTACTTGGTAGGGAAAATGGAGCTCAGTGGAGCAAATAAACAGAAGGTTTGGGGCTGAGAGGAAGAGACAGCTCTTTGATGTTGTGAAATGAAGGTTTGTGCAAATCAGATGCGTGAAAAGACTAAATATGTGTGTCCACATAGACGAGATGTGCCACAGACCACCAGTGGCAGCAGGATTAAGGATTGCAGGAGAAGCACTTAAACAACTAAAATAATGCCAAGAATTATATAAAATCTATATTATTTATCCATAATGTGTGGCTGGTGCTAGCCTCCACTGTAAATGAATAATTACATGTTTAATTTGGTTTCTTACTGATGTAAATAGTGCATATCCTGTTAGCAGGACGCCAGTCTAACATGTGTCATTAGACAGACAAGATTTTACTTTAAGTTATGTCCCCACCAAGAGCTATTCAGACAATTTGATCATGTCATTGTCCTTGATAATTGGTTCTTTACACTATCAGCCAAATAACAGCCCGCCCATCAACAGCACATGCCCAAACTCATACATCCTGTAAGCAAGATGGAGTTGCTAAGGTAGGAGGACATTTGGCTGTTTTCAAAACTACCATTTGCAGGCATTTTCTTGAAGAAAACAGGGAAATGTAACTGTGAAACTTTAAAACAGAACTCAGCAGAATCAGCAGCTGACCCATGAAGGGAAGGCTATAAAATTAATGCCACTTTAGTTTGTTCACAGGTTAGTGCAGAAGATTTTGGTCTGGCAAAAGTCTGGCATCTGGCAAAGCTCAATGCTATGCTGTATACAAAAATTATGGTTCTTTTTTTTTTCTAAATAGTCTCCAGAATGTCTCCAGAGGATCTTTGAAGAGGTTTTTGAGCCTGCAGTGGCTCCAGCTTCTGCTCCTGCTCTTTCCTCCCCAGCCCTCACTGGATCCACAAAACGGTCCCTTGAAGAGGATGACGGTGAGGAACCTTGCTTTTAATCTAAATAGCTCTTTTGTGTAAACAATGATTAACTGAAAATTGAATCACAACCAGCTGTCAGTGTGCAAGCTGCAAAAAGAAATGATTTATTCTATTCTATTCTAATCGAGTATTTCCTATACATTTGTAAATCTAATTCTGAGTCTGTATCCCCCTTATTTTATAACCAACTGCTGACCACTGATATTAAAATAGTATATAAATTCTGTCTGACAGCTGAAGCATAGAAGCTGCAGGACCAAAGTGAGGGTTAGCTGGTCAGTACACAATCCACTGCTTCTATCATGAGAGTCCTGACACCAACATTCATCACCATTATCCTCTTGTCATTGAATAAAAGCTGCTTCAAAGACAGTTCGACTTAACATTAACATTATAGGTTCTAGTTGAGAAGAGGAGTTAGTATACATTGAAAAACAGAAAGAATCCTCACAAACTAATACCACTGCACTCTGATGGTCTCCAGAGAATAATGGCACCTTTGACCCCAAACTGCTGATTGAGAAAATAAAAACACTTTTTGAGTGCTGCTGAAAAGCTACAAAGGAAAGAAAAGAAAAAATAGAAAGCTATATGACAAAGATAAACAAATAGCACTACGCCACACACGCACGCACGCACACACAGACACACACGCACACACACACACACACGCACACACACACACACACTCTCTTTTTTTCCTCATTATAGGTCATTTCAAATCAAAGTGGAGACAACCCCATTTAGCCGCACTAAAAGAATCAATGGGCTTAGCCTGGATTAGCCAGTAGCCATAAAAGCGCTCAGAGACAGTGAAAGAAGTACAGCCAGAATAGGGGTTAGCTCAATCAGCATCTCTTACCCATGTCATATAGCGGCTCACCTGTGGGTCCGAGCGAACACGTGGGCAGAGATGGACTTGTCCCGCAGGTTAGGCCGCAGTAGGATACATGTCCTCATGGCAGGTGAACTGGTGGCTCTGGACATTACAGAGAAATTAGCAACTATGTGTTACCCATAGCCTATGCTGAAAGCTAATAAGAGCGACGTTTAAGCGCTCCGCCACGTGTGCGTCATCGCCATGGAAACAGAACTTAATGTGGGCTATATAAGTCCGTCCTCGCTCAGAATTTCTCACTTTTCACTTGGACTCTCGAGTGCGAAACTGGTGCGTGGTCTTCTTACTCATTTAATATGAAACTACAATTACTTTGGTAAAAACAGATAAAACGAATTATTTGTGTTCTAATATGTTGCTCTTGTATGTTACAGGTTTGCTAAAAATGAGAAACGGACCCTCTCTGATTTCTGTTCATCAACGACTTGGATTTCCCAGCGGAAGGTAAAATAATTAATTTCACTATATAATGTTGCCATATAAGGTCTTGAGCGTTTCTTGTAATAACCTCTAAGATGAGGGTTAGCGCATTTTAATTGAAAAGTAATGGCATCTCAAATTGTTAATGTGGGAAAAATCATATAATTGATACAGAGTGACTCTCACTGACGATTTCTTCCTCTTTTATGATTATTATTATATGGAAATTGATTAAATTTGTTTTCAGGGGTCCAAAGTTTATTATTATCATAGATTATCATTGAAGATATTGTGATTTTAGCTTCTCGAATTTTACAAATGTACGAGTAATATTTTCAAGAAAAGATGGCGCCCAAGCTGCCATTCTAAATTGGAATGCATTAAAAATTTGCATTTTATTTCCATGGAAACCAACTGTTATGATTTAATTGAGATGTCTCAGGTGTGATGCAGGTTAATGCAGGAGCAGTCAGACTGAATAGAACTAATTGAGTGTTAAACACTAATAACAGCTTCATTAGGCATAAAACTCTAGAAATGTTTGGCCCAAGTGACGAGTTCAATTAATTTATGAGAAATAGATAAATGTAGCTTTTTTATAACACAATTGCCTACTGCAGCCTGCACAAGTATAAACCTGATTTTAAAATAGGTTATTGGATTATTCCAATAATTTATTTCAAATCACGGTTCAACTTCCTCCTCTGTACTTGCATACAAAGTTAGACACACAAATATATTCAGTTTGGTAAAAATATTAAATTAATAATTATACAGTTTGAAAAAATTAAGTGTTTTAAGTGTTTATAAAATAATATGTGTTTATAATATGTAAATGAGCTAAAAATTTTATTATTTAAACACTGTGCTCCATAACTATGGAACTCTCTGCCTGAGGAGTTCAGATCAGCTAACACTGTGACCACTTTAAAATCTAAACTAAAAACATTTTTTAGAACAGTCTTCCTATGATAGCTTATCCTATATCCTCTAATTTGATTGTGTTTAGTTATTTTTATCTAGTGTTTTATTTTGTTGCTAATGTATTTTCTATTATTACTATTGTGTTTATGTATAGATTTCTACGTGCTGCAAAGCACTTTGTAACTTTGTTTTGAAAGGTGCTATATAAATAAAGCTTTATTATTTTTTTAGTATTATTAGTATTATTAGTATTAAAAGATAAAAAGATTCTTCCTATCAATGCAGGAAATGGAAAATATTGTTATTTTTGTAATGTACTAAATAGTTTATCTTTATGTTCTCCACAGACGACGCCCTCGGACGATGGATGTCTAACACGCTGAAGGTGTCTTGAATCTTTGTGGTATCGTGGACGCCCTCATCCAAATCTCATCTGATGAGGGTGAGTATGATGTAGCTTGTCCTGTGCCTTTCTATCGTAGCCTCTCCCCCGTTTCATCTGATGAAGAGGAGGAGGAGCAGGACAAAGACTCAGAAGAGAGCGCTGATGAAGATGAGGATGTCCATCGTTTTCAGCCTCCGGATGTTTGGCGTGGCTGGTGCCAGGGGGAGCCTCCTGTTGAAGCTGGAGAACTGGTGATGCAGCCCCCTGCTCCCTTTCTTCAGCGACCAGCAGGAACTTCTCTGGTGTTCCTCTTCCTCCAGAGGATCTATGAAGAGGTTCTTGAGCCTGCAGTGGCTCCTGCTTCTGCTCCTGCTCTTTCCTCCCAGCCCTCACTGGATCCACAAAACGGTCCCTTGAAGAGGATGACGGTGAGGAACATTGCTTCAAGAGGCTACGTTTGGCCCAGCCTGAAGAACGCACTGACGATCTGGCGTTCAGCTGTCTCCAGAAGATCTTTAAAGAGGTTCTTGAGCCTGCAGTGGCTCCAGCTTCTGCTCCTGCTCTTTCCTCCCCAGCCCTCACTGGATCCACAAAACGGTCCCTTGAAGAGGATGACAGTGAGGAACCTTGCTTCAAGAGGCGACGTTTTGCCCAGGCTGAAGAAAGCGCAGACTATCCATCCCCATCAACCTCTGCTGAGACGTCCAGCGGCTACACCTGCTATTTCCACCACCACCACCTGGATTCAGAAGACTCCAACTAGAATCTCTGTAGCATCAGCTGTAGATGATTTTCTTAATTTTCTCTTTGTTCGACATTGTCGAACCGCAACATCAATGGAGGAAATTCTTTTGGATATTATTTCCATCATATCTGTTTTTTTGTACTATTTTTGTTACCTTTAGTACTTGAGTGTGTGTAAAAAAAAAAACAAAAAAATTTCTTTAAAGGCAAGGTATATTATGTAGGATTTTTTTAAATATTAATTGTTTACATAGTATTAATGCAAAAATTACATTGAACACAAATACAGGAAATCTACAAATATATGTGAAACTCATTAGTGTTACCTCGAGTAACAAAACCAGACTGTTTTGTTTTCCTCCATAGTACGCTTTGCCTTGAAGTTATACTTTATTCCTCCCACATTGGGAGAATGTACATAGTTGAAATGGGTTGTCTACTAACTGGAGGGTTGATGGTGCGACCCCCTCCTTGCTTTAAGTCATTTTCTTTTAATAGTACTTTAATATTTGTTAAATGAATTTGCTTTTTCTTCTTCCCACACTAGGCTAATGTAGTAATATAGCTGTATAGAACTGGTCTGGATGTGGAGGGGGTTGTCCACTAAACCGGAGGGTTGGTGGTGTGATTCCCTCTGCTTGCTTTATTTGTTTTTCTTATAATAGTACATTTAAGTTAAATTAATATGTTCTTTATTCTACCCATACTAGGTGTGTGTGTGTGTGTGTGTGTGTGTGTGTGTGTGTGTGTGTGTGTGTGTGTGTGTGTGTGTGTGTGTGTGTGTGTGTGTACTATAATACTATGTAGGTATTAAAAAAATGTTGCAGGTACAAAAAGGACCATTGCTCAGGAGGCAGAGGGGTTTTCATTAAATCTCAGGATACATCTGTGTTGTGTGAGGACAACACAGATGTATCCTGCCCCAGTAAGTACTTTATCTGTAAATCTATATGGTTTAAGTCTAATCATAGCAGTATATTTCATAAAGAACATTTGTGCATTTTGCAGCCAGGAAGAAGAAAAGAAGAGTTGTCCAATCCTGGCTGACTACAACCTGCCTGTGATCCTGTCCGGTTTGGTGGATAAAACCTATGGAACCTAAACGCCTTTCCTGATGAAATGCCCAGAGGAACCCAGACCCATGGAAACGTGCTCCTAACACCGGTAAGAAAAAAGCTTGGTTTAATGCTGTTAGAATATTTTTTGTAGTATTGTATTTTCTAATATGGTCTTATATGGTCTAGTTCCAAATTGAATGGTCCTCTGCTTCCAGTGGAGAAAACATGCCCTTCTTTACATCAAAGATGACCTACTCTGCTGCAGCGCTCCAGATGACACAACAACAAACACAGCATGTGACGGTGGGAAGACAAAAGTAGAAGAAAGCATAAGAAGAAGAAAGAAGGACCAGAAGACTACACAGAAGATTTTAATAAAAATTATTTTTAAATAAATAACATGAACTAAAGAACTCAACCATTCTGATTTTATTTTAAAATCACATGATATACACAATAAATGGTCTGAATACAATCTTAATTATTTGAAGTATATCTTTCTGTGCTGAGAAGTCTAATTTAATTACTTTGTTGTAACTTTCCTTCACAATATTATACAGAACACATGATATTCATGAGGGTTGTTAGTTACACCTAAACAGCCAAACATGTCTCAAAGCACCTTAAAAATAACAGTCGACCAAAGTGTTGAACTCAAACTCTATTGACATGTTGGAGAGTGTGAGAGGAAACTGAAATTGATACTAACTACAACTCTTTAGGACTGAACATATCAATTGAAAAAAAAGTTGTATTGGTCAGCAATGAGTCTGGATCATTGTATTTATTTCAATACATTTGGTAAAGGTTGAACAGCCACATTTACCCAGACACACAAAAATGAAAGAAATACCCTTCCTTCTAGAACCAGTTCAGCATAGTTGGGGGCTGTGTCGTTGGTTTTAATGTTGAAGCTCTCACAGAGACCATGTTTTTATGACTGTTTCAAGGTTGCAGCAGCAGTATGTGCAGTCAATAGGAGGCCTACAGTCTCTGTTTGAACCTGACATTTTCTCACTAATGATATTTTGTATTGACACAAGGTAGAATTTGTAGCCTTGCCCATTGTTTTAATGTTTTATTTTCCTCCAATAGACTATATATGTGTATTATTTATCATATAAATGAGTCTAGCTCTCTTTTACAATGGTGCCCTGCAGACACAGTACAATAGTACACAGCAAGATAATACACACAAAAAGAAACTAATAGAGGTATACATAATTTACACAATAATAAATACTGACAGTTGGTCGCAGGGCTGACATTTAGACAGTGACAGACAACCATTCATTCACTCGGGACACTTTAGATTTGCCAATTGACCTAAACATGTCTTTGGACAGTGGGAGGAAGCTGGAGTACCTGGAGAGAACACACGGTAACACGTGGAGGACATACAGACTCCTCACAGAAAGACCAGAGTCGGCTGAGAATGTTTGAGTAGGCCGACCTTCTTGCTGTGAGGCAGGAGTGCTAACCACTCTGCCACGTGCACCCCTTTACACAATAAAAGTGTATAGTAAATAAAGACATACATCAAAAACAATTAAAACACAAAATAATCAAATAGAAATGTCAATTCAAGTTTCTGCTTCATTTCTCCTTTGCTCAATTTGTGTGCTTTTACCAAAGCTTATAAACCCTGTGTTCTACTGTTTCACCAGAGAGACAGACAGAGGGGGGGTTGCATTGTGCATTGGACTACTTTCTTTGTCATACCAATAAATGATTCACAGCTTACCTGCTTATAATTCCTATTCACACAAAGAACCAGCCTCTGAAACCATTTCAAAACAGAGAGAAGAGGAGGAAGGCTGAACTGAAAAATGAGCCAAATCGGGTGTAGTTTTTTTTAAATAAACAGATACATCAAAGGTTCTGAGGCTGCAACACAGGGGACTCTGTGACATGTCAAACTCAGGTGTGACTAAAAACATTAACACAGGCTGTGTGCTATGAACGTGGAGCAGCTCCTGTTTATCTGAGACTGAGCCAATCAAACAGGACTGTACACTAACTTTGTATCAGTAATATGCAACAACAACATGCAGGTGCGTTTAAAAAACACGACAACAATTGATGTTTCTTTTTTTATTATATATTTTTTTCTTTGACAGGACCTTGCACATTTTTCCTACCACCAATGTCCGCTTTTATGTGGTGAATAAAAGCCAACCTGGCAATGCTCCACAAGCACATTTTATGTTCCTCAAAGAGACAAATTGCTGGTTGTTAGGCTAAAAATGTTTGCAATTACGAGGCAGAAAAAGTTATTTTACAGTTTATTCAGACAGCATGGGCATGTTTTGTGAGGACAGTTTGTCGTGAGCTGTGGTGGTCATAAAGGCAGAATGCGACTGATTCCCTCCAGCTCAGTGACTGCATTACTTTACTGAAGGCAAAATCTTGTACCAGAAGTTACCAAACAGTGAAGTCTGCTAGATACATAATATACACAAATGAAGATTACCTTAAACTGTAGCAAAATTAATAATTAACATAATACAAGATGTGTAGACATGATAATATTAAGTTGTTTTACTGGTGAGTGAATACTTGCAAAACCACAAGATTTGTTTTATACACAATGTTATACAAAATACCAAAAAAACATTCCTTTATAGTATAATGCATATGTATAAAATGAGAGGGAGTTTTATAATACCATAAAAAGACTAAGGATTGCACATAATTGATAGTTCAATGACAGAAGGAGACATTTAAATTGACTTTCCTTTGTAAAATTCATCATACACTTTAACAAAATTGCACTGCAGGCAACAGCTCAAGTTTTCTCAAGAGATCCACAGTGAGGAAAGGGCCTAGTGGACGATCAATGTCCTTACTGTGAGCTGCACAGTCGAACACCACATAGAAAATAGTGCTTTCATCCAGAGAGAGGAGGTCCCTTGCCACTTGTCAAGTGGTTTGAAACAGTCCATGCAAATTTGATCCTTGCTCATGTGGAGGACATAAAGGGGGTTATCACCAATGAATAAGGCAGGATTATGAAGCTGGACTCACAAGGTTTTTTTAGTCTGATATTAGGTCCAAACTAGCTGATATAGGCACAAGCCCGGCATGGAATTAATCTATAGTAATTATAATTATCTATAGTAAATATAGTAACCATGAACTATTACAGGCAGTGCATGTTTCTATAGGCATCAATGCAGATGTGGGGCATTTCACCAAATACCATCAATGTAGTTTGTTTGTTAAGGGTCTCTGTCATCCAGGTCATCTTGAAGAACATTCTGTAGCACAAGCTTAAGGTGTGTCACACCAAACGCGAATTAAGCGTTAGGCGAGTGACATGTCATTGTCATATCCTGAGAGAAACAATCCATGAGTCAAAGATTCCTTTTGAGGCTGCTGGCTCCATTTATTAAAGAAATAAAAACAAATAAGAGATACTACACAATGTTATAAATACAATTGTAAATACGATTTACAGTTTTATAGACATAATACTATATTGACTGTACACTGCAAAAGTTTTCGCTGTAAATTTACAATAAATAATTGGATACAATTTGCATAACTTTCACAGTAAGGATTACAGCAATATACTGTGAAATATAGTCAGAGCAATTTACTGTAATTTTCTATCTGTGATATTACAATGCATTGTTGTAAAAGCACAACTGTGTACTGTAACTTCACAGCTTCAATGTCAACGCAGTTACTGTGATATTACAGTACATTACTGGGGAATTACAATCTTTTGCTGTACATCATTACAACAAGACCCTGTGCTTTTACAGTGTGTACTGTGAAAGTAATGTACAAGTTGACAATAATTTACTGTGAATTTACATGTTATACTGTGGAAGTCATGCTAAAATTGTCCAATAACTTACTGTAAAAGTAATGCAGATGAAGCTTCCATTTACTGTGAATTTACAATCATTGTACAATTAAACCCCTCCCCCCAACAAACAACTCTGAGGTAAAGTCAACGTTAGCCCAATGGCATATTTATTAACAAAAAAATATTTTTCAATGTACAGCAGATGCCAAGAACTTCAGGAGTTCAAGAAATTCAAATTTCTAGTCATAAAAGCCATCTTAAAATGCAGAAAATGCAGAGAAATTGTGCAAACTTGCAATTCAACTACCTGTCGAAAATTCAACTATTAAACTAGCTGTGTCACAATAACAGTAATGGACAGGATGGGAATGAGGCCTTCATGGCAAGATAAGAGAGCAAGGGAGAGAGCAATGAAGTAATGTCAGGCGCTCCTCACAGTCTCAAACATTATAATGAGTCCACACGCAACAAATTGTTAAACAAAAAATTTGTAGTGCAAAGTTGTCTTGAAAAATTACAAAAAGAACAAGGCTACTCAAAACTGAGCCTGACAACTTCCGCTGCAAAAAAAAAAAACTATGATGCCCACTCAAAGTCAATAGGTTTCCTCAAAAGGGTGCTCACATGAGGGTTCATTGTTGTCCG
The DNA here is from genome assembly GCA_024416835.2 of Perccottus glenii. Taxonomy (NCBI): domain Eukaryota; kingdom Metazoa; phylum Chordata; class Actinopteri; order Gobiiformes; family Odontobutidae; genus Perccottus; species Perccottus glenii. The sequence continues at coordinate 29,922,143 of CM044557.2, forward strand.
CTTCTTGGTCTTTGAGCCTCTTTCAGGATTGATGCCCAGGAAGCATCTGTTAATAAGCAAAGATAGTTTCAGTTTTAAATAGACTTACAGTATATATTGCAGACAGCATTTATCAAGGTGTGCTTTTTGCTGTGCTTTTTCCCCACATCAAACCCTAATAGATTTATAATTCAAACTTGTTAGATCTTCTGCTCACCATAATTTTTTTTTTGCCATTTTTAGCCAAGGTGCCTTAGGTTAGGTTTGCCTGAGGCAAAGTGGTTGATATTTTACTATGAGAGGTAGCAAACTAAATAAATACCTGTGATTGGACCGGCAGGTATTTGTCAGCATAACGTGTGTAGATATCCAGACCGACCTACAGAGCGAAACTGAATGAGTTCGCGAGATCAGCATGGTCTCACCAGGCTAGCCTCATATACCTCGTTTGTCAGCATTTTCGACCTCAAGACAATCATTGAGTTGGAAACCTGTACTGTAATATGTGAATTACAAGATTAAATGTGATCTTTATAAAATACCTTTGAATGAACTCCAGCGAAGATCCAATGGCAGGATACTCAAGGTTGAATACGTAATAGCTGCTGAAGAAAGCAGCTACTCCATGTAAAAAGAAAGGGTGTGGGCCCATCACGACATGTCCTCGATGGATATAAGCCATCCAGAGGGCTTCATCATGTCACCTGAAATGAACAGATACAACATCATGTGTTAAGAGCACTTTGCGATCTGCTTAAGATACAAAGGGCTATACAAATGTAATTCTTATTATAATTATAATTATTATTATTTATTGTGGTCATGTAGATTTCTAGAATAAAAACAAAATAATGAGTTAGAAATGTCGATACTAGATCAAAGTAACATTACCTTGAATGATCAAGCAGGGGTTCCGGAAGTTCTGCAGTATTGACGTCACAGCAGTGGCACATGGCTGTAACATAGTTAACAAACAATAGCATGGATTTAGGATAAAGGATAAATATTGTTCATTGGTCAGAGGTAGTAAATCATGCAAGTAAATGTTGATAATGTAATCACTCATTTTGCATTTTAAATATTTGAATGAAAAATCTTACATCAACTTCAAGCACCAAACTCTCTTTCGCTCTTTGAAGTACAACATTAGAGCAGCAGAATGCAGGCAGCCTTGTCAGAGTCTGGATCATAGCAGGCTAGAACATCACGGATCTTGGGGTATTCCAGTGTTGCACAGTAATCCAGGATGGTCTGTCCTTGTCGACTAATTGCCTCCTTTAGCTTCTGAAGGACATCGACGTCTGTCAGAGGCCAAAGTGCGAGAATAGGCATTTCTGAGAGAAGAGAAATGGCCATTCCTGTTTGATCTCGGACATCGCTGCAGCAGGCACTTTGTTACAACGTATGTCTTTTCCATCATTGGTTCTGCTCTCTCTGCCCCACTCATTCCTTCCTCTGTGTATACAGACATACAAATGTATTGTTAGTACCCAAGTAACAATTTGGTCTTAACACACAGTGTTCAGATCTTGACCAATTACTAAAGTCTAAACAAAATTACCCCAAAAGACAATAGATGGCATGCCTGAGTAGATGTTCAGTAGATCCCTCTTTATATTTTCCAACGTTGCCTCGGTTAAGCTCATTTTCCACTTCCCCTCGAGTAAAAAAATAGATTTTTACCTTTCTCACGTTCATCCAGTAGTTCCCTGAGTCTGGCGATACTTTGTATAGCTCCAGCCTAGCATAGATCATTGGATCGGATTAGACCATTAGCATCTCACCCTCAAAGTGACTAGGTCACCAAGGTTTCCAGAATTTGTTCTATTTAAAAGTTGTCTCTTGCTGCGTGATATCACTGGTAAGTTAGCAACGTTCCTTGATTATTACACCAGAATGAGAGTATAGTTCCATGTCAAATCAGCCTAGAAAATCGCCAAATTTCATTTTCTGTTACTTTTATTGCACGTTCTAACTTGAGAAGAGACAACTTTTAAATAGGAAAATTCTGGAAATCTTAGTCACTTTGAGGGCGAGATGCTAATGGACTAATCCGATCCAATGATCTATGCTAGGCTGGAGCTATACGTGGTATCGCCAGACTCAGGGAACTACTGGATGAACGGGAGAAAGGTAAAATCAATTTTTTACTCGAGGGAAGGTGGAAAATGAGCTTAATTCCCCAAATGGTGGAATATTCCTTTAAGGTCAAGGTATTTAGTGATCCACAACCATGCATGCCAGAGAGCCACTATGCACAATATCAGCACCCTGGCTCAGCTAAATCCTAAATGGAACAAGGCCATAATCACAGGTAATTACACCTGTGTTTACTACACTATTAACATCGCAACAAGATTGCTGTGAAAAGGGTCCATGTCAAAGTGTCAATAAAGTAGTCAAGAGAAAAGTATGTTTTGTCCTGTTTCAGGGTTATTCATGTTCATATACAATGCTGTCGAACAAATATTGACAGACTTTACATGTATATTGCCACATACCTGTATTGGTCAACAGGACCTCTTGCCAGTCTGGCCTCTCCTGCCATTTCCGTGCACGGTCTTCTTTCTCTGCGGCGTTGAGCAAGAGTTTTATTCCTATTTTTGTACTCCACTCGCTTTTACTTGTTGCAGAAGAGAGTGACATCCGCCTCCAGCAGTATCACCGCATACTTGCCAATGTCGCCAAATGATTTTGGATGGCTCCTGAAAATGTGGGTGGGATAATTAGAAAACATGTCACCATTGTGGCACTTATGACAGAAGCGCATAGCTAATGTTAGGATTACTTAAAGGAAAGAAATACGCTTAAAAAAAAAAAAAAACATTAGGCTGAACAAGACCAAAAAAAAAAAAAAAAAAAACATCAGGCTGAACAAGACCTTTATAGAAACATGTGAATTATTATGGGTTTCTTGAATATACTAGCTCTGTTTAAACAAACCATATTAACAAAGTCTTCACTTTTGCACCCTTGTTACATAATAGGTGCAGGGAATGAATCAGTGAAAGTTACAAACAGTTGAAGGGGGTGGGGCTGGGGATTAACTGACAGCTAATATTGATAATAGTCCCATCCCTACCTGACAATGTTTCTCACAACGCTGTGGCACATGGCTCTGGTTGGGTTGCGGTCGTGCTGCATCATTTGGTCCACGAGCACGACCACGAAGGCCTTTCTCTCGTCTGGCAATGGTCTTTCTTCTTTTTCCACTCTAAGTCGAATGGCTGATGACACCTGGTCCCATGTGAAACGAAAGTCAACATGCCATGGTATGCCAGACTGTAAAATGCTTGACGTGCTTGGGGCAGTGCTTGGAGGGCTGGGCAACAGCTGATTTGGAGGCTGGAATGTTGTGTTTGGAGAACATGGAGTTAGGGAACTTGGAGCACTTGGATCAGGAGAAGAGACCAACTCCATATTAAGAGTAACAAGTCCTACAAGGCACAAAAACAATTTATTAATTAAGATAGGGCAAGATGAAGGGCTATGGGGTCAATAGACTGTGTGCTTAACTGTAGTCCTGCTCCAGTACTTCCTGGAGGAAGCTCACACATTGGTTTCCTGTCAGCACTATTGTATGAAGCAATTCAATTTATTCACGTGAGTGCCATTTGTTAGAATGTGACATAATGGGTTGGGAGAACGCTGAAGTGGCCATTGACTCATGTTAAAGATTGCTCTGATAATTCCACTTAAATAAATCAAGAGTTAAAATAACAGGCCAATACACTATTGGAATTACAAAATCATAAAAGGGTCTGATTGTTTTTTCACTGCTATTGTTATTAAGTTTGGAAATGCATGCAAGTAAAAGTATCAGCTGCATTCACTTCTATGTATTTCCAGATGTGAAAACAACAGCAGTGAAAAATAGCACAGTTTTAATGAGTTTGTAATTCCAATTATTATTATTTATACCTATTATACATTTCCACAACCCATTACGTCACACTAAACAAATGCCACACACATGAATAAGGTCTATAAGCTGTGCTGCACACCTGAGATTAATCACTTCATCTAATAGTATTTGACAGGTAACCAATGTGTGAGCTTGGGACTATATACAAAGCATATTGTCTACCAGTTGTGCAAATGTTCTAAGGCCCTAGTTCAGTGACATGAAAGAGTGAAAATGTAATGGGTGAACAGACGAATTTACCGTCCTTGATGCCCGCCATTAACTTCCGACTTTGGATAGGTTTGAGGTATTTCACCAAATCCCTCTCCTCCACCAAGGTCAGATCTTCAACAGACTCGACCCCAAGCTCATCCAGCATGGTGGTAAGAAGGTCATCAGGGAGATCAGGCAAGTATGACAACACTGCTTCCTTGGCCTTGTCTCATTAAGTAGTGAATCATGAAACACTGTAATTTCTCATTTTTGCCATCCCTACACTGTATGCATATTTCATACTATAGTCTGTTCAATCAACAAAGCAAGTTAATGACAAAATCAACTTTATTCAAGGCTACCAAAAAATATAAAAAAATAAATTGTTTGCTTTGACTATGTAGCCTGCTCTCCTACTCACATCTCTCCTCACGTATCCTCACTTTCCTCCCTGCTCATACTGTCTCTGGAAAAGAATGGTGGAGAGCAATAAGGGACTGATCATACACATTGTATGCTGAAAGAGGATAGTAGTCCAGTAGATCTTCCTGCTTAATGCACACATAATTGTCTTGGGCTACTCCTAGGTCACAGTACACACCTGTGTCACATAACTTTACAAAAGTATGTTTCTCTGAGACAAAATAGACCGAATTATGAACAACAATAATTAGCATAATCTTCCCAATAAGAAGCCCTTCATCACTGTTCTCTAGTAAAATGTGCATCCCCCTTCTGTAATCTGTGCCTTTGACTGTAACATAGTTACAAGCCACTGCCGACTGTAACTGGAATGGACAACTGGCTACAGATGCCCTGATCTTGTCATTGTAATCACAACAGTCAGGCCTTCAATGTAATTGTTGACATCTTTCATGTTGGAGAGTGTTTTCATAGTCCCATCATGCTGATAGATCCGTATTACTGCCGGGTATACAAAAGTATATCGGATGCCCGCTTCCGTAATCTCCGCCGGGCACTTGCCGACTCTTGCCTCTTCTTGATCACTTCAGCCGAGAAATCTTGGTAAAAGGACACCTCCTGACCGTCCACTGTCAGCCTGTTCTTGTTCCGTGCTGCAAAAAGGATCTTCTGTTTATCGATGTAGTTGTGTAGTCTCACTAGGACCGCACGAGGGCCGCTTTCTCTCTTCCTCCAAGCGCAGGTCCAGTGCGATGGGCTCTCTCAATCTTGACCCTGTCCTGCTGCATATCCAGAACTTCAGGAATCCATTTCTCAAAGAACGTAACTGGATCTTTCCCCTCAAGACCAGTTTTAAGCCCTGTGATCTTAATATTTTGGCGACGACTCTGATTCTCATAATTACCAAGGCGTTCCAGTGCTTTTTTGAGAGCATTTTCCAAAGATTCAAGTTTCGGCCCAGTCACCGTTGACACATCCTCAAGATCAGATACGCGATTTTCTATAGCCGTCACTCTTTCCAAAATGCCGCCTAATTTCTCAGACAGTTCCGTAACTGTTTTAACAACAGCAGCAAGTTTAGCGTCTAGCATTTCAGCAATGTTGGTGGTCACTCTCTCAACCAATATGTCATCTCTGTGGAGGCTGACATTCTCCGGGTCCGCTTCACATTCTGTAGCCGCCAGCTCCGTCTCATGCTCGGCCTCTTCGTGTTCATTGTCAGCTTGGCTAGCAGCAATGACCGTCACGTTAGCAGTGCTATTAGCATTAGTCTTGCTAACCGTTGCTAAAAGTTATCCAGGGACATTTTGACACTTATTACAGCTGTTGCAGTGAGTCACAAGGCGAAATTATTACTTAAAATAGTTATTTTACGTCAACCCAGTGGGGAGGCGAAAAAAGTGCGTCTATCTAGTTGCAAGCATCACGTGATCCCCCTTTGCACGAATTCTTAATAAGATAATGGTGCTTTGGTCTGAGGGGGGCATTGGGGAAAAGCCTTGTCCTGTTGTCTATGTACTCATCTATGAGGACTTTAAGATATGCAACCTGGCCCTCTGTAATGACCGGTGCACAGATGAGCTCAACAATCTCCCTCAGCTGCAAAATCATTTGCCACACCTCATTTTCACAGGGATCTTTAATCCTGTCACCCACCATGAGTGGGAGAAGTCTAAGCAAACACCAGTTCTGAACTGCATGCCCACTGAGCTTGTCGCTGCTGGGAGAGAGGTCTGCTGGTTTGTCCTTACCATCGTTAACTTCATATCTGAACTGGTTCTTGCACCTGTTTAACTGCAGGTATGTAAAATGATTATCCTCAACTAAATAACGAATATATAAAGGAAGGTCATAAGCTATGACTCCCTCAAATAAGTCATGGCCTAGACATGGTGGAAGGCCAGTCTGGCAAACATGGAAATGTGAAAGCTGATTAAAAGGAGAGTCAAACTTGATGCCGCATACAGAGTCAGTGGCAGTAGTTTCCTGCTCTTGCAAATTACTTGCGTATGATTGGGCTGTTCTTTTGGTACCACATGATATAGGATTATATCTGCACACCTATGTTTTCTGGAAATATGTGAAGCAAAAGTCATCACGTGTGTGAACGTGCAATCACAACCTCGAAATGGAAATCTAGTTACCATTCCTTCCCTTATGTGCGTCTTAAAATGCTTAATAAGAGAGGCCAAAGTGTCACACTTAAATGCACAAGCCTCAAGCAGATATTTCAAGGGTGTGTCAGGTGGTAGAGCTCATAGACATACATAATAAAGGCTAGATGTCTCGTCCGCGCTGCTGGCCAATGGAGGTCGACGTCCGCACCTGGCGGCCATCTTGTCACAGTCCGCTTGCTCACTCGTAACATTGTTTTAATGGTGCATGTACTTTTTAAATAACCATAACATGCTAAATTTTCTACCGATTTTTAAACTGTTTGGTTTGTTAAAAACGTCAGAGATGTACTTATGACACTGCATACTTATGAATAATTATAACCATGGACTTCCATATGAAAATAACATTGAACAGAACATATAGGTGCAATGAATATACACACGCCCAAGGTATTTATTTATATATATATATATATATATATATATATATATATATATATATATAAAAAACACACTTTTATAATATTATTATAATAAAATAATTTGAATTATTACAATTATTTTAACTTCTTGAGGGTTGGGCCATTTACTAGGCTTTTTCCCTCGACATCCTCTGCGCCAACTTCAGAGATCACTGTTCCCAGCTATTTTTGCCTACCATCAAATGCCTGACCTCTTTAGAAAGCTGAGACCCTGTAGTTTCTTATGAAACAATCAGAATGATTGTGTGAAGTACTGGCACAGAGTTATAGAGGCTAGAATATTGTTTTTTCTTTCTGCTGGATAACAAGCATCTCAACTGACCACATTTCAGCTTCTAGGTCTCTCGATATGACTTTAGAAACACAACTGAGCCCAAGCACCAGGTCTTGTAAAGCTGTGTGCAAAAGCAGATCAATATAGAATGAAATATGAGTACTTTAGACCATTGATTTGCCAAGGTATGCTCATGCGTTTTGTAAAATGCCCTATCAAAACTCCCCATAGGACTTTTGGTTACCCAAAATACATACTGACAATAAAGGCTTACTGTGTGGTAACCTCTTGGTGTAGAAGCATATTCCTGGTCTCAAATGAAAGGTAACACTCTGAAGTTTCTTGTAGACTATTTGGATTGTATGTCAGGGGTTCTGATATAGAATTACTACACAAAATATGGAATAATTACACAAGTCTATTTATTTATTTTTTTAACTATTATAAAAGTGACATTTGCAATAAAAAAAAAAAATAGATACAAGATTCCCCTTTACAAATATACATAAAATATGCAATTGGTGCTTTCCAATAATCTTGAAGCCCAACCACCATAAACACAAGAACATCGGAAGCTATGTCAGTCTCATTCAATCGATCCCCCATGTCCACATATCCAAACATTGTTTGTGTCTGAGGATCATACTGGACGTGATTTTTGATGGACATGGCATCCAGCATCAGAGTGACACATCCGTACTTGACCTCGTCTTCCTGACGCCGTCTTTCCAGCATGTCCAACATCATTTTATTGAGACCAGGTCCGGCATCAAGAGAGCTCAGCCACCTTAGTAAAATTAAAAAGTAGACATTTAACCACTAACCCAAGCATCCCTATTTGGGGCACACACAAAAATAGCTATAATATCAACATGTATCAGCATGATACATGAGCTGTTAGATCAGTACGTTTAACCATTCATGATAATATTGTCTGTAGTGCTTAATGTAATTCAGTATGAAATTAAACATCATGAAGAATACCTTTGCAATAGACTGGGATGTGGCAGGTGAATATGCAGGGTATCTCTCAGGTAGTGATATGCCTTTGGACCATGCTGATGGAGCGTAAGGGCAAAATCTCTCTGGGCCTTGGTGTACTCTATGCCCTGCCTCGACAGGAGATGAACCGGAAGATCTGAAATTCAATTAGTAAAGTCATACAGTGGGTATCCTTTTAATAGTAACTAGGAAGTCAACAAAGAACTTAAAATACACAAAATATTCAATGTAATATTTTTATTTTACCCGAGTAGCATTCAAGGTTGTCTTTCAGCTCTTCGTTGATGAGATTTTTCTCCTTCAGTTCCTCCAGAAGAGCCCGCATGTTCATCTTGGACCTCTTTTCTCTCCTCAAGGCATTACTCTTCTCCCGCTGCAGTTTCCTCACTCTCGCTGAGGCTTCTTCAAGTTTGGCCTTTATAGCCTTAGGGCAAGCAGGCAATGCATACAAGTGGTCAGTGGCCTGCCGCTATGGCTCAAACTCCTCTCTCCAGTGGCTCCCTGTTGTTTTGCCAAAATATACAAATATATAAATAATAGTAATATGGAAATTAATAAGTTACTTTTTTACAATTCAATCTTCACTTTTCAATTCTGTGAGCCTAAATACATGTTTAGGTTCTCCAATTCTCCAACAGAAAACACAACAGCATACATTTAAGAAATTGTATAGGCTTGTCCACTTATAAAGGTAAAAATATGTTTTGTGGCTCTGGACAAAAATGGCTCTTTTGATTGTAAAGGTTGCCTACCCCTGGGTTTAGTTTCAATGTTCACACATGTTTATTCATTCAAGTATATGAGCGACGGAGCAAGTGAAATAGCCAGTAGTTCTAAAACTTTTTATACAGAGTACCACCTCAAATAATATTGGGATCGTAGCCTACTAACACCATCATAAACCTTTCTGGGTACCACCAAGATAAATGATTTAATATAACAAGCCACATCATGCTCTCATTTGTTTGACATTCCACATGTAAACACTCACAACATCATGTTGAGGTACATCCTGAGACAAGTCCATTGGCAGGATGTCTTCCGCTCTTCTAGAGGTGGTTGTGCTTCTTGCTGCTACCAGCTAAAATAAAGTAAAGAAGTTTTGAGTGTCTAAAATGTGCTATAATAAACACCACATTATATAAGTTGCAGAAACAAAAACTAAAGTGACATTTAATCACATATTGATCTCTCAATCTTATACACCTTGAATTACTGTTGGTCAATGATAGATACCCTTTGAAGATGAGCTGGAAAGTTGAAAATGTTTGGCACAACACCATCTTTAAGCCGGACATTCTGCCCCGTTCTGTCAAAGTCCTCACTCCTGAAGTGCTCACTGCAGAGCAGTGTCCTGTCAGAGGCAACAAAACCATCTCTTCTTAGGGCAAGTTCCCACTGCCTCCTCATCTTTCCGATTTTGGGAAACCTTAAAAATGTGAGAAATGTACCCAGATATATAAATTATTGTCAACATTTCCAACCCTTTTTTCCTTCTTTTAACATTAAGGGTAAGAAAACACCTAAATTATCATATGTTTTGGGTAACTGTATGTATGAATGTGTGTGTGCATGTATGTACTTTAGAATAAGACAACCACACTAAAGTAGTTATAAAAGGTGTCCAAAAGAAATATTCTGCGATTGTGTAAACAATCTTGTAATACTATTATGTCATAGCCCCGCAGTTCCTGTGTAACAGGACCTGTACTGAACATACATCCACTAAGTAACTAAAGATTATCCCAAATATAATCATAATATTTTCATAACTTACAGGTGAAAGGTGATCCCACGGGCTCTCGTTTTGAGACTACGGCGATTGGAGCATCCGTAGGCTGCACAAAAGTCTGGCATCTTCTCCTATAAAGCCAGCAATTTCCTGTATCATAATGCAAGATGTTTTAACAAACCAAACCGATTGGAAATCATGTGCAACTTAAGTTATATTGAAAAGAAAGAGCAATTCTGCCTCTCCCACTGATGTAAAATTGCTGGGTAGCAGCTAAACTGTAACTACTAACGTTAAGTCTCACTCAAAGCCAGCTAATAACTACAGCCCCATTCACAAAGACTGTAATTTAGACAAAAAATTGCTCGTCATAAAATCGTTATTGGTGTCAGTAAAACTATAACTGAACAGCTCGATTGTGGTCTCAGCCTTGATAACTTGCACAAGTAACGTTAGCCGTGATACACAACTATGCTGCACGATTAAGTCGTCTTTCGAAAAGAAAAGCTGCAATTTCAACATGTTCACGCATCCAGAATTATAGCCACGTTATTAACGTTTGTAAGAAACGTCAAGATTTCAGCGAGATAAGAGTATTTATGTTCGTGCAGGTCACTCACCTTACATCAGGTACCACAGAGTCCGCCGGAAATGGCCGCCGGTGATGACGTTAGAGACTCCGCCGTAAGACATCTAGCCTTTATTATGTATGTCTATGGTAGAGCTGATGTGCCAGGCAGTATAGGCCCAGCAGCCTGCAGGTAGGACCTCTGCTGCCTATACATATGAATTTGCAGTCCAGTGTGTTTTCTGTACCTCCGTGAAGAGCCAGGCACCCCACACTGGTAGTGATAATTGGGAGCATTGCTATGCAGTTTTGTATGCTGAACATAGTTACACACATTCTCAGACACATGCTCACAGCCAACGAATTTACAGTTGAATATTGTGGTGCATGTTAACTAGTCACCTACTGTACCTAATCTATTTCTCCTCACTCTTAGCCTGACACTGAACAGGGTGGTTAGCCTTGCCCTCTGATGACCTGGAAAGAAAAGAAAAGGAAAGAAAAAGGAGAAATTACACAAAGGCAACCAACAATAAGAATTTCAGTTTGAATGCAGATTATGATAATTTTAGCCATATGTCAAAAATGATAGTGGTATAACGTTATATATAGTGTTTTTCTGTAGCACTTTGAGATTGCTCACTCAATGTAAGGTGCATTTACAACTTTTACAATTATTATTCATTCATATCAGGACAAGTGGGAACCCTAGTGTTAAAACCCTCCCGTTGTCGACTAACTTACTCCAGTTAGCTCAGTCACAGTGTTGCCAGATGTACAATAATTATTGTATTTGTACAATAATTTTTACCTCTGTACGATGTACGATCAATAATGAAAAAAAAACAATAATGTACGATAATTTCAGAATTTTATGAAAATTTAAATGATGGTTGTTGCAGTCATGGGGCTTCTTTTCTAATACACAAAATCGGCTCATTACAGACACTCTAAATGCGTTCGTGTGCACCTGAGTGTGTGTTAAGAATGCAGGAGAGTGCCCTGCTTTAAAGCCAACGAGCACTGTTGCGCTCCATGACAGCAAGAACCCCTTCAACATCTGGCAACACGCAGGATTCCACGCAGCAACAGCTAAATTCCTTCTTTTGTTTATCACAAAAGTTTGATTCTAACACTCCAGCTGTGTGCAGTTCTGCGCTGGACTCACCAGGCTATGTGACTCACCAAGTGTAGTGACTGAGTACTTCCAGCAGATGATCATGCTTCATGTTTGTTTTTATAGCTCTTAATGGCCTCGCCCCATCTTATTTATCTGAGATGCTAACTGTCAGTGAGTGTGGTAGGGCATTGAGGTCTTTCCACCAACTCCTTCTTAAAGTACCCAGGTCAAAGCTGAAACACTCGGGTGACCGAGCCTTTTCAGCTGCTGCACCTAGGCTCTGGAATAAGCTCCTCACTGAGCTTAAAACATATCTACTTATAATGGCTTTTAGTACCCGATAGTGTGGTGACACTTTTCTTTTATTGTTTTTCACTTATTTATCATTTTATTTATTGTTTTTATCTTACTTTTATTCATGCACCTGTTTTCCTTTTTTTTTTTTTTATACTGGTTGATCTCTTGTAAAGCACTTTGTTTTTTGGTTCACCTTTGGGTGGTTGTAAAGTAAAAGTAAAGTATAAATAAAGTACATTTACAAAACCACATACTTCCAATGTCTTAAATTTAGGAAGACTGGTAAACATGTATACCTTTTTGTCTTCTGCTGCAGCTGCCTCCTCCTTTTTCCTCTCAGCCCAGTCCAGGAACTTCTCTCTGAACAGGGATGTCTCATTGTGTTCTAGACGGCCAGACAGTGTCCAGCTTGGACGTCCCTTCCTAGTTATAGGACACAGAAAGAAAGCATCAGTGTATTTTCTTACATAGTATTGTTTTGATTCAATGAGGTGTAATTGCAGGGTAGAACCACTAGAGGCCACAGTAAGACAACTCGATGGCTCTCACATGTTCATGCAGGAGCACAACAGGTCTGTTCTGTTAGCTCTGTCACACCTCACACATACTCTTAAGGTAGAAGTGTTGAGATAGTTTGAGGTCTAATACAGAGTTAAAGCACTAACCATCTTTTACCATACCGTTCTGTGGATGAACACAGTGTCTGCAGGACAAAAATCAAAAGGCAGAGGGAGTAATAGTCATGTTAAAGGATTAAGTCATTGAAACATTTTGTTGGTGAATAGTCTTAGGACACAGGAGAGTTTATCTATAGTGCCAATAGAAGTTCATGTTGCTTTGATACAAACCAAAAAGTTGATTTGATCCATATTTGCATCACATTTATTTCAGCTCCACCTGCAAACAGAGAGGGCATCCAGGTGTGTGGGCATCCACTGTGGGGTTGCATGTGCTATTTATGTTTACAAAATAATCAATATTGAATATATTACAATGACAATAATAATGTAGCCTAACCAATAATAACTTATCTTCTAAACCGTGCTTGAAAAAAAAAAAAAAAAGCGTTTTTTAAATGTTTGAAGTAAAATGGTCCACTGTAGTACATTACTGTCCCAAGTCAGACTATACAATGTTCCACTAAATGTTCTATACATATGCACATAAAGCACGATAATCACATTGTAATCCAGTTTAATATAGCCTTAGAGCCTATAGAATTCTAATTGCTGTTAGGCATAGTTTCTACAAGTTTGTCCTAATGGCAGAGTTGCTCTCCATTACATACTTTTAATTTGTTATGTAGCTGTCACATGCTCAATAAAAGTTAGCTGTCTATATTAAATATTGCAAATACAATGATAATGTACTTCCATTTTAAACTTTGCTTGAAATAAACAGTTTATTCGTTAAATGTTTAAAGTCAAAACAGACTGCTGTATTTTACTGTCCTAAAATGCTGTATTTAGTATGATCATAGAGCCTATATAAATTCACCTTGCTGTTAGGTCCCGTTTCTATATGTAGGCCTATAGTTAGAGAATGTATTAACATCTTAGGCTCTACGTTAAAAAAGATAATACATTAGGCTACATTACATTAAACATTACCATTAAGTATTAGCGAACTTTCTGGGCTTTTTTATATAAAAGGGTCAATGTTTCAATATTTGGTATCAATTTATTATTAGCTTAATATATCACTTTATTGCTAACTTAAGATAAAAGCCATGTAATGTCTGACTAACAACACTACTAGAGCAAATATGTACTAAATGTGTTTGTGCTATAATTAGCTAATCACACATTCACCTAGCATCGTCCATAAAAGACCTTCATTAAGATAGAAGTGTTTGACATTGAAGTTGTCTTTTTTTAATAAGATTGTTTCAGTCACTAGAAAAGTTCAAAAATAATTTTTATATACTGGGGCTCAGTGGCTCAGTGGTAGAGCGGTCGTCCTTCAACCGGAAGGTAGGTGGCTTGATTCCCCACAGTTCATACTGTCATTGTGTCCTTGGGCAAGACATTTAACCCACCTTGCCTCCAGTGGTGTTCCAGCTGTAACACTGGTGAATGGAACCTTAATGTAAGTCACTTTGAATAAAAGCTTCAGTTACACTGTGTGCACAATTATTAGGCAAGTTTTAATTTTGTTATTGTACAACTACAGTGCTCTTGGTCATTCCAAAATGTTAACAAACCCTCAAACCTGAACATTTAAGTAGTAAAAGTGAAGTTTTGGCTTTCTTAAGAGAATATCTACATGTACACCATTTAGTCAACTATCGGTGTGCATAATTATTATGCAACTAAATGAAAAACAAAGATTTTCATATCTCACTTGTTTATTTTCACCTGTTAAAGTGAAATTACAAAACAAACTCAAAATTTACAAACACATTTCTGAAATTTCAAAAAAAGTCTTCTTGAAAGATGCACTTTTTCCAGTACCACTGTTTGAAGAAAGTGTCTTCTAAAAATTGGCAGTAGGTCTGAGGGTTGATTTTGAGTCCATTTTCAACCTGAAAAGGTCCAACTAGCTCATCTTTAATAACCCCACCTCCACCTTGCTGGCGTCTGAGTCGAAGTGGAGCTCTGTGTCTGTTACTGATCCAACCACGGGCCCATCTGGTCCATCAAGAGTCACTCTCATCTCCATCAGTCCACAAAACCTTTGAAAATCTGTCTTCAGATATTTCTTGGCCCATTCTTGACGTTTCAACTTATGTATCTTGTTCAGAGATGGTCGGGTTTCAGCCTTTTACCTTGGCCACGTCTCTGAGAACTGAACACCTCGTACTTCTTGACACTCCAGGTAGGTTGCAGTTGTGGAATATGGCAGCACTGGATGATAATGAGTTCCTGGTAGCTTCACGTTTGATTCTTCGCAAATCTTTAGCGGTTAATGTGCGTCTTTTCTTCTCAACACATTTCTCGCAAAACTTTTTACAATGTTTGACTTTTCAGAGTCAGTTAAATCTCTTTTTTGGCCCATTTTGTCTGAAGAGAAGAATCTGCCTAATAATTATGCACACCTTGATATAAGGTGTTGCTCTCCTTAGGCACACCCTCCTCGTTACACAAATACACATCACCTGTCTATTATATTGGGAATTACTTGTTCCATTCTTCAACGTAGAAAAAAAGGTTGAAGTAAAAGCATCTGGCCTCAGTTTTCAAGGTGAAGACGTTTTCCAAGAGACTTTATCAATTCTTCGACGTACATCTCAGGCCTAGGGTGTCCTGGTGCCACGTGCACTGGTGGACACCCTTATGCTGACTAGCATAGAAGTCCAATAACAGAACACCAGTCGGGTTCAGATCCGGAGGGCCGCTCCTCCCAATCACACCCCTCCAGGTGTCACTGTCGCTGCCCACGTGAGCGTTGAAATCCCCCAGTAGAAGGACGGAGTCCCCGGTTGGAGCACTTTCCAGCACCCCTCCCAGAGACTCCAAGAAGGCCGGGTACTCTGCACTGCCATTTGGCCCTTAAGCACAAACAACAGACCTATCCCCGACCCGAAGGCGCAGGGAAGCGACCCTCTCCTTTACCAGAGTGAACTCCAACAAAAGGCAGCTGTAGTGGAGTTGGCTGAGCCCGGCCGGGTCCCATGGGGAAAGACCCGGCCACCAGGTGCTCGCATACGAGCCCCAACCCCGGCCTGGCTCCAGGGTGGGGCCCGGTTGCGCCATACCGGGCGACGTAACGGTCCTTGATTTTTTATAGGGTTCTGAAGGATATCTTGGGACCCCTATTTTTCAATCTTTACATGCTCCCTTTAGGGCAGTTAATACTCAGCTGTGACGTATCCTAGCATAATTATGCAGATGATACTCAGATTTACATTTCACTCACAGCAGGTGAAAATGGACCAATCCATTTACTGTGTCAGTGTGATGTGTGTACGCAAAATAATTTTCTCCAACTAAACAGAGACAAGACTGAACTAATTGTCTTTGGGCCACAGACAAACAAAGAGAAAGTGTTGGCAGTCACCTCGATTCTCTTTCTCTAAAACCTAAAAATCTGGTTAGGTTTCTGGGGGATAATGTGAACATTGTCACATTAGGTAAATTACATCATCAGCATTTTATCACCTTAAAAACATTTCCAAAGTCAATGGGATAATGTCTAAACCAGACTTAGAGAAACTAATCTATGCCTTTATCTCCAGCAGGTTAGATTACTGTAACGGCCTGCTCACTGGTCTCTCAAAACGAGGGTTAAGACAGCTGCAGCTTATTCAGAACTCTGCTGCTCGAGTTCTAACTAAAACAAGGAAGTGCAACCACATCACGCCAGTTTTAAAATCTCTGCACTGGCTTTCTGTTGCTCAGAGAATAGACTTTAAAACAGCACTTCTGGTTTACAAGTCTCTTAATGGTTTAGCACTAGAATATATTTCTGACATGCTAGTTGCTTATGAAGCTCCTCGGACTCTGAGAACATCTGGGACAGGCCTTCTGCTCGTGCCCAGAGTTAAAACTAAACAGGGTGAAGCAGCATTTAAGTTTAATGCAGCTAAATCTTGTAACAACCTCCCAAATGAAGGAAAACAAGCCTCAACTTTTACCACGTTTAAGCGGAGGTTAAAAACCTTTCCACTTCCACTGACCTGAGCCTTGTTTTGACCTGCGTCTTTGGGCCTACGATTCTGTACCTTTGCCTGAAAATAAAACTTTGTGGGGTCTACATCGTGAGCCTGTTCCAGACAGTAGGTCCTGACAGTACTCTGCAGATCCATTTTGTGCTGCTCCTCAGGCCAAAGGACATCGTTCGATGTTTCCTGCCTCCAGACCCCGCCACCCCGGATCATGTGCGGGGAACCCCATAGGGCCGGCCAGATTGTCAGTTTCTCCAGCTCGGTGTATTTCATCTTAAGTCCAGAGATCTCTTGTTGAACTTTGGCCTCAAGATCTTTGACCCACGCTCTTCAAGATACTGTTGGGATCTGATCGGCAGCTGAGTCATTCTTGACTCATTCTTTTCTTCATCAGACAGATCAATTCTTTGAAGCTCTTCTCACTGTGCTCCACTGCCTTATCAGCAGAGCGACTGATGTTTTTCCCCTCCAGTTGAAGTACCTCCACATCTTTCTCTGTGTCCTGAATTCTCTGCTGGATTTTTTGTTGACATGTCTGTAACTCTTCCTGCCTCTCAGTCCTCACTGCAGCAGCAGAAACTGTGTCATGGCCTTTGTGTTCATCCACAGAGCAGAGGTAACAAATTCACTATTCAGCGACAGAACATATTCATTACCTCCTCCTTTTGAGAGCAGATTTTGTCTTGGAGAGTCCAAGTGGGGTCCATCAGCTTGTGTCTCTTTAACACAGCAACTTCATAATGAGGCTGAAGATGCTCTTTACAATGGGAAACCAAACACTGTAGAAAGGATTTTACAGCTTTCCTCTTCCTCCCAGAGCACATGTCACAGGCCACATCTCCAGGTCCTGCTTGTCTGTGATGAGCTGGAGCAGCAGGGAGTGTAGTCTTCTTCAGTCCTTCCATTAAAATAGCCAACATGGAGTTTTTCACCAGCACAGGCCTCTGAGTGAAGCTCTGTCTGCACTGAGGCCAGCTGTAGCTTTGCTTACTGACCTCTCCATCCCAGTGGGTTTTAACACAGCTCATGCAGTAGCGTTAATGACAAGACAATGCAGGTATCTCATTGACGACTGGCCAACGACTGGAAGGTAAATCAAGAGGTTAAAGAAAGAGCACTTCTCACAACAACAATGGCTCTTTAGAATAAAAAAATAAATAAAACTGGTCACAAACCAGTAACCTTTAGTCATTATTTTAATATAATTGTTGCACTGGAAAAGTTTTATTAAAGCACTTATTCTAACATTCTCTGGTTATCTAGTCTGAACTAGTCTGATCTAAACTGTATAACTTATCCCTTATCAGCACAAGTAGCAAAAGCCCTTCATCTTCTACCGCTTTATCCCTTTGGGGATTGGGGGGGATCCTATCCTAGCTTCTTAGGGCCTGAGGTGGGGTATACCTTCAACAATCTCTAGTTAGCCTTAGGGACCAAGTCCAGTTGGGTTTTTGTTGGAACTCGCCACAATGCAGCAATATATTGCTTTCGTTTTAATTTTTGCCATTTTTATCAGAGATATAAGGTGTAAGGCGTTGGTCTCGTAAACCAAAGATCATGGGTTCAACTCCCATCCATTCCTGTCATAGTGGTGTCGGAAAGACATTCACTACTAGTACTGTTGTCCAGTGGTGGACAGTAACGAAGTAAATGTATTTTGTTACTGTACTTAAGTAGTTTTTTCCAGTATCTGTACTTTACTTTAAGTATTTCCATTCGGGGATACTTTTTACTTTAACTTCACTACATTTCAATGTCAAATATCTTACTTTTTACTCAATTACATTTTGCAAAATTAGTCGTTCCTTTTTTATTTATTTGTGGAAAAAAAACTGAGAGGGCAATCTGCGTGGCAAACCACCCAATCAGGAAACAGCGCTCGCTCTGTTTTGAACTTGGTCTGGTGACTCTGGTTACCGCTTATTTAGTGCGTCAGTGCAACAGAATATCATTCTGAGAGTGCCGATTGTCTTCACTCTTCATTAGGATGGAAGAATCACAAACTCCTGAATCTAAAGTGCCAGTGCCACAACATCCGTGGCCTTATTTGCGGTGTTATTTTGAAGTCGTTGAAAAGAAAAATGAGTCCTTCATTTTTAACTGCCTTCTTTGCCTGCCTCGGAACTGTAACATTTCTTTGTACTGGAATTCTCCTTCCAATCTTAGGAAACACATTGAGGTAAGCCATTTTCATTCTGGTGGTCATTTTTATTGAGTAATCTAACAGTAGCTCGCACCATTGTGTTTAAGTTAACGTTAGTTCGCTGTTTCACCAACGTTTGTAGTATTTATTTTAAACTGAGTGATTCGATTTGTGAAATGACAGTCAATTGATGTTAACACTTTTGGTAGAATATAAATTAAATTTTGACTAGTTTTATTTGCAGCTTATGATGCTAAACAGTTGAAAGGTGGAGTGGAGTGCTGCTTATAAACCGAGATTGTTCTTTTTAAAAGTTCAGCTTCCAAAGACTGAGGTACAGAGCCCTGCACATGGCATGCAAGAAAAAAAAAATATTGTGCACAATTTAACATTACTGTGTTTTCCCCCAGACTGATTTACTAAAACGTGCGCTGTATTACTATTACTATTTCGCTTCCTCGATTTATAAATTATGTGCATGATTTTGAAACTCGAGGGAACAAATTAGTAAATCGTGCGCACGATTTAGCTTGTTTTTTTCCTGCATGTCACGTCTGAGGCTCCGTAGTGATCTACTTTAAGAATAATTTTTAAATATGTCACTAGATTTATTGAAATCAATTACATCTATGACATGCAAAAAGCATATTAAATTATTTTAAAAAAGCAGGTAGGTTGCTATTATGTTGTGAGGAAGGTTTACAAGTAATGCATGTTTAAATGAAGGTTAGCAAAATGATTGGTCAGTACTGTATATCGACAAATGTAACGCGTTAATACCATGGTGTCAATTATGTTTGCATTTATTGTTAGAATCATTTCCATAAACAACACATTGAATACAGATTAAAAAAAAAAAAAAAGGTCCAACGTGTCAAAAGTCCACTGTTTCTGATGCATTTGAGAAAAATACAGGCCTTTTGACTTTAAAACCATGTGGTACTTATCCAGAAAAAAATACAGTATAAAATGTACAGCCACGATGATTATATAGAATATAGATATAACATATATAACATTGCACATAATACCAAAAACAATGGAAACACACATGAAAATAAGTGTACATAATATACAAGACAAGGCACTGTGGAGGAAAGCTGCGTGGTCTTTGGATGGATCTGCCGCCAGCGGAGTTCCAGCGAAATGTCCCGGGAATGTCTCACTGCTGAACGTCAACTGCACAAGGGCTTTACAGCCAAGTCAAAGCCCAGAGGTTCAAAAAATGTTTACTGAGGTTTTTCATAAAGACACTTTTTAAATGTGTTTGTAGAAAGCACCAGTCACTATATAACTCACAAGATCATGGTTTGTAAAAGTGACATAGAATTTATTATTGTGAATTACTTTGCAGAAGTAAATTTTACCTCTGAGCCTAGCCTCCCCATCTCTGACTTTTACTGCAGTAATGGTGGCCTCTGTTTGATTTCTGTTGCCACGCACAGTATTCTTTTCTCAGTTCTACTTACGCTCTTTACCAAAAAGGAACAAACTCTGAGTTAACTGGGCTAAGACTTCCGCTGTTGATTTGTGCAGTTGATGGTTTACGCAGCACAGTTAAAAAATTTGAAAATCTGAGCACCTTTAGAGTCTGTTACACAGGAACGATTCAAGGTCGGAAGTGTCTGAGAGGAACCAGGCACTTTGTAGCATCACAACAAAATAACGCTGAAATGCACGGGACTTGCACCTATTATTTACAACAAACAGATCATTCCACAATTTCTCATGCCTTACTTTTTTTACATTCAAAAATCTCACTCACAATCCAAACCTCGTTGTCAAAACCCCAAACATAATGAAATGACCCTTTAAACAAAATAAATCCACACATGGGAATAAAAACGGAGGTCTCTTTGGTCTGAGGAATAGTGGTGACTAAGCCCTGTTCAGGTCTATCATTTATTAAGTAAAAATGTGTCTTTGTTTCTGTATTTCTCTAAAATGAAATCCTAATTGGACCTATTTCCACTGTACACAACAGCATGTCCCTACAGGGCTACTGTAGGTGCTCACAGGCTGTAGAAAGGAAGTGGGCGCTATTGCAATGTGCATTTTACCACCAGATGCCACTGAAAACTACAAACTGCATATTTGTTTGGTAAATTTTGCCAGATTTTGAAAAGTATGATGTTGCACAAAGGCATATTAAAAAAAAAGACCTATATTCTAGTGAAAAGTTTGTTTATCGCATAGATCTGAAAAGGGCTTAAGTCACATTTGAAAAGGGAAAAATGATGACAAATGGTATTTTAAGTTGAAACAGTTGTACATTATTGGTGTTTAAAAATGTTGTCTTGTGAATTTTTTCTGTAATAAGTGCTAAACCAAACAAACTGTTTTGGAGGTCAGCAGTCTTCTTCTACTTTTAGATTAGGTTTGTACAATGATTTTGTTTTTAAGACACAACAGTTGATTAGCTTCACCTTCTGTCTTTCTGAAGCAAAAACTGGGTGCGACAGTTTGTGGTGGTTTCTTAAGAGCTTGTGGTTTTTCTCCAGCATTCTTTCATTTATTCTTTCAGTCTTTTGAAAGCGCAGAGGTTCACCAGGCGCTGCTCTGACTGCCGTGGCTGCTAACAGACTGACAGTTGCTGTAGCGCTTCTTCACGATCATACTGATGTAGGCCTTCATCAGCTTCAATGTCCATGACCTGCAGACACACAGAGAGAGAGGAGGGTTGAGACACTTTTTTAACTCTCCAGATGAGTCAGAGGTTCATGTAATCTGGATCTTTGCTTTCACTCCACACCTAAAAACTTATTGTACATTTGTATCAGAAGGTTTGGTAGAAAATATGAACACTCTTAGGGCTAATACAACAACATTTTACTGTAAAGCTCTGCTATGGTCGAGCAACAAAGTCTAAAGTGCCCATTGAAGTAACAGATTCTGGTTTAGTGCTTTCTAGTACAAACCATTTGTGTCTCGAACACCAGCTCTCGTCCTTCCACGGTGATCTTGTAGACGTTGGCCAGCGGCGCTCCAAACGACAAGATCTGCTCGTACGGGAAAACCTGCAGCGGCCACGGCTCGCCTCGTTTGTAGACGGAGATGGCCTCCCTGCTCACGCCCAACCAGAGCTCAGAGGGGAACGCTCCATCACGGCACTGGAACACAACCACAATTCCCAGTCAGCACACACAGTATAGAAATATACAATAAATAATAATAAATATATTATGTTTATGAACAACGATTAAGCGATAAAGGCCAGTTTATAAAAAGCAATATTTTTTTTTATTGTATGACTATTCTGTAACTCAACTTACTCGACTTACAACTTAGTGGCAACAGTTTTCTCAGTCAACCTTTTGAATAAATGTTATGTAAAAAAAACACATTTGTATTGGTCTTTTTATTTTATTGTAGGGAATAATTTATCCAAATGTATCTAACATGAATACATTTCCTAAATGCTGAACGATCCTTTAAACTGTTTCGATTGACTCTGACTCATTCTTACCTCGACATTGAACAGCGTGGAGCCATACCCTGGCCACTCTTTGACCAGTAACATGTATTTGAGCATGGCCTGCTCCTGGTTCATCCCCTGCAGTTTCTTCCACTTCTCCAGGACGCTGGCTTTAAGTGTGGCCACCTCGTCCCGGAGCCACGCCCAGACTGTTCTCCTCTTCCAGCTTCTGCCGACTCATGGAGCCGCTCCTAAAGCTTCTTCTCAGAGTCCTCCAGGAAACTGGAGCGTTTTCTCTCGATGTCGCCGATCGGTCCAAAGTTCCCGACCCACCACTTCCTGGGGCGAAAGTCTTAGCCGAGTTCTGGACCCGAGCGCGGAGCCGGGCCATTGGGAAGACCTGGGACATTTCGGGGATGAGGCTCTGAGAGGAGAAGTCGCTGAGGAGGTACTGAAGGCGTAAGGCAGCCAGGAACTGAAGAGTCTCCTCTGGGGCAGGATACTGGCCTCGGATAACAGCCTCATGGGCCTGAAACAGAGGAAACACAATATTTTTAAAGTGATAAAATACCTGCTAAAAATGTCTGAAACTTAAAAGAAATGTAGCTAATGTTTTCTGTACTTGATAAAAAACACGTTCCAACATTTCCCAAGCAGCACAAACAACAGAAACTACCCAAATGACCCTGATCAAAAGTTCTTAATACTGTTTATTGCCAACTTTAACATCAATGACAGTTGAAGTCTTTTGTGGTAGTTGTGGATGAGGTTCTTTATTTTCTCAGATGGTAAAGCTGCCCATTCTTCTTGGCAAAAAACCTCCAGTTCCTGTAAATTCTTGGGTTGTTTTGCATAAACTGTACTTTTGAGATCTCCTCAGAGTGGCTCAATGATATTGAGGTCAGGAGACTGAGGCCAGTCCAGAACCTTCACTGCTGCTGTAGCCAATGACAGTTCAACTTGGATTGTTGTCATTGTGGTTTTCTCTTTTATATGAATATGTTTAAATGAATAACTAACTGGGTCTACATAGTTTAAAACACATAATATATAAAATATTACAACACACATGTTGGAATGTCAAATACGTCCCATGCACAGCTTCCGGTCTGATGAGTGCAAATATTCCTCCAGTATTTTCTGATAACATGCTGCATTCATGTTTTCCTGAGCCTTTGTAGCTCACACATCCAAAACATCAGCGACCCACCTCCATGTTTCACAGTAGGAATGGTGTACTTTCATCACAGGCCTTTTGACTCTTCTCCAAATGTAACGTTTATGGTTGTGGCCAGAAAGTAAAATTTTGGTCTCATTACTCCAAATGACTGAAGTTTTGAGGCTTGTCTCTGTGCTGTTTGGCGTTTTGTAAGTGTGATGCTTTGTGGCATTTGCGTAAGAATGACTTTCTTCTGGTGACTCAACCATTCAGCCCATTGTTTCAGCTGAAGTTATTTGTGGGTTTTCCTTAGCAACCTGAACAATTTTCCTAGAACTTATGGCTGAAATTTTTGTCGGCCTACGTGACTTTTTCATTTTCCACTTCTTAATTAGAGTTTGAACACAGCTGATTGGGATTCTCAATTCTCAATTTCTTGGAAATCTTTTTATATCCATTTCCTGTTTTATCCTTTGACAATTATTTTGCTTACCCCATGACTTAGAATACAGAAAGTATTCATCAGTGCAGCACTGGATGAAAGTTGCATTGGGTCTGTCAGGAGCCCAGAAACTCACTGACCTTTTATCCACACACTGATTACAGTCAAACAGATCACAGGTGAGGATGGTTACCTTTAGAAGCCATTTAAACCTGTTTGTGTCACTTGTGTGCATGTTATCATCAAAAGCACCAGAGTATGTAAACTTTTGATCAGGGTCATTTGGGTCGTTTCTGTTACATACTGAACAGCGTGGATAATACAATAAAAAGGTAATAAGTGTAAGTTCTGTTTTCATTAGCAAACCTGTTCAAACATGAAGGCGAACTCCACACTGTCTTTGGGAACACTGTCCGTGTCCAAGAAGCAGTAGAGTTTAAAGTAGAACTTCCAGCCCGAGCTGTTTTGGTCTGCACTTGACAGCCTGCACAGATCAGAGGAAAAGATAGAATATTTAGTCTATATTTAGACACATTTTAAAGCATGAGAGTGGACTTTACTCATTACCATTGTCTTATTACTTACTTTTCAAACTTGGCAATGACGTCAGCGACTACGGCCCGGCTCTCGATGGCCTTCTCCGTGGTGTCGTTGTGTTCGAACAGAGCAAACATATTCCTGCTGTCCTCCATGGCCAGACCTCGGAGCAGCTTCTCCACAACCTGACAACAAACCAGGAAGAAGAAGTGATCAGAATAGTTACAGATGCATTTATGAATTAAACTTGTTGCATGTGATCTGTCTGCCCTTTTTTCATTTCTGGAGACAAGCTTAAACACGATGAATGTTGATAAAAATGTAAGTCCTATACCTCTCCAGCTGTGGTGTGGGAGTTGATGGTGATTTTGCAGGAGCCTCCTCCGTGACAGTAGACTGTGGTGCTCATGTCCTGTCGGGCCACGATGCTGCGGATCTCCTCCTGTGACGGGATGTTCTCTCTGCTTCTCGTTCTTTTCAGAGCGTCCAGGGCAAACGAGGCGTACTGTTCCATCTCTGAGGTGGGGAACAGCTCTCTGGTCCTTCAAATACAAATGGACACGGTACTGAGTTCAGGCCATGTTTGTTGGTGTTGCCCTTTGAAAACTTGATGGTGTTGCTTCGAAATGTATTAAAAATCATTGATTGACAGACACATAATTCTATTGGTTAAGAGTAATACATGTGCCAAAAATAAGTTATTGTATTGTTCTTTCTGCCACTGCCATCTTAAACTTCTGGAAGAAGAGTTTTAAATGGACCATTAAAAAAACTTGGTTTATTTGTACACAAGACAGTGGTTTTCTGTTCGGATCAGTGTTTACCTCTTGAGGTGGAATTTGAGGTATCGCAGGATGCTTCGAGACGGGACGAAAGTGCAGGACATGCAGGCCAGGAGCTTCCAGATGCTGAGGTTGGCCGGGCTCCCGGGCTGTGGGGGGCGAGTGGTCTGCTTGACGAGCTGGCAGTATAGCTCGTCCCGCAGCGGCCGTAGCTCCTGTCCCGTTCGCAGTATGCCCTGGATCACAGGCACCGGGTCGGACGCGCCTTCCGTGTGCTGCAGGGAGGCGAACACCTTCAGAGCCTCGTCCTGGAGTGTGGAGTACGTCCCGCTGCGACATCCTGGGACATGGAGGAATACTGGGTTTGGACTGTGACTTAGAATCTGTTCTGTGGTCAGTGAACTAAACACCACCCACAGGTCAAACAATAAAATTATAGGATCTGGCTTTATTTGGAAAAATATATGTATATGCCCATCTGTGTTCTTGTTATGTGCTTTCTGGGCACTTGTTTGTTTTTCATCTGTTCACACTGAAATTGATTGATTGTAAGTGTGTTTAATTGGATTTTTTATGACATTAGCTTATTTTACCTGTGATGTGTATGTCTCCGTAGGGCAATGGCAGCAGAGGGGTGTGCAGCGGGTGGAGGCTGTAGCGCAGGATGGGGTTTCTCTTGTAAATCTGTTCCACCAGTTCAGAGTTCAGACAGTTCTCCTGCACACAACAAGATCAATTTATTGACATATCATCACACTTAACAACTATATCACAGTTTTTCTCAAAAGTCCTGTCTAATGCCACGTCTAAACAGGGTCTGTATAGTAGTCCCGTGTGTACCTTGATGTCCTGGATGAGCTGCTGGGTGGGGGTGTCGCTGGGGGCTTTGGAGTCAATGACGTTTTGGATGGCGTTGGCCCAGCGCGTGGCCTCGTTTAACAGCTTCGTGTACAGGCGATACGAGTGCTTACGGCCGTACACGATCACGTTCCAGTAGCCTGATGGACGAGTAAACCAAAAAAAAAACAATCAAGCACTTCATTATGGAACCATCTTTTCTAGTTTTTAATGAATATGAAAGCAAAAAACAAAGCACCTACGTTCAATCATTCAACTCTAAACTCAATCTTATGTAGTATTTCAAAATGAATAAATGAATCTATTTTTCATATGTCATGTGAATACACAGTTGAATTGTGGGATCAAAAAAAGTCTAATTTGTCTGCCTTGACATTGCCTATAGTGTAGTGCTGTAGTGTAGATCTATTCATGTCTCACCGCTCTCCTTGAAGATCTTTTCATCGGGCTGGACCACGGAGCAGAGGCTGTTCAGCACCAGTGTCCCCAGCTTCATAGCTGCCCGCTCGGAGGATTTGTAGTAGTCCAGGGAATTGTGGGTAAGCAGGAACCAGCGCTTCTTCAGCTTCAGGGAGCCCTTGCCACTGTTCTTCATCTCTTTGTGCAGCCAGCCTGAAACCAAATGTATTTAAAGTTGATTTAACTACACATATCCACAAAGTGCAGTAGATACAAAACATTTTACTGTGAATTTACTTCTTTAACTGCTTCTTTCAATGTAAGGGTTATTAGGGAGTACTGCTCATTGCTCACTACACTGCTGTGAAAAGTCACCATGTTTGTAATGTTTTGGTCTGTGCAGAAAGCTTTCATTGTGACGGACTGTACCTCTGATGATGAACTCCTGGCCCTGGACTCGAGTGTCTCCTTTAGAGCGCTGCAGCAGGGTGATCCAGTGGTGCATCTCCTCAGGAGTGTCAGCGTTACAGTAGAGCACTCGGTTTGCTGTGATCATCACAAAAGAGTTGGGCCTGGCACAGCAAAACACAGGAGATGTAACATCAATAACACCTCATTCTAATCTTTACAATGGCTTATTTTTATTCAGTGGTGACTCAAAAGAAATCAGGTTAACTACAGTAGCTTAAGAGTATAATAAACCTAAAAATAATTTGGTATCAACATTGGTCACTATGTGGTTGATGGAATGTGCTGTACAAAAACATGCTGATTGATATATTTCCAATAAAGTTTATCTCTGCTTATACGATAAAAAAAATAATTTGTTTAAGGTCTACCATCTTACCTCTCTGGATTGTCTGAGGCACACACAGAGTCTATCATTCCCACATCCAATGTTCCCTGTACAGAGCAAAGGAGTAAAGAACAACAGCCAAAAACAACAGAGCATGAAACTTTGCTTTGACTAAAAAAAAGTTGCGACCAATTAAATAAAGAATTATATGAAAGCGCATTTCCCAGAAATCTTTACTCACCACAGCGTTCTGGGGGTTGGCCTGTTCGTCGTGCATCTCTCGGATCTCCTGCTCCGTGGAGCTGTGCACTTGACTCAGGACGCTGAACCACTGGCTGTGGGCACAAATATAAAGCTGGTTTTAAGACAAATGATCACACCTATGCAACACAGTTCTTCTATAACGAGTCAGAATATGGCAGACATCAAGTAATGGTAATTCTACTGGACATATTGATACATACTATTTACATGAACGTAATAGAGATGTAGTCCCCATCCTACTGATGCTCAAGTATCAAAAGTCATATCTTTATTTAAATATCCATGGTAGTAACACATAGGCCTATTGCATGTTTTCCTAGTATTGTGAAAGCTTATATTTGAGCTAGAATAGGTTTATTATTTTTAAAACAATGCAAATTTTACTTTTCCTCTCACTTAAATTTCACTTAATAATATTTGACATCACACACTTAAGAAGTGTTAGTGTTACCTGGCATCTTCGGGAGACTCAGCGATCAGGTGGTACGTTCTCTCAGTTGTCACAATGTTGATGCCGCTCCTCCTTCCCAGTGTTGTCAATAATCTCTGCAGAACACAAAAATGAGTAAACAGCTCAAGTTTCAAAATGTATGCAATGTATCTGCTCTAATATATTTGTCGGGAACAATTGTTACTAAATTAAATATAATATAAATAATACATGTAAAATACAGTAAGTGACGAGCAAAGAAATCATCTCTTAAGAAAAGTAAATGTGTCTCGTACTTAGCATCGTGAATGTCCAGGATGCCCTTCATCTTCTCCTCACTGTCGTTCTCGAAGTACATGAGTTTGCTGTGGCGCAGGACGAACCAGCGGCGCTTCCAGTTCCGGCGGGACAGTGTGGACGAGCCGCCCCCCTTTTTGTGCAGCCAGCCCTGCTTCAGAGCCTCCTGCTTGGACCGGAACCACAGGAAAGTCTCGTCTTTCAGTACACACCAGCGCCGATGTGTTTATCAGGCCGCCTAAAAACAATACATTACATTAATAAAAATATAATATTATCTTTGTGTGGAAAAAATGGACACAGTGTCTATGGTGTAGGAATATGGGTGTGTCAGATTTTTCTATGTTGAGCAGGTGTGAGAAACTCAATACTCATTCATTCCCAGCAGCTTTGAGCCACAACAACCAACACCCAATTATTTGTCTTTTGGGGCCGAGTACTTAGAGAGAACCCACGGTAACACGTGGAGGACATGCAGACTCCTCACTATTATGTATATTATGGTAAGCTTAAACATTAATTTTGCTATATCCCTACACTAGCAGCTATAATAAGACTAGATATGCCAGTTTATTCCCTTAGATTTACATGGTAGTTAAACATGTTAGCAGCTAAGACAATGGTCTTTAAAATGACATGGCTTAACATTTCCTAACATGAACAGTTTAGACAGTAAAAAATACTTTTTTGCAACAAAATGCGATTCATGTAGAATAATGTTTCCCAGAAAGGCAGATCAACAATCATGCTGAATCAGTAGCATTACCATAGCTCATTTCTTGAGTTCATTTAAGTTATGAGAGGATCTAAGGTTACAATATAAAAAACAGAGACAACTGGAAAAAAATTAATCAAACTTTTTAGCTGTGACATTGCATTTATTGCAAATGCCCCACATTGCAACTGTCTTTGCTCTCCCCTACTTAATGATTTCTTCAGTAAGAGTTACATTTTTAGGACTACTCTGCTACTTTTCAGTCTGCCCAACTTGCTACATTCTGGTTTAGAGACTGCCACCCACCATGCAATAACAAAAAATGACTTTCAGTCTTATGCAATTTTTTTAAATTTGTAACACAAAGTAAAATTCTTTCATTCAAAATATAGAAACGTATAAAAGTAAGTAAAGTAAAAGTAAAATAATGCTTTAGGAAATGTACTTGCTGGACTTTAGCAATATTTACTTCAAGTGAGGCAAAAAAAACTACTTGCTGTCACTCTTTATTCATTAGCATGCTATCTGAGATAGCACCAATAAAACTGAATGTAGTGCTAACCTCTGTAGCTACTAGTGCTAAAAGCTAGTAAAGTAGAAACTAGCTTCTTAAGGCACCAGAGGAACAAAATAATAAGGGTCTGGCACAGGAAGAATGCCAATTACAGTCACAATAGATAATGGATATTATTATGCATGCCAAGCTAGCAGAAGGCAAGCTAAGCAAGCAACAGTAGCCTAGAACTTTCTTTGGTAATGCGGGGTAACAGCAGGGATGGGATGGAACACAGTAAAACCAGATTCTATATTATATACTACTATTGAAGTATCAGAATAATTTGTAAAATAAAGAGAGTAGTAAAGTAAAAAGAATAAATATGGACATATTATGAAATGTTGTTAATGGAAGAGGGACTTTATTGGGACTTGCCCTTGATGTAGAGGAAGCTGTGGAAGTATGGCAGAGTGACACAGCTGTAAACTGAGTCACGTCGATATGACAGCTCATCATCTGTGTCCAGTCTGTCGAAGTCATCCTCGCTGTCCTCAAACTGAAAAGAAAAAGTTTATAATAGTAAAACTTATGTTTTAAGTAAAAAAAAAGCCAAACAAATACAAACAAGAGAGACTGGCTACAACTTGAGAGGTGAAGACATTTAACAGCCATATGCACGTACAAGATTTAAAAGCATGTGTGTGTCTATTTTTTGTCTATTGTGTGATTTTGTTGGATGAACTCAGTGATGGTTACAGCTAGAATAAATGGAGGCGCTTGTCGAAACTCCAGGGGCCCTGGGCAGAAGGTACATGGGGGGCCCCCTGCTCAAGCAAATTGATGACTATAAAAACAATGTTTTAATATCAATGGTAAATCAATTGTTTGATATCAATGGTAAATCATTGTTTAAAGGAAAATATTTATGATTATCATAAATATTAATAAATATTATAAAAATATCAGCTGTAATCTGGAAGCCCTCTTACAGCTGGGGCCTCTTGACAATTGGCATGTATGCCTATTCCATTGGAACACCACTGACAATGAATAATGGTTTACACTGAGGTGAGGTATTGTAAAAAATAAATTAAGAATGGTCCAATGATGTCTTATAACAGGTAAGATGTCAAATCACAAGACTTAAACCGAACTTACAGAAGACTGTGCACCCTCTGAGCCAAAGCGGTATGCCCCTGAGCTGTTGTACGTCCCGAGTGATCCGCGGTAGTCCGGCGACCACTGCCCGCTGCAGGGGTTGGAGAGTGCCACGCTGCCACTGGAAACTATGGCGCCCTCGTCGTAGTCATCCTGGTCGTAGTCTGAGTCCTCGTCAGGCGGGATCAGCTCCACCATGTCATCAGACGGGTCTTCAGACGATGGGACAGGGGCGATGGGTGGCAGCACGGCGTCGTTAGCGTATGGGTCCTCCTCTGAAGAGTCGTCGCTGGTGCGGATACCACTGGTTCTCTGGCCGTCAGAGTGACCATGTTCGCTGGGGTTTGGAGAGTCTTTAAATGCATAATCATCTGCTCCAAAACCTTCATCCACCTCCTCTTCATCTGTGAAAGAGGGATAACATTACATCATGACAAGACCAACAATAGGTTCAAACTAAGGGACTAATTGTGTTGTACATATGTTGTACCCAGTCTCCCTGTTTGCTGGTGGTCCTTTTCATCCAACTCTCCAACTCCCAGCGAACACTCAATGTTCCTCACACACTCGTCAATCTCGTGAAAGTTGAGGGAGTCCAGGAAGTGCTGCGCAGCTTTGCAGGCCTCGTCCTCGAGCCTCTGGAGCTCCTGGTCCCGGAGCCGCTGCAGTCTTTGGAGTGAGGCCTCGGTCAGAGACAGTTCCTGCTGCTCTTTCTGCCGCTGTAGACTCTGGATCTCCCGCTCCAGTCGTAGGATTTCCTCCACCTGAGAAGCCTCGCTGGTACGGGCCTCCTTTTCTTTTTCTTCCTCTCCTTCTTTTTCTTCTTCTTCTGAGTTGTTTAACACCTCAGAAGACACCGGTGTTTCTACTGCGGTGTCTGTCTCCAACAGTCGGGCCTTAGACTGAGATGCAGCCAATGATAAGAGACGGAGCTCCTCTAAACGAGCAGCTTCTTCGGCCTAAGAGGGAAAAAAATCAAAAAAGTGAAAAATAGACACCAGTTAACAAGTCATTGTTCTAAACTAGTTATTTGCACACTATTTATAAATATGATAATATATTAACATATCCTGTCATAATAATTGTATATTATGCTCTCACTCCTGCTCCAGTTTATATGCTTATCCAGATACAAGTATGACTTAATGTCTTTAGCTGTATGTCCTATTGGTGCCAGGCTTTTTCAAACAAGACAAAGACATCACTTTGCACTACATCTAATCACTGTCAGGGACACTCTGTCCTGTACACTTAGTGGCATATACACGTAAACTTATTCACATTTATGACTGACACGTCAGCTCATTACACATCTATCCACGACCCTGGAGCTGAGAGGCGGGCATAATGTACACCTATAAAAGCTTTATGTGCTGTAAACTTATCAGACAAGTCATACTTGTATCTGGATAAGCATATAAACTGAAGCAGGAGTGAGAGCATAATATACAATTATTATGACAAATCCGATACAATAATATATGTGTATGCTCTACGTATACAGCATACAACCATATCATGATAACATGATAGTTATCAGTTATTAGGATTGCAACAATATCAAAATCTCACAATACTTTAAAAACACAATTGCATCTTCAATAAAATATTATTGTGATACTGTAGAAATGTGACGATCTCAAAACTCATGATACAATAATATCACAATAACTCCACAGTATATTTTTGCAGTATTGTAGAAATCTAACAATATCAAAATATTATACAGTATCATATTATTGCAATAATCTGAGTATGATATTCATTGACATACTGTAGGAATACACTATCAAAATCTCATGATGCATCAATATCACAATAACATCTCCACATCATGATAGTTATTGCAATATTGTAGTAATGTAACAATATTAAACTCTTGGAACAATATCATATCAATGTTGATATCAATATTATGATATCAACTTTAGTTAATGATATTTATTGCAAATTCAATATTGTAGGAATGTAAGAATATTGAAATATCATGATATAATACTATGATAACAACTCTCAAGGCTATAATACTTACTACAAACTTTTAGCAGTGTAACAATTTTCAAATCTCACAATACAATAATATCACAATAACAACTCCATGGTCTGATGGTTATTGGGATATTGTGGGAAAGTAACGCTTTCATAATATTACAATAACAGCTCCATAACATTTTTGCAATATTGAACTAATGTAAAAATATTAAAAGTCTTGATATAATATCTTAATAATGGCAGATATAATAGTATCTGCAAATAGTAATAGTATCAAAAACGACAATAATATTACAACTGCACAGTATGTTATTAAGCACAATATTATAATATATATATACTAAAAACAATACGCTATAATATTGCCACTATTGTTACAGCCACAAAAGTATGTAATGTAAAGAGCCCTTCATGAGTCATATATTTGCTATTTTTGTTTCTTCAAATGGCACTGAAGATCCAGTCTCAATAAATTTTCATTTGGCTTTTTTCATTACACAGAAAATGATTTAGGTTGAGATTCTAAGGAGATGTTAATATATATATATATATATATATATATATATATATATATATATATTAGTGACATTCATAAACTAAGAATGAGTAGCGGAGGGAGAGACATCAAAGACAAATATGGACCACAGGATATATTTAGTTCAGTGTTATCAAATGATCGTACTTCTCTGATGATGCGCTCAGCCTCCAGCCGCTGTCTCTCGCTGCACAAAAGGAAAAACAGATCATATCAGAGCCTTACCAAAACAAGACATGGGACAGTTCTAGTCCTGTTCATATCAACTGAGTAATGGGAACTCCTTAATCAATGCAATTAGCTGATAAATTGAAACAAAGATAGGGAATAGGAAGAACACAGATGCTGCCTACACTTTGCATTTTAGTCAAACTGGAATATCTCACAAACAAACAAAAAAAGTAAACATGAAAAGGATCTTTAATCGGCAAAAGGTGTTTACTACTACTACTACTACACACAAGAGGGAAATAGAGATTAGAAATACTATAGCCCATCTTTGTGTGTATAAAAACTGTTTTCTGAATCTTCTCACCTCTCCAGCTCCTCTTCCTCTCTCCGGCGCCGCTCTTCCTCTTCAAGCCTCTTCTTCCTCTCTTCTTGCAGCAGGACCAATGCACGTCGGGCCTGGAGACCCCGCACCCGCTTTTGAAACGTGAGGGCGGCCCATCGCAGCAGCAGAAAGCGCCTCCTCCAGTAAAAGGCTCTGTAGTTCTTCTGAATGACCACAATGCACTGCAGCAGACGCCTGTACTGCTTCCTGTGATTCAACAACCAGCACAGTCAGTCTCCAATGTGGTATAGGGCTAATGTAGTACAAGTTGCTTCAAGAGTTGAAAGGCTGTAGAATGTTTGAGGTTTGGCATTGCAGTCTGAAACTGTGCCATCAGATGGCGCCAAAGGTCTCAATTTTCACTGAAGTCAGGCAGGTGATCTGAAGCTAACATTGTATTTGTCACAGTCAGTCTCAGTGCACAATCTTTTATCGACTACAACTAGATGCGTTTCTAGAGACAGTGGGACCCCAAAGCAAAAGAGAGCTAAATGCTGACCCTGGAATGCAGTGCAAACCCTTTACTGAATATAACTCCACTAAATGAAGTATACCTGGCCATGTAGCCCATAATGTGAGCCTGGATGATCATTGCAGCTTTGAGCACCTCCACTTCCCTCTGATTCTCCAGACGATGCTCCAACGACTCACGCAGAAAAACCTGAAACAAAAGAAGTGGCTGTATTAATACATAGAAATGGGTGAACATTAGTCATTTGTTGAGGTCATTTATGATTTGAGGAACAAGAACAGAATTTAAATTGTCATCTGCCTGGTTGTCTTATCTGATTTCGGGGCAGTTTAAACATTGTCAGAACACTGGTATCATATTCTCAGTCGGATTCAGAAGTTTGTGTTTATGTGGAGTGCTGTAAACTAACGTCAAATATGCAACAGTTTTTAATTTAGCTGTCTTGCGGTCAAGCAAAAATTGACACTGCTTTATTAATATTCTCTTAAATAATATGGAGTTCTTATGATTTCTTCAATGGGTATTTACAGAAATCCTTTTCATGAATGTAGCCTATGGACATCAACGGCTCTTTTGTCAATGCAGGTGGAGGAATAAAGTACCAAAACTAACTCACAAGGAATACAAAAGCATAGACTATACATTACATGAAAACAATTACTTTGGACTATGAATCGAATTGTACTGAAAGGGAATCAGTGGAAGAACATCTCACAGCAGTCTCAGACTCACTACAGTTTAAACCCAACTTACAAAACCTTGCCACACTTTATTAAGCGCCCTCAGCATGTATCATGCCTCACACATAAAGACGCCACCTCATGTATGAGCATTAGCATCCCAAAGACGTGCACGGCTAATCCTATTGATCGTTCCAATGGTAATTTAGTCCAACAAAAGCCTCTCTAAGTCTCTGCGTGCCGCTCTGTGTAACACACCGGGCCCCAAAAGTGCATTTACATCACTTCCAGAAAATTAAGTTTGTGGTTGTAAAAAGATGAATAGATAGGACATGTGCCGAGTGAAAGGACGGGGGCCTGACGCCTTGTAAATCTGTCTGAGGGACAAAGTGGACCAACCGCTCAGAGGGACACGCAATCGATTCGAAACGGCTCTGTGGGCCCTAATGCGTCATGGAGCGGACAAAAACCTGGAAAGTATCAAAGCCCAAGACAAGATGCACATTATCAAGATGGAAGTAACAGCCCGAGTATTTTAAATCTAGTAAACTAAGAAGAAAACCTTAATGAAACATTCAGTAGCAACTCAAATCCCTAAACACTAACTAAAGACATTTACTGATTGTTTCATAGATGCAGCCAAACTGATTAAAATTCTCAAGTGGTGGGAATCACTACAGCAACAAGAGATTACTTAAAATAGAATTTATTTCAGGACATATTTCAGCAAGAAAGAGCTGCACACAAATTTAAAAATGCACTAATTTATTGTTATTGCAATATAAGTCATGCAACATTTTTCTATCACAATAACTGCATGTCCAAATGATCAGATTGCTAACCAGAGTTTTAAATAAAACAGTCAATGTCACTGACTGTGACTGTATTTTCTTATGTAGTTTATTAAAATTGAAAAACTTTTATTTGGCCCAAGTTGAAATACAAATATTGCTAGTTATGCTAACAATTTTAGTCTTAAGGTGCTGGACATTTTGGCATTGAAAGTAGACCAGAATAGACTTTTATTAGACAAAATATTCAGCTGCTCCAATATGTACAATTTAGGCAACACCAGCTAAAGGCAACACGCTACTAAGTCACTGGACTAACTGTTAAAGTAATGGCAAAGGACAGTTACATGGAAAGTATGTTAATTATTTTATTCCATTTGAGAAAAATTGTGACCTAATAGCAAATTGTAAATCAGAGCAGATTGTCATCTAATAATTAAAAAATGTGGGTAATGCAGCTTTAAAATGAGATCTGCCTTACAAAATTGGCATACCCATTGCTAGTCACAAACCTTAGATTAAGGTTAAATACAATTCACCATTTTTTCTGCCTTTCTAGCATCTAATTTAGTGATTTAAGTTGTGCACGCATATAAATAATGAGCTCATAGATAATAGAAAAATCTGCTTTCAGAAGGGTCTGCAGTTAGAATTATATTCTAACAATCTTATTGCCTTTTGCAATCTCAGTTTGAACCTAACTATCCGCACTAATGGGCAGAATTTTGTACAGTCTTTTTATGCCTTTCACTTCTTTGAACTAGTTGACATTGATATAGTCAGTTGTTCTCCAAACTGTGTTGGTAAAACCATAACTATCCATTTTAGGCTTTAAAGCTTCAATTTCATAAAAAAAAATAAAAACAGCTAAATACACAGAATTATATTGAGAATTTATGAGCTAAATATAGCAGCATGTAGAATGTATTATCAGTCTAGTGCTTTGCAAAAAAAAAGCATAAATTATTGATTTGCCGCTGTTGGGGGCTGTATCGGACATCTGTCATCGACACTCTGTGGAAGCAGCAGATTTAATAAGCGTTTTGCTTCAGGTGATTTGGACTTTAATTATTCCTGGAGTGTCTTTCAAACCAGCGCTCTGCCCTCAGGGAAACATCTACCTAAAGTTGATATGAGAGAAGGTACATGAAGGGCTTGGAGCGCCACAGAAATACAAAACAGCTCCAGATAAAAGGTTTGACAGAAAAAAGTCAATTTTATAGAACTATGGTTTCATGAAGAAATCATTTTTCTTTACTCCAGTATAACATAGTTCTAGATATCAAGAGACATGCCACTTTTAGATAAAACCATGTGTGGTTTTGTCAAAATGATCTTATTTCCATAACTTTATGTAATAATTGTAATGCATGATTGTCAGATCCTCTGCATGAATATTTGTTAATGTTTGCCTTTAACTGTCCCTGTTCTGTGGTGAACTGCTGAATTTGAGTCCACTGTCTGTGACCTGACTGCAGAGCTGTTTACCTTGGTTTTGCCCAGCTGCCACTCGGAGCCGCTGCTTTCGTAAAGGTGCAGCAGTTGAGCGCAGCAGGCTTTAGGGTCATCTGGCATTGACAAGTCACGCAGCAGCACCTTGTACCTGTGGTCAATTTGGAAAGCACCATGGTGAAACACAAAAGTAATTCAACTTTTTCTCTCAATACTGTGGAGTAAAATATACAAGTAACATAACACAATAACAATGTGGAGAAACAAACTCTATATACAGTAACTTTCTTTGTGGTAAATTTGCTGAAAGCAGAAAAATGTTGAAGACTTGTGTTTTTGTCAAGAGCCACCTATATGAAGGTCCGCTTTGCCAGCCTGGGTTGTATTGTTCAGTGAAAGAAGAAACAGTGTTGCAGGGCTTCTACAGGATGTGTTATAAGATATAAATTGTATTTGAAGTAAACTTTTGACAGTTTTATTCAAGACAAAGTACATTTTCCCATATATATAATATATCATTGATGGTTTGGCCTACATATTTAATAGAAATTGAGTGCAGTTAAGAAAACACAAACCTGGAGCAGAATTCTTGAAAAGGCCTACGAACGGGGAAGCCAGTGCGCCGAATCTTTACCGTCTCCAACATTCCTGAGTATCGGAGCTGGTTGAGAACCACCGTCTGGTCAAAATGGTCAGGCATCTGTCAGGAGAAATGACAACACAAAGATCTTATATAGTGTTTTGGTTTTCGCCGTTAAATCTTATTTAAGTCTGGCCTTGGTGTCGGCTGAACAAAAAATGCTGCTTGGTTCAATCAATGGAGCTTTCACACAGTATTGACTTTCTGTAATGCAGCGTTGTTGTCGACCGCGGCGTTTGACAAAGGTGCGATCTCTTGATTGATTTTGGGTTGTGACTCTGTTTGTGTTGTTGTTGCATGTATTAACTGCAATGGATACATTTTAGAGTTGAACAAATCTTGAGCACTGTTAATCTTGCCAGTTGGGATTTATGGCAACAATGGCAAACAAAAGCCCTTCAGTGTGCTTCACAAGAGCAAATACAGATATGAAACAGAGCAACATAGATGCAACAAAGATGCGCTGGTCATTAATCGATACGTTTGGAAGTATACTATATGTTTAGGGTCAGGTTTCAAATGAGGTGCGTGATCAGTAATTTCTTTTTATGTTAATGGCCATAGCGGCCAAAATAAAACCAACAAAAAAGGATGAACAGGAGGCACAAACAGGAAATGTAAAGGAAAATGTAAAGAAAAATTTACTGTGTTTTTCTAAATGTCACACTTTTTACAAGCTTGTGGTTTGCAGATACTTAGAAGTTTGATTTAGGAGACACGGTTTTACTGTGATGTCGGCTTCGAAACTCCACGTCACTTTCCTCTCTTTAACCCCTTTAAACTGCATACCATAGATTCCAAGAACATTCTGACGGAGAAACTATACAACGTCAGCATCTATCGTCCCCGTCACACACTTGGCATTGAGCGAGCGTTATAGTAGCGTACAGAAGTGCTTAGAGCGAGGGTCTGTCTGGCAGGTCCCCTCTAACCCTGTAACCTCGGTGGGTGTTTTGAATAAGAAATTACTTTCACACTCGTCCTAATGCCCTCTTTATCTGCCTCTTTATCTCCTATGATGGCCAAGGGAGCCGCTCGCATGAAGAGAGGCCGATTCACAGCCCAGATCTGCTCAAAGAGTGGCTGAATGGCGTCCTTTTGCAGCCACCGGCATCATTAGCATATTTTAAATTAGCATATGCTCGTACAAAGACGAGCCGTGTCACAAAGCACCCTCTGCCTGAGGCTTTCCTTCTATCGTTTCCTTTTTGCCTGACCATAACACTGCTTCTACCCCGAGCCTCTTCCTCCATTAGTGCACTGACTGATCTTGTGTACCAGATCATGCTAGAATTTGTTTTGCAAAAAGAAAAAAGAAAAACACTATGACGAGCCATAATGTTGAGCCCAAACAAATAGTGTCACTAATGTCATCTAACATTCTAACCTACCAGTTATTGGGTGAGAAGATTTGAGTGGTTTTGTATAGGGCTACATTAGATTTGTTTTCACTTTCCTACTTCACATGCAAAACAACACCAACTATTGATTGGTTAAAAGAACAGTGACCGTTTACTTCTTCTACTCTAGAAGAGTGTTTGTTGTTTGTTGTGTATTAGCCCCTGCCACTAAGATGCATAGTGAGGTTAACCATTATAAATCAACTGTTTAACCTTTAAAGTCTACATTACAACGTTCTCCCTGATGTTCACTCTCCGATAAAAACATTTGAAAGAACGGATTGTTAACGGATCATTGTCACAATACTGATATCGTGATACAACACAAACCACATTATAGACATTAGTTAATTTCAGACAAATTACATTTAAATGACAGCAAATGCTGAAAACAATTGATGCACAAAATCCAATTTTTTGTCAAACCGGTGTTATCTTTCCACTACATTTTTACAGATATCATGATATAGTGTAAATTCTGCAGATTGCTATATCACAAAATTATCCTTACTATTGGAAATTGTATCGTGGGGTACCATATGATTTCTAAACGTACTGTAGAGAGAGAACATAAATAAATTAACAAGCACATTATGTGAGTACTTGAATACTGCTCATGAATGAGGTTTTAGCTAGAAGGCCCATCACTGGTGTAGAAGACAGAGATACATCACTCAACCAGTGGTTCTCAGTTTGCCCCACGTTTTCCCAGACATACAGTATCTCACTCTGTCAGGCCTCTGCAGTATAAGAGGCAATAACAATAGCTCCGGGGTTAAACCCAGTGTCATTCTCAGGACCACTTCCTCCAAAAGACCCGGAGATGGGGGCTTTCACTGGGGAGGGGGTCACTATTTAAGGGGTGGGCACCGTTGGGGGATAATACAAACATAGTACTATAGTCAAGCTGGACAGTTCAAACAATATGAAGG
Source organism: Perccottus glenii (assembly GCA_024416835.2). Classification (NCBI taxonomy): domain Eukaryota; kingdom Metazoa; phylum Chordata; class Actinopteri; order Gobiiformes; family Odontobutidae; genus Perccottus; species Perccottus glenii. Next base: position 29,962,198 of record CM044557.2, read on the forward strand.
AACTGAATTGTTGTCCCACACAACCGTTTGCAGTGTGAGGATGTGGATGTTTCAGAGGTGACTTAACATTTTTACTGCATATATGGACTAATAATATTTTTTTATATATATATTTGTATTGGGCCTCATACAAAGTGGAGTAAATTTACAAGTTTAGGCCCATTACAAAGTCATAAGAGCCAGTCTTTGACAATAGAGGAGGGAATCACATGCTCCTACACGTTATGATACAATTTACAATACACTGTCCACAACATTACGACAACATTAGTTTTTTTAATTAACCAGTTTCTATCAAACGATTTATGATTTTCGTTTTTTCTTAGCTCCTCTTTTGCACAAATAACTCCAACATACAGCCATGACATATTATGCATGTGCCACATAAGTTCTAAACCTGAGCCAGACCAACTTAATTCTAATGAGACAGCGGATCGATGCGAAGGGATTAGCAAGACATTAGCAAATAGTGATTTAGTCTCTGTCTTTGCTACAGCCCACAATGTTTCTAACACAGCTCCAGATGAAACCAGTCAAAAATTATACAAGTATTAGTTCAAAAAGGTTAATGAAGTCTACCACAATAATTGTACCTTTCTCAAAGTTTCTTATTTAAAGAGGCAATTGAGGTTTGAAAACAAGCACATAGGAGGGTAAAAAGGGATGGGGGGGTGGCAAACGTCCCAGTATCTCACTACGGATTCTGTCCTAAAGAAGACAAGGGGCACAAAACCTGTATAAGGACACAGAGATGGAACCACTTAAGAAAACCTTTTGCGGCAAGACATTCCAAAGACAAGAACATCCTGAAAAAAAATGTGAGCGTACCTCATTATGTGACTAATGTGCTTTTCCAGGTCAAAACTGTTTTATCTGATTGTGTTTTAGGGACTTTGACTGTCACTAGAGAAACAGGAGACACCTCACAACACCAATAGTGGTCCTTGTGTTACAGAAGTGTGAGCAGGGTTGGTTGGCTGAAGTCAGTAAATGGAGAGGATTTGCCCTGCTCTCTTTGAGACTCCTCCTCCTGTTTTGGGGAAATCCATTGAACAAAGCCAGAGCTCAAAGACGGACATAAATCCAGAGTAAATCCCTGACCGGGCTGGGTTTTCCACTGACCCTGTTTAAAAGATTGGAAACAGGTTGGAATTCCTCAGAAGCAAACACAAAAGAGGAGGTGGAGCTGGTACAAGACAATTACATTTCCATTAGTGATGTTGAAAATGCCTAAAATTGAACTCAAGTAAGAGTAGCATTACTTCAAAATGATTTTACTCAAGTAGAAGTAAAAAGTAAAAAAAATTACTCAAGAGTAAAAAACGTATTTGGTTAAAAGTTGACTTAAGTACTGAGTAATTGTTTGATTGTAATTTCTGATTTATTTTTTAGAAATTATTTAATTAGAGAAATATATAAAATAACAGGCAAATTCTATTATGTCCAAATAATAAACAAAAAATGAATGCAAATAAATAAAGTCTTTACAAAATAACAAATTAAAGAAAAACAAACAAAAATTTCTCATTTCACAAATTTCAAATTTTCACTTTTCAATCCAATCCCTACAGAAAGTATCTGTGTTTGAACTGTACAGCTGTACATGCTTTGTTCATGTTTATCCTCTTCACTTTCAACACTGGAGACAGTAGCCTCTGACATTTTTCATGTTTTTATTCCTGCTGCATGTGAAGAGTTTGTGTCACTAAGTCTCCAAGTTTGTGTTGGTCATGTGACTGGGAAAATAAAGTAATAGAGTAGAGTAATGACACTGGTGAATACAAACATGGTTAGTTAAAGTTTAAATGATCGCAAAACATCACATTTTATCAAGTCAGAGTAATTTGTTAAAGAGGGTCAGCAAGTAGTTGTCAACAGGTTTGGAAGAGCTAACCAGAGTAATGACACAGGCTTTGTGAAATGGAGGCGTTTCTCAGCATGTTTATGTATGAATGTGGGTAATTGTAGAGGTGAGTTTGGTCAGACAAGGCTGTGATCGCCCCCCCTCTCTGTCTGCCAGGTGTGAATGTGTGTGAATGGGGTGAATGAAAGCATAATGTAAAGTGCTTTGGGTGCCTGAGATGGCTACAAAAAAGCGCTTTATAAATGCACACCATTAATCTATAACAACTAATAAAGCAAATATTGTGTCTGTGTGTTACACAAAAGTTATTAAGATGCATTATTTGCTTTTTATTCTATTCTCTATTCTGTCTCAATTTAGACAGCCCTAGAATTCAACACTGCCATCCTTTCCAAGAAGATTTGCAAAATCCTATAAGAATGTCCTAGAAGTGTGTTTCCTTTAAGATTTCAGACATAATTATATAGATTTTAGGGTTTTCTTATAAATTCTATAATTTTGCAGTGGATCAATAGATTTTATCATCTACATTTTGTTTTGAGTATTCATTGACCAGTTTTGTATCATATTAACTCAGATATAAAAAATAAAAATTACTATGCAAAATGATATTGTATATTATGGAAGGTTTCACACATTTAACACACATTGCTCCTGTCTGCTTCTCCAGATTGGGAGTGTACTGACAAATACAAAATAAATTAGCTCCAAATGTAACAGAACATTAAAATATTGAACTAACCCTTTAAGATGTACAGAGATGTCAAAATCATATGGCTCAGTTAAAATAGACTCATTTTAAATAAAAGCTAGATTAACATTTAAAATGTATTTAAAATTCAGATTTTCTTTATCCTCGTTTAGTAAATGGTCATGCAGACTAAAATATATATCTTATATATATATAACAACAAGCAGCAGCCTTTTGCATGTGATGCTCTAGATGCATCACTTGAAGGTGCTTACCCCAGATTTAAAACTCTCTACTGCATGCAACAAGCTGACACTTGAATGCACTGTAGTTAGATTGAGACTCATGCATCAGACACATACAGTGGAGAAAATGTCTCACCACACATTGCTCCCTGCTTCAATCAGAAAATCACTTTTCCCTTCCTTCTTTTCTCCAATTCTTAAGAATCCGGTGTAAAAGCACAGATAAAGTTCCTGCAGTGAGAGTGCTGCGAGTGTTCCTTCTGTCACACACCCCCAAACTGAGCGCACAGACAAAGGCTCACTCCTCCTCGCTCTGAGAGGGGAAGAAAAAAGGGGAGGGTCGGGGGTTGCCATGGCGATGCGTCTCCTGCTGAGGCTAATTTGTGTTGGTCACTTTTTGTGCGGCTCACTGTGACTGGAGGTTGTTTACATTTGAACTGAATGTGTCTGGCTCCACCGAGTTAAAACTGGAGCAAAACCATGTCCATCGATCAAATAAAGACTTTGATAACCAGGATTTTAGGATCCTCACAAATTATGTTTTTAAATGTTTTTATCATAGAACCTTTTTATTTTTTTAAATAACGTGTGTACACATTTGGTGAACAAACGTAAATCAAACCACCTTATATTTTCAATGGCCCAAAGGACATTAGCCACCACAGAAAGCTAATTCTGCACAAACAAAATTATATTGTCAAATGTAAACCAACAGACTATGTATGTGCTGTCTCCCAATATTAAGCAGTTTTTTTATATGAGCATTTATGCTACAACGGCTAAAATTCAAGGATGGATGCAAGCTGCGGTTCTCAAGTGCTCTCATGTTGGGACCCACATTTTTAGGTAAATCCATATCTATCATGTTTATGCTTTACTCTTGTTGATGTTAAAGACAGTGACTTTTTAATGAATTGACTAATAACGGAAACTGCACATCCTTTAAAGTAAGTAGTATTTATAAAAGTACAATTTGGAGGCTCAGAGAAGGCAGAGGACTCACTGACATTTATCCAAGTTTGAGTCACACAACAAAACATTTTACCAGACTTAGCCAATCTCAGTATGTCCAGTCTTAGTCCTGCTTTAGTCCACTTTAAGTGTAGTCTAAACATGTCCATTGTGCACTTTGTTTACCCTCTCGTACGTGTGACTTAGACCAAACCGTCTGTCCCATTCTGTTTAATATATTGATGTTTCCACTGACCATCTGCAGGAGTCACATGATTCACCGCTCCTCGACTGTTATGTCACAAAACAATATCAATCAGAATTAATCAGTCCCAGTTATAACGTAGGGGTGTCTGATTAATCTATTTTTACTTTTTTATAGATATTTAGTGAGAGTTTAATTTTACAGTAATTATCTTCTAAAACTTATGAACATACAGTATGTGAGCATGCAAGTTAAAGAATACATTAGACACCAGAGAGGTGGCTTAAAAACATGGGGCATGTTGTGTGGTCCTGGTTAAATAAAAGGTTAAATGTTGTGTGGTCAGGTAATATTCTATTGATGGACTTGATTTTTACTCAAGTATATTGGCTGCTGTGTCATTGGCAGATTAAGCAGGATGCTATGAGGCTGAGGTTTTTTTGCATAGTCCTATGTGCAGGCTACTTGACCTAATATGCATTTAAATACTGCAGCTTTTGTGAAGTGTATGTTGATTTGATCCTGCAGATCTTAACTAAGTCTTTAATGAGGAAGCACAGGTGAGCTATAACCACTTGTGTATAACACTGTGTCCTCCAAGTCCAGCAGAAGTTGTACTAAGTAGTACTTTAGCTGCTGAAGCCTAAACACTCGTAAAAATAGAACAGCTAACTAGTCACTTACTTACCCACTCACTGACAGCACACAAAGGGAGACAGTCGATTCCCATTTGCCCAAATTATGCAGAATTTGCAATTTCTTGTGAATACTGCTGTTTCATCCATTGAAAACATATTGCTGTCTGCTTAAAATTTGGCCTTTGTCTGTCCCATTTTACAATCTCATAATATTATTGAATTAGTGGCTCATAGATGCACTTTCAGGATGCAGGATGGACAGATGGTTTTTTAAGAACAAAACTGTGGAATTTCTGATTTAAATTCACATCAAGGTTTTATATTGACTCTCATCATCTTCCTTCTGTTATGCGTAAGTGGATCGGGCAGATAACAGGACGCTTCTGAGGGGCTCTTAGGGGCTCTTAGGGACCTGACCCCTGTTTTTCCCCCGGGGGCCCCAACGTTTACTCTTCTACATTAAGTCCTATTGAAAAGCCATCATCTGGCCTTGTTTAACATTTGATGAGGGCCCAGACGCTTCATAAAATCCCTGCAGCTGCCAGGAGCACGCGGCTCTGCTTCGATTTTCAATGACCTCTCGCTTCAGACTCACTGTTGTATTTCACATGTTGACAACAAAAAGCATAGTATGTTCCAATGCAGTCATAACACTCAACTCAAATTAAATAGAAGAGTAAATGTTTGAGTGGCACAGATCCTCCAGGTGCCTCAGTGCAAAGAGTGCTCCTGTTCTATACAGAGAAGTGCCAAGTAAAAAAAAAAAAATCTCTATTTTACATTTTACAACAAGAAAAAGAGAATACTATATACTGTAGCCTACATGTTATTTTACTTAAAACACAGATTTTGATTAAGATGGTTTTTGTATGTGTTCAAATATACAAACAATTTGTGAACACAGATCATTAATGGTGGATTTAGACTTGAAGTTGAGGAGAGTAAATAAGATGGCGACACTGTTTAAGCAAATCACACTTCAAGGTTTGAAAGAAAAAAAACATGGGGCTTTAACATTCCACCCCCTGCCATCAACTTGTGCAATGGCAGTCAATGCAATGTGAACAACCCTTTTGGTATGATTCTAGAGGAAACCCCTCAATGAACACTGCAATGAATGAGTATGTTGGTTATTAAATTAAAGTGACCGTGATTAAACTGTTTCCAGAATGCTTGAATGGAACATTAGATGGATCTGAAGTGAGCACATGTTTGAATGTTTAAGAGTTGCATTCAATTGGGTAGTAATTATGGGACACCATTAAAATGATAACATGCTATATTTGTTTTAACTTTGTATAGTCTTTAGTGAAATATTTTCAATCAAGTGTGTACTTTAAAATTGTCAGCAAAGCAGTTTTTGGTGCTTTGGGTTGACATCTAGTGGACACAGTGCAATTTCATGTGAATAGCTACAGTAGCCCTACTCTTTTTAACATGTCTTTTTCTGAGTGTGATTTGTGATTACACATTATTACAAAAAGTTTAGATTAATGTCTTCCATTTTGGTCAACTGCAAACTAGAACATTTTGCACACTGAACCTTTAAAGATCCCGTACCTAATTATTATAATTTTTTTGTTGGGAAAAAGCTTTGAACCCCAAATAGTATATTGTAAAAGCAATCATTTGTTAAAATAAATAAGTAAATAAAAGAGGCTTTATGATGCCATCTACTTTTTATTATAGGGATTTGAAAAAGATACTTGGGGACGGAAATAATTGGCCAATCACATGTGAGCAAACCACATGCTCAAAAAAGGAGCGCTCCTATTGGTCTACACTGGCTTGTGATCTGATGTTCCAGAAGCTGTAATAGCTGCCGATAAAGTGTATTGTCAGCACTGAAAATGTCTTTTAACACAGAGAAACACCTCAAAAAAGAAAAATATCAACAGAGAAAAGGGAGGCAACGTAACAATAAATACTGTGAATTCAATCACGTAATGCTAAACTGATGCTTAGCTAAGCTAACGCAAAGCTAATGCTAAGCGCTAAACTTCAGTTTGGTATACTGTATTAGTATTTTGTGGAGAAAAAATTTGTCCGGTTTTATTTTTTTAATAAAACAAAAGCAGAGAGAGATTCCTAGGCTGCTTTTGGGGAATATGGAGTCTGAGACAATGATGACAACTAAAAAATAAGCAGGTTTTCCTTTCAATATTTCACATGTTATTTCTTGTGAGAACAGGTTATTTTCGATAATAATCACTCAGTGACTCCGAGGCCTGGCTCTGGAGGATCATGAGTAATTTAATCATTCAACTTTTTCCAGATCAGATTTGTTTGGACCAACGTCACTAACAAGCCTCAGAGCCACAGACATCGATAAATTACTGATGTTGGAACATTGTTAGAGACCAAAACCAATTTCTCTGACATTCTGTTGCCATGACGATGGCAGGCACGTCTACTATTTGTATTGTAGGTGCATAACCTTTCATTCAAACAGAGTTTTTTATATAATTAAATATTCGGTTGCTACCAGACTTTCAAATGCAGTTTTAAATACTGGTTACTATCATCATAAGGATGTTCCAGATTTTGTTCCAGATTGTATGCAATTTTAGCCCAGAAACAAACCCCATCTGAAAATCTGGTTTTGGGCAAAGAAAGTCCAAAACACAGAAGGCAAATCTGAAACTGTTCTTATGCTACTTCCAACAAACATGCCTGTTTGTAAAAGAGTTTTTAGACTAAAATATTGTCTGCAATGTCTTCAGTCAGTTTTAGCTCTAGACTAAATTGCTAAAGTAATGTAAACGCTATGTGAAAATGCAACAGAAAAATATTTAGTCCTGTCAATCACTTTAGAGCAAATATTGTTAGCTGAAAAAAAAAAAACATGCAGAATGATTAATTAGCTCTGTTACATTCCTTTCTTCATAATCCCTCCGTAACATTATGTTAGATGACGAAGAGTGTGAGGTGCATGCTGGGAAAAACACACAATAGAGCCCACTCCTCTCTGCTGTATATCATTTGTGTACATTAACCTCCATTCTCCACTGCCGCTGCCTGTTTCTAGGTAACAAGGGGTCAGAGGTCAGCTGTGCAGACAGGCGCCCCTCATTCCTGTCTACGTCTCGTCGGGGGCAATACTGTGGTTATTAAACGACCAATTTTTCAAATGATATGATACATGGGTCTGACAGGACTGAAAACACTGAAGGCAGTTGAGTCTATTCTTTATGGTCAAACACTGAGTCAGTCCACAAAACTGTAACTGTAAACTGTACAAAGGTTGTAACTCAATATATATTTACCGGTATAGATTAGTCTGAGTGTACACATAGCATGATTAGGACATATAACCGGACTTCTTTCTTTGAATTATGGCACAGGAGAGAATTGAACATTTGAGTCAACAGGGCTGAGGTCAGGCTAATGCTGCCTTCATGAGGTCTTAGTCCTTTATAGCATTCAGCCTGAGCTAAAAATAGAAGCTAACAAGAAGCAAGGAGGACTTGTTTGAAGCATTATATGGTATAACACTAGGCTAATTGAGGCTGATTCTTTTCTGAGGAATAAGTGTAACACTTTCACTTTACAAGATGGAAGTACACAAACACAAGTCAGAAAAAAATATTACTAACACGAGAAAGGTGCCTACCTATTAGCACATAAACACAGTAGACAAGCCTTTTCTTTTTAAAAGCTTTACAATTTGCAAAACCAAAACAACCAACACCCTGTGTTTAGCTCACACAGGGTGATCTTTAGCCAGTCTAAAAATGTGCACGCAATAGGTTAGGATTAGTGACATTAAAGAGGCCACCCAATTTGGATCATGGTACTCACGTGTCATGCCCATCAACAAAAAAAATCTATCTCAATCATTTCAAAATCTAGAATAATGTTTTGTGTCCACTGACATTTTATTTAAAAATGTCTATTTTTGAAAATAAATAACAATTAGTAGATGGCCAAAATAGCATAAGAAATAAATTCAATGACACTAAAAAGGAAAAATAAAGTAGACTCCACCTAAGATTCCACAATTTAAAACCAGGAAGTGGGGTCATTATTGTTTTATCATTTACAAATATGGATCCCCTACAAAAAGTTTGAGAAACACTGTTCTAGAGAAAAAGAGCTGTTGTGTTAAAATAAACTTACCTTCTGTGTGTTTGGTTTGATGCACCTGATAAAGTACGGGTTGGAAGTGCTGAGCGTGGCCATCAGAGAGTGAAGAGAGTCCTGCAAGACAAAGCATCACTTTAATACAAGAAAAAGTACTGTAAATATTTAATAGTACAGTATCTATTGTGCTCATTCATGCAGTATTTCTTAATGGCTCTCACTTTAAGCTCACACTGATTGGATTGAACTAAACAGAAGTTAAAAAGTAAGCTCAAAGACCAACCTTAAACTGGGTGCTGACAGTCGGCCGTCGGTGCTTGATGCTGCTCTTCAGCGTGTCCTGTTTGTTCCGACTCAACACATGCTCAAACAGGTCGTACACGAAGTCCAGCCTAAAACAGAGACACAGCAAACAGTCAGTCACATTACCTCAGAGGGACAGGCCATAGAGGGACACTAAATAAAGTAAAGTCAGGTCGTTTTAGTGATTTCAATTTTTGTTTGGTTTTACTGTTTGATTACTGTCTAGTTTACAGAAATAAATATGTTTGCAAACTGCTTGAAAAACAGCTTTTGTCCCTCCGATCTCCAATGTATGTTTGTTTTTATTTTTTTTTACTTAGAAAACTTTTGACTGACCTGCTCTCTCTCAGCAGGTTGAGGATGTCGTCTCGAAATGTGTCTCGGTTTTTCTCCAGCATTCCTCTGACGTCGTACACCACCTGAGACAACACAAGGGGGCGACACTACATCAGCACTTTTTTTCTCATATTCATTCAATTCAAAAAACTTTGCCATAACTCTCAGAGCTTGGCCTGATCCAAATTGTCAGGTGTTGGTGAAAACAGCTGCACTTTGGTCTGGAAATAAAGAGGTATTTTCAGTCCGGACCAAACTTGACCACGGTCTGGTTTGATTGGTAGTTTGGACTTGTCAAAAGGAACTTTAAAATCCACTTTGTTTACCTCTCCGGCGTAGTGTCTGACTCCAAAGTAGTGAACAGCAACTCGAGGCTTCACATAGAAAGGGTTTTTCTGCAGCGAGAGAAAGTATTTATGAATACTCCTCATAAAATTAACAGTTAAATCTGTTTCAACATTACTATACAGATTTTTAGAATACAGAATCTTTACCGAGTGCTGACTGTGCAGTTTCTCCAGCAGTGTGTCGTCAGTGGCTTTGGGGAAGTGGCTCTCCTCGTTCATTAGAGCCAAGAGACCCAGTTTCTAAGGCAATAAATAGAAATGCATCACTATAACACCAATCAATCAATCAGCTTTTAATGTAATACATATAAAATATTTTGTTGTCTTTTGTTGATGTGAGATGTGTGTATAACAAACCTTTTCAATCAGATCCAGACACTCGCCGTTGTCCATCCAATTAATATCGACCCAGACCAGACCCTCTCTGCGGGAAGCAAAGAAACACAATGGGGAGACTTTAGCAACAACATCACAAGCGTTGACTAAACCCATTCAAATTCCTGCTTAGTGTCTGACTGCAGTATAGATCATAAAGCCTGCAGGTTGGTATGAGTGACCCCTGTAGAGGCTTGTGTTTCCACTGTGCTGTGTGGTGTCAAGTGCCTGTGTTTCTGTAGGCACTATAAATCATCCTCGAAGGCAACTTTCAAAACTTATCGGCCTTGGTATTAATTTGAATAAAAGAATAGAGTGTCTTCCTTTAATGGTGAAAAGATGCTTGAGGTATGCTGTCTCAATAAAGAGTACAAAAAGAATGTCTGGTAACACTTTATAATAACTACACATTATTAAGAAACAGTGATGTCTTTATAACAGCTTAATTAATCATTTACAAGGCACTAATCCTCTATTAATAAGCATCAGTAAGTTATAAACATGTTTTTAGTCTTAATAAAATATATGTTAATGAATATTCTGCATCTATTAGTTATTAATTCATCAATTAATAACATATTTATTTAAGCCTTACAAGGGCCTAGTTTGTAGTTATTATAAAGTGTTACCTTCACTGTTTATTGTCACAAGTTCTGCTTGTGTCTAATGCATAAAAAAAATCCAACTCTATCTAAAACCAGGAAACAGTTGTAGCTATAAACGCTAGCCTTGCTTATCATTTTTAACAGCTCCACTTTTTGGGTGCTTTTTTGGGCTGCCTTATACCCTTTTCAACCATGGAAACTGACCCGAGCTTTACCAACGTCTTTTAAAGAGACTTTATTTTTTGTGACGATTAAAGACACATTGCTGTTTGAAATATAAATGTGGGCTCTTACTTGTTGTATTCAAGTTGCTCCAGAGAGAAAATGTGTTTGTTGAAATATTCCTGCAGCTTCTCGTTTGCATAGTTTATGTTGAACTGCTCGAAGCGGTTCACCTGCAAAGACACAGAAGACCACAAATAGTTCATAAACACAAGAAAGGAATTAGGAATTTTCAATATTGTAACACATTTATGCTTTATGCACCGATTGAGAAATGAGGCTCCAGGTCTATTCAGTTTGAATTTTGAAAGATTTATGTTATAGTCTGTAGTGTATGTTTTTTACTGAGGTTTTATGTTGGCAGAGTTGAGCGCTAACCTCAAAGTTCTCGAAGCCGAAGATGTCAAGGATGCTGATGGACTTGAAGTCGTCTCTGCCTCGGATGCGGGAGTTGAGTTTGTGGATGATCCAGTTGAAACACTGAGAGTAAAGTGCCATCGCCATCGAGTCCCGGGAGTCCACCGCCTGAAGAGGAACAAGAGGGAAGTCAAACAGTGTGTATCCTGACTAGGAGTTTAAAATGCTAAAAAGATTATCAAGATGCTATTGGGCCGAACCAAATTTACTCAAGAAATTCATGGTTTGGACCAAACAGTTGATCTTTGTTCTGACAAAAAAACTGTCAGTCCAGGTCAAACAGAACCAAAGTCTGGTTCACTTGTAGTGTGATATTTGGTGATAGTTTGACTTGCAAATAATGGAAGTCACGGACAATCAACAGAAAAAGAGAAATGGATGCTGGTGTGGTTTGAAAATAAAATACAGACTGTTGTTTTATGTTTATGATGACAGTGTTTATGACAGTGTTTTATAGCTATGCCACTTCACAATCTCTGATAAAAATGTAAAATGTGCCATTGATGTGGCAACACACAAGTACAGTGAGTTATTGGTGCAGACTTTCAGGAATTAAGCATTAGAAGGTGGACTAAAGAAGCATAAAGCAATGATTTGAAATCCCTTATAGTCAATCAATCAATCAATCAATCATTTAACCAATCAATCAATCGATCAAAAAACTATAGTTAAAGGCAATGCAACCAGTGTTTTCTCCAAAACTAGACTACAGTTGCCAATCTTAAGCTGTTTACACTTGAAGGTTTAAATTCATAAAACTCTTCTATTGCCAATAGCCAGTCCTTTCACACCCGTTCACATTTTCAGTGTGAAAATGTGCTCTAATGTGATATTTTTATAGGAACATCATATTCATTATTAGTACACTGTGTAGAGATGATAATGTATGCACTGTGACCTGCTCCACAGTGAGCGGCGTGCAGATCTCCTCTCCTCGGAGGATCATGGAGCGGTGCGTCAGGACCTCGGCTAGCTGATCTGGGTTCAGTCCCAGTAGCTCCGCGGTCCGTGTGAGAGCTGCAAGAAACAGCTCAGAGTTAAGTCTTCAACCAAACGATACAGAAATTTAAACTGTCTGCATGAGCGGCACATATGACTTTTACATTAACAAAAGTGACATTAACATCCAAGTCTATATTTTAGCTTCGATGTCGATGAAAAGGTTAAACCCATTCGAGTGAGAGTTGTACCTGATTTGGATGAGACTTGGGCTCCTCCTGCCGTCATAAACTCCATGTTTCCTAGGTTGAGGATCCCAGACAGAAGTCGTAAAATCTCTGCTATGTTCTCTTCAGAGAACTGCATTGTTCTCATTGCATTCTGGAAAAAAAAAACAAGAATTGAGTAAAGCAACAGCACATAAATCTTTCCAGATTTGTGAGAAATATGCTGTGTCAGGACACCACCAAAACAACTTTGAAATTTAAGTTAATTTTGAGTACATTTCTGGTAAAAAAATAATAATGTATTTTAACTCTACGTTATGTTTAGATGTTAGCGCTCATACCAGAACGTCATTAAAAGTGCATTTGTCATTGATTGTCTTGTCGTGGATGCAGCTCGACTGCTGTAGATAGTGGTAACTTTCTGGAGAAGACAAACCAAAGGCCTCTGCAACAAAAAACAAACATTAAGGATTGCATGAGATCATATTTTATTTACTAATAAACAAACTATTATTATACTGAATAAATGTGTTTGATGATACCTTTCTGTTGTGTGTTGGTTCCTGCCAACAGCGCATAGAAAATGTGGTAGTTTCTCTCTCCTGGGTTCTGACGCACAACGCGGTTCTGGACATATTCAAATAAACAATTAAGTCAGGTCAACATATAAACATTGTTATAAAATACAAGCATAAGATAATAAATAATAGGAGGAATACTTACTTTTTCTAAGAGGTCTGTTGTCAGAAAGGTGGCAGTCAAGGTCTTTAACTATTACACAAATGGGGTTAATTCAACGATAAGCTACTGTTATGTTTGATCCATGCTTGTAAATGCAGTTATTATATATTATTATTAATGTATAATTTAAACTAACAAAATGTATAATTTTTAAGTGAAAATACCATCAGACATATTTCCACTCGTTTTATTCATAAATAACATTATGTCCCTAGAAGGCTACCATAGAGTAGTGTGAGGTGAATGGCATCTTTACTTTTAACAGCCAAAACTACACACAGTACCTTTGAAAATTTATTTTGCAATAGATATGCATTTCTCGAAAAATAGCTGCTGTATTGATAATGGCATTAAACCGAGTCTAAAGCAACTGTGAAGGATACAGTCAATGATGCGTCCTCCCTGGATGTTGCCTTTTTGACTGAAGTGCAGTTGGACGAACTTCCCGAAGCGACTGGAGTTGTTGTTGTAGACGGTTTTGGCGTTTCCAAAAGCCTCCATGATGGGACTGACGGAGAAGCAGAAGAGGACCATTCTGAGATTGCAAAACAGAAATAAAGTAAAGAAAATGAACAGAGTGGACAGTCACCTGCTCTCAAGAAGCGCCTCCTCTACGTGGGACGTCCTGTCTTTGGATGACACCTCCTGGGAGTGCTGGCTCATGGCCGAGAGGAAGCGCAGGATCAGCTTAGTGCTTTCAGTTTTACCAGCTCCACTCTCACCACTGTCAAGAAAAAAAAAAAAAAAATGAAACTAACACCTAGCATTCAGTTTCAGTTGATTTTGGGCTAAAAAAAACATTTTCATATGCACAGACAGAGAAGTCAAGTTAGGAAAAAGTCCAGTCTAATGAAGTCCTCTTTCTAATCTGACCTTTGACCTTTTGTAATCAACTGCAAAAAATTTTTAATGTAATTGGAAAGACAAAGGGGGTACATTTGATAGGGGGGCTTTTCTCCGCACAACACCAGACAACTGTTTTCTGTGTTTTCTGAAAACATTTAAGACAACCATAGTAAAAGCAGAATTATTAAAGCCTACAGACAACAAAGTTCAATAGTAAGTGCAGTAGTTATTAAGTGGCCTTTTCACAATAAAACAATGTTTTTTATTTGCAGAATTTCAACTATACATTATATTTTATTCTTGAACAGACACATTTTGTTGTTTTGTTACAGTTGATATAAAGTTAGTCTCCAATGAGAAATGGTTGGAGCAGCTAAAGTGTTTCTGAGCTGAGAGCGGCTATTCCCTTACTCGACCACTAGATGTAGCTGTGCACTTCAAACAGACACTGGAGCAGCTGCAGTAAAACAGGAGGCTTTCTCCACATCTATTAAAAGTATAAATGAAATTTGGTGGATAGCAGAGGCCCTTGTAGAGAGGAGAAGAACGGAACTGATTTTCATGTATGTTCAGCAAACACCACACAGCCTGCGTCTAAAGTTACAGAAGTAATTAAACCTGTCCAGACTACAACACTAGGTTTCTAAACATCCAGAGGTACTTCCTTCATTTCCTCACCATCTTAGTTTATATAAAACCTGAATGTGGTGTCTTAAACATTGGCTATTCCCCCCACTGTAAACAAATGGGACAGTTTTGTGGCCCAGTTGGACAAAGTGTGGTGCCCCCGAAGGATGATTAGTGTTTATAAGAACAGAGGTTCTTACAGCACTGAAACTAACAAAAAAAAAACACATCAAAAACAGGAAGAATAACACAGTACTGTGCACACATTTTAGGCACTAAATTAATAATTAGTGTTATTGCACTTCAAAACACACTCAGTGATGTTGAGATCACTAACCCTAATTCTGACCCGTAAGTGGTGAATAGAGAAAGTAATGTCCCGACTTAAGCGTGGGTAAATGCTTAAGTTGGGAGCGTTTGGGCACATTGTCCTGGATAATGGCCAGTTAGTCGCAGGGCTGCAGACGTATACTGACAGACAACACTCACATTAATTTACATGGGGCAATTTAAATTCACACATGTCTTTGAACGGTGGGAGGAAGCTGGGGGAGGACATGCAGACTCCTCACAGATCCTGTCCTGAGATTGAACCCATGACATTCTATCTTTTCTACCGGTCTTAAATTTTATATAGAAAGCATTCTTACTACCAGCCTAAAACCTAAGCAGACTGTAAGAAGATTGTGGATTTGGATTAAAGTTAGTACAATCATTGATTGAATCAGGGACCACTTTCTAAAAATCTTTCTCTCTTATGATCTCCTATTTTTTTTTTTAAATGCAATAGAAATTAGAATTTTAAGAATTTTCAAGACCAGATTTTATTTCTCAAAATCATTACTGTGACTGGATGGAAAAATTCAGATGCAACCAAGAATCCAGACTCTTTAATGACTGACAGAGCTGCTATCATGCTATCTTTTTAGAGCTACAGTATAAAGAAATGCTGTAGACTAACTTCCACTGCTCACACTGGTGCAACTGACTTTGGACCTATATTTTTCATATAAAGGGTAAATGTCTGTCACTTATAACACAATTAAAGTATTGTCGTTCTAACAGTCAGTGATTTGGTATATTGCAAAAACAATACATGTATAAAATCTTGAGACTGACAATCCTCTCGTCATCTTCCTTCAGTCCATGCTTTCTCCAACAAGTGCCAGATTTTGTTAAAGACATTGGATGTAGTACCTTTAAACATTAAAGGGCAAAGTGTGCAAATCTTTTAAAACGCTTAGACTCAGTGACAACCAATTGTGAAGAAGCCTTTTAAATGTAACTGATTTCAAAGACCACCGGCTGTTTTGCCCCTTTTCCCTTCCTTTGTACAGATCGCTGGCAGGCCACTCACCGCTGCCACCCAAACCCTGAGCTGGATCTAAACCAGAGTCTTTGTATCTTTCAGGACTGGACTAAAGACTCAATGAATTGAGAGGAAACTTGATCCAGCAGGAGGAAAATCTGCTTAGGCATGTCATTAAATCTGGTACTTTTTTTAGGAAAGGAGAAAGTGGTATGAGCTCATCAGAAGAGATTTGAGTTTCAAACAATGTAAAGCAGATTAAATGACTTGTTAAAAAGACTTTGCTGCGGGGGCAGAAATGTGCAATAACGACGGTAAGGTCTTTGTGATTGTTGACATAAATCTCATTGTGTAAAATTGAAATGAAGAGTTTTTTTGTGATTTTTGAAATGTCCTTTTTCAAGGATTGTGTGCTGTCAAGAACCACTTAAATAATTAGGTAATAGGTAAGATGGGGGAAGTGCTTTTCTTATGTGTACATACATCACAGCGTCATCTGCGTACCTCTAGGCAGCTTTTGTTTGTAAATCACTGATGTCAAACACTAAACAGAAGGAGGCCCAAGATTGAGCCTTGGGGAACTCCAACAGCAGTCTAAGGAGATTTTCAGATGAAAGAATAAGGCTCAATGTTTTTTGTGTAAATTTTAAATATACTGTATATTTACATAAGTAAAGCCATCCATCCTGCACTGTATTATCCTGGCCAAACATAGCCATTCACTTTGCCTTATTGAATGTAGAAATAGGTCTTGCATTCCTTCCCTTAACAGCAACAGTTGGATCAATCGTAATTGTTTATCTAAAAATGGACCCCCCCCCCCCCTGAGTATGAGTCAAATGATCAAATGTTATACACTTTGTACATCAGTGGTTCAAATGGCACTTTGTCTAAAACTTACTGTGAAGTCTTAATGCTACCAGAGACTGTTTCCCATGTTTTGTGCAAAAGTACTGCTCGTTACTTTGACTCAGTACCTTTTATCTTCTTCAGACTACACAATTTCCAGCTAGGTTTTGACATTGGCTTGATTACATGTTTGAACTCAACAACAGTACTTCGAAGACTAGGTGTATTTCAGATAATAACCCATGCTATGGTAATGGTTATTTTGTCAGATCAAGGTGGACGCTGTTTTTTAACATGGACTACAAACACTAAATGCGAAAAACAAGAAGCAAAAGGAAAAACAAACTTTTTCCCGACAACAAAGCTAGCGTTCATTAGCTACAGCTGTTGTTGGTTTTAAACAGTTAGCGACGTGCGGCTCTTGCTTCATTAATATAAACATTGAATTTATTGTCAAATACTGAGTCCCTAAATTATAGGAAATTGATTTACTGTAACCAGAAATAAATGCAGACTAAATACTTGAATGCCTCCATGTTCCACTTTTTAATGAATGAAAACTGAGATAGTGTTAACACAAGTCTAAACACGGTCAAAGATGCAATTAAGCAGCACTCTAAGACAGACAGGAATGTTCAACTTTAAATAAACACTTGAATATGCAAGTCCTCTGCAATGCTTCCCATGATGCTTTGCAGTGGCCTCTGATTTGCTTTTTTTTAACTGTTGGACTTTGTTCATGAATGCTGTCGACACAGCTTGGATGAAATCCCTGGAGTAAAGCTCTCAGGTATGTTTTCACAGAGTTTGACCCCACATGCCTGAGTAATTAATGGTGGAAGGGGGTCCGGCTTTGACCCCACGCACCGCTCTGGGGTCAAAAGGTCAGGGACAAAGCACAAGCTCCTGGGATTTATAAGACTGCACAACTCTGAAATCTAGTTGTTTTGGATACTGAAGATAATTATAGAGTTTTTCAAGCACGAAGTCTGTTTAAGGTTTGAGTAGTCATTTGTTTTGACTAGAAACAGCACCGTGACATAGTAAAAAAAACAAGAAATAAAATAAACTAACAACCTTGAAAAACCTGTGGTTTTTTAGTGGTTGTGCTGTTTTCATCCATGTTACAAGTTAGTTAGAAGTTGCATTGGTTCAGATTGTACAACTTTATTCACTGAGCCCTAGTTAAGTTCTGTTGTTCATGCATTGTTTTTGTAGAAGAAGTCTGGATAATTGTAGAGACCACAAATTGTGTGGGAAACCAATCTAAGAACAAAACTGGGAAATTGTTAAGAGATTTGCCTCCAACAACAAACAAGAGACAAACAAGAGGGTCTGAAAACAACACAGAAGACAAGTAGAAGTACAAGTAAATTAAAGGGAAATCATCTGAAAAACAATTACAGATCTTTCTTTACAAATGGATTTTTATGTAGCAGACAATGGGTGGGACAATATATCATATATATATCGTCATTGTATTGTAGCATGTTACTCTTGTGATACCTTATCGTGATCAGATCATGATATTGTGATATTGCATGTGATATTGTGTAAAAGAGGTACTAGCTAGAATAAATGCAGTGAATTATAGCCCAATTTCCATTTTCTTTTCCACTTGACAGTACCGTAAAATATTATGTCTTTAAACCGATTTATCACAGGATTGTTGTAAATTATTATCATGAGTAGAGTGTTGCACCAAGAAGGGTACAGAAAAGTGCTATATAAATGCACAAACATTTACATTGTATCTCGAGGTACTCTGAGATTCTTACTACTACTAACAACAAGAAAACTGATGAATATTTACAACCTTTCCTAAATAATAGTCTTTGAGTGTGTTCACACGCTTCATTAGTTTGCATCAAAACAGAAAACAATCCATTTAGTTTGGTTTGTCAACAAATAGCCCCGGACCGCTGAGCGTTCAAGGACAACACATGTATATTTTAAGGAACACACTAGATCAGGGGTGGGCAATTATTGTTCTCCAAGGGCCACATTAGGACCTGGGACTGTTGTGGAGGGCCGGGCCAACACGGTGAACTCACTTATGCTCAACATTTATTTTGCCTGCAGTTTAAGTTTGAACTTTATGCAAAACAATATGTGCAATAAACACTGTAAATTCAACACCACAGTCACAGCTGCACCCTCCTCAGTTTTAGCACCACTCTTTACAGTTTGTTCTAAAACCAGTGAAAACTATCTTTCTGAGAGTTAGAGATGATAGTTTTAGGAAAGGTTCTTACTGTTTGGAGCATGTCACAGTAAATCAACTGATCCCTGCAGAATATTGAAGGAAAAATATATGTAGTGTTTAATCATCAATAAAATATTAGTAAATGCTTGGCGGGCCGATTAAACAGCCCAATAGGCCCCATGTGGCCCCCGGGCCTTAGTTTGCCCACCCCTGCAGTAGATGGTGCTGTTAGCCTAAATGCTAATAAGGCATGTTACAATAGAATTTTAGCTTCAGCTTTAGCTTGTTTTATTTAGTTGGACAATATTGATTTGTTTTGTCTGACCTCAGGTAACCTAAGCATTATGTGATGTTTTGGTCGCTAATTTATGACACTAATTTATGAGACGATTATGAGATCGTCTATAGTCCGCTTCAGGTTCACTCTTGAATTGAACTGTACCAGAGTTCACTTGGAAAGTGCTCCGAGACCTCTGTTTTGAAGGAGTATGAAATTATATAAAGTATTCACGCTTATCCAAGTGAACCACGCAAAGAGGGCAACTGCACCAGAGCTTGTTTGAACCGCACCAAACACGGCAAGTGTGAACGCACCCTTAGTTTCAATAAGATATCATCAAAGTGTCATTATAGGCATTTACTTATAGGTTATTATAGGTAAAAGTATTTATTTAACTGCTTTTTTGTCTTTTATTACATTGAGCTAACTTTATTTTTAAATCTAATACTGTGGTTCTGTATGAACTCAATTTGAACTAAAGCCAGATCTATTAAGGCGGATGTTTAGGTGTTAAATGTGCAAACAGCCACAGTCTGTCTCTCACATGTTCATTCAGTCTAGTCTGTATGGTTATTGTGTTATGGACAGACAGCCTTTTGTGCTTCAGGATGTGGTCGAGTAAAGAGAGCGCTGGCGTTAAACACAAACTCATCGCACTGTTGCTCAAAACAAAGCTGCCATTCTGACACTCAATACTCAATATGCTATGGTCTGAACTGGAAGGTTTTTACCAGGATTAGTCTCTGGCCATGATCAGTCTTGCTGACATATGTCTTTTTTGTCCACATTCAAATGACTGGTGGTAATGGTACGAGTGGGATTATTATGGCCCAATTTGGTACAGGTAACCGCACAAATGGGTTAGGATTGTATAGAGGTGTGTGCAGAAGAGCAGCAACTGTAATGTATGAACTTTTAAAATGTAGGTGCATTGTCATTAACTGTTTTATTAAAGTAGTAGTAAGTAAACAGAAAATAAATGGTGTTAATTTACAAAGCAAGAACAATAAGACGCAAACTTTATCTAAAACTGTAAACCGCTTTTCCTAATAAATGCTAGTTTTGTTAGCAAAAAATCTGAACGGTGGCAAAGTGGTTAGCACTCCTGCCTCACAGCAAGAAGGTTGTGAGTTCAAAACCCGGCCGACTCAAACATTCTCGGCCAACTCTGGTCTTTCTCTGAGGAGTCTGCATGTCCTCCACGTGTTACTGTAGGTTCTCTCCGGGTACTCCGGCTTCCTCCCACCGTCCAAAGTCATGCATGTATAGGTTAGTTGGCAACTCTAAAGTGTCCCTAGTGAATGAATGTGAGTAAGAGGACCCCCTCAAAAATGAGATGATCATCTCAAGGGATTAATCCTCACAAAAAATGTGAATAAATAAATAAAGTGGTTAGCACTGTCGCCTCACAGCAAGAATTACTAAAGATTAACTAATGCTATATTTGAGAATACATTTTGTGTCTTTTCTTTTCGTTCAAGTAGGGATTCTCTTAAACATTGTATGAATCCATTGCTAATAATTTTGTGTGATTACTTTGCTTCAATTTTTTTTCCTGCCGCCATTGATTCAATGTTGACAAGCCGTGTAGACCAACAGCCCCCCTCATCCCCCTTGTATGTGAGCATGTGATTGGCCAAAGCTTTGCGTCACAGGCTGAACCTCGATAATAAACCCTAGATGGTGTTTTGAGGTCTTGTTTCTTCTTAGAGTAATCTTATTATCTTATTATATAGATTAATCTGTTTTCCTCAGTTGAAAGAAAAAGGTTGTATAGTGGTATGTTTAAGGGGTTAACTGTAGTGATCACATTTCATACATGATCATACAGAGACTTACTTTTTGTATTCTGATAAATATAACAACAGAACCAGTACATGTAATCTGTTACTACTCAAAACTGTTTTATTGGGGAACTTACAGCTGCCACAGTAAGACTATCGTTTCTCATTTTACTTAAAGGCATCTCAGTGTGGACCCTCATAAAACACTGCAGTCCCCACCTACACAGATCCCACACAGAAAAGACCACTGGATGTGTTTTAAGCAATGTAGAAGGGCCATAAATCTGCACGCCGGCGCTCTGACACAGGAAGCCTTCTCGTCGCATTGAGGGATTGTGGGTAATCAGATCCAGAACAAGGGAGGAGAATGAAACAGGAGCTGGAGTGGGGAAACTAGTGCTAATACATCTCATCTGCTCATTAATGCTCTCCAATGGCACTGAAGCAAATACCTGCCTCCACCGAACCACAGCCTTTAATAGAACCCACCTCCCGATGAGATTTACCGCTAATTTAAGAGAACTATAAAAATCCACAGGAGAAGAAAAGTCCTGAAAAAAGCCACCAAGGCAGGTTTGAACCGCATAAGGCAATAAACATGTAGAAACAATGAAGTCAACATATAAAAAGTGCTTATGTTTCAGTAGCACCAGGACACAGGGATGTGAAATATCTTCATATGGCTTTATGGAATTTGTTTGAAATATGAATGGACATTTATGGTGTGTTTAGAAACTGATTTTTTAATGCTACACTTTTCCTGTACAAATACAGTCTACTGTTCTACTAACACACAGTTGAATACTGTAAATATTGCCACCTTCATTCATTCATTTTCTACCGCATAGTCCCGTTAGCTTTGGGCCAGCAGCTTTGGGCCTGAGGTGGGGTACACCCTGGACAGTGGCCAGTTAGTCGCAGGGCTAACATTTAGAGACAGACAGTGACAGACAACCATTCACTCTCACATTCATTCACTAGGGTCACTTTAGAGTTGTCAATTAACCTATACATGCATGTCTTTGGACGGTGGGAGGAAGCTGGAGTACCCAGAATCGGCCGAGAATGTTTGAGTCGGCCGGGTTTTGAACTCACGACCTTCTTGCTGTGAGGCAGGAGTGCTAACCACTCTGCCACGTGCACCCTTGTATATATATTGGCACCTAAAATGTCCAAAATGTGAACAGAAACTTAATTTTACGTAATAATACAACATTTCATAACCTTTAGTCTGGGCGAGTAAGAATTAACATAAATTAACTGTTAATGAAGTGTTATTGCTGATTACAGTGGTAAAATAATGGCTTACATGGCAAAATTTCTGACAGCAACATAAAGTCAAGTAACACTCATTTTGCAGCTTACTACAGAAATAACGTAACAGTAAAAGCTGCTTACAGAGCTTATGGAAGAATGCCATACGTTTACTGCCTGCTCTTTTGCGTACGTGTTAGTCCAGGTTGTACCCCATCTAAGGTTCAAAGCTGTTGGGATAGTTTCCAGCTCCCCACAACCCCTAATGGAAATAAGCGGTAGCAGATGAATGAATACATGTTTTGCATTACAGAGTGCACAGTGCGACTTGAATCAGCAATTAGAGAAGCCAAGTGCATTGTATGCTACAATTCAACTCTGGTTAGAAACAATCCAAGTAAGTGTCAACTTGAGTGGGATTCAAAAGAGCAATAAAAAAGAAAGAAAAATGTCTTTAATAGCTATTTAGCTAATTGAGATACTGAGATACCATATCCTATGGTTGTGGCAAGACTTGCAACATATGTCCTAAATTTCAGACACTGTTGAATATTTGTAGAAGAAAATCTTTGGTCTGTCATATGTCGTCTTTGATACTGTCACATTGTGCGCCCTGCGACCGCTGGTTTAAATCCATGTGACATTTAATATATTACGGGCTATCCGGGTTGCTTTGGGCCTGAGGTGGGGTGCACCCTGGACAATAGCCAATAAATTGCAGGGTTAAGAGGCAGCCATCAAGCTCTGTGACACAGCACTGGTGTATGAATGTGTGTGATTGTTGGGACAGCAGATGGAAATTAGCCTACAGCTACAATCTGGCATATTTACATTCATGTGGTTGTGTCTCATGTATGTTCATTAACATGCACTGTCCCAATCAAATAAATAAATTAATAATAACAGAACTATTAGGATTAGAATAGCTATAACTATATCAGATTAGTTGGAGAAGAGAAGTTAGGAAAACAGCCATAAGTTTTGCCACGTTGACTGATCACCAGCTGACCAATCAGAGTAGACTAGGGTCAGAAGGTGGGACTTAAAGACACATGGCAGAAGTGGTAGAAGTTGTGTTACCTGATGAGGACACACTGGTTCTGCAGCCTTCTCCACAGCGACCGGTAGCACTCGTTGGCCACGGCAAAGATGTGCGGCGCGATTTCTCCCAGGTGATGACGACTGTAGAGCTCCACAGCCGAGCGGTCGTACAATCCGGGCAGACCCTGGTACGGGTTCACTGCCGCCAAGATCGAGCCGATGTACGTCTGAGGACACAAGCAGGGACAGAGCATTACAAACATACCCAGAACCATTTCAAATGCAATTGTAGGCTGCTCACTTCCCTTAATGCTATACCTTAAGTAATAAAACCTGATAAAGCTTGTACACAAAGGCCAAAGCAATATTTTGTGAAATTGAGGTGAAATATTAAAAAGCAAAACTGGTCCTGAAGCTTCAAGTCTTTGTTCCTTGTTTTTCTGTTTTTATTAACATTTTCTAATTCATACTTCAAAATGTGAATAAGGCACTTTGACAGAATATAATTATGTTTGATTGTGGCTTAAAACAACTTTGATCCCTCCAACTATCTGTGGCATTAAAGAGAGGAATTTCCCAGAAACTTGAAACCTCAAATTAGTCCTAAAAGCTCCCTGAGGATAAAACAGGGACAGATACAACACTATGTGGTGGGGACGCTGCTGAAGATGAGAGCTGTGTGTGACTTGGGCCAAAGTGCCGGTCATTACCACCAACCACATTAGGGCCAAAGGAGGAGGAGACAGTAGAGAGACCCATGGGAGTATTTATCAATGAATCATAGGCTGCAGACACCAGATGTAAACAGAATTCTTCCCCTTTAAAGGAAGACACATGCACACAAGCACAAAATGACTATGACTGTTGTCTATCATAAAAAAAACTTTAATAAATAAATGTAAGATCCATAGAACTGAAAATCCCATTACTTCCTGATCCTGAATCTGTACAACTGACTTTAGTGTTGAACCGTCAGCACATTGAATGGGTTTCTCCACATATAAAAAAAAAAAAAAAGATTGCTAAGAACTACAAAGTGACTGTGTGGCACAGTGGCTGAGTGGTAGAGTGGTTGTCCTATAACCTGAAAGTTGGTGGTTCAATTGCCACTCATACTTAATTCATACTGTCATTGTGTCCTTGGGCAAGACACATAAAACATATTTACACATAATATGGCCGGGAAGGTTTTTTTAAATTTTTTTTGTTGTCGTATAAACTGTGAAGCCGGCGTTCTCAGTAAAAAGGTGAATGACCAACAGCTGAGTACAAGAAAGCTATTGGCTGCTAGTTACACACAGCAAGTAGAACAACAATGAAGGTTTTGATTGTGAACACAAACAATAATACTGGACTTTTCAAAAAGTAAGGAACTACATTAAACAGAGAATTGAACAATATGGTTGCAAATGGTCAGACATACTTTTGCAATAATTAAAACTAATTGGTAAAGTGCAGTTTTTAACGACTCAGACCTATCCTTCACTAAACTGTATACATTTAGTTAAAACAAACCATCAACTCTGTGAGGAGCTCAAGTTTCTTACGTCAGACCAGAGCTATGTCTGAGAAACGCCACCACAAACATTCAAAAACCTAAAACCAGCCAATCACTCAAGACCAATCAGAACTCAGTTAGAGCTGTGAGTGCGGGGCTAGTGTCTAACCAGGTTTAATTGATTCCAAATGGAAGTAATTCATCGTCCTAAAGAGAGGAATGTCTTGTTTTTACTGGGTTTGGATTTGGTGACTTCACTGGTCATGTGAGCGTCAGGTCACCTCAGGGTCAGACGTTTTAAACATTTACTGTATAGCATATCTTCTTCTAATGCTCATATGGAAACATCTCAGGCCGTTTCAAGTTACATTCATATGGTTGTGAGATCATCTTAAAAACTTAGGTTAAGTGGTTTTTCATGTGATATTCGTATGTTTGGAAATAACAGTAAATTAATTGCTACTACAGTCTAAATTCATGTTGCTTTCTTTACCAAATCCCGAGCTGGGGCATAAAGTATGGGTCAATGGTCCAAGAATTTATGCACAATAAGCCTTTATCATTGAATTCTGAAATCTAAATGTACTGTACTAATTTTGTGACTAGATTTTCCTAACCTTTTAGAGAGACCAGGACTAAACTAGGTTTAAGCATAAAGCATCATGTATAAACTAGGGCCTAAACAACAGATAACCCTGCACAACTCAGTACCAAGCCACAACAAAACCACTAAACCTAAGCCCAAAACAGAACAAGTCTAAAATTAAGACTGAACCATGTCTAGATTGAAACTAAATCCTGAAAAACTTAATTCAGAACAGAATCCAAGACTCAACCAGCACTGAATTGGGTCTAAGTCCTGTCGTTTCTGAGGAAGTGTAAATAAATTGGGGCGCAGTGGCTCAGTGGTGGAGCGGTCGTCCTTCAAATGGACGGTAGACGGATTGATTACCGCTACCCCACAGTTGAACATTTAGTCCTAAATGCGGACCAAACTCTGCTCTGGCAAACATAGGTCTCGGTCCTTTCTGTAGGATTTCTTAAGTGACCACTGTTGGAATTGGTGGCATGGAAGAGTGGGCAGTACCCCATCCAGATCTTATTATCCCTTGCACAGTGTGAAATAGGACCAGAACAGTTAAAACTGTAAAAGTGTTGCAGCTTCTACCAAAGTATTAGATGTGAAAATAACCCAAGACTGTCTACACTTGTAGTCTGCTTGTAATCAGTGTATACAACAGTGACAGAAATGACGTTCAGTTTTATTTAGCCGTTTACCAGTGTTTACCGTGAGCTGTGTGTGAGCAATAACCAGCCATGTTTTACACTGACCCGCTGTAATAAAACCCTCCTGTGTAAAGCAGAACCGGACGAACAGGGGCCAATATTTGTCATGTAAATATGCTCAACTGCCTGTCGACTGCATTTGCATTGTAGGTCAGTGAGTCAGTGGGACGCTCAGGAGAATACAAAGTATTAGGCAGCACTAAGTGTTGTCTGTGTTAAATTACTGTTTTAAATTGAATACAATTTCTCAAGAGATCTGTTTGTTCTGACTAAAGTGAAAAACTCTATACCAGCGCTGAAGATAATGCCCCATTCTCTACAGTTGTACCTCTATCAATCAATAATACACAATGTTTATTGGTGTGAACATACAGCAATGGAAAAAATTAAGAGACCACTTCAAAATGATCAGTTTCTCTGGTTTTACTATTTATAGGTATGTGTTTACCATTTTTGTTTTATTCTATAAACTACTGACAACATTTTCCCCAAATTTCAAATAAAAATATTGTAATTTAGAGCATTTATTTTCAAGAGGATAGTGATGACCACATAATTGCTGGGATTCAATAGACATTGGAATGGAATGGTTTTTATACTTGTGGATGCAAAAATTGCAGTGGTCTCTTAATTTTTTCCAGAGCTGTATATTTGTTTGTAATTCCCTGTGGATTAATAAAATAATCTTGTCTTGGGTCAGTATGCTGCAGCAACTGTATACAAGTAAAAAAGAAAAAAGACATTATAAATAACATAGTTTTGCAGAAGTTGCAAAAGTGAACAAAGTGATTGTACTTCTGTCATTGCTGTCATTAAAGGAGTGTATGCTTTTTAGATGGATAGCAAAAAAATTTATTTTTTTATTTTTATGAAAAGTTTAAAAAGTCCTGTTTAAGTATATATTTACTCATGGCTCACTGCTTATTTGGTTTTGAATTAGCCCCAGTGGAAAAATTACCATATATTAGTATATTTCTTTATAAAATGGACAGTATTGACAAAAATGACAAATTTACTCGCCTTAGTGATATCCAAATGTTGTTATTGCAATATTTAAAATAGATATTGCATATCGCATGTTTAAATAACAATGTGCAGCCCTATTAAAAACAATCCATGTTCGGGGGGTGCCCCTAGCTCAGTCAGCTCGAGTCTCATTTGGGTTGTGTGCTCAATGTCATTCACCTGTCTTTCCTCCTGTTTCCCGTCATCCTACTGTTTACTCAAATAAAGTCAAACAGCCCCCCCCAAAATAATCTCAAAAACCAAAATACAATCCTTGTTTAGAATTCTAAGCATCAAGGAACTTTCTTGTTATAGATGAAAAAGGAAAAGTCAAGAAAATGCCCATAACTTCCTTCCACAACCAAAATTTATGTCTAATCCTCATGAGTCACTGGGGTGTTTACGTTTTTGGTCTTTTGTGGCACCTCACACTAGGTCTGCACCACTGTTACCCCCTTTCCACCAGCAGACACCAGGTGCTGGTTCAGAGCTAGCCAATTCAGAGTTGGTTCGACTTGCAAGCCCATTAAGAACCAGATAGTTCTACAAACAAAAACAAGACTAGGCTTTAAAAGAAATAACGTCCACTACATTTTCAACAAAGTTCTGTGAAACGTTAAGCTAAGTAAACGTTAGCTAGTAATATTTCTAACCCTGATATGACAAATGAATTCCTCTCCTGGTGGAAAAGGGGTATGTCAACATTGAATCAATGGCTGCTGTAAATACAGAGAAAGTGTCTATTCCAGCACTGACTTCTGTAAACTTTAGTGTAATGTAAAGTATTTTGTATTTAATCCAGTTTGACCTTTTAAGTAAAAGAAATGCAGGAAAGGTTGCTATGCTGCTGTTGGGGATGAGGGCTGTGGTTAGAGCCCGGGATGTAAGAAAGGTCTGGGTAATGCATCTGTAACTGCCATGCAGCATTAAGAGAGACTATATTTTTCAGTATAGACGAGGACAGAGCCACTTCTGTGACAAGGTCGAGGCTTTAAAGCCGGTGTTGTTTACAAAGAGGCGTCAGAGACTGGGATGCTGTAACAGTAGAGCACAGAGAGACAGAGGCAGATAAATGAACAACAGTACAATCAAGACCAGATGCAGGAAAAAATAAAAGTAAACCAGGAGCTGAACCTGAGAAAGACTGACGGCAGGAAATGTAGCAGAGTTTCTACAGAGCAAACCTTTAGATATTTGTGCAAACTGGGAATGAAGTGTGAGTGTTTATGTAGTACATCGGTGCTGACAGATACAAAGCAGAGCGGGGAGGAAAGATGGATTTGAATTTAAGACAATTCAAAAACAGGTACTAGTCAAATGTAGCAGGGATCTCCTATAGTTCAAATTTTTCTAAATGCCTTGCATCAATAAATAAGTAAAAGCTAAAAAAAGAAAAAGAAAAAACTGTACAGTACCACTTTAGAAACCTCATTGGCTTTGACTCCAATAGTGAGTTACTAAAAGGTGGAGGTAAACACTGAAGTCTGTTGACTAGATGATCGAGAATTATTTTGCTTGGACAAAAATTAGTTTTGGAATGGAAACATACAACTGTTTCTGGTATTACATGATTTTTGCTGTCTGCTTCAAAGGAAACTAATGAAACTTTCTGAATTTAAAGTTTAGAAAGCTGGGAATAATCCTGTTTATTGCAACAGTCTACTGCTATACCCCGAAATACACAAGGACTTGCTACCTTCCTTGTTCTAGATAATAGCATTGCACCTATAATTCTAAATGTTTGCTTTAAATATGACTGCTGTCTCATATAACTTGGACAATGGTTAGTTAAGACTAGGGGCTATTTAGATTCAACAAAACACCAAAATGTGCATGTCTAAGGATGGAAGAGAAGCCACAGTGACACACCACTAACCCTCCCCATGCACCGCAATTATACATCATTTTCTGGCAAAATAGTGACTACAGCACTGTTGGTTCTATTCAAAAAACACAGTGTATTGAACAGTTACAAAAGGTCCAGCAACCTCAGCCAAGCCTCACTGAGCTGAAATGATGGAAAAATCCAGACAAATGTTTATAACCAGCTAATAGCAACACAAATTATGATATAAGTTCTCTCTGACACACAGCATCAAAAGTGGAACTTAGAAACAAGTTCAATTTGTCTTGCAACTTCTGGTACTTAAGTTACATTTTTAATGCTTGAGGCCAGAACCTAAAGAAAACCTACAGAAGTACATGTGAAGTACATTTGTTGATTGGTCAGGGCTGGTTTGGTACAATTAAGGTGGTCATAAGTTATACCTGGTTGGTATTGTACAGTATGGAAAGTTTGTCGTATAGGAAAGACCATGTTGCTCACAGGAGGTGACATCAGCAGAGTGCATTATCTGAAACACAGACACCAAAGAGGAGTTTTGGTGAAGCGAGACGCTCCATTGGCCTGATGGGATTTTATCCACATCTGACAGCAATCACTGCAAATACGCTCCATTTAACACAATGGGCTTGTGTTTCAGAGTAGCCGATGGAGTACAACCCCGCCGACTACATCTATGCTTACAACATATTCACTTTTGGTCCTCTTTTGGCATTGTTTGACCCGTTGTTTCATCCAACATGCTTGTCATTCCTACACCTCTGCTCATCCGTGACTTTCAGGAGTGGTCGGTGAAAGTAAAGCAATGGCTGGTTGTCGCAGTCCTTCAGTCAACACTGTCTACACGCTAAAGAAAGAGCCAACAAAAAAGACAAAATAGCTCAACAAAGGTCGGAAAAACTTTAATTGAGTTTATTTTTGGGGTTAGAACCTCAAACACACATCAAAAATGTTCACTCTTTTAAGCAACTTTTATGCAAATATGACCTTAAAGGTATGTACAGAGTTAAAAATGACACAATCATATAGCTACAGGACGTGGAAAATATTATAAGCCATGTTCCCTATGTGATAGTAAAACATTGGTACTGGGAATATAAAAGAATAAACTAGATCTATATGAATAGATATCATAGGACTGAAGCTAAACGAACACAGTTGCATCTACAAATGCACCGCCGTCTTCTTTGGGACAAAGCTCATTTAAAATGGCAACATAGAAAACTGTTCTATGGTCAGATTAATCATAATTTAAAAATCTTTTGGCGCTCAACAATTTGATGGAACATTTTTTTAATTGTTTCACAATGTACTAAGACATTACATTGAACTGAAATTTAGAACTTAACTTATCTTTATTTACCTCAAATGCATTCCCAGTATTGAGAGATAAGAACCAGGCGCAAAGGACATTTTGGGTGAAATTGAATTATTTTTATTAAATACTTAATGAGCTACTTACTGGCACTAGTATAATAATAATACGGTCACGGTTTTATTATTTGTATTATTTTATTTTAAAGACGTTTTTGTATAATTGATATTATTTTGTTAAATAACTGGTCTGTCATCTGGGTGTATGTATATCTTATAATTTAGTAATAAGATCCTGTAGAATGAGTGAAATGTCCCTTATTTTCTCCATTTGTTTTTTTGTTTCTCGTTTTCTTTTTTGTACTGTTATGCTGTATAAGAAATGCACAGCACAGGGATAGACACTCTTCATTTACCTTCATGTTGACATTAGTGTAGACCAGTAGGAATGTCCCAAACACGCAACCTATCTCTCTGAGAGCATGTGATTGGCCAAAGCTTCCAGTATGTGCCAAACAGTCTCGTGACAAAATGATGTGAAGACAGGTGAGTATATAGAAGGAACAATTCAAATGTTTTTATGTTGCTGAAATCTATCCTTTCCTCCCACAGTAGCCTTTTGGAAAGTGGGTATACTTACAGTGGGTCACATTCCTTAAAAAGACTGGGGTCAAACGGGATCAACATGAATCCTAAAGACAATTTATAGACTTTTTACCCAACATGTTCAGAGCATGTTCTAAACCCAGATTAGGAGCAGAAACGGGTTTGGGGAAGTGTTATTGTTTGATTTGTAAAAGGAGATGACGAGAGGAATGCACTTGAGAGGAATCTGCAGAGCGCAAAGGGAGACCACCATTCGAGAACAGCTGGTTCCAATCACAGACGCTCAGTCCGGCCTCTGGTTCTGTCTCAGTACAAATGTACAATTAGACTCGTGCATCGATATCTACAGTCCTTCTGAGTTCTTTTAGCTTGTGACTTACTTCATTGCTCTTTGCCGGTTTAGTCTGTATTCATGGTCATATTTCTTAGATGCTTTACACATAATCAATCCAGGGTTTCAAATCACATGCATGCATAGTTATCTAAATATGACTGATATCTTTCAACAATGGAAATACATGATATATAATGGCTTGTACGTTATGTATGTTAAAGGTATTGTGTTTTAAAAGTCTAACTTCATTTCTTTTTTTTTGTAAATTTATTTACTTCTATGAGACCTTGGCGGCCCACCATAGACTAGTTTGACCAGCTATGGAAATAATCTTAAAATAGATTCACCTAGAAACAATGCTAAATTTCATTCTTATGTTATGCTGACCTTATGTTACAAGAGTTTCCCAAGTGCCCTGCGAATAACTTAAGAGAGAGATGAGGATGAGGTGACAGCTTCTATTGTCGCCAACCAAGTGATTCTTTAGCCGTCATTTGACAAAAAACTGTAAAAAGTTACAGTAAGTGCTCACGCCCCAGAAAGCAAGTGCTATCTCGTCTTTAGCTTCTCCACAGATGTATGAGCAAAGAGTGGTGGAAACAAACAGAAAGACAGGCAGTGATAAAAATCTGAATTAGCATAACAATAGAAAAAGTTCAGCACCCGACAACACAAACCAAGTACTTGAGTTAAAGTACAGATACACTAGGTAAAATATTACTTCAGTAAAAGTAAAAGTACTCCCTTTTAACTTTCACTTGAGTAAAAGTACAAAAGTATTTGCCTGCAAATGTACTTAAGTATCCAAGTACTATCATTTAAGGCTATAATTCCCTTATAATCTTTGTCAGTCTCTTGTCCCCTTTAGGTGTCAGGAATTATTTAAAAAATACAGATTTTTGAGATCCAAATTTCAAAAGGCTGTGGTTTGAAAATGATAAGAGATAGAGTCTTACTCTAAACTAGAAAAATGTCAGGTATGACCTAAAGTATTTAAGTAAATAAATTTTAAGCATATAATTTGCATACCATGACATTATATATTGTTTATGTTTTTTCAGTACATACACACTAATGAACATATTAGAATAGTTTTTTTTTCTTTTTCTGAAATAAAGAATAACTACAACTTCTAATAAACCATAACTAGTAAAACGTAAGCAAACAGTTATGAGAAATATACACATGTACTGTATGTGTGTGGTTGCAGTTGCTTTATCTTTTCTTATCCATCCATGTGGCATAGATAGTAGTTTTTTAGAGTGTGGGACCTCTCATAAAGCACAGCACACAGCCATCACTTTTATTACGATCGCTGCTTTGATTAGCACATTCTCGCTGACTATGTTTACCCCTGCCTCTCCCTCCACGACTGGGTAAAGTGTCAGGATGACCAACACGTATTTGTCCCAAACAGCTGTCAATAGAAGCCGCATTATTCCCAAACTTCCTGTCACTACCGCGGCCACGGTGAGTACACGCGCCCCCACCTGTGCTAAAGGTAAAGCTGCAGGTGCTACGCGCTCACGGCTTCCCTTTCCAACATCCTTCACGACTAGTTTCCTCCCGTTTCTTTCACTGATGTTTGGTAAAATGTGGGAAAAACAGCATGTGCTTTATGAGAGACGCTGAGAAAGGCACGAGCAGCGGCGCCGCTGTCCAAGTCACAGACGCACTCACGCTCTCATTCTCACTTTCACTCGGCTGAAAAGACTCTAAAGGTAGATGTTCTCCCTCAGAATCAGAGTCAGCCATTACTAATACCAAAACTTCATCACAGGTGTATTTTTTTTTTTGTTATTTTCATGTTTATCAGCTCGCGTGTAGAGAATGAGGCTTCTATTGAGCCGGTCCTGACACTCCCACTGAGACGCGTCTTTGAGGTCTTCTTCTACAAAAATATTTAACGGAAACTCAAGGAACGACTAATTTTGCAAAATGTACTTGAGTAAAAAGTAAGATATTTGTCGTTGAAATGTAGTGAGGTAAAGTAAAAAGTATCCCTTAATGGAAATACTTAGTAAAGTACAGATACTGGAAAAAACTAAAGTACAGTAACGAATTACATTTACTTCGTTACTGTCCACCACTGCCGACAACTTTTATATGATACAGTTCAACATTAAGCCAACATAAACTTGTGTGATGTAAATCACACGTTCTCTGTGATGGAAGCACTAGACAAAGTAGACTTGTGTATTAAATTATGAGTTCAATGCAGCTTTCCTAGAAAAGACCTAGTGCAAGTCTGTGGGAAACACTGGGTTCACATACTACACAATTTTTGGCCCAATTTTAGCCCCCAACAATCTTTTCATAGTCTCAATTCACTTAAGACTTTGACAATTAGCATCATCAAACCTGTCCACCTGTTACATAGTGATGTACATAAGTAACACAATGGGACATAAGGCCTTTGCCATGGTTTAAAAGGGCTTTTAGAAAAAGACCCTTCCACAACATCATAGCATATGACTTCTACAGCTACATGTGGCAGTTGATCAAGGTTATTAAGTTTGTTTATTTATTTTCCAACCTAAATACAAACTTCATTACCCAAACTTTACATAACGTTATTTTCTTAACTTAACTAAATATACTCGTAAAGGATGAACTTAACAAAAATAAAACCAGAAGTAAATTTCAGATTTCAAATTGAGTAAAAGCAACCCTGTGTTTTCTCCTCAGCAATATTTAAGACACTTATATGAATTTGCCAAGCTGCTGACCAATCACTTGTGAATGCTTTAAGTATGGTAATTATCCTATCAATTTATCCCAGTCGCCACTGTTTTCTACTTTGTCTTCTGAGGCCCAGAGCCCTCGCCAGAGAGAAGTTTTAGATGAGCATAAGACAATTTGGAGGAGTGTAAACAAAAGACAGTGTGCAAGCCAAAGAGAAAAACAAGTCAAAATGGTTAAGGGCCAAAAAATAAAAATTTTAAATTTTTGCACAAAGCTCTACAGTCTGTACAAAGCATCAAGATATAAATTATATTAATGGTCCATCATGTAAAATTTTATAGCAAACTATTGAAGCAAATTTATCATCCAAGCCAGGGGTCCAAATCTGGACCTCGAGAGCATAGGTTCCAAACCCACTCCACAAGTAAAGGTGAAAGGGTCTGGCTGGCCAGGTTAGCAGTTTTGACAAAGCAAAACCATTCCTCATTGTTGTGAACAAAGGGATTAACATTTGTTGCAATCCCAAGCATTTGCGTTCTTGGTAATCCTGACAGAAAAGACAACAGAGCATTTGAAAGATGGACATTTAGATTTGTAAAGAGTAGGAGAAGCTTTTGTAGGCTATTTTGTTGAAATAAGAAAGCTTTATTGTCATTTTGAATGCTAACATGATATTTCATATCAACAATATATAACAATATCATATTACAATTGTTACACAAAACCAGCATTGCCTTGGGCATCAGGGAGTGTCAGTGAGTAAGTGTGTGGAAAATATATTGCATTCCACAACAGAACTAATAGTCTGAGTCATCAGGAGGTCAGGCAAACCTAACTATAGTCTTGCCTCAAATTAAGTCTAACGTTTTGTCTTTATTAAATTCACACAGATGATTGAACACATATTTGTCACTATAGCACTGTCATGAAGAAGATGCTAGTGTTTTGTAGAATAAACATAAAAAGTTTCTATAGGGTTCTATGGGATTGAGGAAACTTGTGTAGGCTGCCTTTTTGGCATAAAATGAAAAACTTTGTTCAACTTTTCTATTCAGATCACTGTGGAGTCCCTGAGGCTGGGGCCAGGGCAGTTTCAGTCTTAAATAAATCTAGACAAAAGTGGAGTTAGAGCATCTTGGCTCGGCAGTGCAGCAGCTAGTGTTAATGTTCACTTTCAGTCAGGTTTCTCTTTTGTCTTTCTCTTGTGTTGGACAACTTCCTGAGCCTGGACCACATTTAGTCCAACCACTGAAACTCCAGCCTGTAAAGCCAGCGTCAAAGCAAACAAACTCAAACCTTAACGGCTTCCTGTGATTGACTGTGATTTTGGCGTCCGGACAACAACTATTTCTGTTCAGCTTCCTCCAGGTTGTAACCAACGGCAAAGATCTTAACAGGGTTCCCAGTTGTTATGATAAATCACTCAGGATTTTTTGTTGACGATAGACCAGTATGAGTTCTATGTTTTTCATTATGCAGGCTTCATGTGTAAACATCACCTGCTTCAGTTTGATCAGAGGGTTAAAACTCAAACTTCAAATTCCGATCCATTAATATCTATAAACTGAATGACAAATGGAGTCAAAAAAACTCATCTTAAGTTTAAATATCTGCCAAAAACATGCACCGACGAGGGTCGTGGTATGAGACCTTATGTCTGCGCCGTCGGGGAACGTGGAATGCAGTGAAAGTGAAGGTTCCCCGCAGGTATCTGTCAAAAGCACTCAGTGTCTGCCGTTTATTAGAAGCAGCCGACTGTGAAGCAGCTTCTCAGGTGTTGTGAAACTGACTAAAAGGTCAAAAGTTATTACTGTATTTACTGGAAACACAGCAGTAAAAACATGTTTTTGACTTTTCAAAAAAGTCCTGGGGTAAAAATTCAATGATTGGTGTGATTGTCTGCGGCAGGTAGGTCACATTCTTGTAAAGAGATTATTTTCCTGTCTGTGAAATATTTTAAAGACTAACCTTGTTTGAGTTCATCAGAAGAAAATTCTGCAGTTTTGCAAAGAAAACCTATGACGATAAACTAATTCATTAGATAATTTGAGCAAAATGTATATGACCCTGATATAGCAAAAAGGCAGCCTGACACTTTGAGCTTACATCTTGCCGAGCAGACAGACTGCAGCTTCTCTGACCAGAATCTGAGACAGGTAATAGGTTACATGGATGAAAAATGGCGGCATAACCTTTTTACACCACAGTTACACTTTTTTCCTCTAAGAAACATCATCGTATGTAAGCTGCTGTTGTTACTCACGTAGATGAGGCGTTGCTGGTAGCGCAGGTACAGGTTGTACATGATGGCGCCGTCGTGCAGATCGTCCAGCGCCGACATGTCCTCCACAGAACGCACACTGCTCACGTGCATCGGCTGCACTTTCTGTCGGGTCAGCGCGTTCTGCTTGTACGTGTACACCTGCAACATGCAAAAGAAATTACTTACATATAGTAACAGCAAATAGATATTAAGAGGCGGTTCATTAAATGTTGAAGGGCCCATATTCCGCTCATTAGTAGATTGTATTTTGAGCTCTAAAAGAACAAATTTGGATGCTTTAATGTTCAAAAAACACATTATTTGCCTCAAATGATATCTTTTGAATAGTCATTATTATGTTGTGTTTTTTGTTCTAAAAAAAACTCCAGCAATTCTCAAGAAGTATCTTGTTCACTTCCTGCCTAGCTCCGAGGATGAACTATACTCTGAGCTCAGGTTTCGTCATATGGCAGGTGGAGGAGATGTGGCCCTGGGCAGAACATTACACTCCATTAGAGTCGGAGTGTCATCTGAAACTTTTAGACCGAATACTTTTAACACATTTTTACTTCATAAAGGTAGACAATACAAGGTTGACTGCTATAAATGTGTATTTTTGGTGGTTTCAGATTTCAGTGAACAGGTATGGCAGCCTTGCAGGTACATGCTGTTCTTGACCAAAAATCTAACTTGCAAAAAAATCCAATAAAAACAGGGCAGAAATGAATTATACCTTCTTTTTCTCTCTTTTTCGCAAGAGTTTATGCAAAAAGACAAAAGGCACACTATGTAGTGTTTCTAGGGCAATAGTTAAACACATTTCCCTGTGGTCTATCTTTTTCTTTGATACTCGCCGACAAATAAAAGCAAATTCAGGTTTGAGCTGTTTTTTTAATTAACTTTATCAACCAAAAAATACTTCAGTTTCTTCTGTTAGCTGTTGTTGGCTAAATGCTAACAACAAAAAGGTCTCTCCATGTAAACAAAGGAGAAAAACAATGAACTACCGCAGAGGTTCAGTATGATTCTCATTCACGTTGAAATGGAAGGGATATCCACTTGGTGAAGATTAAAGTGATTGTCTGTGAGAATCCTGCTTATTATGCCTTCAATTAAAATGTTTTTTTAATGTTTGGTCCTATTAACATGGCTGTGTAAAAAACAAAAGGAAATGGAAAATAATGCACAGGGCTTAAGTTGGATAAAAGGAGAGATATGCAGGATGCAATGTGGCTTCAGGAAATGTCACAGGGTTAATTCGGAGCAGATTGTCACATTAGCATCACTCGGCAGGAGGTTCACAGCCTGCAGGCAGAACTCAGGGCAAAATAAAAATGAACATCCCAAAATGAAGAGCACACTTCATCAATGATTCACCAAAGTCCTCTGTCTTTGGGATATCCTGGTCCTCTTCTCAATCTTAAAACCAAAAAAACCATTTAGATAGGAAGCTGTTTGTCTAGAAATGCTTCAGCCAACTTTTTAATGTTAGACAACTTCCCAAGCTAAAGCCCAATCCCTGCAAAACAAGTGCTCTTCTTAACCCTTTTCTTCTTCAGCAAAAGCCGAAAAGAACTTGTGACATGCGCTTAGAATATCTGTCTGATGGACTATGTTGGTTCTTGTGTTGTTTAGCTTAAAGCAAGAATGCTTAGAAGCTGTGGTCTCGTATTTTTTGTATAGCCTTAAGGCAGCCGTATGTGTAAAAATAATGTCAAAATTTATTTTACCTTAAGTAGGTTTTTTTGGGGCTGTAACTGTGAATGGTAATACCTAAAACTGACTTTTCTGTAAAAATTCCTACCTACACTTGTTTTGGCCGTACAGTAATGGTTTCAATCTTTTGTCTCCATCTGGCCCTGTCTCTGTGAGTTACATCTGTCTAATGTTGTAAATTCACTTTTGTGGTCCCAATAAGTAAGAACAACAAACTTTACCCCCCTCGCCCCCGTCACAGTCCCCGCGCAGTGTCACAGCTTTGTCTCACACAGATTTACTCCCAATAGCATCTGTCGCTAAAGACTTAGCGCTACAGGCTTTGTTTGTTTTAAAAGGATAGACCCTCCTCATCTCCACAAAGACTCTGGACCAATTAGAAACCTAATTAGGTCAAAGCCAAGGACCACTGAGGCATGCTGGGAAGAGCTTAACACTGCAAAGATATGGATACTAACACTGTCAGCAAAACCCGTCTCACTGTGCAGAACACCTTTTTTATGTTTAAATGTTCAACTGATCTTTACATTTGACTTGTGTGTCCTAAATTAAATAAACTTTGTATTGATTTTTTGTCCTTTTTTCTGTAATGTTTATTAAGCTAATGTCATCAAGCATTGAAATCGACTACAAAAGTCACTACACATGGGTTTCACAAAACTCTAGAGTTTGTTCAAAGTATGTCTTTGTCATGCCAGTCTTCTACAAAAAGTTGGACAGTGTTTCAAAACATATTTGTAAGGTAAACCTCCACCCGGACAAAGAATGTAAAGTTGCATAAGCATCTGCAAAATATGATGAAAAGTGGATGTGGCCATCAAGATGAGTATTGGGGGTAGGGATGCTCATTTTGATTAATTTTCCCGACCGACAACCGCCGCTCCTTAATCGATTATTAACCGTTAACTGATAAGATTATAATATTGAATTGGCATTAACGGCTTAGTGTACAACGTCCCGGTCCCGTGACGTAAACACGCTACAAAAGAAAGCCTGCGTTGTGCTTGCACGTCGTCATGCAAACCCCAACAATATATATATACCAAATTAAAGCTTAAAGTCTCATCTTTCAGACGATATAAACCATTTTAACACGTTACAACCACAGCGCCGACACCAAAGCCTTTTTTACAGACAAGCACAAAGATTTAGTTTGGACTTGTCTTACCTTTGACGGGTCTCTTGGACTGAAACAGCAACAAATCCACATAAACGTCTCTTTCTGTCCGTAAAGGTCCAGTGAATAATATCCAGTAAAATAATTAGGTCCACAAGACATGTTATATCCTCCAAGGCTCAAAAACTGCAGAGAAGTATTTCCAACTTGAAAACTGCTGCGACATTTTTTGTCATTTCTATTAACAATAAAAGCCATAAGTCCTTTCGAGACCGCGAAAAAAGCTACTAAAATGCTAACAGGAAGTGTTAGCCTTCGATTGACACCTTTTTCAGCCAATTGTGACGAGTTTTGACATGGGCGGGACCTGGATATGCACCAATGGCCGCACAGACATCTTCATGCATGTGTCAGGTGTGTGGTTGCGCGTGCCGACGCGCTCTGTGTGTTAATAAATATAAGCTATTTAGTAGGCTATTTTATTTTTAAACCATGCAGCAAACAAACAAAAAAAAAAAACTTAAAAAAAAAAAAAAAACGTTTTAAACCATTTAACTGATAGTATTAATCGGTCAAAATATTTACTACAGGTTAACGGTTAAACGGTCAATATGAGCATCCCTAATTGGGGGATATCTATGGGATGCACCACAAAAAACATGGAGTTGGACTTTGTTTGTTGTTTTATAATTTTATGTTTTCCTTTTTTTACACTAGTCATGTAATCTTGTGACCCACTTTTTAATACCAGTACTCATGACTGCGCCCTGAGGAAGACTAAGTGTGGTCAAAGGGCATTGTATTTTCCTCAATATATTATAATTGCCTGGAAAAAAGGGGATTGGACAGACTTTGCCCTAAGCAGTCGGGATGGGTTCCAGCCCTCAGCGGCCCAATGGTCAAAAATACTTCCGGTGAAAAAACAGTGTCTGTGCAGACACATCAGATCAATCTTGTCCCACAGAGACAGACAGACTGGAGAACTTTGTGTTGGTATTTGTGGCTGGAGGAATGAAACTCTCCAATTGGTGACATCATGAGGTAAATTGAGCCCGTTGCAGTGAAACAGGTAAATGCTCTTCACCTGAAGGTGCACCTCTTTATTACCGTCTTCGTCAAAACGCGGCAGCTGCTTAGTGAAGCGCCATTCATTCTGTTCTTTTGTGCAGCAGTCTGCGGTGCTCGAAACACTGAAACATGACTCTGAAGGGGAAACCTGCAACCTGCGACACACACCTGTCCCTCACTTGAACACTAACACTGCTACCACAACTGCATTAATGAATGACCACTCCTAAACTACACTCAATCTTGTTGTAATCCCAACAATATGTCATTAAGAGATCATGTTCTTGAAGGTTTTTATCCATCCAGAAGTTTCACCTCTGAGTGAAGAAGCTTTTTCAGTTCTTGGAAGTTTGAAGCTAACATTTGGAATCACACCTGAAACATACTTGAAATAAAGTGGCACAATAATAGAGGCCAAAATTCTTACAGTTGTGCTTATTGTGTACATCTATAAAATTATTCCTAAAGCTAAAATGCTGCCCAGTTCGTTTCTTGCGTCACAATGCCTCCTGTATTATTGGATCACATGTCTGAACAAATTGCCTTCTATCATTTGAAAATTAACTAGAAATGTTGAGACCGGATTTGCTGAAGGTCTGTTGGAATTTTAATGGTCATTCTCATTTACTGCAATGGGAACTGAACCCGTTGGTTCTGAATAAAAGACCATGGCTTTGACCTCTTGACTGTTGTGAACACACGAGAAACTGGGATGGGAAGGGCTCAAAACCAGTTTTTGAGGCATGACGCACAAATCTTTGTCACCTGTGGAAATCCTCCAGGTGATGGTCATTTGCTAATCAGAATTTTATTTATTTGTAAAACCTCCTCCATTATATGTATGGCGTTGGTAGGATTCAAACTCATATCTCTTTAACTGTAGCCCCCTGTTTTATCCACTACACTACTGTGGAACCAGTGACTGTGTTCCATGAGTTAATTTTTTAAAATAATTCCGTTGAAGCATGGTTGAAAAGCAATGTCTGACTTTCATTGGTTAACATTCATAGAATTTTTATTTATTATTACTTTTGTCAGAATAAAGTTTTTTCTGTGACCATTGTGAGTTTTTCTTTCATTGACCGAAGGGTACCAACAATTTTGTCCACGTGTGTTTTAAAAGTCCATGGTACAATCTCTTATGTCTTCTCGCTGCTGACTTTCTCTGAAAAAACACTGATGTTGGAGGTCTCTCAATGAAAGTCAGAAGGGTTTTAATTTCAAAACACGTTGGCTGCATTTTTACATAGCTTCCTTTTTACCCTGGAGTTTAAAAAAACAAAAATGAAGAGACCATTGATCCTGTTTAAGTTTGAAAACAGTGACTCTAGTGATTACTTGTTGGAAAAAAACAGTATCACAGACAAAAAACTTAATTTCAATTGAATTCCAAATGCAATACATCATTTAATAGCTAATGATTGAGTAAGTGCCTGAAGAACAAAACAGCAGAAACGGACCATCCAAGGATAAATAAGGGAATAGTCTTGTTAGCATTTAAGGTGGAACAGTTACTTTGAGTGTATCTACAACTGTATTTAGACATTGCACCATTTATAAATGATCTCCACCTTAAACCTCCTGGCAGCATGTCTTGTTTGAGTGGCTCATGGAGGCCGAGTTGAGGATTTCAGTTCTGTTGGTTCTTCTTAGACTTCCTGTGGAAGGAGTGAATGAGTGAGCGCTCAGGGCTCAGCTTCCTGTCGAGCTATTGTCCAGAGATTACAACTCGGATTAAGACATACTTATCTCTTCACCCGCAGACCTTCTGGACCCTTGAACGTAACGAGGGGACTTTTAGGGCCAACATGCCAACTACAGCAGATTATGTGTTCAGACCAGATCTTTAGGCATCTGAATTTCACATTTGTAATTATTGAAATGCATGTAATATCTAACATGGCCCATTGGATAAAACAAGCAATGTCCATAAGCCATTAATTTAAGTGTGCTTTTTTATTTAAACATGAAAATATGATTGGGTGGTGTTAACAATCACCCAACCCTGTAGGGACATGCTGTTGTCTATAAAAGACGCAAAGGGAAATGTAACTGAAACTAAATCAGTGTAGTTTAGAAATGCCTTTAACAAAAAAATAAAAATAAAAATAGCCTGCTTTTTCTCTGGCAATGATATTATTAACTATTACAGATGTCAGGTTTATGGAACAGGACAATGGTATGAAAAAAAATCCACCTGTGTACAATAGACAATGTAATGAAGACAACGTGATACTGCAGTTTGAAAAGAAGGCACCAACTATTGTTTGGTTTGGGCCGGGGAAACCAACTTTTCAGGTTTGGAGTTTTGATCGGGAACCAGAACCACCACAGGGCCTGGTCAGCATGAAAGAGTAGACTGCTATCTAGTACTACAAAAATGTCATGTGATCAATCAGTCTACAACATATGTCTTCCCTAACTGTACATACTGTAACAAACCAGAGGACTGTGCACTCGCACACGGATCATGAGCTAATGAAGAACCAGATGGACTGGACCGCATCCAAATCTGATCTTGTATTATAAGTGTAGTATAAGTTGACTTCTTAAAGTCTTAGCTCAGTAAACCCACCAACATCCGGCTTTTATGTCCAGTGAAAACACTACAATCAGCACTCATAGTAAATTACCCCTTCTGCTAATATAGCTGTAAGACCCAGACAGTCAACATGTAGCATTAAGCAAATTAAACTAGTATTAAACTATTAAACAAAATAAAAGCGTTGCATGTAAATTAACTTGTATAATCTACTTTGTGAACTGGCTTTAAGAAGTTTTTAGATTGAAACTAC
This sequence comes from Perccottus glenii, assembly GCA_024416835.2. NCBI lineage: Eukaryota > Metazoa > Chordata > Actinopteri > Gobiiformes > Odontobutidae > Perccottus > Perccottus glenii. The sequence goes on from CM044557.2 coordinate 30,005,114, forward strand.
AATACAATGTAAGGGTCCGATGGGTGGTAGTGTTTACCTGTCCGTAGTCTGTTGCAAAGACGACGACGCCTCCAGAGCAGGACGACACGATGCTGGGCAGGAATTGAGCATCCTCCCGCAGCCAGACCCGGTCTCCCTGGAAACAGATTAGAAATTCATTGTCAGAGCCCAGATGAGGCAGGTAAATCATGGTAATATCAGCACTAACATCAACACTTCAATCAGAGGGCTCAACACTGGACAACAGTCAACACAACAACTTCTTTATTTCTTTACACAACCTGAAGACCCTATTTTCTGTTTTGTAGGTGATAGAGACACTTGCATGACACTATATAATCCTCTAAAGGTGGTTGCCATAGAGCCCTGACCTTTTTATTTACCAAAAGCAGAGCGGCGTGTTGGGTTTCATTGCTCACTGGGCCTGTAAAGCTGTATGTTTATGGATGCTCTTTAACCACCCACTTGCCTCCTCTCGACCTCTTCAATGTGTCCTGTTGCTACGGCGATTCCCTCTGGCAAACAGCTGGACATATAAACATACTGCTGTTTTCAGTAAACTAGAGAAGTTTTATTAAATAAACCAATTTTGTTGTAGCCTCTGGTGGTCATACAACATAACTGGAGGTCTCCTGTGTCCGTTCACATCTCCACAGAAAGCTGAATAGACTACATCCAGATTTATGCGACCCAGGCCACCTCCAAATGCGTCCTGAGATCTGATCTCACAAGACACACTTAACACACTCACATATTCAGTTAAGGATGACCAAATTACATCTAGTCACTCTGTCTGGATTTTCTTAGCAGGTCTATTGAAAGCCTGCTGTGGAGAAAGAAGATGATCCCAATTTTCTTTTATATAAATAACAGCACAGTTTGATATTTCTGACATAGCTTGTTTGGTGATGAGATTTCTGAACCAAGAAGACATATGTTTTCATAGCAATTGCAATAGTCTGGCTCCATATAATAATACACTATGAAGGCTAATATCTATGAAAAAGGCATGTAGGGATCATTTTCTGTTGTGACACAACTTGTTCCTGGTCTTTCTCTTCATAGGCATGATTTATGGTGGTCGTCTGAGTCGAGCCATAAGACACGGACCTTGGACCTGAACTCTTTAAAGCTACCAGTGTTGAAACGTTTGTGGGACCCTCTGACTGGATTCACTGCTAATTACAAAGCCACATGCGTCATTGTTCATTAGCATGACAGACTAAGGCTTCCTCTTTAAAATACAAGACCTTTGACCCTGAAGCCCTAGTTTTAACCTATTGTGGCTAGAGTTATGTTTTGAATCAATGCTTTAAATATAGAAATATACGAATATATAGTTTAGAGGTGCTTTATGTACAACAGTATAAGTCACAAAAATAGTTTATTTTAGTGGTTTACAGCTTTAAAAAAACAAAAGATTTTAAACTCTGTGTTGTCCTTGTCTTTATCTTGTGCACATAAAATTCGTCACATTTCTCTACATCTAAAATAGAGATGTGCTGCTGTTGTACCTGGTGCACACTGTCTCACTGACTACAGTGGCCTTCTATAAGGTACATCTATAAGATAAGTTACATTTACTATGGTATAGTTGATTACATGTACTTTTGTTTGAAAATCACTCAAAATAAGAGATTACTGCTTGGTTTCAATAGTAGTTTGCCTAATATAATTAATATAATTATCTACTTTGCACTAAATAACTTTGACTTGTACTCGACTTATTTTCATTTGAAAGAAAAAGTACGTTCAAATGAAAGCATATTTGCTCAGGTTTTAGCTCGGGGGCTCCTGGCCAGTAGGATAAGTGCATGTATTGGATAAAGCGGGGGTTAAAGCTGGGGGTTTGCTGTGTCAGTAGTATCAGTGTTGCTCTAAACCTGGTCTAAAGTAGATTGAAACAATCCCAGATCTCCCCAGGACATCCATCTGACGCTCGCAGAAACCCCCCTCCTCCTTCCTTCATGCCTTGTAATAATTTTCTAAATATGAAACAGACAATTCATCTCATAAAATGTTGATGTGCAATAAATTCTCTAATGCTTGTCTTTGTTTCATTTAAGTTTCTTTCAGATGTTGCTCGAAATTCAAATTGAGGGTTTTGTAAAGAGCGGGAGTGGTTTGAATCACAAACCCAGTCTAAGATCAGTTTTGTAGCTACTAGACATTTCTGTAAATTCCACATACTGTCTTTTAGTGTCACTACAAACTATAAAATCAGAATGGAATTGACCAAAAAATGTTTCTTTGTTACTTCAATTCAAGGAATGGCTTTTGAAGCAGGGATTAAAGGCAAGTAGAGGTTTTAAAAAATACTGTTAAAAGTACCTGTCTCCACAGAGTACAGCCTTAAAGAGACCTGTTGACATGAACACGTGCTCCTGGTTTGTTTGATGCAACATAAAGGAACTAAACAAAGGAAGATGTGCCATTGTGACCCTCACAAAGAGAGGCGTGTGCTGTTTACAGCCACATTCCTCGTGTGCTCTGCCAGCTCCGGAATGTCAGCCTCACGTCCACAGTCTGGGTCTGGGTTCAGGTCTGGGTTCAGGTCTGGGTCCAGGTCTGGACAGGAAAACTGGTTCAAAAGACCTCATTAACACGCCAACACGTATTTAAACACTCTTTTTGTCTCCAAATGGTGCTGTTTTGTCGCAATAGTTTCTTCTCCAGGATTAATTAAGTAAATACCATAAAGACACTTAATAACTTTTAAAACTTCACAAAGACCAGAAATGTCTTCAAACAGCTTCAAAAAGACCGAACCCAAAGACGTCTAACAAAAGCCTGGCAGTTTTAAACGTCAGAACATGAAAGAGAGCTGGAGCGAAGGTCAACACACAATGGGATCTTGATGAGAAACTGGGAGAATTGGATCAACCAGCAGCTGTTGCACCAGAGCCACCTCCAAGACCCTCAGTCAAGTTCAACCTTCATAAACAATCCTGTAGTCGCACTTTAAAGAAGTATAAACATAACATAAATAGATAACAATAATAAGCCCAGTATAGAAATGCTTACTAAACATATCTTGAACTCATCCCAAGCCTTAATAAAGTTGTTTTTCCAAAAGCAGAACTTGCACTGTGAAAAGCAAATTCATTAGAAACACATACATTACACATGTATTGCTCTGTCAAACATCTGACTAAGGTCTGGTAGCATATTTGATCCAAAGCCTCAGTTAAATCCTACAGGTTCCTACCACAGTGCCATGACCCTCGCTGCTAAACAGATGTATTTGGCTTTATCTGGCTGTCTTCTTAAAGACTCATCAGACACAATCTCAATCTAGGTGACTATTTACTTGACAGTTCTATTTTTCCTATTTTATCCTGTGAGCCCAGTACGTAAAAACAAAGACAAAAACGAGGTAAATACAAAAGTGCAGTGAGGAAAGATACACTCTGTCTGCATTGTTTTAGAGGACCAAAGGTGTGGTTATGTTCTTTCTTGCTTTTGTTGATTTGGAAAGTCATACAAGCTACAACAGTAGGCCCGGAACATCATCTCAGGGACAATCCAAACCAATTGTCGAACTAAATGCTGCACATCATCAGCTAATGTCCCCGTGAAAGAGCGGCAGTTGTTTGGGGCAGTTACATACCACGCTCGGTTCAAAGACCGACAGTGTCTCCCATTGACGCTGACCGAGAGAAGAGCTGTGGACGCACACAGACCGCGCTTGTTACTCGGAGGAAGTGGAATTGGTTCAAGAGACAGCTGCTGGTATCCCCCCCCTTAAACCCCCTCCCACACAGGACGTCCCGCGGAGGCAGCGTTAGCCTCGACATGTCGACATTTGACAGTGAAAACACAAGCAGCACAAAGGTTCACTGCCTCAGTTCAGTCCCAGAGAGTTGGACATCAGGCCTGGGACTGGGACTAAAGCAGGGGTCAGGGAGGAACGAAGGAAGGAAAAAACCTGCCTCGATGGCTCTAGAAAGCAACACTGAGACTTCACATGTATATGTATGAAAACTGTGCATTGTATTGAAAATATGCTCAGATATTTAAATAGAAATGCTTTTTGTAAAACTTTGTGGCTGCACAGGGGGTTTGCCTTGGGTGGTCCAATCTCTCCTACTTTTGAAAAACATGCAATCGACCTTTACACAAGCAACCTCAGTCTTTTCATGAGGAAGCCCAGGTCCTAAAACCATCCATGTGTAACTCTGGGTCCTCCATGTGGTGTACTTAAAGCCTAAGCAGCCATTGACTTGTGGCTTGTAGCCTTTAAACAGTGCAACCTAAATGCTCTTATAGAGAGAGCAGCTGAATATTGAGTTACTTCTAAATACCCACTCACTCATAAAGGATGCAACAATTCTCAATTCAGCATTGGTAAGTTTTGGTTCATTTGTTATTGTGTAAAACGTGCATCAGCTGAGACATTATTGAGGTTTGATCAAACGTGAGTCTGTTATAAATCTGGTCCTTTGTGAATTATATCAGGTCCTCATGTAAATGTTGGTTTGTAAATGTTGTGCCTGGAGGTTATTGTGCAATAACAAAATAGTTATTATACAGTATATTATAATATAAATAATAATCGGACTCCCTACTGCACAAGTTATTGTAAGTGCAACCCACTCTCACCTTGATGCAGAGAATGTTAATAAGCTTATGTTTTCACAGAAATGCCTCAATACATAGGAATATTGTATCCAAGTCTTGTTAAGTGCACATTTCTCAAAGTTTTTCTATAAACACAACAACATAAACACTATCATGTGAAATAATGGACCGTCTCTATTGTTGCTTTACTAGTTGCAAATGAACCTAAATTATCTTGTTTTTGTTTGTATATAGTTAACAGGAAACAGTGTGAGAGAGAGGGGGACGACACCGGGCAAACGTCCATCATCTTGTTTATGCTAAACTTGTGATATTCTGTTGCTAATGCCTTTTGGTCTCTTGACAGTGTAATGCTGCTTAAATTTTGGTGCCAAAACGTTGTGTTGTTAACAGAAATTAAAAGAGTACATTGGCTGAGTTCTACAGATGATCAGTTTGCACTTGTCACTGATCCTAATTATGTTCCCAGGACAGCTTCTAAAATAAATGCAGTGAATGCAAATAAAAAGGAGGCACTCTGATTTGCGTTTGTTTTTATTTCACCACCAACGCTTTGACCAATGACTGTATAAACTATGGATGTCTTCCGCCCATTGGTCCCCTTTTCACCAATATTGACGTTATGTGCAATAAAATGGCAGTTTGATATTAAAATATATGATATATGATAATGATTCTATCTGAGGCCTGGGAGAAAGAGGAATATTGGATGCAAAAATGTATAGACTTTATATTTTAAATGTTTATAACAAAACAATATTGCATTAGCATTATCATAATCTATCATCATACGTGTTTTTTTCCAGCACAATCAGCACGATATAAATCAAACCTAACAAGGTTAATACGGTAGCTCTCATTCTTCCCATTCAGTGACTGGATAAGAGTTCCCAGCTCCTGCGTCAGTCGAATGGAACCGACTGTTTATACAAGGCCCACATGTTCATCATTTTTCTAAACCTAACACCAGACTAGACTTGTCACACTCTTTTTTAGAGTTTATCTGATGTTTCAGAGAAAAGATCTTCAGAAGATGGCTTTTTATCCTTAGTGTTGAGATACAGGTGTGTGGAGTATTTTCACAGCTTTGACCACATCTTTCAGGGTTGTTTTCTTTCCTCATTTCTTCTTACACTCCAAAGATGTTGCTTTCAGATTAAAGACAGGTGTTTTTTATATGCTTCATTGGTCATTTTGACAGCCCTGTGACTAGGTGGCCACTGTCCAGGGTGTACCCCGCCTAAGGCCCAAAGTTGTTGGGATAGGCTCCAGCCACCCCTAACAGGTCTAACCAGAAGAACAAATAAATCAAAATAATGAATGAGTCATTTTTTTCTATTTTATTATTTAATTAAAAGCCTATTGACCAGTTTCTCTGCTGTGTTGTCCTTTCTGCAGGTGGGTACTTCCTTCATTCAGGTTATATTGTGATTATCTGTTTTACAGGGACATAACAGATGCCTTTATGAGCAGTCTGATTAAACATTGGATTATTGTTTCTTGAACCACAGCTGCAGCAGGAGCCTGGGTCGCAGGTGTTCCAAACAGATGCAGTGGCTTTTACGACTTCTGCTTTGTCTGGCTGTTAACTCGTACAGGTGTAATTACGTCACACACACACAGAGCCGTTAGAAGTTCATTTGAAAGCAATCTTCAGAGGAAAGATAAGTAGAGTGAAAAGGTTAATGATTAACTCTGTGTTAATGTTTATACAAGGTGCACTGTAAAAAAAAAGTCTCTTAAATTAAAAATATCCTTTTGCCAAATGTGTAACCAGTGACCGTATATTAATTGAATCTCTTTTTCCTCAGGCATGTGCAAAACAAAAATAAAAGCTACACACAGTCAGTTGACAGTTAAAAGAAATGCCCCAATTTTACAATTTTCGCAGAATTTTATGGAAACACCAAAATTGTGAACATTTGATTGTTTTGATTTCTTCAAAACCAGAATAGGAGAAATACTTGATGTTCTGCCCCGAAGACACCTGAAGTCAGTAGTTATTTCAACAGGTATCCATAAGAGTGAATAGAGAAAATGTACAAACAAACTGATGTGGATAAACTATTAACATAAGATCAACCAGCCTCTGGTAGTTGTCTGTTTTTCTGTGAGAACAACTGGAAAGCTAAGGAAGCTAAAACCTAAAAACAAAACAAAAGAAAATCTAACATAACTACCAACAGCTTACTACTACACATGGGCACTTATAAGCCTGCATCTGGTTGCTCTGGTCCTATGGGTTTATTTTTTACAGTGCAAGAAACCAGTGTGTTGTGCTTTAAATCTGATTGGACCAATAGAAAGCCAGCAGACAGAAAACACACAAGTGCATGTTCCATAATTAAAGCGCTACTACTTGCCACCTGATGTTCTCACCCAAATAATAATCTTCAGTTGTTTCAGAAACACGTTTTCAGCCAAACTCATAATTTGTCTAAATGTTTTTCTCTTCAAATAACAGATGGCTAATGTGTGGTTATTTTTACATCAGAGGGATTTTTTGCAGCTGTTTGCATGAATCACAGTTGTTGGTACAAAAGTCATAATACTCTGTGGACATTCGACTGACACACAATATAAAGGCGGACGCACAAACTGGCCTTTAACAAACAAGTCTGAGTCACCAAATCATCAAATCACAGAGTTAAAAAAAACACTGTGTAGAGCTGCTGTAAAAAGTCCAGAGAAACTCAAATGTCCTAGGCCTTCTTCCTAATTGTGAGGGCATCGAACAGAAATCAGCAGTCAAAAGAAAAAACTGTGTTCACTTACCTCTGTTCATTGAGTTTCCAGACCTAGAGCCTCTTAATGACATGGTTCTGTGCTTTTAAACCACAGGTATTATTCCACTTATTGGAACATAACTGGCCTTGTACATGTCGTTCCGTTTAGGACAAGAGTTTTCCGAACTCTGATCTGAACAAACTATAAGCAGTGAGCAAACGTTCCAACCACAGAGATGAGCCCTTGTGGAAAAAGGATTAAGTGTAGTGTTTTTTTGAATGCCTGTTCACTCAAAACATGGGTAAGTTATGTAAAAATTCATTATCAAACAGGACCTCCAATAACCCTGTGTATACACAAATACATGGTTACATCAATGTTTAAAAGACAGAAAGCCTGTGAAATTACTTATGTCTAACCTAAGAATTATATTATACAGTTTATTAGTGTCAGAATAGAAGTCTGCAAAGTATTGAGTTTTTCCAAAAAAACAAAAATATGACCTATTGAATGTCAAAACTTAATCTAAAGACTTTCCCAATCAAAGCCATATCCTTCATGCAAAGCTAACATTTGGAAATTGTATATGCACACAGAATATGAAGCAAGTCTTATCCAAACTGAAACATTTAACTTCCTGTTTGACTAAACCTTAAGTCTCTAATCTTCTAAACATAACCAGTAGACTTCTGTTTTCTGAATAAAGTCATATTCATATTACTAAAATAAAGGGGCATTTCCCAGAAGTGAAATTTTGAATGTGCATATTACAGTTTCAGAATACATCAAGATGGAAAACAGCAAAATAACCTAAAAAAGAAAAACAATATATGGATTAATATCCCTTTTAGATGAAGGCAGTTGCAGCTCAAACACTATTTTAAAGTACAGCACACACATGTCAACATTACCTGCTCCAAACAAACCAAAACTATTAAGTTTTAGAATAAAATAGTCAGGCGGAGTCTCCATTTGGAACAATAGGGCAGAGTTTGGCACAGTTTGGCACAGTTTGGCACCACATGTTTTTGTTTGCTTGCCGTTTGGTCTGTGTTTGGAGTAAAGATAGGCAGTTAGATGTGTGTGTGTGTGTGAGTCTCCGCTGATCAATTTGATGTGCTGCTTTGCCATATAAGGCCATATTGGGGGCTCTCAGGCTTAAGTATGGAGTATGCTTTAGCGGGATTTTCAATTACCAGATTCCAAGTTACAATTTCTTAAATATAAACAAACATTGTAGTTTCAAGAACATGAAAAAAACTACAGAGTACCAGAGATACCAGAGCTCAAAAAATGGTTTATTTCAAAACGAATTTATCCTGCTGCTGTTCATCACTGCTGCAGAAAACTGAGCCACTGAGGCACGAAGCACCACATAAATTCTACATTTGCATTGAAACGATTGTCTTTTTCCAAACACAGAAAATATTTAGCCAGTAGCTTTAGTTACAGACTTCACCACCAAGTCTCCATACTTTCTGAGAGCTACAAGCCAAGACAAAGTATTTTTGAAATGTGAATAGAAGAATAAATAAAGTTTCAAAAATCTACATATTTTCACATAAACTGTTTTTATTGGAAAAGAGTTTTGTGGAGCACATAGCTGTCACGAATTTGGTCAGGCCAAGTTGTTGGAGCCTTCAAATATGTGGTTAAATCCTAAAGCCTTCTCAGTTGTTAAAATCAACCCGAGCTGTCTATAGAGTAAAACAGGCCTGGTAAAAATCCATAAACGTGACTCACTGAGACCTAAACTGACCTCAGTGACCTTAAACAAGGTCCAAGTGTTGGCTCTGCTTTTAGAGATGACGTCTTCAGTTCAGTGGCTGTGGTTGAGATAAAAATAAACGTAAGATTTTAGATGGTCAGTATAGGCTGGGACAAGCTGCTTTTAACAGAAGGCTAGAATTAGTTCAAAAATGGACTTGAGTAAAAGTGAAATAAGCATCTATTAAAAGCCACAAGACTTTACTGCAGCATTTTGTAATTTAACATCTTATGAGCAGAAAAATATCTAATACATAACTGTACACAAATATAGGCCATTTTATAATGAGATTTTTTTTAATACATGTTGCTATTTGACTGCACAACTGAAGCTAAAAAGTAGACAGCTGTGTACAGCTATGGTAGCCCTGCAGGGACATGTTGTTGTTACTGAACAAATCCAGTGAAAATAGGTCTTACAGTAATTTTATAAAACATTTTGAAACAATATCAGTTTAATTCATGAATGCCCTTAACAGTTATCCAAGACTTTGTGCTAAAAAGAAAACAAAAGTGTGCTTCATCTCCAGCAGTGCTCCGTTTGTCAGCTCTGGGCACCACAAACATAAAGTATTGAAACTAAAATGACTCCTTCAATATGCATATGGAGTTATTTTGATGATTAAACAGTGTTGAAATCAAATATATGACAGCATTTATACAAAACACAAAACTCCACAAGCATCTGAGAAACCAACAACATACTATACATTTCTTTTTTAACTTTTATTTATTAAGGAAAGTCTTAATTAATTTCATTTTGAAAGCTGTACTGACTCAAGTGACTCAAAAGAAAACCAGCCTTGTTTCTTTGCAGTTCTGCTCCACAGTGATAAGATTCATAGGGTAACATTGTGTACATCCTATATACAGTACAGTCAAGGTCTCACACCCACGATTAACTTCTGTTGCTTGTCTGCTTCTGTATCGCCATCTGGACAGAGAGGCCCTTCATGCAACTTTAAAACCTCTAACTAAACACTCGAATACAACGTTTGACAGGGGTTATGTAACACAAATCACCTGCTTCTACTCAATTATTCATAAAGTAGTAAAGTGCAGAGGTCAGAGGTCAGCCCCAGCGCCCACTCTGGTGTCACATCGGTGTGAGTGGGAGCAGGGGCTGGGTGGAGGATTCACAGCTGCTCATCTGAACATCAGTGGGGTGTAGAGTGATCAGGAACAAATAAAGGAAACAATAACGAGTCGGGGGAAGATGGGACGGTCGCTCTTAAAGAGACAGACGCCCAATTTTATCATGCGGAAGTCATTATGAGCATAATAACAGCAGATGTGAGATTTCAAGAGGAAACCGTTTAATGCCACGAATGAACGGGGCCTATGAAGTGTGATAGAAAACCATTAATCCACAGTTATTCTTCAGTCTGAAATTTATCATCAACTTCTGGAGACAAGCTAAACATTTCAATGGATAAAACCAACTAATCACATTTTAAAACTGAAAGACTTGTCTTCAACTGTCGTCAAATCACAATATCCTGTTGGACACACCAAGACTGTTTCTAATTAAATAATGTGCTCAACACTAAACTACGGTCATTTTAATTTGCCTGTGTTTTAATGAATCTCAAAGCGCTTTACATTAAGCTTCAATCCACCAGTGTTACAGCTGGAACACCACTGGAGCCAAGGGGGGTTAAGTGTCTTGCCCAAGGACACAACGACAGTATGCCCACCCTCCAGTCGAAGGACGGCTGAGTTACTGCCGCTTTTAAGAGTTGTTGGCAATTAAACCGATCTCGGCTGAACTCTGAGCTCTGCAGTTGTTTTGGTATGGGTTTGGTGACTGGGACGAAGAAGATGTGAGGTAACTTTAACAATTTTAGAACTGTCACGAATGATGTGCCGAGGCAATCGCTTCTTTTGCTTACGTCTTTCCCTCGTTAAAAACTCACATGGAGACCAGCAGCAAAATGCCAAAACATCTTATATTTATATTTATATTAAGTCTGGACACTTTGATGATCAATTCAGTGACGTCCTGGTGATTAGCTGCACCTAGCTACAGTTTATCCTGTAAAAGCTGTGAAAGTTGCTCAGTTTAAAAACAATTCAACATGGGAGCCTAAAATATTTCACTGTATTGTAAGGACTTCTGTTGTTTTGACACTAACACACAAACGTCATACAATTCAAAAATATAGATTTGAAATAAACATTCAACCCCTTCCAAAGATAATCTGTATGTAGAGGCATTTTTATCGCCTATGACAAATGGTTGGACGCCTCTTTCCCACGCTGCCTGCATCAGAAGTCAGAGATATGGGAGACGCAGCTCGTCCTCAGCTGTTTGTGGATAATTACGGATCTGGATCTGGATCTGGATGTGAGTCTGGGAAACAGATGAAAGGGGGTACTGCGAGTTCACTGCTCAGTTGGGACTTGCTAGCAAACTTTATTTAGTTGGACCTGTATCAAACGTCAGGGGAAAAGCCTTGAATTGGAAAGACAGTAGGAGGAAGAGGCGCAGCACTGGAAAGCATATGAAACAACACTACAGAGAGTGTTACATACACAGGGGTGTGGAGGTTAGATATGCTGTGATACGTAAAAGATTAAGTATCTCAAATTGTTTTATCAACTTTTGGAAATGAACTACAAACTTTTACTTCAAAATCACTTTATCTTGTGATATGCTAAATATTAGAATATTAGATAAATATGAATGAGATCTTAAGTAGAGCCAAGGTTTATTTAGTCTCCAGCAGATTACAAATATGTTAGACGCCACTAAGATAAATAATGTTAAGATAAGATACGTTTTACGTATTCGTAAATGCTTGTTAATGCAATTTTTGGTGGCTGATGCAACGTCAGTCTGGTAATAATTAAAGTGTCAATACTTGTAAGTGTAAGAAACATTAGATTTGATTTTATGTCTGTGTAAACCCTTGTTTTATCTGTTGCATTAGAATCATTTGTGACAAGATAAATACTGTATGTGTATAAGGACGACAGCAACACATTGAACTAATTTATTGCATAACTTTAGATCATGATTAAAACTGACTATTTTATGTTAGCAGCTAAAAACTCTTAAAACGTTGATGAGTTTTCTCTTTAGAATACAAATTTACACTAGTACAAACGTACAGTAGGCCCACATCAAATGCAAAATGTAAAGGGCATTAAGTGTAAGTGTTGGCAGATGACAAAGAGACACACTGTTGGAGTGAAGCCTGCTCTAAGAGCAGCTTTCACTCGTTGGCTGTACTCTGTCATTAGCACAACTCCAATGTTTACTTTCTCATCGTTCAGCAGGTGACTTTCAACAAAGACCATACACTTACAAGTTCACACTCCAAGTTCATAGTACAGAAGTGTTTTTTTCTTAAATTATTCATAGTTTTTGCATTTAAGTTTTTTACCCTCCACTTTTGAAATGATTATCTGTGTCTGTGACTTGAATAATAATTATTTCTGGTAAATGGTTGGATTATTAACAAAACTAGGAACATAGGGTTCATAAGCTTCTTTTTAGACTTTTTCATACTTTAAAATTTGTCAGTGGTTCCCAGACACTGGGTTGGGGTCCAAAAGTGGGTCACTGAAGAATCCATCTTGGTTGCCAAATATTTACACAAACTTTTACACAAAAACACAACCTACAGTAAACCAGACCAGGAAGCTGATTCACAAATCTTTTGGTATTTTAAAATATGAAATATTTACCCACAAAATTCCACATTTCTGAATGTGTTAAAATCTCCACTTTCTTCAAATCATTTATCTTCGGTAAGCTCAGAAAAGCTTTTTAGAGTTCTATATGAATTCATATGACATAAATGAATGCAAAATTTCAAAATGGGTGCTGGTTCTAGCAGCAGAAGATTATATCTAATAAAAACATGGCTTTTGTTGATCATTTATTGTGTCTTGTTAATTGAAGTCTACTTTGTCTGCAGTGATGCAGTGAGTAAACATGCAGCTCGGTTATTTGTCCCAAACAAAGCACAGTCCAATGAGCTCCTGACGACAGATCACTGTTGTCCCCTTAGTGCCACTGAGTCATTAATGAACCGTCTCCTACCTGCTTTTTTTTTTTTTTAAACAGAGATAAATGATTCATAATGGTGGGAATGCAGTAAAGGCTTGTGACTCAGTTTTCAGTGTTTGCTTCAACAAAGAGCACATTGACAACAGTAAATACCTTAAATCGTATTCAGTGTTGAACAAATAGGTCAGTTTTTTTTTGTCGGCATTCACATGATGTGTCTTTTAGTTTCTGCTAAAAAAAACAAGAAAACTCAGTCTCTGTGAACAGTCTGTGGTTTCACATGGACATAGTTGGCGATAGAGTCAGGAATGTTGAGAAAAACAGCAATCATCAGAATAGCACCTTTGCCCCTTTACACTCCCTTTCAGAGTATTGGTGATATTTTACTCAAGAAGCCCTTTACACAATCGGGAGCAAGGAATAAAAAAAAGTGCTGCCTGAAATCAAAACTTAATGTGTGTTTGATTGGAACAAAGATAAATGTGGCATATGAAACACAAAGCACTAATACATTTCCTTTTTAGACTCAAGCTGTCTCAATCTGTGTCTTCTTTTTGATGCGTCTGACGCCTCTCCAGTTTCATAATGCAGCTTAACTATTTTACATCTTTTGACAAACCTTTTTTCTTCTGAGAGAAAACATGAGCATGAAAAGGACTCTTGTTTCATTTGGGTCCAAAATGTGATCCTTTAGACAAACCTTACTCAGAAAGTTGGTTTCTATGTACTATCCATTGCTCCAACTGAAGTCAAACTGGAGCTATGTCAACACTAATGCGTTTTGTCATAGCAACACTAGATGACATGACAAAACAAAGCATAAATTGTGTTGTACATTAAAAGAGTTTGGAAGTAGCCTTGGTGCTTCAGATGGCTGCCGTATCATAAATCTTGATTCATAATATCTCCGGTTATCTGAAAGATTAAATTTGTGGTAGGAATGTTAATGTATCTTTACTTGTCAGCAGAGGCATTTCTGGAGACTACTGGGGTCCTGGCAGAAGGTACCCTCAACCAGTGTTGTTGTCGAGACACCGGTTTTCAAGTTCAAGTCACTTTCAAGTCTTCAGTGAGTTACAAATCTGAGAACTGTGGGAGCCAAATTTTTGTTTTGTATAAGCCTATTTCATGACAAGACATTTAATGGAGTTTTGATTACAGTAAATTAATTAAGTGCACAGATCAACCAAGCATTGACCTGGTGTACAGACCATGATCTCCTACTCAATACATCCAAAACAAAAGAACGCATCGTCGACCTAAGACGTCAGCCATCCCCCAAAACTCCAGTGCTCATTGAAGGTGAACCCATCTCCATCATTGATACACACAAATTCCTTGGGACCCATATCAGCAATAACCTCAAATGGAAAATCAACTCAGATCATATCTACAAAAAAGCCCAGCAAAGACTTTTCCATCTCCGACAGCTCAAGAAGTTCAGAGTAAGGTCTCATCTCCTGCTTCGCTTCTATACGGCCATCGTTGAAAGCATCCTCACCACATCCATCACAGTTTGGTTTGGCAGTCTTGACACACTTTCCCGGAAGAAACTACAGCGCATCATCAACAGAGCATCTAAAGTTATTGGTTCACCCCTACCATCCCTTGAATCACTTTACCACAAACGGACACTACGCAGAGCCCACAAAATCATTTCTGATATCACCCACCCTGCACACTACGCCTTCCAGCTACTGCCCTCTGGGAGGCGTTACAGGACAATCGCCTCCAAAACAACTCGCTTCAAAAACAGTTTCATCCCAAAAGCAATAAACATTTTGAACTCTGAACGCTGAGGACTGTGGTTTAGGCATGATGTATATGTATATTTAGGCATGAATGTATATGTACGTTATTTTATTTTATATGTTTATTGTTTGTTTAATGTAATGCTGGAACCTGTACCAAAAAGCTGTACTGATAACAAATTCCACCAGCTCGGCTGTGTGGTCATTAAATTAAAATCAATCAAATTAAAATCAAAATCAAATCAAGTGTGTAGCCTATATAGGCCTGTATTTTTGAAATTTAATTTAATTAGGTTCAACTTCTGGGTCACATAGGGGCTAAATAAGATCAGCTTGTCCCACTATGACCACATGCAACAGGCAGAGGTTGTGTGGTGTTGTCGCTGAGCGTGACTTGCGAGTCCATTGTCCTCAAGTCCGAGTTAAGTCAAGAGTCCGTGTGTCTGGCTTGTGAGGCTTCCCCTCGAGTCAAGGAGTCACAAAAATGAGCCGGATGACTTGACTCGAGTCCAAGTCAAGGCCTCAAATACTCCATCTCTGCCCTCAACACACGGCGAATATAAGTGATGATGGATCCATTAACATTTATTTTAACAGTAACTCAGTGTTTGAAGGGAAAAACATGACGCTAAATTCAATTAAATAATCTCAGCATAAATCTAATAAACTGTCCTGCAGGGCCCCAGACAATAGCTTGGTTGGCCTACTTCATTGGGATGCCCCTACTTGTCAGACGTGACAGTACCATCCCATACCTCATTTCCATATAGCTATTATATTCTGCATTCCTTTTCTCCCACTTAGTCCAGTTAGGGGTCGCAGGTGACTGGAGCCAATACATCTAAGTAATGATTAAATAATCATAGCCTTAGAGTTCAGTCTGTGAACTGATAACAGATGTTCAAATATATAAATTATATTCTCAGTCTGACCAACCCAGACGGGACCGTGGCTATAACAATAACCACAAAGCAAGTGAGATGAATACATGTCAGTTAACGAGTCAGACTCATTACAATCAAATAAACAATGTGGCATCAAAAGGCCTCTAAAGCAAACCAAATGTGTGTCCAGAGTTTGAAACAAACGTTTGACGAAGGAAGGAGGCCAATGGAGAAAACAGGTGTGTGCCATTATGGCTTTGACCTCAATGTTTCTAAGGAACTTGAGCCGACTTCCACCAGCTGCAAAACACTGCATCGCTAGAGAACAAAATAACTCATAAACACGCAGGAGTAACAAGGTTAGATCTACTAAATGAATGAAGGCATGAAGGTGACTTCAGGAGTCACATGACCCTTGTACTGATAAATATCTCAAGGGTTCAAGTGTGGCTGGGGATACAAGATGAATTTGGAGAACACATGACCATAGAACTAGAAAAATGTTTAAAGTATCCAAAATAAAACAATACAATGTCTTAAAAGAAATTAAGAATTTATGAGTATGCAAGTGAAAATACAAAATAAAATATTTTGGTGTGGCAAAACCCACTCATTCCACTTTGTTCATATTCAGTATTAAATAGTGGCACCTGGAGGTTGGCGCTGCAACATTAGACACTTCCTGTTTAAAGACAGAGCCAACAAAAGAGCTAATAGATGCTTGGCCACTTTTAACCTCCAACTTTGAAGATAAACACCATTTATCCTGTCCATGCAAAAGAGATGAACAAAAGAGAAAATCATGAAAGCTGCTGAAAACAAACAGCTTTGAAGTGATGAAATTCAAACTGGCTTTTCCTGTCTGGCCTTCCTGGCTTTCAGACAGGAGTATTTTTATCCACATCAGTTTATATCAGCACAAGCAGATCAAGGGGAACGACCGTACATTGATGTCCAAGCCAATGCTAAGTACGCAAAGTGCTTTTATTACCAGTCCTTACTGTTAACTGTGAGTGAACAGATGTTTACTGAAGACACACGGTAGTGATTAGCCATTAAGCATGTACCTAGCAGCATTAAAAACAAATGTTAGCATTTGAAACAAGACATGGGTTTGCAGAAGCTAAAGCTTAAGGCATGTGCTCAATTTGGTAAGATCAGGTCGCTAATTCAAATGGACATGACAAGACTTTACTTGTGGAAGAAATTCAAATGTTCAAATTTGTAAACAGAATTATGTTTAGCATATTTGAACTACACTGCGTCATGTTCACTTGTTAGCTAAACTAATGGTGGCAAATGATGCACAGAATCTTATATGGACTTTGAACCCAATAGTAATTATTTTAATTTATATTTATTATATAACTTAAATTTTATGACATCACCACATAGTTCCACCTTTAAGTCAATTGTTCAGAAGTACAAGCCCGACAGGCTGCATCAAAGTATACCCAGAAGCCAAAAACATTTGCAGGAGGTGACAATATTTTAAATTAAAAAAAAAGAATAAACATGAACACTTACTCAAGTTGAGGGGGAAATGTAATGATAATATAATTATAAATATTAATATAATATTTTTTTATTTAAAAGGGACAGTGCATATTGATAAACATAAAAATGTAAATATGCCAGAATTAGCACAGTGGCTACTTTCCATCTGTAGTCCCTGGCAGGTCAGGACAAGATAACAGACAACATATAACACAATAAAACACACATTCAATACAAATGACAACATTAGACTTAACAACACTTAA
The DNA here is from genome assembly GCA_024416835.2 of Perccottus glenii. Classification (NCBI taxonomy): domain Eukaryota; kingdom Metazoa; phylum Chordata; class Actinopteri; order Gobiiformes; family Odontobutidae; genus Perccottus; species Perccottus glenii. The sequence continues at coordinate 30,022,605 of CM044557.2, forward strand.
ACAACACTTCAGATGTGTTAACTAAAGCTACATTTGACTTAACACTGTTTACTTTTTAAGTATTATGTTCTTTATTTCACATTGACTAAGAACCATAATGATTTTGAGAAAATATATTTTTGGGCACGTGCGGTGCTTCTTTAAATATACATTTTGAATCCAAAATTTTAGCAATCCAAAATATCTACAGCAACCAACCCAAAATTTGGAACTAAGGAAGAAGACAAATTACCATGCGCTGCAGCTCAATTCTTGCAACATTTGTGACTTTACAAACTCATAAAAATCCATCTTGAACTGCTCCAGTATTCACGGCTGAACCGTGACCTAACTGACTGGTGGTGTGTCCAATGATGTGGCAGCATTGACAAGTCTGGACGAGTTTTAGGTTTGAAGATGTAGCGACCGTTTACCTTTTATGAACATAAACAACAGCGTTGCTCTGATTGGATAAAACTGCAACTACTCACAGATGTTAAATCCAGTCACCAACCACACATTCATTCTTTTGCAAATTCTTTCTCTGGAAGCCCTCCCATGGTACTGTGGAACATGTACTGTGGAGCAGACAATCTGGCTTGTCAGTTTAGAAGACATTTAAAGTCCAACACATGACCAACCTCGCATTTGGCTGAAGCTAAAGCCTTTAAAGGAAGGTAAAAATATCTCCTTTCTTCTGATTGTTTTAGGCTGGTCTTGGTTAAACAGAACAAAGCAGTGGTAAATGCCACAAACATAGGCTGTAATCTCTGTTCTGCTTACAGAGCAGCTTCCTCTGTTCAACTGCAAACATGCAACATCCACAAAAAAAGCTACTGGGTTTTTAGTCTGCTGTTTTTTTTAAAAAGAAGCCCATCTGAAGCCTGAAAAGAACCATTCATTTTACCTTTAAAACTTTTGACTCCTCTGTGATCGATTGGATTTTTAAGGATAAGTGGATCTGGGATGGGTGCCCACAGATACTTAATTATGTTTTGTAGCCACAACTATGAAGCCGTGGGACTTACAACTCCAGATAAACTTATATTAAGGATATAGGGGGTATATTAGGGGTGTGCACGGATAGTCGAACATTCGAATATTCGGTCTGCTGTAATTATTCGATAAATAAAAATGCTATTCGAATTTCGCTATATTTTTGCTTGCCGTAAAAAAATAAAAAAAAATAAAAAAAATAAAATCCACAATAAAACTTGAGCACGCAAACTACAACTAACAATAACCCTTAGGCCTATATGCATTGGGTGGCGCTGTGGAGCGTGCAGTGGAAACCAGTTGATTGTGTTTGATGACAAAATGGCGTCCTCTGCATCTAAGCGTAGCGAAGTTTGGAAATACTTTGATCAAAATGATCATCACGTAGTGTGCAAAATCTGTCAAGCGAAACTGAGTTACCACAACAGCACCTCTACAATGCGGAATCATCTTAAGTGCAAACACCGAAATATAATAATTGTGAACCTAGTAATGAAGACACACAGCTGCCCATCACCACGTTACTTCAAGTAGGCGGAGATGTACCCCGAGCGAGCCGAAGACTACTCAGCTCATAGCAAAAATGATCGCAAGAGATATGCTTCCTTTAAGTTTTGTCGAGGAAGGTTTTAAGGAAGTCTTGCAGTTTCTTGAACCAGATTATGACATTCCTTCACGGAGAACCATAACAGCGAGAATAGAGCTTCATTCATTCATGAGAGTTCGGTTTCCAAACTCAAATCTACTTTGGCGACAGTAGACTTCGTGGCCATTACATCTGACAGTTGGACAGCATTAACCACAGAGTCCTATGTCACTATAACGTGCCATTTTATTGCTGACACTAAGGTGAACAGTTACGTCCTGCAAACCCGAGCAATGGAAGAGCGACACTCGGCTGCCAACCTGGCAGACTATTTGAAGACATCTGTAGAGCAATGGGGCCTGGACGGCAAAGTGGTCGCGTGCGTGCACGATAACGCAAGTAATATGATAGCCGCAAACAGAGACGTGAACTGGGAGTCTGTACCTTGTTTCGCGCACACACTTCAATTGGCCATCAATGATGGATTTAAAGCTGCAAGCATGAATAGACTAATTGGTGCATGTAGCAGACTTGTAGGACATTTCCAGCTACAAAACACGATGTAGCGTAATGTTTAAGCTTATTGTGTATAAGCTTGTTCAAAAATGACGGAAACAATAAATGTTACTGAAAAATAACGTCTGTCTCATTAAACTTAATTTAAATAAACGAATATTCGAATATTCGTTTTTTGTGAGCTCAAATATTCGAATGTGATATTTGCGGAAAACGCCCATCCCTAATATATATACATGGATCAAATCCTGCTGTCTAATGCCGTCTCTTTAAAATAATGAGCCGAATCACCAACTCTGCACTAACCGACAGCGCTAGAAAAATGTGCAACAACAGCTAAAAAGTTCAGTGTGAAACTGATTCAAACTTAGCGCCAAGAAAAGTTAGCATATCAAAATAAATCATATCATAAAAAGGAGTCATCTTTTTGTAACTAATGGCTGGCCTTCCAATAAGTAACAGAATGAATTTTGATGAACAACATACACAACAAGCCAAGGCCTGGAAAACATTGCCTTTTAGTGGTTAATTAAGTAAGCATTTTCTATCATCCAATCAACAGACTGCAGTGTTTAGTTCCACCATAGCCAAGGGTGGTATGATACGGAAATTGTGGAAAACTGTTCCATACTGACCTGGCTGTACGGTGGCGCCCCAGACTAAATTGTATTGAAATGTCTTCTTCAAGAAATACTACTCTTATGAGTCAAGAAAAGATTTTTTAAAAAGGATGTTCGTCTACCAAAACAGTTAGGCAAAGGTAAACTGAAATTTATATCTTTTGATGCCTCTTGAACATTATCTAATATTAGATTATATAAGGGCACATATCAACTGCCCTAAAGTGAGAACCAAAAGTTAAACATTGGGTTTAGAAATTGTAGAGCTGTTGCGGAAAACCCTAGAAGTCTGTCCGAGGTCATGGGAGTTTTATGGAAGCTGTTAGAGGTTGATGTTGGATGTCAAAGCAGCGGGAGAGACAGCATTCAGGGACTTGACACATATCCAAAAAAAAACTGGCCATATCTTTATTAAAGGAAGTTTGCCACGCAGGGCTGATCAAACAGGAAAGAAATCAACGTTAGGTTGCTTCAAAGACTTTAAGAGTGAAACGTGATAAAGGACTAATGGCAGGTCATTGAGGCCACTCAGACATCAGAGAGATTCTAAACAACCAAAGATCTAGATCCCAGGAAAAAAAATCTGTGATTAAATAAAGGCTACTTTCCTGTCAGAAATGTATTAGTCTAAGCTATACCCTGCACAATGTCATGTCATTTTACTTTTTATTAAACCAGGTCTGTTTTTGCTATTATTAGCTTCCATACTGGGGTTGATTTAATATATTTTTCATCAGGTTCAAGTCAGTAATAAGGCTTTTCACAAAGAATGAAGTAAGAAAAGTATGGCACTCATAAAACTAAAGCTGTATTGCTTGCTGAGACTAGAGTCTAGTGTCACTTATAAACCATGCACAGAAGCCAGGTTCTGCGCTGGGTTCTAGTTCTGGTTTGGGTACTGAGAACTAATAATAATAATAATAATAATAATAATAATAATAATGGATTAGATTTATATTGCGCTTTTCTCCCAAGAGACCAAGAGACTCAAAGCACTTACAGACCATCCATTATTCATTCATTCCACAGTCACACACTGGTGGTGGTAAGCTACATCTGTAGCCACAGCTGCCCTGGGGCAGACAGAGAACTCTCTCATGAACTGACTATGTTCTGCCGAGACCAGACAGAACACAACTTTCTACAGCTGTACGCCAACAGATTGTGTTGTTCAACACAGAACAGCCAACAACATGGCACATAATACAGATTATTTGTGAGCTTTTTTTTTTTATCCAATTTAATTTTTTGTCAGTAAGTAAGTTTGTCATTTAAATTAAGGCCTGGTAAGAAGGGTAGTTTAATGAGGCTAGAAAAAATGGCAGTTTGCAAGGAAGAATATGGTTTGACTGGGAGCCATATTTTTATCCACAATCAGGTTTTGGAAGCAAAGCCATGACAAAGTACAGCCACTGTAAAAGTGGTAATAGTAGCCTGGCCGGTCATCCTTATACTTTTCCAATTCTGTAAATAGATTTACATTTAGTCATTTAGCAGACGCTTTTATCCAAAGCGATTTACATGAAGCTTCAATTACATTTTTTTTCTACATTTAGTTGACACTTTCGTTCAAAGCGACTTACATTAAGGTTCCATTCACCAGTGTTACAGCTGGAACACCACTGGAGGAGAGGAGGGTTAAGTGTCTTGCCCAAGGACACGACAGTATGAACTGTGGGGAGCGGGAATCGAACCGCCTACCTTCCGTTTGAAGGACGACCACTGAGCCAGTGCGTGAGAATGAGTACAGGGGCTGGTGTGACCGGGGAGGAATTTGGCGGCGCCGCTGCTGGTGCTTCTTTCAGTTTACATGAAGCACACGCGTTTTTCCCACACTTTACCCAACATAAGTGAAAGAAACAGGAGGATACTAGACGCTCTGGCCGCGGTAGTGACAAAAAATTATTGAAAAGGAAAATGAAACAAATTATGACGCTTTGTGGCCACAGACATTTGTTTTTTGTTTTATATTGAATAACTCAGGAGTTGATTAATATGATAGTCCTTCTGTGCCTCAGGTTTAGTGTGATTTGGGGGCCACTGGGTACCTCCTGCTTGGCCCCTATTTTCTCTAGAAACACCTCTGTCTGGAACAAGGAACTTTTTCAGCATTTAGCCATTAGCACTAGAAGAGATTTGAATGTAGCGTTTCTTCTTCTACTGTGTTTAATCTAACAGTTTTCTTTACTTCCAGCCTCTTGAGAACTCCATTCTTTTTTTTTTGCATCTAATTCCCTTCACATTAAAAGGCAGCAGGACTCTTGTGGCTTTTTCTTGGCTTCAGCTAAGCTCTAGTTTTTCTGCCCGTGACTCCAGTGTTCAAAGCATTTGATGCCAAATCGATCTCACATGAGGAGAGGAATTCTGGTCTGGGAGGAAACAACCGCTTGTTTGCAGAGACTTTTGATGTTTTGCTAGATGGGTATTACTGTTTCAATGGCATCTTATGCATTTAGACTACATCCTGGACCTGAAATCTTGTTCTGAGCCTCAAAAGAGGGAAGCGGTCTTTGTTTAAGGCACCTGACCTAGTTTCGGTGGAGAATGTGAGCGCACGTTTGAGGCATTGTTTGTACAAGTGTGAGAAAGCGAGAGTGCCGGAGTTACAAGCATTAATGGGACAGAATATGTGTGTGTGGTGTGTGCCATGTGTTGTCCAGCTGTGGGAAAAAGGGGCACAATGTGAATACAGCCATCTTTCTCCTGGCTTTTCTTTTTTGGGAAGATCTACAGGCGCCTGGTTTATAAAAAGAAGGTCACGTTTTGGTCTGAGAAACTGAGCTAATTACAGCTGTAACTCACTGTGGCTTTTAAATATCTGCAGAGCCTCAAAGGTAAAGGATTAGGTGAGGGATTTATAACACAGACTGCCTTTTATTTAACATGGTTACAGTATTACTTAGTTTAAATTAAACTCAAGAAGCCAAAACATGTAGCGGTTATGTTTAATGTAGAAATCTAAACTGTGCTTTTATTGTGCCTCCTGCAACAGGCCATATATTGGTCATTACGTAAAAAACATGAATGCAAGTGGACAAAAAAAAAACCTGTTAACCAAAACAATGTCTTTTTTTTTATCATTTGGTTTGATTTGTTCAAAAAATATCAAAAAGTAATAAATTTGCTGTTGTTGCTTTCCAGGTTAATGTTTACTGAAGTTTTTAGCAATTATTAAAGCCCTCTGCGGCCTAGATCTGTGGCTGTTTAGAATCTCTCTGGTGTTTGAGTGGCCTCAGTGACCCACACCTCCTGCCTTTAGTCCTTTATCACGTTTCACTCTTGAAGTCTTTGAAGCGACCTAACGTTGATTTCTTTCCTGTTTGATCAGCCCTGCGTGACAAACTTCTTTTAATGAAGATATGGCTAGTTTTTTTGGGAAATGTGTCAAGTCCCTGAATGAACTCTACTGGGCAAACTCATATCTGGAGTGGCCTGGAGCTGAACTAGAGAAGAATTAGTGGATATTGACTCGGTAAACAAGCAGGACTTTATTACAGTTAAGCCCACAGTGGGTTTAATTCAGCACATTTCACAGTCTGATATAAAAGCACAGATCCTCTGGGAAGGTCTCAGACACACGATGAGAGGTTTATTTAACTGTTCTCAAGTGAACTCGGTTTGGATATTAAGAAACGTTATTAAAACAAGCTTGAAAGACCAAAGACAGAAAATCTTATAAATGTCTGATTTTCTGTTTTTCTTTGAGCTATAATATTTCAGTAAAAGAAAAACATTGTCTGTCTGTATATCATAACAGTACCTGTAAAAGTAATCATGACATTATTTTCTTCTCACCAAATCCACCTGTGGCCATGAGTGGTATCATGTGAGGAACAGGAAGTTACGTTGTGAATGTGGGATTAAGGAGGGAAACTGAAAAACACTTCTTTTGACTTATTGCTACTTCAGCTAAATGAGGACAACTGCTTATTGGATTAATATGGCGTTGTTTTTTGTTCCTCTAACATGGTTAAGCCAGTAGGTCGTGAGCACAGGTTCATGAATAATTAATTATTAGTGATTATTAGTGAGTATTATTCTTAATCGTATTTTATGGACTGTAATACAAAAGAATAGGGAGCGTAAATGTAGTTTATATTACTAAAAAAAGCTTTTTTTCATTAACAGAAAATGTATTTTTTTCATTTTCAATTAATGTGACCCTGTATTGACGCCATACAAGTCAAAGGTGAGGTTTGGGTTTTTGACACAGAGTCGGAACAGGACACAGCTCGCGCTAAACTCATGCGTCTATCGTTATCACTCTTAGCTCCAGTGAGCCATGACACAACAGAGACTACATGTGAAGTAATATGGAATAGCAGCTGTTTACTGTTTTTGATGTGTTTATGAATGTTTAAACAATGTCTGTGGTTTGCCCTCTCTCTGTTCACAGTGAGCTGGCTGCAGTGTAGCAGCAGAACGGTGCGCTACTTATTAACGTCACAAGTATTTAAATATCGATACCTAAAAAACGCAATGTTATATTTCAGTACCATTGTATTGCAATACCTTTGAAGTATCAATACACCACGCAACACTAGACAGGAGTCTCTGTAGGATTTTCCTCCAGCTTCTTACATCACCACACATCAGGATTTACTTTCTTTTTATGCTAATTATTGGGAATATGTCCAGGTTTTGAAAGTCTGCGTTATATTCCAACGGAAACACAACTTTTCTTGCACTTGTGTGACGTCAGTGTTGACATAGCAGGCACCACTCTCCTGGACACAGCACAGTGTAAACTCAAACCTCTTCAAGGGTTTATTGTGCGAATCTGTGCCATACTGACCTAACCGTATAGTACCATATATTTGGAAACTTGTATGGTACTTTTGGAAACTTTTGCTGCCGTTTGTGTTTTGAAGCTTGAACCCACCTTGGACACAGAAATTTGATTTAATGACCACACTTATATTGTTTAGAGTTTATATAGTATATGTGTTAGCGTATTAACTAACGCAGCAATCTGAGAGAGAGGACTAGAGATAAACATGTTCTGTTATGTTCCTGTTAGGTAAAAAGACAGTAAAAGTATTGACTGTAACAGTGGCAGTTAATGGACATTAGATTGACTTTTATTTCAGTACTGCATTTAAAAAATCAATATGCTGCTTTAAATCAGATCAATAAGTTTTTATCTGAGAGTATTTGAAAGCTTGATACAAGTGCTGAGAGGAGAAGTGCACTGAGATAACCAGCGCATCGCGTGAGAAGTGGCTAATGAGTGGAAATGAGTGTTTGGTTGTGCTTCTCCTTCGTTTGGGTTTTATAGTTGTGTTTTAATTGTGAGAGGTTTTCCTGGAAGCTGCTGTCCAGGTTCCCAACATCTGATAAAGCCCTTCCTGAAGTGATCAGATCCCTGCAGAGACGGACTTTACTGAGAGTTGCAGACACAGTTACTGTTATGTCATAGTCTGCCTCCTAAAACATTACTGCCACATACTTCTGTTGACTTTATGTAAATACTGTATCATTTCTGAGCTAAAGGTAAAGCAATAATGGCATCCTTCTTGCAAGTATCTCCATAAAACTATTTGTTGATTGTGAGCCAGGTGTTTTTCTGTTACGGTCTATTTATGCGTCTGCAAGTGAAGTGCAGATAAATCCCTGTAATGTTTATGATTTACATAACATCCAAATTCCTCTTTCCATCAAATAAAAAGTGAATTTGAAATATTGGAAAAAGAAAAAAGTTACGTTACGTTGTTTTTTCTGATATCAGTGACTTTTACTTAAAGTTGGATTTTGTTGCCTGATGAAGATGAGAGGTTTTTAGGAGCTTTGGATACAAAATCTGAATCAAATTAGTTTCTGGAAATGCAACTATTGTAACTACGTATAGGTGACCAAAGCCATTGGTACAACATGACTTATTCTACAGTTTATTTCATCAGGGTCATAGAAACTGCAGAGAATCTCAACCAATTCAAATGGATTTTATTGATATCTTTCAAAGTTGTGAATGTTGAATTTTATTTCATTGCACTTTTTGTGATTGGAGAGACTGTAGTATTACTGTTTGCATTTGACGCAATAATTTCTTTCTTTCATCAAGTCTAAGGGATGTGAAATATTCCGTCCCAGCTCAGAAGGATTCTTCAATAGTTTTCAGATATACAATTATTAATTAAGAATGTGATCAGCTGGAAACCATGACAAGAATTTCTAGTAATTAGTGTTGGACCCATACCATGTAATGAACCCAGGAACAACTGACTTCTTTAAACAACACACTAATGCAATTGTACCACAAATTACGAGCTTAAACTGACAAATGTGAGTTTAAATTTTTCCAGGATTTTTCCAAACCATGAGCAGAACAAAAGACAAAATGTACATCCAAAAATGAAATAGTAAAACGTGTCCTTGTACAATTTGTGTTAGTCTTCACAAACAGCTCTTGAGTTCATCTGACTGAGGAGTTTTTACACAGTCGTTTATTTTTTGTCACAAGTCACATGAATTGAGTTTTTCGTGTCAGAGATCTGAGAAGTGTGTCGGCTTGTGGCGCGAGGTTTAGAGACTACAGTAAACTAGTGTTCTAAGGCAATCTAAACTGCACACAATGAGTGAATATTGGTCTGTCTATCATCAATTGTATTGTGTCCAAGTCTCAGGTGGTCGTTGGCGACTGGTGACGGTGGACTCCATGGCGCTGGATTAAGTGTGACTCCTGAGCAGATATGATTAGTGTTGTTTGGTGTCCAGATGCTGCAGGTTCCTTGGTGTCTGGGCTTTAAACAGCCCCCGTCTCTTATGGCTCATTGTTGGTGTGGTCACGTACTGTGTGTTTAGACTGCTCATGCTTCAGGTCTAGTTAAGGATTACAGGATTAAACCTTTACCGGCAGTAGTTAGAATTTCTAAGCTGTTTAAGTTCAGCCGCTCCTCTAAACTTAACCAAAACATCCATGCGGCCTAAACTTATCTTATCTTATCACTTTATCAGTCAACTTTAGTAATGCAACATTGGTCTGGTTTAATAACCTAGTTCCTTCTTCAACCTGTCTTTAGTTTACAGAAGAACAGCCCAGAATCTAAAAACACATGCTTTTAAAAGTGTCTAAAAAGACACTAGCCACTGTCCCACAAAGAGGGAGGACTTCCCAGTGCTTGTCATGTTTCTCCTCAACAAAAAGCCAGAAAATGTGGAAAAGCCGGTATGTGGTATGGTGACCAGCTGTTAGAAATCATGACAAAATTTTTATCCACTTACAACAAGTAAAACCCAACATTGGCAAGGGTAAAAGGGCCTTTAGGTGCTAGCTTGTGCTAATGCTAACAGTAGTTTATGCTTGCCTGTCCTCAGGTCAGAGATACACAGAAAGAAACAAACATGAGAAAGCTCATTTAATGGTGCATTCATAAAGTCCTCAGATGATCCGCGTTTCCAAGAAACATTATATTCATGTGCTTTAATCTGGGTGATTAAAGCACATGACTGGTGACTGTTAACTCAGCAACATTTTATAGTAATCCTAAATTGTAAATTGTGTTTAGGCAAAGAGTCAGTGTGTACACTAATGAAATCACTTTTGTCCATGTTGAGTACGACATGAGACCCAGTGGGAAGGTCATGCAACAAATTTGGACCCATGGTATTTTTCCATTTTCAGCAGGCTTTTATGTGCATTTAGAAAAAATAGGAAAAAATTACCAGGTTTCTGAGACGAACATTAATGCAGTATTATTACTGCTAAATATGAAGACATTTATGTCTATTTATGTCACATATATGATACGTTAGAGCTTATTCTATTTTGTGGTATGTCCCATATATTCTTGATCTTACCAACCTGTACACACTTTGCCTAAAAAAACGTAGCTGTACGTTTGTAGTCTTGTTTGGCAGTATACAAAATCCCACAAATCCTAATTTAAAGTCCTCAGACAGTAGAAGTGGAATCAACACATTACTGTTTATTTTCTCAACACAGTTTCTTTTACTATTCTACTAATCTTTCTTCACTTTGTCCTTGCTTTCGTCCTTGTCTGCTCTGATATTAATGATATGGTAATAAAGCCCCAAGTCAAGGTCTAGACAAATCTGTCCAAATAAAGGAATACGATAGTGGACTTATAGCCCAAACAGAGACAAAGCTCCTCTGGTGTTTTCTAAGTTTGTTTCCATTTCAGCTTGAAACTAAAAAATAACAATTCCTCACAGCCTGGGACTGAGAGTGCGTGTGCTATAATAACACTAGCTTTGAAAGACAGGGCTGGTTTAATAATGAAAAAATAATAAATGGTAAAAATTTGTGAGCTTTTAGAATTTTTAGAAGTGAAGGTCATGAGCCAAAACAAACACCCTTTTTAAAGCCAGACCTTGTGTAATTGACAAATATAGACGCACCATGTTCTGTGCCTCTGATTGGCCGTCTCTCACAAAAGCCAAAAACCGGGCAGAATTCGAGCACAGCAGCACAGTTGCACTCTGATGACAGCAGCAACAAAACGACCAATCTGCAAGCTGTTGAAATTCCTCCTGGTTCCTTGTGGCTGCTCCACAGGTGTCGGGTTACAGCGGCGTTTTCCAGCCAAATGTAGAGAGAAAAGGGCGCACAGCAGAGAATGTAAATGCTTTTAAAACGGACTGGGTTTTGATTGTTGTGGGGAGCACATTATGGTCTCTAATTGAGCTGTTGGGTTTTAATGGCTGTAATAAGAAATGCAGAAGTGGATTATGGGAGCAGTAGATACAGCTAAACATGTAAGAAAGCGATTTCTAACAACGGTGTGAATAGTTTTCAACCAGATGTTTAAATGCTACTGAGCCGCAGCCACTGGAAACTCTCAGATTTAATGAGTATCTGTCTTCCTGTGCAAGTCCCTTAATTATCATAACTAACAAAATTAACATGTAGTCACTACAAAGATCAAGATCAAAAATGTCTGTCGCCACAGCAAAGAAGTTCACATGAGTAGCTTGGCAATTTTTTTACCCTTTCTGACGCAACCCTTTCTATTTTTCCCGGTCTTGGGACTGGCACAGACTGTGACTGTGGCTGGAGTTGCTCCCCAGGGAATACACCCACACACCCAAACCAGGTGCACTAACCTGTCCACCAGTGAGGAGGGTTTTCACAAAATAAGCCATCAGCGCCATGCAGCATGTATTTGTTTATTAATAAAACACAGAAATCTGAGACTTGGTGCTTTTTTGACATTTATACATAAATTACAAGTACAACACTCAGGTGAGTGTGCTAATCTTTCAAACTGATACACCTGGGTGCAGCACGGAGCAGGTGAGATGAACAGAAGGCTGACCAAAAATATATTGTATATGCGGCTAGTTAAAAGTTGGGAAATATCAGAACTCTTTGTTTAAAAAAAAAAAAATTAAAATAGAAACAAAAACAGTGCTGAGTTTCAGAACTTTTGAATTAGCCGTAAAAAATAACATAAAATGGTTGAAATAAAGCCCTTTTTTTGCTTTTATAGACAATACATGAAGCACCTTACAACCATTTTAAATTTAAAAGAAGTGTCTGTTTTAATTAACACAAGTTGTATATTGAATTTAATCAGGTAATATCTTGCCTATACTGTATATGCAAATGCACCAACACTGCCAACGTCAGGGGGACAGGAAGAAGCACAGGGTAAATGAATGCCTTTGATAAAACTGACCAGGGACACCACTTGTGAGCTTGGTGTGGCATTTAATTAAGTAAAAAAGTCTGGTTTACTAAATACTAGTAAACCAGACTTTTGTTTTTTGCTTCAAACTTTAGGAACAACATTATAAGCTTGAGTATAAACTGATAAATCAACAGTTTCTGATCATGAGACTGGCTGTATCTAGACCCAAAACTAGTCCAGGCTGCAGCAAAACGATGAGCGCTGTGTCTGATGTTGCACTGAGACTATTTTTAGTGGAGACGGACGCCGGGCCCAGACTGTTTTGGCTGCAGTCTGTAATTAGAGAGCAGGAACCCTTTGGTAAAGGATGTGTCACTGTCAACGCCTCACCGTTTGAAACAATGCACTTTACACTCATCTGTCAGTGCCACTTTCATTTTTTTTAAGTCAGTCATAGTAGATCAAATTTGCATGCCAACAGCCGGTTAACAATTATCTGTTTAAACAGAACAAACTATTCTGTCGTCTTGTTACATAGTGAGCTAGATACATAGTACATAGTGAAGTAACACAATGAGCATCTAAAGATGGAAATGAGCTCAAAAGAGAAGCTCAAGTCTCGCTGAAGTAGGACTTGACTAATCACAACAACTATCTGACCAATCCGAGCAGGCTGGGCTTAGAGGGAAGGGCTTAAAGACACATTAAAGACATCGGAGGGTTTCTCAAACTTTTTGTACACGCACAGTGTTGCAAAGTTACGTTTTTAAAGAAGATGTTAAAGCTAATTCTGTAGTGACGTTTGTAGTTGTACGCACGAGAAAGATCTGTATGGGATTGAAACATTGTCAGTCAATAAAGTGCAATATCTAGAATAAGTGTGCCGGCGTTACCTCTTTTTTTCTGAAAGCTACAGGAAAAGGAAGACAATGAAGAGCTTGGTAAAACCCTTTAAACTATTGCAACAAAACCTAAACATGTACAGGTTATTTAACAAAGACACATAGGAGTAATATTGAAAGGTGTGTAGGCCCTGGTTTTTCTAAAGACAAAAGGTGCTTGCTCATCAAGATTATTTTTGGGCAAATGGCCACCGACGAACTACATGTGTGTGCTGTCAGGGAGTGGGTAGAGAACATAAGCAAGTGGCTCGATTAGCGGCTCTGTTTGTACAAGCATTTGGGCGTCTCCAGCTCAAGGATCCAAGAAACAAGTCCTTGTAAACTGACATCTGCCCAATAAGGTTAACATATACATCCCAATGTACACATTAGGTAAAGTAGCACACACGTGGCTATATGCTAATGCAACAAAAAACACATATAAACAACATTGCATCTAAAGTGTCTTATTTAGAAAGGAGTATTCAGAAGTATGAAAATATACCATATCATAACCATACCATAAAATAACATACATATGTATTTATTGCTGTAAATGTTGAATTGTTGTCTATGTAGAATCCCAGAGCTTTTCTCAAAGTACTCATTATTCTGAGCCATGTATCAAATATGTTCCTGACGCAGCAGTTTGTCACAGCCGTCTGTTATGTCTTGGTTTATTTACTGACTCGTGATGTGGTGGAACAGGTTTCAGGGGAGGGTTTTGACAATAAACGTTATCCGGGCTGGTTTAGCTGATAATCCTGGCAGCTTGAATCTGTGTAAATCTTGCACTAGTTTATGACTAATATGCTTTTTTATTACGACATGGACTCGACGCACCTTTGCTTTCACAACGTCTGATGCAGGAAATGGCTCAGGAGTTAACTCGATGACAAGTAAAGCTTGGGTTATCACTTACAACATCACTAAGTTGTGATTGGATCTCTAAGGAGTGTCTACATTAATGCCTCTTGGCTCGCAGTGAAAGACCTACCGATCAGTAGCCATATTTAAATGGTTGAATATGCTGTTGATTCTTCTAACTATGAAATACGATTGCACATTATCTACTCTAACACAGTTCCATTAGCATTAAAAGAGTAACTTCTGCAGCACGCTACAATAATAAATAATATAGTAAATAATATAATCAGAAAAGCATTGGAGCCAATCAGAAGAAAGCAAGTGTGCATTGCATATAGCAGTGTTTTTCAAACTTTCAGGGTCACACATATTTCAAAATTCAAAAAGAATCATGATCCAACATCCTGGTCTGGTTTGTGTGTCTAAGGTTGGTCTTTTGGTGTTTTGTAGAAACTAGTATTAGTGTATATTGTTTAACAAGCTTTAACCTGCAGTTGTGTTTAAGCTTGTGATTTTTCAAAATTTTCCAATACATGCAAACCTTTGACCTATGACCTAAGCTAAACATGGAACGGTTTTTGGGCACTTTAGCATTTATTGATGAACTTTAACCTAACAAAAGCTGTAATTAAATCTGTTTGTCTTTTCTGTTTACCTTAAGAGTTTTTTTTCTTAATGTAAAAAAGATAAAGTGATATGAAAAGTGTAAATATCCAGGCCTCATTTTTACATGATCGAATCCTGGCATTTTTCCAAGGAGGTGTAGAAATGTAAAAGGTGCCACTTCATGACTGAAGCATGTGAAATACCACAAATAATACTTCAAAGAGTCTGTCTTATACATTTACTTACATAAAAGTAACAGCCCAATGGGGTTTGTATATTAAAGTCTAGAAGTAAACTAGACATCCTGCTCTTGGTGAGGTCTTGTGTCCTTAAAGTGAAAACTAGAGACAGTGGTGAGTCCCTCGTTCCTCACATTCCTTTTTCTGCTCTAAAACTATAGCCGCTGCTTCGCTTCCCTGTCAAATGGCCTTTCCCTTAAAGACTGGGCTCTTTGTTTGAGCTGTGATCCTCTGGCAGATACAACGCTAGGCAGCCGCTGATATTTGAGACGATTGTGCTGCTGAAACATTCACCCCCCTTTTCTCTCTCTTTGCGTCCAGATGTAGTCGTCATGAGACTGGCTCTGGAAGGGAAAAAAAGTGTTGTTTTTTCTTTTCCTTCAGCTCCAGCGTTCACGGGAGCACTAGCAAGGTCTGGGTGAACTTTGACCTCCCATATCACTCACAGCCTCCTGGATATTAAAGTCAGCCAATGAGGAAGCAGGAAAGCTTTTTCAAACAGACAGCAATAAACGCTGAGACCGTTACAGAAGAGAAACCGGTTTTAAACTGTTTTAATATCGCTTCAAGCTGCACTCTGTCAGCGATCTGTCAGTGGTCTGATGACAAAAAGGTTTCCTCGTGGCACAAAGCCCAAAATGAACTGCTGGAAACAGCTCTGGGCTCAGCTTCAGAAAGGTGCTTTAAGGTTTGCAGTGTTTGACCAGGACTTTTGAGGGAGACTCATTGTAAATCTAGACCTTTAATGTCAGCAGGATATATTTGATCAGTCCCATATGTTGTTGCTTAGTCTTTCCTGAGAAACTGAACAAATAATGAAAGACTTAACTAAGGCATGTCATTCCATTGGCAGCACTTTTACTGAAGAAGACCACATGCAGGAGGAGCTTCACTAAAACCAGGGCTCTCTTTGACAAAAAGACCTTAATTGATTTTGGTGTCAAGTCTGAAAATGAAATCCCTCTAGGCAACGCTTTGAATCAAAAATCTTTTGTATGCTGTGTCCATCTGCCAAATGTTGTAAGAAGCTGAGACTTAATTTTGCTACAACTAAGTAAAAGTGCTGAGTAAGTGGTAGGCTGCAATTCAACTAACAATAACACAAAAGAAACACAATAAAGTAGAGTTTGTGGTTTGGAAAAGATATGAACTGGGTCACAGTGTTGCAAAGAAAGCCTGAGGTAAGTCATTAGCATATGCTTGTTTACATAGCCATCTAGCTAACTGCAATAAAAGGATATGGTTATTTAATATAGGGTAGGGTCACAAGGGGTCCATAAGCCAGTGAACATTTGAGCTGGTTCCAAGCCCGGATAAATGGAGAAGGTTGCCTCAGGAAGGGCATCCGGCGTAAAAAAATGTCCGCCAAACTAAACAAGCAAACCACTAGATGAAGAGAACAGCCATAAGAAAGTGTTTGTTGTTATTTAATATACTGTAGCTTTTAGCGGCATTCTCTATTGTTGTCCTAAATTCCTCTCAGATATTGGCTGGCAGAAGTCTCTGGTGATCCCACTGTGAGAATGGTTGTCTTTGATTCTCTCACACTGTGCAAGCATGGCCATTTATTTAAAGCTGTAATGTGATTTAGCCAAGATTAATAAATCAGTTGTTGGTGATGGCAAAAATCCCTGTGACTTCAAATACGTACCAATAGTGAAGAGTTGACTAAATATTTTAGATTTCACATGGAATGTTAACTCAGTAAACTGGGATTATGAGGTGTACTGCAGGCTCGAGGGGGCGACAGAGAGGATTGTTCTAGTGTTTAATATAATTGAATATTGACTGTCAATTTTCAAACAGTAGTTGTGTTTCAAAGTGTACTAAGTAAGTGCGGTAAGTAACAAGTTACCTTTAGTTAGCTTAAGAATTTCTATGGCTATTTACAAAAACAGAATTATGAAGACAGGTGCTGTATGATCTCATGCAGGTGTGTTTTGCTAATGTCATGTGACAAAAAACTATGGATAGAGATATACAGGCGACAAAAAAACATATATTTATTCAATGATAGGGTAGCACTGTGACTCTATCTTTATCTTAGTGGAATGATTAGGCTATACCTCAATAAAGTAAGAGTTTGTGAATAAAATACATCTGAGACTAATCCGGTCAGCTCTCATCACTCAGAGTGAGTCCACACTTCCAATCAGTGAGAAACGGACCAACAGGAAGGCCAAGCTGAACTTTATCACTTAAACGTTCAACAAGCGTCTGCTCTGGCGGGACGCAGATTCAGATGCTGCTATTATTAGCTTTACGAGGCAGTTTTTTCTTAGGAGCAAACCAGAAAAGAGGTGCGGAAATGCCAGAAATCCACTGGGACGCTCTCGCACTACTTTCATGTTACACTGTAAGAGCGGCTTGCACCACACAATGTCAGTTGAGAATATGCAGAGCAGGGGCTGTTTAGAGCAATTTAATTATTCTAAATCTCCAGAAAATGTAGCTAGATGTAACCTTATTAAACTGTAGCATCCCACAAGAAGAATATAAATGACAAAAAATGTACAGCAGGTTTTAGTGCATAATAAGAAACAGCCAGAGGTGATTCTAGTGATATCGGGGGCATGAATCAAAATGTACATGGGGGCCCAACACAACACTTCATGTATATTATAATGTTTATACTAACAAAGGTTTTATTTTGTACAAGTTATTTTTACTAATTGCTGTAGGCAATTTTGAGGACGAAATTACAGCACGGCTTAGTCTCTGTGATGTTGTGTGTTGTGTTCTGTCTTTGTTCTTCTCCAAACAAATAAAGTTGGAAACTGAAAAAAGTTAAGTAAGATTATGGAAGAAGTAGATAAACATGACAGCCTTCTTTGTAGAGCCAACTTTTCCAAAGCCATATTCAGAAAATGCAATAAGGGGCACCCAGCATGCATGATATTAGCAAAACAAGATGCTATAACTATGTTATTTACTACAATGACAATATGATATTTCCATTCCCCCATTGTCATTGTAAACCATTGTAAAGATTTTAAGACTAACTTTGGTCATATGATTAAAGACTATTGTTATTATTTTGCCTTTTATTTTTAAATAAAAAGGCAAATGATAACATTTCTTTCTTTATGGTTTTTATCCCAATTAATCATTCACACAAAACCACAAAGTGCAGGCACATGATCGATGTCAGAATAAAAGTGCTGTTAACTTGAGATGTTTATCCAGCTCCTCGTTCTATTGGATGGTAGTGTCTCCACATAATCTGCATGGTCGAGGACATTTATAATAAAGAACTGCAATGGTAGTACGGTAGACTGTAGGTCTTTCAAAAGTTGAGCACATGACTACAGCGATAAAAAAAAAAGTGAAGTAGTTTAAAGACTTTGTGGCATCCTCTAATGAGCAGAAACAGCAGCACACGATCCAAACTCAGAGTGTGAATGAAGCCTCCACTTACCTCTGTGAAGAAATTATCCATCGCCTCGTTATTGTAATCCCAGGGGATTCAGAGTCCACTCAGAGCCACTCATGTGTTGCTACTGACAATCCACCAAAACAGAGGAGAGTTTAGGAGTACAGTAGATAACACAGTGGACGTCCAGTTTACGCACGGCGTGCAGTCCGTCAGAGCAGATACAGTAGAAACCCTTTTGTTTCATGGGCTTCTCCTCCACAGAAAACAAAAACTTCAAATCCCAAGTAGAGTAAACCCCAAGACGTGAAGGTTTCCAAAGCGCACCACGTCCTTCCCGTGTCCTTTCTGCTTTCCCGGAGTCTGTTCAGCTGTGCTCTGTTTGTGTTCCAGCACTTTTTGAGTTGTTTTTGGGAGAAACGTGCCGCCAGTGTGAAGCAGCGGCCGGCGAAGCAGGAGCGCAGTCTGCCCCAGTCACTCAGAGCGGAGCGCGTACACTCACGAGCACGGAGCCACACACGGCGTAAACACATGCTCCGCCCTACGGCTACAAGCCACTCCCCCTTCACGCTTTTGCCACGATGCTCCCGCCTCACGTGCTCCTCCTGCCGTCTGCGTGCGTCCACGTCTCAGCCAGAACACTTTGTGTGTGCTGCTTAAATGGTTTTGTCCAATTTATGATATAAATGAATAAAATATTCTAGTTTAAATATTTTAATCTCATTTCCTATTGGGGCGAGAGACAAAGGGCATTTTGATTATTTTGTTAATTGTAAGTCATCTAGTTAATTGACAATAAAACATTTGAATGTCAATGTCTGACTCAAACATTCTCGGCCGACTCTGTTCTATCTATGAAGAGTCTGCATGTCCTCCATGTGTTACCGTGTTTTTCTCTCCGGGTACTCCGGCTTCCTCCCACCATCTAAAGACATGCATGTATAAGGTTAATTGGCAACTCTAAAGTGTCCCTAGTGAATGAATGTGAGAGTGAATGGTTGTCTGTTACTGTCTGTCTCTAAATGTTAGCCCTGCGACTAACTGGCCTTTGTCCAGGGTGTACTCAGGCCCAAAGCTGCTGGGATAGGCTCAAGAAATGACCAAAAGTACATTTCAACATTTAAACCTGCTGTAACCGAAACTGAAATGCCAAGAGTGTTATTTCAACACCCTACAATCTTAAAAACCTTTTTAACACATGTGTTATATTTAATCTTTTTTCCACACTTAGAGCAGTTTTTTATTTTATTTTAATATGGACTGTGCACATTAATGAAAATCTATTCAAACAACAATAGACAGGAGTATAGCAACAATGCTAATTTGCATCTGCAGTCACTTGGCAGGTGACACAAAAATATAGGGCAGGCCAATAGATAACAATAAGAGAACATCACAAGACAGGTCGGGTCAGGACAGGCAAGATACATTAACAAAAGTGGTATAAAGTGAAAGAAAGAAAAGTGAAACCATTCTGTACCACTTCAGGGACACTTTAGATTATATTAGGGTGGTCTACTTTCCAAACGGGTGGAGCCAAAACTAGCATTTATTATCAACAGCTGTTTACAGTTTTAGATATGGTCATTGTCGTTCAGCATTTTGATTGTCTATATGGTATTAAACACAAGCAGAACTTATGACATTAAATAGTGAGTAGGAATGTAGGGAAGAGGCATTGAGAATAAACAGGAAACAGTCGAATGTTTAGTTATACAGCTAAACTTGCAGCCGCTCACATCAGAACACATCAGGATTTGCTTTCTTTTTTCAAGTCATTATTGTCAATGCATTCACATTTTGAAAGTCAGTTTCAAATACCTCACATAGAAACAGAACTTTTGGACCTTGCACAGTGGAAACACACGCCTCTTTAGGGGGTTACCTGAACCAAGCACTGCCGCACTGAGTTGACCTGTAGCGTACTAACACCGTTCATCTGTATACCACAGGATTTGGCTTGTTCTTAATAATGACAACTTCTTCAGTATTATAGCCCTTCATTGCATAATTGACCACATTTACTACATTTACTACTAAAGCAGTGGATTGATGGCAGCGTGAAGGTCATCTGTAGATGAGATTCTTCCCACTTACAGTATGTCCAATCACAGGATTTCTGTTTATAATAGTTTTTCATTTGCTGTTTTTACAATTTTGGGTTTCTCCAGTAATCTTGTAATTTTTCTCTTATTTGTTAAGTGTGCCTTACAAATAATGGAGTTGTGGCTGGAAACAAAGTACTGTGGAGCAATGTATTAATAATCACTAAAGAATTAGTCATGAGAGAGTCGGGAAAAAGACGAGAGCCCTGATGGCATTAGGTCAGTTTAGCAATGACTGCATATTGCACAGGCTTTATTAAAAGTGTCAATGTTCCTTGATGATCTTTACAAACTATGTTATATTACTGGAAATAATAAAGGAAATAAAAAAACTGTTATTGCTTTTTTATATCAACAGGCCCTTAGTTTATTGACAATGAGAGAAAAATACAATCTGGTCAAATGACACAGAGAAGACTTATAATAAAGTCAGCCAAGATTTTAGAGATGGTCAAGAAACACCAAAGGCCTGGGCAGAATAAATTTGATTGGCGTTGAAGAGGTTAATGTTCAGCGTGTGGAGGTTGGTGGTAAACAGGCAGAGACTTGTGAAGGTTAGTATCACTCGGCTCACCTACAGGTGATTTCCCATCAGCCCCTGGGACCAAGCCCATAGTGATTCCTGACACGCAGTCATCAGGGCGGAGGCATAGTTAACCCTTGCTAATGCCAAATGATAGGTCAAAGGTCATTGAGACAACAAGAGAGAATGAGAGACCAGTCCAGGTTGTTCTCCTAAGACCCTCACCTGTGTCATATCTGCCACACTGACTGCATTAGGGATTGTTTCCAAATTTACTTTAAATTGTACAAAGAAAAAGAGTAAACTGCAATTTTGTATAACTTAATGTAAGATATGCCAAGAACCTAATTAAGGACTTGATGATGTACAGTTTTGTGACCAGGAAGTTACAGTTACAGTGGCCTAGAGGTATACAAAAAATAGTTTTGCGCTTTAGGGAAGAAAAACACATCCTGTTGTTCATCTGAAGTTGCATTTAACACAGGCTAAGTAAAGTTTAGTTCCACCTGTAGTTTGTAAGATATGTGTCTTCGTCCAAAATATAAATGTATCAGTCTTGATACAAGCTCAAAACGTTTTTTTTTCTTGATTTGCTCTGTACAGAACACATGCCCATGTGTTCTGTACAGTCTGACTAAACTGTTTAGCTCTAGCAAGAATAACATTATCTATTTGCATTGGCTGAAATTAAAGAAAGTGAAAAAGATTTATATTTTTTATCGCAAATGGCTGAGGGTATGATGTACTTGGTGCAAGTAATTAAACTAACCTCTAATTGTAACAAAGGTAAAGTTTGGGCAACCCTTGCACTTTGTTTGAACCAGAAATGATTTTCTGTGTGCCATCTTTACTGCTGTCCCAAATCTCTTAATGCTGCTCTAAAGAGTGAGAAGCAAGGAAAGGAGACTTCTGTGAGGAGTCATGAGCTGGCATTGAGCTTTTCCAGAATCCTTTGCTGATCCAAAGCCATCCTTTGCTGGCTTTGACCTCTCGACTGTTGAACACATGGGAAACTTGGATTGTAAGGCCTCAAAACCAGTTAGAGGCATGACTCACAAATTTTTGGCCTGGGGTGATCCACTACACTACTGTGGACAGAAGAGGACATACACCTTAAGACCAATGCCTTACAGCATTCAGCATTTTGGGGGAATTTGAAGAATCAATTTAAAATCAATGGTTTAAATAATGATTGTTGTTGGAGGATTTAAAATAATAATTGAAAATTTCAATATCATTGTCAAAAACTGTAACTCTTGTAGACTGCTCTCTGTTTGCAGAGGCCATTGCAAGCCCGATACATAGGGGCCCCATCTCTCAAGTTCTAGGACTGAAAGGACCTGCTGCTAACAATCTCCCTGTAGTTTAAACCCTCAGCTACAATCACATTACTCTTGGACAATATAAACCAACCATATTATCTAAACCATTTAATATAGTCCAGACAAATACAAACCTCCAGAGTTTAATTTAAACATTGCTTTTGAGTTATCCCTCATTGTGAAAGTATGACTATGTGATTTTTTTAGAGAGCTGGGGTTAAAAGCAGTATCTAGTTTCTTTAGTGTTCTTTTCCCAAACAGGAAGAGGAAGACAAACATTTCCTCTGGCCATTTCAGAGCAAAGATATTAGATAAGTTTACAAGGAAAGGCTTCTTCAGTGTCAGTGGCCAAAGTAGACTTCCTCTGCCGGCATCACACTGCGCTGCATGAAAAATGTCCAACTCAAGGAATTAATATTTGACTCAAGACATGAAATCCTCTGAGCTGAACTAACATGGTGGAAATAAATAAATGTAATCTGCATGTTCTCCCCGTGCTCCTGTGGGTTCTGTCTGCGGCTTCCTCTTACTGGGCAAACACATACATGTGCAGGTACATTTGTGAATCTAAATGAACCATAGGTAATGAATATGATGTCACAGTCATTACATGCAAGAGATAATACCTTTACTGTGATACCAAATTAACAACCTGGCGTTTCCTGGAGCAGTGCTGATCAACTCTGAAGCATCAGTACAAATTTATATTATCAGTACACAGGTTTACCAAGAACAAAAACAAAATTATTTGCCATTTTTGTTCTACTCATTCATAAAAAGCAGCCAATGGTTTTCTAGAAAGGGGCTGCTACATTTTTTTTAAGAAATATTTTGTTTTGATCAGACAGGTTATTCTATTGTCTGATTTTGTTTTGAACCAAAATATTTCTTAAAATCTTTTGAAGCTGAAGACAAAATGAACTTATATCAAAAACTGTTACATTGTTTTTGTTTTTGTCATTGAGCATGCAGTCTTCACAGTCTACACAATGCCAGAGCTAGTGCTGCAACTAAATAAAACAATATCTTCTTGCTCAGACCCAAAGTTTATGTTTTTGTGGAGTAAAAACAGCAACTGATATTGTAACGACCAATAAGGTAATACCTGCCAATAACTGTTACGAGTAGCACAGGACTCAAACGCTCAACACAGAGAGGGTTCAGAACAAACTTTATTAATACTAGTGAATAGCAGACAGCAGAGAATCAAGACTGGAGCTGGAGCGTAGGATTAGAGCTGGAACTGAAGCACCGGACCGGATATACATACATTGTATATATATACACTGTGTGTGTGTATATATATATATATACAGTGCCTTGCGAAAGTATTCGGCCCCCTTGAACTTTGCGATCTTTTGCCACATTTCAGGCTTCAAACATAAAGATATGAGACTGTAATTTTTTGTGAAGAATCAACAACAAGTGGGACAAGAAAACCTCAGGGAGAAACCTCAGGGAGAACCACAGAAGGAGGGATCCACTCCCAGGACAGACAGGCCGTGCAGGAATGTGTCCAGGACAGTTGAAAAATACATAGAAATACACAAACATTTTCACAAATAAAAACATTTATATTGGCAGTGTCCAGTGTCCACTCTGAGTGTAATAGTGGATGGACTGCAGCCAACATCAAGGATAATGACAGATGGGGTGGGGGTCCTCACACTGGAGTACAGTCCAGGGGTGGGGGGTGGGGGGTACACATCACCCATCAGGTCAGAGGTTTGCGTCCAGCCTAGGAGGAGGTAGAAAAGAAAAAAAAGTGCTAAATACTACTGTAATAGGCAGATGTAATAATAATGAGCGGTTGAGTGTGTACCTACAGCTACAACCAGTGTGAGCGTGTACCTACAGCTACAACCAGTTTAAACGTGTACCTACAGCTACAACCAGTGTGAGTGTGTACCTACAGCTACAGTCAGTGTGAGTGTGTACCTACAGCGACAACCAGTTTAAACGTGTACCTACAGCTACAACCAGTGTGAGTGTGTACCTACAGCTACAGTCAGTGTGGCGTGTACCTACACCAGTGTGAGTGTGTACCTACAGCTACAGTCAGTGTGAGCGTGTACCTACAGCGACAACCAGTGTGAGTGTGTACCTACAGCTACAGTCAGTGTGAGCGTGTACCTACAGCTACAGCCAGTGTGAGTGTGTACCTACAGCTACAACCAGTGTGAGTGTGTACCTACAGTTACAGCCAGTGTGAGTGTGTACCTACAGCTACAACCAGTGTGAGTGTGTACCTACAGCGACAACCAGTGTGAGTGTGTACCTACAGCTACAGTCAGTGTGAGCGTGTACCTACAGCGACAGCCAGTGTGAGTGTGTACCTACAGCTACAGTCAGTGTGAGCGTGTACCTACAGCTACAGCCAGTGTGGCGTGTACCTACAGCTACAGTCAGTGTGGCGTGTACCTACAGCTACAGTCAGTGTGGCGTGTACCTACAGCTACAGTCAGTGTGGCGTGTACCTACAGCTACAGCCAGTGTGAGCGTGTACCTACAGCTACAGTCAGTGTGGCGTGTACCTACAGCTACAGTCAGTGTGAGCGTGTACCTACAGCTACAGTCAGTGTGAGCGTGTACCTACAGCTACAGTCAGTGTGAGCGTGTACCTACAGCTACAGTCAGTGTGAGCGTGTACCTACAGCTACAACCAGTGTGAGTGTGTACCTACAGCTACAACCAGTGTGAGTGTGTACCTACAGCTACAGCCAGTGTGAGTGTGTACCTACAGCTACAACCAGTGTGAGTGTGTACCTACAGCGACAACCAGTGTGAGTGTGTACCTACAGCTACAGTCAGTGTGAGCGTGTACCTACAGCGACAGCCAGTGTGAGTGTGTACCTACAGCTACAGTCAGTGTGAGCGTGTACCTACAGCTACAGCCAGTGTGAGCGTGTACCTACAGCTACAGCCAGTGTGAGCGTGTACCTACAGCTATAACCAGTGTGAGCGTGTACCTACAGCTACAACCAGTGTGAGCGTGTACCTACAGCTACAACCAGTGTGAGCGTGTACCTACAGCTACAACCAGTGTGAGTGTGTACCTACAACTACAACCAGTGTGAGTGTGTACCTACAGCGACAACCAGTGTGAGTGTGTACCTACAGCTACAACCAGTGTGAGTGTGTACCTACAGCGACAACCAGTGTGAGTGTGTACCTACAGGTACAACCAGTGTGAGTGTGTACCTACAGTTACAACCAGTGTGAGTGTGTACCTACAGTTACAGCCAGTGTGAGTGTGTACCTACAGTTACAGCCAGTGTGAGTGTGTACCTACAGCTACAGCCAGTGTGAGTGTGTACCTACAACTACAACCAGTGTGAGTGTGTACCTACAGCTACAGCCAGTGTGAGTGTGTACCTACAACTACAACCAGTGTGAGTGTGTACCTACAGTTACAGCCAGTGTGAGTGTGTACCTACAGATGTAACCAGTGTGAGTGTGTACCTACAGCTACAACCAGTGTGAGTGTGTACCTACAGCTACAACCAGTGTGAGTGTGTACCTACAGCTACAACCAGTTTAAACGTGTACCTACAGCTACAACCAGTGTGAGTGTGTACCTACAGCTACAACCAGTGTGGCGTGTACCTACAGCTACAGCCAGTGTGAGTGTGTACCTACAGCTACAACCAGTGTGAGTGTGTACCTACAGCTACAACCAGTGTGAGTGTGTACCTACAGCTACAACCAGTGTGAGTGTGTACCTACAGCTACAACCAGTTTAAACGTGTACCTACAGCTACAACCAGTGTGAGTGTGTACCTACAGCTACAACCAGTGTGAGTGTGTACCTACAGCTACAGCCAGTGTGAGTGTGTACCTACAGCTACAACCAGTGTGAGTGTGTACCTACAGCTACAACCAGTGTGAGTGTGTACCTACAGCTACAGCCAGTGTGAGTGTGTACCTACAGTTACAACCAGTGTGAGTGTGTACCTACAGTTACAGCCAGTGTGAGTGTGTACCTACAGTTACAGCCAGTGTGAGTGTGTACCTACAGCTACAGCCAGTGTGAGTGTGTACCTACAGCTACAGCCAGTGTGAGTGTGTACCTACAACTACAACCAGTGTGAGTGTGTACCTACAGCTACAGCCAGTGTGAGTGTGTACCTACAACTACAACCAGTGTGAGTGTGTACCTACAGTTACAGCCAGTGTGAGTGTGTACCTACAGATGTAACCAGTGTGAGTGTGTACCTACAGCTACAACCAGTGTGAGTGTGTACCTACAGCTACAAACAGTGTGAGTGTGTACCTACAGCTACAACCAGTTTAAACGTGTACCTACAGCTACAACCAGTGTGAGTGTGTACCTACAGCTACAACCAGTGTGAGTGTGTACCTACAGCTACAACCAGTTTAAACGTGTACCTACAGCTACAACCAGTGTGAGCGTGTACCTACAGCTACAGCCAGTGTGAGTGTGTACCTACAGCTACAACCAGTGTGAGTGTGTACCTACAGCTACAACCAGTGTGAGTGTGTACCTACAGCTACAACCAGTGTGAGTGTGTACCTACAGCTACAACCAGTTTAAACGTGTACCTACAGCTACAACCAGTGTGAGTGTGTACCTACAGCTACAACCAGTGTGAGTGTGTACCTACAGCTGCCAGTGTGAGTGTGTACCTACAGCTACAACCAGTGTGAGTGTGTACCTACAGCTACAACCAGTGTGAGTGTGTACCTACAGCTACAACCAGTGTGAGTGTGTACCTACAGCTACAACCAGTGTGAGTGTGTACCTACAGCTACAACCAGTGTGAGTGTGTACCTACAGCTACAACCAGTTTAAACGTGTACCTACAGCTACAACCAGTGTGAGTGTGTACCTACAGCTACAACCAGTGTGAGTGTGTACCTACAGCTACAGCCAGTGTGAGTGTGTACCTACAGCTACAACCAGTGTGAGTGTGTACCTACAGCTACAACCAGTGTGAGTGTGTACCTACAGCTACAGCCAGTGTGAGTGTGTACCTACAGCTACAACCAGTGTGAGTGTGTACCTACAGCTACAACCAGTTTAAACGTGTACCTACAGCTACAACCAGTGTGAGTGTGTACCTACAGCTACAACCAGTGTGAGTGTGTACCTACAGCTACAACCAGTGTAAACGTGTACCTACAGCTACAACCAGTGTAAACGTATACCTATGATCAATCAGTCTCCATACGTTTGGTGAAATAAGTATGTTTTGAGTTTGCTTTTGAAAACTTCAACAGAGTCAGCTCGCCGCACTTCCGCCGGGAGCCCATTCCATAAAAATGGGGCTCTATAAGAAAAGGCTCTGTAGCCAGCAGACTTCTTCTTTACTCGAGGAAGTTGAAGGAGGCCAGCGTACTGAGAGCGAAGGGTACGAGCTGGAGTAAACCGGGTGATGAGGTCAGATAGGTAAGAGGGCGCGCGTCCACAAAGGATTTTATATGTTAACAGGAGAACTTTGAAATCAGCTCTAACATGAATAGGAAGCCAGTGTAATGAAGCCAGGACCGGAGTAATGTGATCAAACTTCCTGGTCTTTGTTAAAAGTCTGGCGGTTGTGTTTTGGACCATTTGTAGTCTGTGAGTACTTTTCCTCGGCAGTCCAGAGAATAACGCATTGCAATAGTCCAGCCTGGATGTGACAAATGCATGAATGAGAATTTCAGCATCACCTAAAGAGAGACAGGAGCGAATTTTTTAGATATTCCTCAAGTGAAAAAAGCCCAGTTTTTTCACTAATGTGCTGCTGCAGAGCTAGTGTGGTGTCAAAAATGACACCGAGGTTCCAAACCGAGCCCAAGACTTGAGGAAGAAGGACCTGTACGATGGGCTGCTTGTTTAGAACAGACCTTGTCCTTTTGAGCCTCAGCTCATAACCCTAAGAAAAACATAAACACAGATGACTTGGTAAATTGAGAGCTTTGCTAGCTTTTTTTTTTACACCACAACAAACCATCACATAAACCACATTGCTGTCGACGCTGCGCCGATCTTCCTGACAATCTCTGGTTCCATCCTTCCCTCACTTGTGAAGACCAAAAGATACTTGAACTCCTCTACTTCAGACAGTAACTGTAGATTTGATTTTTCGTGCCTCAACTCACCTGAAACAGATATCGATGCAAATATAATGTCAGTTGAATGTTCCCATCCCATCTGCCCTGACTACTTTAATAGAATCGTGGCTAATAACAGGCTCTCGGTACAAACCTCAGTGAAGCAGCTCGACGCCACAAACTGAAAGTGGTGGGTAATTACAGTCTGCGTGGCCTGTGATTACAGAAAGATTAATGTGGACCACCACACAGCGACAAATGATGACGCAAAGGACTCTTTAATCGCTCTTAAATTGACTCATAGACCAGTTATTACTCTGAGTCTGGAGAATATCACTTCTTACGTTTTAGAAATAAAATGAAAAGTAGAATGTATGTTGAAGACATGGACAGAGCAACAGTGCTACACACATTATGTATATGCCTTATAATGTTTTCTATATATTATATTTTTCACTCACCCTACCTACCGTATAATAATTACTGCACAGAAGTCTGGGGTAATACCTTTAAGAGCCATTTAGAAACACTATACAGACTCCAGAAAAAGCAATCAGAATTGGACACAACGTGGGATTTATAGAAACACTTTTTTTTAAAATGATATACCCTAAAACATATATTAAAAACATCATTGTTGATAATATATAAAGCTAAAAATAACCAACTCCCCAGCAACATCCAAAAATGCTTGCAAATTGAGAAGGGGTAAAATTTAAGGGTAAATTTTAATTTAAAAACACATAGTGTTTGTAGAACCCAAAAGAGGATGTGTATTACTCAAAGTGGTGTGACCTTATGGAATGGACTGGTAAACAACATAAAGGTGCCACAACACTGCTACAATGAAAAAAATGATATAAGACTAGTGTCTTTAAGAAATAAGCCGAAGTGCAATAATTATTTATAAATAACAAATAATATTTATTCAAAATAACTCACGTTAATATTTTGATTTAAAAATAATTTAAATAATGATAATTATTACATATCTACAGAGTGGTTAGCACTGCTGCCTCACAGCAAGAAGGTCGTGAGTTCAAACCCTGGCTGACTCAAACATTCTGTATATAATGTGTAATAATTTTTTGGTTTGCTATAGATCATTCATTTTACTAATTAGAATGACATTAATATGGTGATATATTATGATTAAATTAATTTTTCTTTTTAGGAATTTTTTAGATGTAGCCCTATTTTCTCATAAATTAGACAGATATCTGTAAAGTTCAGACTGTAGTTTGAGTTTTTTCATATTTTTCTTTCAGTCAAATTCACATTTTGGTGCATACTTACAGAAAATATCTGCGCACATTTACTTACAGTCTTACAGATAGACAATTGTTCACATAACATACACAATCTACTATAATACTAGTGACAAATATTACAATTTAGTCATTTATCTATTCATTTCTATTCTTTTGTGAACTATTGTTTTAAATTGGAAAAGTGAAGTAGCAAATTTCACTTCTTTGAACCACTATACTACAGGATTTACACCTGAGGAGAAAAAAATAACAACACTTTAAAACCGCAAAAGCTTTGTGTTGTGCACTTTAACAAAAGTGTTTTCAAAAAGTCTACAATAAAAGTGCAATGCAACCTTCTGCATGGTTGCAGCTTTGTGTGCTTGTGTAGTTAGATGCAGTGAACAGCAGAGGGCGCGCAAGGGCAACAAAAGCACAAGGCCACATGCGGAAAGAAGCATGGCTGTCCATAAAACAAAGCAAACAGAAAAATACATGGACACATGGCACAAAGAGGAACATGTCACCCCACACATCTCTAAAAGTCACATGACATAAGCTCGGCACAGTAAATTATGCATTTGGATTTGAGTTTGTGTGAAATCGCTGGAGGAACACTCACATTCACGCTTCCCTTTATAATCACATTTAAAGTCATTATCACGTGACTGAAAAATAGTGGCGTAATTCTTTTTCCAATCGTAATTTGACTTGAATTTTCTTCTCGATTTCGCTCCGTGTGCTCGAGCCTGGGAGCGTGCGTGCGTGTGTGTGTGTTTCCTGGCGAATGTGCGCGCGCACGGAGGCAGGCAGTGCGGGGCGGCAGATCTGGAGACGGAGCAGGACGCGCATCAGCAGCATCAGCGGAGCCACTAAACCGCGGTGAAAACGCAACACAGAGCCGGGTGGACAGTGTCTGAGAAAGCAGCGTCGAGCCGCACGCTACACGGTAAGAGCCATGTCTGTACGCCTCTTGAGCGTACAACCGGACGCTTTTGTTTGTCTCAGTGCGCCTCTTTTGTCTCATTTGCTTCTGTAACCAGACAAAGCATTGGAGTGAAATAGTGTATGGGCAGAAGAGACAGGTCTGTACACATTTTAACACATGGCTATCAAATAAAAAAAGCAAAAATTAGATTGGATAGTCTATTTTGTAGCTAAGATTTGATTAGGAGATAATAATATGGCTTTATTAATAGACATTCTTTAATAGCGCCGTATATTTAAATAAAGAAAAATGCTTTTAGTGGGATGCTCAACCCGAAAAGTACCAGGGCATGATTAATGCTTGTGAAAATGTATAAATGGTGACTTTTGTTAATGTAAGGATGCTTTAAAATCCATCAATCAAATGTACAACCAGCAGATGTCAGAAAAAAATGATCTAAAAAAAGGTTTAGCTCATAGACGGACGGACGTGCACGCGCCTATGAAAAAGGGGTGTGTTCATTGGAGAGGCAGCCTCAGCAGCTCCTCTCATGCTCCCACTCCATCCATTATTGATCACAGGGAAACGCTCATCATTAGATCATATCTGCGGCCTCTGCTGCACTGGCTGCTTTTCATCTGTCCATATCTGTGCAGTGAGAGACAGCTTTACAAGGCCCTAGACACAACACGGAGAAATGAGAAATGTTTTGGGTTTTGGTGAGGGAAGAAAAGTTACATTTAATATCTACATTTGCTTTGTGGTATAGGTAAATTTAAATGTAAGTGATGAAGGCATATAAAATGAATGAATGGTTGTGTTAAGTCAGAATCCAGCCTAGTGAATCAAAGATGGCTGCCTTTATTTAAAATGAAAGTTGTCCATTGGTGCAGATGAGAAAATTTGATGTGATTTTCTTTTTTGTGTCTCTAGTTAAGCGCCTTGAGGTGATATTTGTTGTACATTTCTGTGACAGGTAGACTTGCTCATTGTGGATTTTATTTCAATTCTATTTCATTGCCTGTGTAGCCATGGTAACCAAGGCCAGTGTTTTCTTTAGGCGGTTGTCTCCATTTATTGATCTGATGAGCATACGTCACCAACTTTCAAACAGAAAAGAAAAAACAAAAGAAAAAAAACTATGCACTGTTTACCATACATGAGTCATCTCCAAGTCTAGGCTGTTTCACTCTTGCCCACTTCTGGCTAACTTCTGGCAGATGTATATTTTAAAACTATGTTGATGGTGCTCCCAAGGTTATTGTTATCACAGGTAGTACAGGTAAAGGTTTTTGCTTTTACCTTCACAAAACATCACCTTCTATTCAATTTAGAAATCAACAAGCTCCGTCCAGTGTACAGTGGATCATGTGGAAAATAAGATATCCCAGAAGAGCCTGTCACGTCGACCATTTTTTTTTCTTTCAAGATTCAAGATTCAAGATAGACTTTATTGGTCCCCAAGGGGAAACTAGTCTCGTGTGGATCATAATATATGTAAATAGACACAACAAAGATTACAAGCCACACTATGCAGCCCATTTTTTCAGGCACAATGATCTTTAGAAAAATGTATGTATATCTGTATGTCTATCTAATCACATTCAGAGGCAGTTTATTCTTGCATTCCGAGGTACTTTAAATAGTTTCTATTATTTCCACGCCCTGGAAATAATACTCAAAATGATAGGGACTCAGTATTTGGTGTAGAACAGAAAAAGACTGGGGGTGACTGACTGGGGGTAAGTATCAAGAGCAGTATGGTTAATAAGAAGTAGAGCTAAACAGAGCAGTCTGTTAAATGGATGATACAGCTTTTCCTTGAGGAAGTTGTTTTTTTCCAACTTCTGCTTGTTTGGATTGAAAACATTTTACATAAAAACTATACAAGCATATGTAGGTTTTCACATGAAAATGTTGTGTTTTGAAACGTTGAAAAAAATGCATGAGAACAGCTGCCGTTTATTGGTGCAATTGACAACCACTGGTCTTGATTCTAGAAGAGAAGAGGATGTCTGTGGCGTTTAAGCTCAATGAGTCAAAATGTGTTGGTGTTGAAATAAAAACAAAAGCATATCATAGTGCCTCAGACATTCTCTTCTTTATTTGCCTTTGCTGTTGTGGTCTTTTCTGTCCTTGAAGAGCACCTTTAACTTTACCCTGCTTCTTTGACTCGATGTGATCCAGCTGAGCACTCCCAGTATCTTCTCTGCAACATATCTATGTTTCAAAATATTGCTCTACCCCATTTTCAAAACATTTTGTGTGGTATGTCACAGACGGTGTAGAAAACCATCCCAGCCCTAACTGCACCAGTGGACTAAGATAGAAGTGTAAAGATTGTTTAAAGTACAGATAGATCACCACCCACCAGGAAGAACAGTAATAAAGTAACCTGGATTACAAAAGAAGTATGTAAAGTGGGCATTGATAAATCATTTGAGTATATTAAACAGAATAGGATGACTGACATTTGCCCATAAGGTTAATTCAAAAAGGAACAGCATGACTAATAATCATAAGTAACCCACAAGAAGAAAAAAGGGCATGTTTAAGAATAGAAATGAAACCCAATGAGCAACACTTTGTTTAAACAAATATGTTTTGCACAGTTCTGGTGTGAAACTTGGGTAGGCTTTGAAAGTACAAACCTGTAGGTGACTAAAGTAACATGTTGACAGCCTGCTTACTGCAGCCTTGTGTTATGTCTGGTCATAGAGGTAGATGTGTGGAATTACCAGGTCACACTGAACCTTGTGACCGCAACTCCAGTCTTTGCAACAAGGTGCTGGTTTTAGTAATGTTATTTAGAGCGCCAAATAAAACCACAGTAAACAGTTACACTGCTCTTATGTGATATAGGAAACGACCAGACAATTATGGGTGTCATCATAATCTCTCATGATGCAATATAGACACAATCGAAAGTGTACCTAAATACATTTATCTTGTATGTGAGGATAAAGATAAAATTAAAAAGTCACTTGCACAAATTTAAACTTAAATTGTTAAATCAAACTAGCATTACTAATACTTGTCTTTAACACAACTGACTTGATAGCCAGGATACATTTTTTCCATCCACACCAACCCCACAACAGTTTAGCTACCCTTCCTGCTTTTTATTTCAGAAAAAGTCAAACTGTTCAATTAGTCACCTCAAAATCTTAATACATCACATCCAACCAAATGCATTAGTTTTTTGCAAAGAAAAAATAATTGGGTAATTTTTTTTCTTTAATGCTGATAAATAACTAACAATTGTGAAAATTAACAGCAATGCAAAGAGTTAGACTAGATGTTGAAAACACATCAACGGCACAAAGTGGGAAATACTACTTCTAACTTAGAAATGAGGGCAAGCTGCCCAGGAATTCAGCATTTTATACTAGAATATAAAATCATACTTGCTGTATGTGAATGGCTCAAAACTTATATATTTCCTGATTTTGTGAATTCACTGCTTGCATTTCCCACGAAATATTCCACTTTCAAATATTGACAGAAGGACGTTGAGATAACTTAGATAAACAGACGGCCTCGTTCCCATTTTCAGAAACTGGACATACTGCTGCAGTTCACCTCACTCACCACACTAGAGGCAGCAACAAAGACTTTTCCCAACTTGCATTAAAACTCACAGTTAAAATTAAACAGAATCTATGTCTGTATTGATTCTGGTTAATTTTCACTGGCCTTTAAGACCCTCCCTTTAGGCTTATTCTGTTTTTTTGTTCCAGATTGGTCAAGATTTTTTTGTGTTTGTGAAGAAGCTCAATGGAATTTGTAATTTTGCAGACTTGAAATTTTATTTTTGGTCAGTGGTTACAAGCTTGTATTCTGTCCTCAAAGATTGAAATTCCATATATCAGGCTCCATCCCAACTATAAACTAACAACTAACTTTGGATTTAAAAATGCATTATTATTTTTAAGTAGTTTCCACAATTCTCCACTATTTACTCAAAACAGAGACTGATGACCTGGTTTTTAGTTTGAAAATTAATCTGACTCTGTGTTGTAGTGTTGACATTTTTTAACATATTTAAACCATTCATAAACCCCTTTACAAACATCCCAAAGTGCAGTGTTGCAAGACTTTCCTAAATAAAAAGTTCTTGTGTAATATTTCCAAAATGCAAATTCCAATCAGTTTCATGATAATGCGACTCGTGGGTTGTTACACATCTTTTGTACATTGTGTAATCACTCCAGCTCATAAAAAAATCATTAGAAAAGGTTTTTGTAGTTGATTTATCTTACTATATAGTATCTATTAATAATTGAAGAAGAACATTTAAAATCGGACGCAGAGTTGTCATTTAACAGTAGCAGAAGGACATTGCGTGGACAGGCTCCTCTGTGGTGGTGCAGGAGGTTCCAGGGGAGCAACTCCAACCGCTATCTGTGCCAGTCCCAGGCCGGGTAAATGGAGAGGGTTGCGTCAGGAAGTGCATCCAGCGTCAAAACATTCCCAAGTTCATAGTGTCGACCCCCAAGCCGAAAGGCACTTACTTACCACAAGAACAATGCACGGACATGTGGCCCAGTTTGCTGTGAACTGTCATGAATCAGTGAGTAAAGGTAGCGCTAACTTATGCTTCTCCTCTCTTTAGCAAACTGGCTAATAATACTGTGTGTTACGTATGCTAGTTAATGACAAAAAAAGAGCGCTTTGACACTAGACTACCCCACAAAAGTGTAATAAACCAGTGAACCACAGAACTGGTTGTTTCATCTTTGATTCTCCATTAACGTTACTCAAGGGCACATGTTACAGTTGTAACTTCATCAGATAAAGACATGGGAAGTGCGTGTGTTAAACCACAGAATATTTTTATATCAGCCAAAAGTATTACTAGGTTAAAGTCAAAACAGCCTAAAGCCTATGCAGCATCAATAGTAGAGCATGCAGTAGAAGACAACTTATGAATTTGTTTACTGTCAGTGCCATTTGCAACCAAGGTTTAGTCTGTTATTTTTGAAGCACATAAAAATAAATGATCTAAATGACTAATAAAAAAATAAAAACATTGTCAGCACATTAGTAGA
Organism: Perccottus glenii; assembly: GCA_024416835.2. NCBI lineage: Eukaryota > Metazoa > Chordata > Actinopteri > Gobiiformes > Odontobutidae > Perccottus > Perccottus glenii. The sequence continues at coordinate 30,058,094 of CM044557.2, forward strand.
CTGTTAAAATGAACATTTAGCTGCAGCAATGCTTCTTCTAGTTCTCCTCTAGAAGCGGGGGTGTGACATGTTTGAAATGCACTCACACTCTCAATATTCAGGCTCTCAGTAACCAAATTATGTCACGATGCAGATGAATTATTGATCTCAAATTCCCGAGGAGCAGATAAAAGAGAAAGACTGAGGATTGTGGGATTTAGAGAAGGCATAGTCGCAGGGATGTATTATTTGAAAGCCCACACATTAGCCACATCTTAACTTGAAGTCTTTGCTGTCTTCTGGGGGTGTGCGCGGTGAAATTACAGCAGAGAGTGGGACGGTGTGAGCGGCGCTCGTCTGGTCCTTTGTTTGGCGGGGAGCGCATGCGCCGTGTTGGCAGGGTGTGGAGGAGAGACGCGCCACCTTGCCTGTCAATGGGGGAGAAAGAACGGGGGCAGCGGGGGCTCAGTGGTGGGTTGTTTTTGTTAGAGGAGGTGAAATAAACCCAGTGGCTTTTTTGCAGACGGTTTGTCGCTCTACAGGCCAGTCTCCCGAATCAAATGCATCTGTGACATTTCTGCAAACCACCGAAATGTACAATGTCAATGTTGTCAAGGCAAAAATACATCAAGTCACAGTACATTTTCTATTAGTTTTGAGTCAATAAGAAACATTATTGACACGATTTCTTTATCAGATGTTTTACAAACAACAAATGCCCTTTTTTTATTGTCCTATTCTTTCATTACTATGGTAACTGTCTGAAGATCGCTTTTCATAAATATCAGTCTGAGAGTAGTTCATTCATCACTGACAGCAACATGATGAGGGGTTACCATGGTGACAATCAGTAAGTGGACAGGAAAACAGAAATCTATATTTATTTTCTCTCTGTTTTTTAACACAAGTATTTTTATAAAGGCATACTTTTCTGTGCATATGCGCCTCTCGTCCAAACATAAACAGAGTTTTCAGGATTTTCTTTTTTAATGCTGGCGTTACAGCGGTTGATGTGTGTATCAAGCGTGTAGGTGAACATCACTTCAATCTGCTGCCCTCATTACCCTACTGCGCACCTATCCACACATAGCCTATCAATAGTTTTAGAAGAATTTTGCGCTTCCAAATCAATATGCTCTGAATGTTTCTCTGTGGTTTCTGCAGACTGTTTAGCCCCATCTTGTGGTGAAGAGAACTGTTTAATGCACTCGAGTTATTTAATAAACTTATCAAAAAAATATCCCTCTAGCCCAGGCCAGAGTAAATATTCAGTAACTTATAGGATACTTCTAAACAGTCTATATGAATATAAATAATTATATCAAAACACCATTTAATTTCATGCACATTAACTTTTTTTCTTTAATAATCCACTTGATTGAATCACTGTACTTGATTTTTGGTTTCCCTCTAGTGAAAATGATTTAAACCCCAACACTAAACACAAGGTAGCATTATAAGGTATTTTAATAGATGAGAACCTGTACTCAGGAACAGAAAACCTACGCCAATCGCACACCCGAAAAATGAGCGCTCCCATTGGTCTACACCGGCTTGTCATAAGATGTTCCAGGAAGTGTAATAGCTGCCAATAAAGTGTATTTTACGCCATTTTGTAGTGGTGTCCAAATGTCTAGTGACTGAAATGTAGTGCACTTTAAGTTTCCAACAATGCATTAGTAAAAGTAGTGAGCAGAGATGGTCGCTGAAGCGATGTCAGAGGAGAGCACCGCGACTGTGACATGTCTTAAAAATGTACTTTCTGTGGAAACGTAATCCGTCGTAAATTGTTATCAATAAATCATTACGATGTAAAATCACTAACATTAGCTTATCTTAAATCTTATGAGAGATTCCCTCTTGAGGCATAAAAGAGTTGCAATAATCCAGTCAGTTTCAGTTATTGAACAAGAGTTGTTGAATGAATCACGTAAACTTATTAATTTGTGTGTTTTTTTTTTTTTTACAGAAGTCAATTATCAGCTGAGTTTTTTTAACATGTATGCCAGACTCACAAGACTAATGGCAACCGAAAAACAGCTGTGTAGTGTCCGAAACCGTTCATTGATTGAGTGCACTATATAGTGATTGAGGGTTAGGGACTAGGGAGTGCATTCAGACACAGCCTGTGTCTTTTAACACAGAGAAACAGCTCAAAAAAGAAAAACGTCACCAGAGAAAAGAAAGGCAACATAAAAAAATCACATAATGTTTAAGGAGGCAGAGATAGTAGTCGTCCTCACAAGGAAGTTGCTAACGCTAAGCTAATGCTAGGCTAACACTAAGCTCTAAACTTCAGTATTTAGTTTTTTTTGTCTGGTTAAATTTTAAAAAATAAAATAGATGCAGGAGAGGTCCCCAGACTGCTTTTGTGGGTGAGTGGAATCGGAGGCAAGCACAAAAAAAGAAAATCAACTAGTGTATTTTTAAGTAAACAAAAACTTGCGAAATTATATAATTTACAGTTTAAGTCCTTGTTCAGTTCCTCAATATTTATAATTTATGTGACTATTCCTCTTTGCTATTCCTCTTTTCATTCCACAAACTACAGGCGTTGCATTGTTTAACATTCATCTGGGTTCAAAATAAAATTGGCAAAATTACAAATGCAATCTTGAAAAATGCAAGGGTCAGTTATTTTTCCAGGACATTTAGACCAGATTGTTTCAGTGAGTAAAAACTACTCCTCAGGTTTTCCTGGATTCATGGGAGCTCTGTCGTCCGACATATTGAGCAGAGAATCAGGAGCAGCAGTGTTTAATGTCCTTTAGTGGCAGCTCACTGAGGTGTTAGGCAGAAATGTAAAGTCTCAATTAAGCCCCATTAGTCAGTTTTTGGAGCTGATTCAGTCACATGGTGCAGTCTGATAAACGGCGCTGACAGGAATAAGGAAGCGTGAGGTTTCGACTTCCTGTCAGAGGAAGTGACACGCAGAATGAAACGACTTTTTAACAAGTTTATTTTGGTGTTTGTTGATGTTGAAGTGGTGTGGAGTTGGTTAGGAGAGGAAGCAATGTGGTTCTCAGATGAAGTAGTAGAAACGATTAATCAAGAAAGAGCTACTAGATGCTAATGCCAAAAGCCATTTTGTGTCACTGAATTCATTTGTGAATAGATTAATAGCTTGGTCTTGGTTTAAGACCAAGCTATTGGTTTAAGCCCATGTTTAGTCAGTAATTTAATTTATGGTTTATATGGGTTTAAGGTTGTATTTGAAAGAGATAGACTTTTTCCATTTTTTATACAATAAAAAATTGGTCTGATTCCCACTGCGCCTTTAAAGCTTCTGAATAACTGCAGTGACACCCCTTCAAGGTACTGCAGCAAAAAAATCATATGCGTCCCAGAAAGGAAAGAAGCACCTACTGTATAGCAGACAGGACACCCAAATCTTCCAAAATGGTTGGATTCCATCCATCCATCCATCCATCTTCTACCGCTTATCCGGGGCCGGGTCGCGGGGGCAGCAGTCTAAGCAGAGACGCCCAGACTTCCCTCTCCCCAGACACTTCCTCCAGCTCTTCCGAGGGGATACCGAGGCGTTCCCAGGCCAGCCGAGAGACATAGTCCCTCCAGCGTGTCCTAGGTCTTCCCCGGGGTCTCCACCCGGTGGGACATGCCCGAAACACCTCCCTAGGGAGGCGTCCAGGAGGCATTCGAAACAGATGCCCGAGCCACCTCAGCTGGCTCCTCTCGATGTGGAGGAGCAGCGGCTCTACTTTGAGCTCCTCCCGAGTGACCGAGCTCCTCACCTTATCTCTAAGGGAGCGCCCCGCCACCCTGCGGAGAAAGCTCATTTCAGCCGCTTGTATCTGGTATCTTGTTCTTTCGGTCATGACTCAAAGCTCATGACCATAGGTGAGAGTAGAAACGTAGATTGACCGGTAAATCGAGAGCTTTGCCTTACAGCTCAGCTCCTTCTTCACAACGACAGATCGGTACATCGACCGCATCACTGCAGAAGCTGCACCGATCCGTCTGTCAATCTCACGTTCCCTCCTTCCCTCACTCGTGAACAAGACCCCAAGATACTTGAACTCCTCCACTTGAGGCAGGATCTCTCCACCAACCTGAAGGGGGCAAGCCACCCTTTTCTGACTGAGAACCATGGTCTCAGACTTGGAGGTGCTGATCCTCATCCCAGCCGCTTCACACTCGGCTGCAAACCGTCCCATTGGTTGGATTCTGGAAAAAAAAAAAAAACTCTATGATGTCTCAGCACATCTCATTGGTTGGAACGAATCACACAGAACATGACAGCAGGTACAACACAAGACACGCACAAGGGCCATAGTGGGCCTGCTCTTTGAACCGCATAATGTGGAAATAAACCTGGAATGAATAACATCCATTGAAAATAAACAGTGGCCGTTACTTTTTTCAGAATCCTAGGCCAATAAGTACCCTGATGGGTCATTGGTTTGTCCGCTTTGCATTTTCACCTTAACAAAAACACACCAAGGTTTACTTGGAAGGGGGACAGAGACCTATGTTTCAGTTGGACCAAAGTTTGCTTTTTTTGGTCTGCACCAGAGTTTGATTGCACATTAACACTTCCCCAAACAAACCGGATTTTCCAAGAAAAAATAAATATAGTTAGATCTAAGTGGATCACACAGAGCTGAATACATGTTTAGCTCCTTAAGTCTCAAATTTAGACCTGGTCTAGTCTCTGCTTTAGTTTCTAGTAAATCTTTGTCTCCTCAATATAACTTTGGTGATCTTCCAGGCAGTTTATTCTTGCAATTATTATTAATCTTAATCCAGGTTTTAATCCTGGGTTAAATTTAGTCTTTGTTTTTTGTCATGGTTTAAGGGAAAGTAAATAAAGTTGAGAGCTTTTATCCCTTTCTAAATGTCATATTATCCATCATACTTAGTCATCCAAATGATTTTATGACCAGGAACTACAATCTACTCCCAAGTTAATAGCTGACGAGAGTATCAGAGTAAACATAGAAGAAGAATGTGAGGTATTCTGTGGTTAACCTCTGTGGCCACCGTGCACTTCTGAATTAGTTACTATTTAACAACATCTGATCCAGAAACAGGTTCAGCAATATTTTACTTCCTCTTTTGACTTTTACCGAATCACAGTTTCACAATGTTTCTGGAGTAAATAAAAACAGCTCATACATTTACAGTTTAAACTCATACATTTAAACCCAGGCCAGTCAAGACCATGACTGTCCATACCATCTTGTAACTTGAAAAAAACTTATTTCATCATGGTTTTTTTATTTTTATTTTTTTCAAAATTATTGCCTGGTATCGCTACACTAGTCTTTGTCTTGTCTTAATCCTCAAAAGTCTTGCCTTAATACACTCTTTTTTTCTCTCTCTCTGGGAGCCGACACAGGTCAAAATATAGCCTCGTTGTGGCTCTGTCTTTATTTGTTTAATGGTTTTAAAGCCAGGACACTGTGTCACTGGGAGCTGTTTTTATTGCTTCTGTAGTGATACACATCAGATATAGTTTGAGTTGTCGTTTCCTGAGGAGGTGACAGTGATGTGGCACAGCACTCACAGTGAAAAAGCTCAGGAGAAAAAGAAGTGTCACTCCACATTTCAACACAAGGATGATAGAGTATCACTTTGGTCCTGCAAATTGTCACCCCAGCTTTAAACTACTTTTGTTTTTTGTAAGGTGCACATGCTCAGGCTATGTCCATACACCTTGTAATTTTAAAAGATAATTTGGCTCTTTTTTTCCTTTCCTTTTTTCAGTTTGGGAATGCAAAGACAGAGAGTTCTGAGAAAGTTTCAGTTTGAAACTTCTGGAGTTGTGGTCCTGTATTGAACGCCTGGACGTCTGTGACTTATTGCCCGAAGAGACAAATGCAGTACCATTGAAAACAGTTATTTTTAAAGCACAAAGTGTAATGCCGTATTCAAGTTTCTGAATTACAAAGACACTTATTTCTGACTTTTTAGTGTTCATGTGCTTTGAACTCAGACAGACTTATAGTTTGTAAAATCATTGAAAGTTCTTTTCCAACTTAAGCAGCAGCAGTTGTTGTTTTTATTCACAATTTTCTGTGGCCCACCTCACTGCAGTATTAGATTCTTAGAATGCATTTTGCTATCTTACTGCAAACCGTATGATCATATGATCCAGCAAAACATGAGTATTGCATCATTACTCTAATGATAAAATCACATTCACTAAGAAAGCATTTATTTTATTATAATAATAATCTTTATATAGCGCTTTTCCACCTACTGTAGTAGGCACTCAAAGGCTAATATATATCCAAATTGTCTGCAAAGATACTTAGACATCTTATACAACTCGTTAAATAGTCTGGTATAGTGGTGAAGAAAGATTTTACAAACCATGACATCACTGCAGTGTATTGTCTCCGAGCTGCAGGGCCTTAATGTGTTGTGCACCAGAAAATACCATAAAAAAGATCCAGTCTCTCGCGCACTGTGAGGGAAAGTGTGTGTGGTGATGTTTAGTCTGTGCCACAAACCAACACTGACACAGTGTTGGAGTGTCTGCCCCCTGTGGCTCTGTTCGGGGTTATCTAGAGTTTAGAGACGACTTTGTCCCGTCTCCTCGCCACTGTCTGAGAAAGGGAAGAGTGTGTATGCAGATTTGGGTGGGTGATCATTTGTGTCTGACGGCATTCTCTGGAGTCTGAGTCGTTTAGATGAGGCTCAGAGGGACAGAGCAGAGAGACAAAGGAAGACAATTTGTGTTCAAAGATGCAACTGCATCGCTGACATACAGAAAGTACCACGAGACAAAGATACCTACTGCATTTAAAAGTAGGGTGACCAGATCATAACGAACCAAATGTGGGACAAAAAGCCTGTTTATGCGGGACAAAGAGAGGCAATGCGGGACACCTTACTAATGCTGTGTCAATTGACAAATGTCCCACAGACAGTGGGAATGGAGACTTTCCTCTGACATAGCTCACAACAAACGGTCTCCTCAGACCGGCTTAACCATGAGCCATAATCTTTATAGTCCTCATTGTAGCAGCAGCTCCTTTTTTTAGCCATATTTTTTCATATTTCGTACAAAAAAAGACAAATTCTGTTTCCCCGTTCCTCGGCTTTGCATTGTGGGCTGTTGCAGAGCGATGGACCTGTAAATCAAACTGTGCACGTTACTTGAATACTGCTGATTGATTGGCAGCTCTGCAATGACGGTCTTCCCTGCTTTGTTACAACTGGAAAACAAAGCAAACCCACGGGACTTTTATAAATGATCTACAGCCAGTGAAAATGCAGGACATAGAATCAGTTTGTGGAATGCAGGACTTTTGTTCAAAATGCTGTGCCGTCCTGCACAAAGCGGGACATCTGGTCACCCTATTCTAAAGGCGCTTGTGTGGAGTTAGAGCAAGTAGCATGAACCAATGCCTGAATGATAAATATTGTTAAAGTCACACTGAGTCACACTGTCCCATATATTAACACATTCATATTCCAACCAGCCGCGTAGCTACGGGTGGGCCTTGGCCCACCCACCTGTCAGTCAGGCCCACCCAGTCAGTTGCTTCTGAAGATAGCCTAATGAATGAATTGTGTTGCAATTATCACAATACTTGACCTATAAAAATAAATCGTATTGTTTCTTGAGTCTTGTTTGCCATAATGATGACGAAATGTCTCCGAAACACATCAAAGTCAGAGCGCGAACAGCCCCTTGCTCCTCCCCCCTTCACCGCAACAAGCACAATACACAGCTGGGACACCGAAGCTATAGGCATGTTAAACAAAAATGAAACAGACCAACTTACTAAAGTTTGTGTCAAAAACACCACAAACGCAAGAGGAAGATAATTCAAATGTTCAGGAACCATCAATCTCGAGTAGTGAGGAGCTCAGCTCTGTTGTTAACGTTAATTCAGCAATTTCTCCATCACCAGCAGCGCTCCATCAAACGTCTACTTCTCCTCCCCCCAGTGTACAGGTACATACAGCCATATATTAGGCTAATTAATAAGGGTAAATGTGCAATCATGAAAATGAACTAATCATAATTTACTATAGAAGTGCATTCATTGTTTCAGACTCGCCTAAGCCTATAGGGCCAGCACTGAGGAGGACTTACGGATGGATCTGTTAACACAGTCATCCGAGTTGGATGTGTTAACAGATCCACATTGTGTCGGCTGAGCCAAACTATGACAAGCATTATTGTTTTTACATACTGTCCACTACTGTATCCACTACTGTTTTGCTGATTTGATGATAGTGTTGAGTTGCGTCTGTCAGATGCGTGCGTGTGTGTGGTGCGTGTTGCTCTGATTAAACGGTGGTGTATTCAAGCAGGTGTAGTTGTGTTGGTCGGCAGTAGCTCAGTGGGTAGAGCGGCCGTCCTTCGACCGGCGGGTGGGCAGTTTGATCCCCACTCGAAACATTCCAAAACATCATAACATCCCGCTCTCCCTCACATACTGTCGTTGTGTCCTTGGGCAAGACACTTAACCTACATTGCCTCCAGTGAGTGTTCTGTAACACTGGTAAATAGCTTAATGTGTGTAAAGCGCTTTGAGTGCCTACTACAGTAGGTGGAAAAGCGCTATTTAAAAATCAATATTATTTTTTTTTTATAATTGATGCATTTTAGGCTAGGCCCACTCGATTTTCTCTGGGCCCACCTACATTGTGATTCCAACATATTCCAACATATAATACAACAACTTTCGATCATTGTCCTGTTGTTTGTTGGTGCTGATGAAGCCCGTGTTAAAGCACCAGTTGTACCAAACATGTTTGGGACCTAGTCTGACCATGTTCAGAGAGATTTTCAAACAACGTTAAATTTGAAATTTCAATCAAAAACACTTGTCCTTTTACTGACAAATTACTTTGCCCTCATGGTTTGTCAGTGTGAATGGATAAAAAAATAGATACATTTCATTTGTCATCATATTTTCAATATTTATTCAGTCCACAGTGATCCGCCAGGGCATGTGGTCTGTGCAAGCTAACATTAAACCTGATGCTAATAAACAAGGCTAGTTTACTACATTATTATTGAGTGATAAATAGCATAGTCGGAAAACCTACTTCCTGAACAACGTGACTTTACCGGCAGCACACTGACTTTCAAAAGTGTTGAAAATTGTTATTTTTTTGTCAATTTCTCGCACCGGCCGAATGTGGAAAACAAATTACCCTCAAACCAATGTCATTTGTGATCTCTTCCTTAAGCTAATCATTATTCAAAACCTCCTTCAGTGTCGCAATGTTTGTTGTTCTAGTTCGTCTAGTCTAGTTCATCTTGTTATTTGCAGAAATCTTTAACTCCATCTAACTACAGCTTGTTTACCATAAGACTGGAGTTGACGTAGATATGACTTGGAAGTATAAATAGACGATAACGTTTGTAACGGACGGATCTAATAAATCAAAATTCTCCAGTGTCTTCTAACAGCACTGATTGCTGCTTTAACCAGGTGTTAGTCATTAGTGAAACGGAAAAACAGCCACAATCTGTTAACACCATGTGCAAAATTTGCATTTATTTGAATGTACATACGGTGCATATTTTTCAGGTCAATATTGCTCATTAAAGTGGTTTGTAACAGAGATACATTGGATTTGAGAAACTAGGCTTATTTATCATAAAGAAATAAAAAAAAATACTTCTCTGCATTTGCTGCTGCTTTGAAAACCCTGTGAGAGACTCTTTAAAATGGAGGATAGCGTGGGCTGCAACACTGCTCTGAACTGATTCTCCAAACATCTAAAGGCACGTCTTCCCGCTCTTTCTGCCTCAGATTTATGGAGACGTATTAGAGCCGACTGCAGCGAAGGCGCGCTATATTTCCGCCGCGTTGGTCTGGAGGCTCTGGTCGGTAAAGCGCGTCATAAAGCTGGTTGAAATGTCCCCTTAAGCAGCCAGGAGTTATTACCTTCATCTGTGAGCTCAGAGACAGTGAAAGGGACAAGTTTATCACCAACACAGGACAGGGTTCTGCTTAGAAGGAGTTAGGGGTAAAATAGTGGGTCTGGAAGGCTAAAAGCTTGTTGACGGGCAGCGCTGATTTGAAAATTGTGACCTGTGAAAATTCAAAACAAGTTGAAAATGAGCTATAATGTGATTGATTGTACAATGGCCTTCATGGTCATGGACAGTTAATATTTGAAGTATCACTGTCACCTACACTGTTCCTTCTTCTGATGGTGATTTTACTTAAAACACTGAAAATAGAATTCAACTCAGAAAGAAGCATGCATTTCTCCCCTATAGACAGTTGTAGTAATTAGGCCCCTTTCATTGGTTTCTTTTTTTCCAAGAGATGTAACATTCTCCGTGGGGAGTCCCAGTGATATTGACTGATGCAGGAACTGGCTCCCACTGTGGATCCGAGGAGACAGATGGAAACTAAGATGGATAAGGACAGTAGATGGTACAGTAAATCATGAGGGACTACTGTTCGAGTATTGGCTCAAAGCTGCAGTGCTATCGATTAGCTCCAAAGATAAAGCCCTGTGTCACAGAACAAAGACTAACGCAAGAGAAACATTGCTGTAGAACAATCCTCCGCAAATTTGAGCCGAAGTCTGTGGTGGGTTTGATTGTATCAGCCTGTATTATGTCCACATTTGTCTCCCTGGAGTTGGACAATGGGAATCAGCAGATAAGCAGAGTGTTCATGCAGCTGTATCTGAGTCCATTACAGCAGACAGAGATGTGTCTTTGTCAAAAAGAATATCTCCGTTCTTTTGATCTTCAAATGAAATGAGCAGAATGTGGTGGTCTGTCTTCAGGGGAAAAACCAAGTACAGCTGATCTCACTCCGTCATGAAGTCAGTTTGATATTCAAAGCACTATAGCTAACTTACCAATGTTAATGTTTGTCCGCTAGATCAATTCTTAACATCTAATTCTTAAAGTGATATTACAGGATTTTAGAAGTAAGACTATGTAGAAGCACGGCTGAGCATCCAAATCTTAGAGAAATAAAACCTATAGGAGAAAACCAATCCATCTAATTCTGTTGCCTTTAACAGCCTCCGATTCACTTTCAAGGGCACATCAAGCCTTTCCATTTAACTTGAATGCATCATGAGAATGTCTCTGAATAATGAGCGTGTTATAGCGCACACTTATTTCAATGAACGGCCCCAGCTGAATACAAATGACGCTGTATTCTTTACCATAAAATATTCAAGCTCCATCAGTATTCTCGGCTCCACACTTCACAGTGAAATATTAAAACCTCTAATTGGAGCCAAACTCACCTTGAAAACAGCTTCAGCACGTTCATCTCGGAGTACTACAGTATGTGACAAATTCAAAATGACAAAACAGCAAACTTTATGAAATAACCTTCATTTATTGCTGTCGCAAGGTAAATGGACCAGAACAATAGCAACTGACATGCCAAGATACGATTCCAATGCAGTCTTGAAACAGATTTAATAGAGAGCTGTGTGTGGATTTCTCCATAGTCAACTACCACCACCAACACATTTATGATGGACGAATGAAATGGCCGCCTAAAATTGCAAATTGACAACATGTGTCACTATGACTGACTGTATGTGTGTGCTGTCAGTGAGTGGGTAGAGAGTGGCTCAGTCATTAGCTGCTCTATTCATTTTTTAGGACCTATGCTTCTTCATCAATGACACACACACACATTGCCATATGCATACTGGTTAATATGAGTTTAGAGCTATAAAGAAATACAGGAATGCATATGTCTCACTCCGGTGCACAGTTTAAGATTGTTTTGTTTTTTGGTTTGTTTTCAAGTGTAAAGTATTCAGCTATATTAAACAGTATTTTCTCACTCGCTGTAATGCCTTTAAAACCTTTCCATTCAGTTACATTTAAAAGAATTGTCTGTTTTATGACGTAAAAATTATGTCAGTGTAACCCTGCACTACAACTAAACTAAACTTTGTAGTTTTACATGTTGCAATCTAAAATAAAGGTCAACTTCCCATTTAAACGTACACTTCCTTTAAACTTGGCCTAAACTAACCCTTTTACGGCACACTCCTGGGCTGTAAGCTGTTTCTTGCCTCAAGTCTAAATTCAAGTTATTCCACATAATTAGGGCTTTGCCAGCACACTACAATAAAATTTCCTGAAGAATAAGGCGTCACTGTTGATATATGGTGTGTTGGATATAATCTAACTAAGACACAATGTTGAGACAAATGCATATCCTCTTCCACATTCAGACCATAATAAACGTTTAGGCAAAAGCCATCTTTCAAACTAAGTGCGGTGTTGTGATGTTGTCTGCAGCTGTAACAGACGAGCTACAAGGGCGAACGGATGTCAATTAAGAGCTGCACCCATTCGGAGGAACACAAAGAAGTAAACTCATCCATCTCCATGAAACATTTCCTCAGTTTGTCCTCATTGTTTGGACCACAATTTAATTGACGATTCTTCGGATGTTTGGTAAAATACAAAAAACACATCAGTCTGTTGCAGCCCATTGTCACATTTGTGGACTTTTGCTAAATTCAGCCAAGTTCCCTCAAAACTGGACATTCTTTTCACGCTAGTGTTATTGCTTCTATTGAAATTGTTTACAGTTTTAGTAAATGGGTTACTAAACTGGTCACTAGTCACAAACAATTTGCAAGAAATAGGTCATATTCTGTTCATGCCATTGAGAATTATATATTATGCACTGTTAAACTGTCAAGTGGCAACAATAAATATTGGCAAAAGCCCAAAATAGTACATCAATATAGTGAGTACAATGAATTCCCTCACTTAAAAAATGTGATATAATATAACCATTAAAATGCAACATTTTAGTAAAATTAACAAGAAATTGGCTAACATGTGTGCAACTCACTTCTGTTAAAGATAACCTAGTGGTCTAGTATCTAAAAGTGTGACTTTTATGACACAGAAAACTCAAAACAAATGGAGACACCATTCATTCTTTATTTATTTCACAGAGCTGCTTTTCTGGGGTCTCCAGTTAATCACAGGTCTAACACATAGGGACATACACTAACAACTATTATGTCGCATTCCTTTCTTGTGAAATGAAACAAAAATAATATATTTTCTCTCTAAAACAAATTTTTGAACATTTCATTTCCCTCGAAATAATTTCCTGAATGTCACTAATCTGCCTTAAATGTCTCACTGCGGCCATTTTGATCCTTCTGTAAATATACGACAAGCTGCAATAAAATCCAAACCAACAAGCCTCAAGTAAAATGGACCCTGAGCGCCGTGAGACGGAGCAGTGTGGATAGATTGGACGTGTCGTTTCAAAGCGTCTTGTAATGGAGCAAATGTGACAGCCGGCTTTATCTCCCGCTCCATCACAGCCCCCTGCCAATAACTCCCCCCTGTCCCGAGTGCACCTTGTTACGACACACGGCTTCAAGTGCTGTCAAGAGTGCTTTCCTTGTCAAACAACAATACATCTCCACTGAGAAGGTTCTGAATTTAGATTAGAAGGGAAGAAGGTTTAATCCACCTGAGCATTCTGAGGGAGTGTTTTGTGTTTCATTCTTAAATATTGTGCCCTGTCTGTGAACGAGCGAATTGGTGAGACTGTGATTTAGGACTTAAAGACAATCGTTTGTGTTTGTATGTGGTGTGACTTTGTGCTGCATTGCAGATTTTTGTTTTGAAATTAGATTCCTTTGGCCCAACTCTCACCAAATCTCTTGTAATAAAAAGTGGTTTTAAACCGACATGGTGGACTACAGTAACGGTCCATGTCCCGCCCCTGATCAAAACCGTGACTTTATCCAACCAATACAAATCTGGCATGGTTTTAACAGCTGATGTGCACAAACTATTATAAAGCCAAATCCTTTTACTTTAGTGCTGTGATTGATTTGATGCAAAATATGTCAGTGCTGAAGCGACACAGAAACAGACAGACAACACAAATATGATGTTTAGCTCAGAGCAGAGGCGAGAGTACATGTCTGGGCATTGTCACATCAGATCGGATTAATAAGAACAATACATGCCGTGTGTTTTCAGCTGTGTTTGCATGATGTTGATATTAAAACCACTGCTTTGTTGGGTGCATGATTTGAATACCTTCCCCCTTTCGGACAGCTTTGAAACACGCAAACAGGACAATGGCATAGCTACAAGTCCACAGCAGGTGTTCAGGACATATTGGCTCTGTTTGTTACATAGAACCATCACGGTGGGCTTCCATAGAAAGCATTTGCAAAGAGGGACACAGCATAACTTTTATCCCAACTTTTGATTCCAAAAATATTTATTTTCACTCTCATTTTGATGTTTCTTAGACATCAAGCCTATCTCACTGACACAGTACCCACAGCTGGACAGAAACCTCCAAAGGAACTTCCCTGTCTCTGGGACAAGGAGACAGAGAGAGATTACGTTAGTGATGTGCTTTGGCAGCTCAAAGAATTGTATTTGTACAAAATACACTATAATGACGACATGTTCTTTTCTTCCAAACTTCCCGGTTTGGATTATCTCCACTTGTAAACAAATGACGTACGTGAATATGAAACGCAGTGTAGAACTTTGATGCATGTGATGGAGCGTTGTCCTGCATAAAAATCAAAGTCTTTTGAAAGATGCAGACTTTTTTCTAAACCACTGCTTGAAGAAAGTGTCTTCTAAAAATTGGCAGTAGGTCTGAGAGTTGATTTTGAGTCGATTTTCAACACGAAAAGCTCCAACTAGCTCATCTTTAATGATACCTAACCCATACCAGTACCCCACCTCCACCTTGCTGGCGTCTGAGTCGAAGTGGAGCTCTGTGTCCGTTACTGATCCAACCACGGGCCCGTCCATCTGGTCCATCAAGAGTCACTCTCATCTCCATCAGTCCACAAAACCTTTGAAAATCTGTCTTCAGATATTTCTTGGCCCATTCTTGACATTTAACTTATGTGTCTTGTTCAGAGGTGGTCAGGTTTCAGCCTTTCTTACCTTGGCCATGTCTCTGAGAACTGAACACCTCGTACTTCTCGGTAGAGCGGTCGTCCTTCAACCGGTAGGTAGTAGGTTCGATTCCCGCTCTGCCCACAGTTCATACTGTTGTTGTGTCCTTGGGCAAGACACATAACCCACCTTGCCTCCAGTGGTGTTCCAGCTGTAACACTGGTGAATGGAACCTTAATGTAAGTCGCTTTGGATAAAAGAGTCTGCTAAATGTAAATGTAAATGTAAATGTAATGGAGGATAATGGGTTCCTGGTAGCTTCACGTTTGATTCTTCACAAATCTTTGGCAGCTAATTTGCGTCGTCTCAATATGTTCCTTGCGACCCTGTTGACTATTTGCTACAAAACATTTGATGGTTCTGTGATCCCGCCCCAATATCTTAGATATTTCAAGAGTGCTGCATCCTTGTGAAAGACTTTTAAAAATTTTTAAAAGTCTTTCACAGGGAGTCAGTTAAATCTCTTTTTTGGCCTATTTTTCCTGAGGAGAAAAATCTGCCTAATAATTGTGCACACCTTGATATGGTGTGTTGACCTCCTTAGGCCCCACCCTCCCTCGTTACACAAATACACATCACCTGATATGCATTAAATCCAATAAGGATTCAAGTTTATACAGCTTGGAGTTGGAAATTATGAATAAAATGATGATATGGTCAAAATGGGCTGGCAACTCCTTTATCGCGGGCTTTTGTGCACTAAGGTACAAGAAGCACTGGCACATCGAGGCTATGACAGGGCTGTAGAAGCAGCCACCTGCAGCTCACTGCCCACTGTTCTAACGGGATGTCTGCAATAAATATTTACTGCGCACAAGCACAGATACTTGTCATGTGGGAGTTTGCTCACTTTGTCCGCTGTTTTACTCTGTGGCACGCGGTGAGAATGTGCGAGATTGTTGCTAATTTGGCGCTACAAACATAAACCTATCAAATCTGCAGTTCAAAGCCACAAGGCTGCACAGAACTAGCAAGGATTTGTTTAATTCCCTGATGGCATTATCGAGTTATCACTAGGCCTACCTGTCCCGGTTCTCCTGATTAGCCAACCCTGCAGGAGAGGGAGGGGAAGTGGCCGCAGACACGGAGCGGTCAGAGAATCTGAATGACTTTACTAAAGCGTTTGAGCAAAATTGCGGAAAAAGTGTTTATGTTGAACCTGCTCACTGTGAAAAGTGTAGGTGTTAACACCCACATCCCCCACAGGTGCAACACCCATGTTGTAGCTCCACTGTTGTAACTGCGATGGACCCATTGCCAGGCGGCTGTCAAAAAAATGCAACAGACTGGACTCCTGTTGGTCCTTCAATCTGTTTGTAGGACAGTAAACCCTCTGTGTGGCTCATATTACCTGCTCAATAAACTCAATATGTTTTGTCAGAGTGAGAAAGACAGTTCAATGAACTGTACCAACAAGCTATTTACTTGTTGCATGTGTTAGACAGCATGCTGCACCTTAAGCAACGCAACATAGCTACCCAACCGTGTTGTACCGTACAACTGCAACAAGTGCAATAGCAACAGCAGATAGCATTTTCCACCCTCCTTTATGCTTACAAAATATATGGATAATGGACGTTATAATAAAATATTTATTCATTCATTTTCTTCCGCTTGGAGCCTATCCCAGCAACTTTGGGCTTGAGGTGGGCAATGGCCAGTTAATCGTTGACGTTGTTAAAGATTTATTTTATTTAGTTTGGCCTTTTTGTCTTTATTTGATAGACAGATTGGTCGACAGGAAATGAGGTGAGAGAGCGAGAGAGAGAGAGGGGACACAACTGCACATTTGTGTATTTGCATGTGCTCGACCAACTAAAAGCCCCGGTCTGCTGAGTGTTCACAGTTGCCATTTTAAATTGTGGAGCAAATGGAAAAACATGCATTTTCTTAGTAACACACTAGATGGTGCTGTTAGCCCAAATGCTAATGCTAGGCATGTTACCATAGAAGTCGTCCTTCTCAGTGCACACTGAACCTCGTGAGGTTCACACTTGAACTGAACCAGTTCACTTGGAAGTGTTCCGAGACCTTTGTTTTGGAGGGGTCTCGGCGCATGTTTGGTGAACTTTGAGGTTTGTCTGGAGCATTGACACTTATCCAAGTGAACGGCGCTAACAGAGCAACTGCACCAGAGTCTGTTTGAACCGCTATTGTAGCCACAATTGTTTCCACCAATTACAACACAGTGGGTAATCTCACCAATCAGACTGAGCTCAGAGGGAAGGGCTTAAAAACTGTCTTTGTTACTGGATTGGAAACAAATCATAGACAGTATATTATTGAATAGTCAGTCAAGGCCACAGTTAGTTTTCAGTTGTACAGCAAAGGCACCACATGCTTTGTGCCTTCAGTTTTGTGTTTTACCTGCCGTTATGTTCTATGTAATCCATTCTGACCAATGGGTTTGAGGGTGGGACATTGCAGTGACATTAAGTACTGTGCAGTACAGCAAGTGACCACTGGTGCAACTGGTGACAAGGCAGTGAGGTCGGTACCATATTCAGGCCTTTTAATCAACACAGTGGACATTAAAAGCACCATGAGTGGTAACTAAAGGTAATTGTGTTTTCTCACTGTTTAAAAGGGATTGATCTTTTAGACTATACATGCTGCAGCCATGGATCACACCAGTATTTGACTCCAAGGCTGTGTCCAAATTCCTGGTGTTTAACCCCTCAATCACTATAAAGTGCAGCACTAAATAGAAGGCTATATAGTGCACTCAGTTAGTCAAAGGTTTTGGACACTACACAAGTGTCACTTGTTGCCGATAGTCATGTCACTCTGGTGTACATGTAACAAAAAGTCAGCTAAACTTTGCTGATCTCTAATAAACAAGACTTTAATTAAGTATTAATATAAATAAGCCTATGCGTTTTATTCAACAAATCTTTTTGCATTGATGACCAAAACTGGATTATTGCAACTGTTTTATGCCTCAAGAGGAAAGCTCTCATCTCTTTGTCTCTTTGTATGAACTCAGGTAAGCTAATGTTAGGATTTTACAGTAATACAGACGGTTCAGTAATAACAATGTATGACTGAATACGTTGCCACAGAGGGTAAAACTAGTAATAATAATAATAATAATAATAATTATGGATCGTATTAATATAGCGCTTTTCAATGGAGTCCATTATTTATTAACTCAACATACACACACATTCATTCTTTGAGTGCACTACAGTTCAGTCAGTATGCGTACTGACGATGTAGTGCACTATATAGTGATTTATGTGTTGATTCAGACACAGCCCAAATGACATGACATGGTCTCATAGTGGTCATTTTACTCAATGGTAGTTGCTTTTGTGGCCTATTCATTAGTTAAGTGGTTAGGTTATTCAGTTGCCACTGTTGTATGGTTATTCTTAGCATTAGAGTAGTGACCTGAAATGACAATTATTTAACAAAAATTGAAATGGTAAATGGTGTGCATTTATATAGCGCTATTTTTGTTGGGTGTCTGAGAAATTCACCCCATTCACACACATTCACACCTGGGGCCAATGAACAAGAAGGTGACGTTTAAGTTCAATTTGAAATAGCTGTAGTTTTAGGGAAAACATTTCCATGAGTTTTCTTTTACTAAATAATCATCAGGTACGTGTTTAGACGACTGATGCTACTGTGCTAAATGCCATTTCTTCTTATATTTTAGCCCTGTGTTTCCATTTTCAGTGTCACACCGAGCTCTTCTGCTTGTGTTTGGTTCTTGTTTGAAACCAGATGACTGTGCTATGGAGTGCTCTTATAAATAAACAGTATTGGCAGTGTCTGTGGTATGCAAACACAGGGATGTTTTGGCTTTTCTCTGCAGCAGCTCTGCTAATTGAGAGGACTCAGAGTCTTTGCCAGAGAGAGCGGACTGCAGCGCGTTGTGTGATTTAGTGGAAGTCGAGGCAGGACGCCAGGACGGAAACATTCACAGAGCTGGCAGCAGCAGCAAAAGACCCAGCTGAGAGCTTGAATTATCTCTCCACACTTTACTGAGATGTTTGGAGAAAATACAGATTGTATTCTGGAAGATTTTGTGTTAATTCTGCAAACAAATCACTGAAAACAATGGAAAGCTCTTGATAGACGCATTAATAAGATTTTATGCCCAAAGGGAATGTGTGCACGTTTGAGCTAATTGTTTTTGGCAAATGTGTTCTGTTTGTGCGAAATGTGCATTATTTATATTAGCTTTTAGGCTAGACCAGCTTTTTTTGAAATGGTGGATACGTGTAGAATACCACAAAATTACCAACAAATTGTTTTAGCACACATTTGCTAAGCGGCCAAACCAATATTAAGATAAAATGCATGTCACTATTATAAACACGGGCATTATACAAACCCATGTGACAAACACATTTGCAAATTAAGTTGACAATGTCCTGTTTTTTGTTCCATAGCCCGCCTCAACCTTCCTCCTGCCTGGTGAAGCTAATGCTTCTTCATGAACATTTCTGTGGTGGGTGCATGAACTGACTCAAACAGTGACAGTGGTGCTCAAATATCAAGTTTAATTCCTCTATTGTTGTGATTTCTATGAGTCAGTGTTTGTTAGAATGTTATTTGAACCAGCACTTCCTCTTGTGTCCATTAACCAAACCCCAGTGGAGGACGTTACTGTTGTACTCTGCTCTTCTGCTTGTGTTTGACTGAAGCTGCTCTGTTTTAGAAAAACATGAAATGATTTTTTAATTATCTTTTTTGCCACAGGACGGTCTTTCATTCATTGTCTTTCACTTAGTCCTGTTGGGGTTGCGAGTGACTGGCAGGGAACACCTTAGACAGTGGCCACAGACACTGACTCATCTTTTTATCGAAAGATTTCTAGTCCCCAGCCACACCAAGTGGTGCCTAACATTTTTTTGATGTTGATGGAGGAAAGTGGAGTGCCCGTAGGGAACCCACCCGAGCACGGGAAGAACATGCAAACTCCTGCAAACTAACCACTGTGCCACTGCCACTGCAGATCCTAGAGCAGGAGAGGCTAATGATTTTTCCCCAAGGGCCACATTACAACATAGGACCAACAAGGTAAACTCACTTATGCTCAATAAAAACACATTATCAACAACAATATGTGAAATTAACACTGTATATTCACCAACAGTATTTTTAGATACTAGACCTTTCACATCCTCTTGGTTTAAAAAAGTAGCTTATGTGCATTTGGGCTCATGAAGTGTTTTATCATAGTTAGGGACATGCATTTGCTGATTGGATGCTAAACAAAACAAAAAGTCTATTATATCCTATTAAATGATTTCCCCTGATTCCAGACCAGTAATAAAGCAGATTTTAATACTATCTGGTGTTTATTATACTGCTCATAATGGAAGTGTTTATTTACCCAGTTATGAAAATTAAAATCGTGTTCTAGAGCCAGAGCGACAAAAATAGCCGCAGATAAACGTCCTCAAAGGAGATGGGTCTTTAGGGAAAACACTGTGAAACAGGACATTGGGGTTTTCGAGCTGTAATTATTTCAGCTCATATTCCTTCATAAAGGAAACAAATACTACAAAGGTTTAGTTTTTTCCTGGTCTTAAAATTACCAAAAGCTAATGTCGAGAATTGCCCAATCTAAATAAAAACCTTTGAGGTGATCCCGGTCTAAAGCACACCTTTCACTTTGGGGTTGGGCCCAGCGATGATTCCATGATGATGAAATTTAACAGACACCTATGTTAACCTTACTTAAAGGTCTTCAAAGCCACTCTGATCAGTTACCAAGGTGAATCCTAACCCCCAATTTCCACTGCGTAGCTTCAGCTACCAACGTCACAGAGCCTCGCCCACTGGATGTGTTTCAGATCTGCAGCAGAGCGAAGCCCCGAGCAGCTCAGAAGAGCATGTGCAGGAATTACAAGATGGTGCGATAAAAGCCAGTGATAAAGATGTGTGTCGGACTAAAACAAGTGTTTATTCAGAAGAAGGACCAGAAAACAAGTTTACTTTGAGATCACGTTGCTGTTCACGTCAACATCACTTCATGAGTTTTTCCTCATTACATTGGGCACAAAAAACCTGGATGTTGTGCTTGTTCAGTTTACTCTTTGGTGCAGTCTGATCTGTGCAGATTCGATACCAACTGGTTCCACTGTTGCACAAAAATAAAACTGCTGCATATCTCCAGTAATGCACACTGTTGCAGCCACAGATACTGTGGAAATGCTCTCACAAATACAGCTGTGCTTCTCTTCCAGCAGTGCTCAGTTTGTCCACTCTGGACTTTAGTAAGTATTCTTATCTGGAATAAGTAATAGTCCCTGCACTTTGATTTGATTGTTTTTCTCAAACTAGGTATAAGCAGAGAGTTGGTCTGTCCACAACAACATAATGAGTCTAAGAGTCTAAGTTCAACGACTGGGTGCATTAACATGGACCCGCAGAGTGTACCAAAAACACAGGAAACATTATTATTCTTAATCAATCTTAAAATCTGAATATGTCTAAAAATGGCTGACTGCTAGAGGCACAAGTGCATGGGATTCAAATTGAGATGCTTTTTTTCTATCTGACTCCAATGAAGGTAGATTTTATTTATGCATGACTAGTGGCCAGGCGACTTTAATGAGCATGTATCTGTCCATTATTCAGAAACTAAAACAGAAAGGGAAAATACTGTATATTGTTAGGTATATGTCATGGTACATTATTATAAAATTTCCACTGGAATAGGGTCTCTTATAACATGAAGAAAATGCAATTGTGTAAAAAAGGGACTAAGGCCAAACTAATGCATGTTGAACGCCTCAACTGTGTGGTAAATTATGCATCATTAAATGCATCATTTTATTTTATTCTTCTCTTCACTGTTGTTTCACAGTTAATTGAGTATACATTTTCCAAGTGTTAGTCATGATCTTATTGTTATATTTGTCAGTTTGTCTATTGTTGTATTGATTCCCACCTTTACGCACAAATCGACTCAAAATGAATCTTTTTTCATTTGCCTTTCCTTCTGATCGCCTTCAAACACCTTCAAAGTTAGAGGAAATCCTCCGTCTTGTTTGAAGTTATTCTCTCAAACCATGTGAACATTTCAAACCCCAGAGGCCACAGTGTTTCATCCAAAAGCACTGGTCTTTTCATGGATTTCTCAGCTATAAAACTGTTGCAGAGAATTACAATTGGATTCTGCCAATGTTTCATGACTCGGGGAAAAAGAAATGTTTTTTTTGTTGTTTTTTTTTCTGGGGAAAAGTTGGATCAAGTGCATTTTGTCAAGGACTTTATGTCTTTCAGACTCATGTCAAAGGACTCGGGAGTGTTTTATTTCCAATGCGATGCTCCTCATACAAACAAACCAAGTTCTGAAGGGCATCGACTAAAAGCTTTTCCGCGCTGAAGGTGGTGTGGATTTGTCGAGGCCACGTTGTGACATTTATCAGGTATAACGGGACGATGTTGAGCGTTTAACACCACTTTAGCAATTGAAGGACAAGCATATGAGAAGATAAGGGGGATTCATTTGGTTTGGTTGGTGCATTAGAGTGGCCTGTCAGCTGTTAAGGTCTAATTTTGTAGCTTTTAAAAAAGGTGAAAGTGAATGGGTGTAATAATAAAATGTCAAGTGGTTTTAGGAGCTCAAGTGGGAGACAAACGCAAATGTGCTGCTCCAGTGTTTAATAAACGCAAAGGGAAAACATTCATATTTTTTCAGGGAAAAGCTGATATTAATTGCAAGGTTGGTCTATATTTTAGCATGTCAGGATACCGTTTGTGTGATCTGAGTTATTTTTTTGATGGACAGAGGGAAGGTTTAGTAGGGGCATTGGATGCAGCATAAAACTAGAATATGCCACAAGACACTGGAGTCATTGCTTTCCATCCGTCTGCTTAGATAGACAGCTACAAACATACTCATAGAACTGAGTATGTTCCATGAGTTACTGGATGAGTCATTCAGTTACTACAATTTTCATCGCCTTGAACTTGTCTGGCGTGTAATGACAATAAAGTTAAGTAACCAGTGGTGGCTGGTGGCGATGTTAGGTGGGCTAATAATTCATATAATCTTTCCCAATTTCAAGTATCTGGGCTGAAGAAATGTAACCTGTTTTACAAGGGGCCTCCACACCTGTCAGTCAGAACATTAAGACGATGAGTGGTGCTGAGGTCACATTGTGCTCAAGCTGTAAAAAATATTAGTGCAATCAAAAATATAAAAACATATTTTGAATAGGTTTTAACAAGACATTATTATACAAGCTGTAAGTAAGTATATCTGTAAATATAAATTGTATACATTTAAAAGAAAGCATTTGAGAGCCCTCAAGTGGCACTGTGTCCATCTTTTTTATCGTCTAAGGTCAAGACCCAGTAATTTGAATAAATGTAAAACTGAGCCGCGGCACCATAAACCAGCCACAGAGCCACAAGAATGAGTCCGTTTTTACCTTGTACTGTTCATTCATGAGTTGACCATCGAAGAGGAATCCCGCCCTGCAGCGTCCAGCTTCTCTTGAAGCAGCGATGACTCAGAGCGGCCTGAAGCTGCCGGCTCATACACCGTTTTAAATCCATTCACTCTGTATGACATCTGTCTGCACTTAAACTGAGGGTACATTTTAAAATTTCAACACACAGGAAGGGCACGTTTAAGAATAAACATAAGTGTTAGGCTTTTGATAAAAACATCTCGTGGGACAAAGACAGCAAGAAGAAGTTTTCAAAAGGTAAAAGGAGATTGTATGAAAGCTGGTAATACAGCTGTATATTATGATTTTTATTAGTTGGTGCAAGTGTAAACGTAGAATTGACAATTTAAAAAGTGAGCACTTCCATGGAATTGAACCCTTAGGGGTCCCTTAACATTTTGCTCCACCTGAGTTCCTCGGACACAAGAAAATGCTCTGTTGCTCTGTATGTTATAATTGTCATTATTAACTTCAGGGCATAAAAAATGTGTTTAAATGACAAGAAGGGATTTCAACCCCTGGAAACTTTTAAATGTGGTTTCCTGAATTAGCCAGTATGTTCAATTTCATTTGGGCATTTGGGTTCGAATTTCTCGCAAGAAATCTGCGACGTGCCATAACGCGCGCTCACGCTACTTGATGGATGTAAACAGCACAACTACAATCACCTGTGAAGTGTTGAGATGGATTCTGCTGTTGGCACAACGTAAACTCCCACAGACACTCCTCGCAAACATAAAAAACAAAACAAGTATTATCAAGTGCGACCAAAAGAGCAAAGTCTAAATCTAAAATCTAAAATCTAAAAATTGATGATGGACAAAGACGAGAGTCAATTTGGGTTTTGCATTTGAGCTGGAGGCAGCTCTGATCTGTGTTAGGTATAAACAATTACCCTACCTTGGCTTCTTTTTTACTTGAAGACAGAGTTGTGTTAGATGTCTAATGCTAAACAACTATAAAGCTATAAATAATTGTGGATGCTAGTTAACGACTATCATATTAGCGTGCAAACCAAATGTAACTGCTAGATCATAGCCGGCCAAAAAACATTTCAAACGATACTGTAAATATTATGACTTATTTGTTTCTAGGTATCTCAAAGGAACATGGAGAAGACTGTTTACATAAATAAACACTACTTCTGTTGAAATAATGTAGGAGATGGCCTGTTTACATTATGATTATGCCCATTGGGGTGTACGTAACCCATAAGACATTCATAAGACATTCATAAAATATTATAAACAAAGAGTATTTGCTCTCGTTCAGTAGTTTTACTTTACGGCAGTCATTACTGATGATAAGTAAATATAACGTTTTACTGTAACAATAAACTTGCAGATTTGTACTTTTTCTTACCTCTGTTAACTTTGTGCATCTGCGTGTGGAGCAGTCTCTGACGGTTGTTGACGTGCGTGTACGAGCTTGCCCAACGAGTAAGCAGGCTGCAACTGTCCTTACAATAACCTGTATGTCACGCTTGCGTTTCGAAATTTCTTAAACCTCCGTAATGCACCTTTTGAAATAAAAAATAATTCATGAAAGTTTTTAATTCATCCCAAAATACACAATCAATTTTATTTTGCCATTTGCCTCAACAGACAAAGTTATGGTAAAATAAAATTCAAAAAGCACAAAAAAAGGTAAAGTTTTGAGGGACCCAGGAGGGTTAAGGGCATCATAAAACACATTTTTGGCTTTCATATTTACTACTACAGTTGAAAGCAGGAAAGGCTTGGACACAGGTCATTTCTGACTGTTTTATTTATTTATTTTGTATTTGTGTGAGTACTGTACGAGTACTGTACAAGTACAGTACCTACCTACCCACTGTTGAATTCCTACTTGAACCATTTATTTATTAATTAATAAATTAATTAATTAATTAATAAAGCAGTTAAAAAAAAGTGGAAATGCACTGCACAGAAGATTGATGAAATTAAAATCGATTTAGTAAAGCCAGTTTAATCAATTTTGGGAATGTAATAGAAGTAATAGCTGTTGCTATTTGACTGACAGCTACGCTGCACTAACAACTACGTTTACAGTGTGTACAAGTTTATTGCTTGTCTGTACTGAGCCCTCAGCGGAAAGATTTTGTCATTGTGACAAAATGTATTGTGTGAGTTATATAGAGAAGTTGTAATGGTCCAGTCTGTGCCATTTGTGCCAACTGTAGATCCCTCAGAGTCACAACAGCAGCAGTGTATCTTCAGTTTCAACCCTGATACAATCCTTCTCCTCAGTCCATTAATAAAAATATAACAACAATATAACAATAAACTACATTATTGCTCCATAAACTCGAAATTGTAGCAATTTAAAAGTAAAACCTCAGCTTCATTTGATTTTGACCCACAGAACAAGGTTGTTAACTTCTTAGATTTTGCTACTTCCAGGGTTTTACTTAATGTGAATGTCCTCATGTCTGTTTCTTTGTGTTCATTAGATTCAACTTCTCTGACCCTAGAATCCAGTCGTTTCTACCTCACTCTCTGTGTCTGTGGAGACCGTGATCCACTCTGTCATTTTGAGTAGGTGTTGCAAGGTGTATTAATGCGTTTATGGTTTTGGCAGCTTGACAAAACAGCGCTTCGATCCGTCCACAAGGAAATGGGTGCCTGCCAAACAGCAGCGCATTATTGCCATAAATTAAATCAGAGCTTAACGGCGGAACAGACGGCCGTAAAGTTCCTCACAGTAAACTGCTTCCTCTGAACATACAGGCTGCAGTGTTTGTGGGTATAGTTTAACTTGGGACAAATCAGATAATTCTTGTCCAATATAATCCATACTGTCGTTGTGTCCTTGGGCAAGACACTTAACCCACCTTGCCTCCAGTGTCTGTAGCACTGGTGAATGAATGTGTGACTGTAGAGGTGTGTTGGGTGGTGGTCGGAGAAGGTTGTGAGCGCTGTGTGTATGGCAGCCGTCTGCCCCAGGTGTGTGTGAATGGAAGCGCTTTTTATTCCATTTATTCCATCATTATGTTGGCTTGTAAACCAATCTGAGTTTCATAGTTATTTGACTTTCTGATTTTTTATATCTTCAGCTACGAGTTAAAAGGCAACAGGTATTGAATTTACGAGCCTGGACTTTGTGGTTTCAGGTTTATTCAAGAATAAATTACCTTCGGAAGCAGCTGGATGAACACAATCAGTCAAAATAAGAAAGCATCGCATAAAGCTCCATTTTAGATATTTATAATGTTTTGCTTTGTTTCATCATTTGAGTGATTTGAAGCTTTGAGGCTTTGGCGTTGGTTCAGTTTGAAACAATAAAGACAGTTTACGTGCATGGCCATAGCCAGCTATGAGGTCACCAAGGTCCGGACCCTGGTAAAAATGTAACACTAAACAGGGTGCACATAACTGGTACCACAGGTACAAACGCGGCGCACAGAACATTATTAATTATCTAATTAAACGTGTTTCCCTCTGAGACAAACATCCTCAAACTTGTCAATTCTTTATAATCGCTGGTTTGGTTTGTGGCTCAGCGCTGTCTCTCTCCGCCCTCGTCTGTCCCTCACACAGCATCAAACTGACCTCAGATCTGCCGCTCGCGTCTGATTGGCTATGATTCAATGGAGACCGCAGAGCGCAGGTTTAGAGACAAACTGGAGATATTTAAAGTTTAATCTGTACAATTAGCTGCTGAGAGACAAAGTGAAGACATGTGTTGGAAAGAAACGTTAGTGACGTCTGAGTGTTGACAGACTTCAGCCTTAATGAAGAAACTCAAAAGGGATTGACCTCCATTTACAACAGAAAGTAAGATATGTTGCTAAACAGTGCTAAAAAAAACAGCTAACACAGCTATCTGAGACTTTATCTGAGACTATTTTTTGTCAGAGACAGAGCAGGCAGAGGAGGAGAGACAGGTGCTCTATCACCTGTTGGAGCCAAAGGAGGAGGTCTGTGTAAATATCTGACTCTTAAACATGAAGGTAGGCTCATTTTCAAATTACCATAGCTTTTTTCAGAGTTGTTTTAAACACAAATGTGAGAGGTCAATGGTACAAAAGTACACCTATTTTGCTAAAAACTTTCTGGGGGGGAACCCCAGACCTCCAGCTGACCAGAATTTAGTCAGCTGAACCTGCTTTTGCTGCTCGCCTCATGAGGTGCTCAGCTCCTTTGGCTGTTTTTGCGCACTGTGGTGCGACCTCGGAGCGATCTAGAGCAGTGGTTCCCAAAGTGGGGGGAGTGGGGGCGGGGGTCGCGAGGTGATTTCTATTTTTTTTAAATTATTTTTATATATTTTTAAAAAGGTTGTAATGATGCGAGTATAAATTTAGGTAAATTAAAATAAACTTGAAAGTAAAGCTTTGTTTGCTCCAATTGATTATGACAGTTAAGTGACGGCGTGTTGCCAAGTCCGCGGGCTACTTTAACACAGTTGTCGCGGGCTGTTTTTCATGAGAGAGAGAGAGAGAGAGAGAGAGAGAGAGAGAGAGAGAGAGAGAGAGAGAGAGAGAGAGATTTGTTATTTAGTCATTATTTTTATCTTTTAAAGTCCATTTTGGGCAAAAAGCATAGTATAATAAAATCACCAAAACAAGTCCTCATGTTAAGAATGACTAGTACACAAACATTTCTAAAACTGTAAAAACTGTCTTTATTCAAAAAATAAATATAATAAATACAGTCTGAAAAGTTTGGGAACCCCTGATCTAGAGCACATTGTATAACTTTTCAGTTAGTTTTGTTCGTGTTCACAAGTGTACTTTTTACCGTACTCCAAACGCTGCACAAACTGAACTAACTGAGAAATGATCACTGTGCTCTAGATCGATCCGAGGTCTCACCACGGTGTGCACCAACATTTGTAAAAACAGAGTAAAGCTCTTCATATTTGTTGAGACCACAAAGAGCTCAGTTGGCGTTTGCTCTTTGGGACCGGCTCCCTGAGGAAGTCACATATTTGACTGTAATAGTCACATCAGTGTCTTATCTCTCTTCATTCAAGTCAATACGGATCATTGTGACAAACCATTGTACACACACAGTAAGCACAAAGTCAAACATCCGCATATTAAACCCCACAATGTACTGTACTGTGATTGTTAAAAATTTATTTAGTCTTGAATGGGACATTTGTTCTTGTCTTTAAACATAATGGTGTCAAGCAGTTATTGATATCCTTGTGTTTGAAAAAGAAGCTTAGATTTTCTATCTTTTATTTTATTTTACATATAAAACCAATTTAACTAACACTTAATATTCACTTAAATGTAAATGAATGGGACATTTGTTCTTGTCTTTAAACATAATGGTGTCAAGCAGTTATTGATATCCTTGTGTTTGAAAAAGAAGCTTAGATTTTCTATCTTTTATTTTATTTTACATTACACTGGTTAAAAACGTAAGCAAATATCATGACATTAATGAGTTTAAAACAAATTGTCTCTTATCCATTAGATACTGTTAAACTAAGAACTGCCTGATGAGATTACGATGCACATGAACCCACAAAACCTAAAATGCCCATTGCAGCTGTAGACATTGACATTACACAAACATAGAAAGCAACATAGCATTCTTACAGCTTTAGGGCTAATTTAATTTTGTATACTTCCTCAATCTTAAAGTAAACAACAAACTGTCCGTAGATCCAGGTTACAGTAACAGTGAGTTCTTCTCCATAGCAATGATTAGGCTTCACTAAAGACGTCCCAAAGTAGCAGCGGGACAGGTCCTGACATGCCTCTTCACACGGCTCACTGGGAATTAACACTTTCCAAAGCTTTAGCAGTGTTTCAAGTAGCAACATCATAATTAGCTCAAAGTGTTACTATAATAATATGTACTAGTGCTGTATCTCAGCACTTTTTTTTACATCTCACAGAATCTATCATTTTTAAATTATAAAATCATATCAATCATCAATCATTAATGACCACTCATACATACTGTAGATAAAAGTTTATGTAAAAAAGTATATGCACATAAGTAACTGAAAACGGGACTTTTGACCTAAATGACCAATCAGAGCAGAGTAAATCGGAAAGGGTTGGGACTTTTTTTTTAAGTGGTTAAAAAGATGGCATCTGAGTAGGTTTTAGAAGAAAAAAAATGTCCAGATGCCTACTGAGAATCCCCACTGTCAAAAACACAGTTGTTTGTCCATGAATGAGCAGAATGCTTTGAGATGGATGTAACTGCCGTGTTAGATATTTTGCGATATTTTGCTACAGACTGAATGTTGTTTCTGAGATGGAGGCCGTGTTTGTTGAGAGCAGTGTTGACAGACTGAAATGCCAGCAAACCCACAGAGACGAAGCATCTGATTTGTCTGCCGTGTTTTTGTTTACGGACTCTTTCCTCCGCTGCTGACAAAGCGCCGCGAGCGTTCTTTGTTGGTATTAAACGCCTTTCATCAGCACTGAGTGGACACACGGCGCTGGTCAATAACCATTTACAGCAACAGAGTTTGGTCAAGCTTTGTCAATTTTGAAAATTGATTACTGGTGCATTGTGGGTAATTAGAGCCCCACAACATGGAGACTCATTTAGTCCACTTCCTGCTTGTGTGTCAGAGAATATTCCAATGTCTTCACGATTGACTGAGAATTTTACAGGCTAAGAGAATTTCAGATCTCCATGGCAACCTGGCAAAAAATTTAAAGTATATAACGACAGAAAGGGCATGAAAGGGAAGTAGTTAATGTTGTAGTTAAAGTTAAGGTTGGATCCCTTTTTATTAGAGCCCACTTGCTCCATTGAGAAGGTCTAGTATAATTGATTTCATAAATAAAGAGTTGGTATATGACACAAAAAGATCTATTAAATCAAAGAGCAAGGTTAATTTGTAAATCAACGTATAGTATATGATACTGACGCTACACTATTTGTGTATATCACAAATTTTGGCCACTTCCAAAAATAATCTGTATACCTTTTCTTTGGCGGTTGTAAGTCTTCTTTATGGTCATTATTCAAGATGATCTGGGCAGTTGAAGCTAGCCTGGCACAGCCTGATGTGAGCTCTCTGTATTTTCTATAAACAGCAACTCAGTTTGGCAAAGCTCCGTAAGCCACTCAGTTCCTCAGATATGTTTCGTACTGACCAATCACGTTCAAAGGCTGCTGGAGTGTTGCCTTGCGTCAAACGTAGGCGACACCAGTCCCTTGTTCAAAACAAACAACTCTACCCACCCTATGCCCCCCTCCAGCAACATGCAACATTTCCTTCCTCTTATTTTTTTCTGCTGTTTCCCTTTCTAAGCAGATGTAGCCAGTGCTGGAATAGACACTTTCCGATTATTCTGCTGCCACTGATTCAATGTTGACAAGAGGTGTAGCCCAACAGCCAACGCTGAACATTTTCATGGATTAAACGGCTCGATGATAAAGACCTAGAAGACGTCTGAAGGTTTTGTTTTTTCACAGATAATTATTGGAACAACATAAAGGTAATTAAACAGTTTTCCTCAATTAAAAAAAAAGGTTACATACTGTCTGTTCATTGATCTCTCAGCTCTACTGAGTAACTTTTCAATCCTTGCAGAAAAATAGTGAAATTGACATATTAGGGCTGTTTCAATGCCACATTTCCATAACAAGTGTGAGCACTAAACTAGACTATTAGCTGATAGTACTGTTATGAGTACTTAATTATTACAAGCCACCCAGTTTTTAAATCCCTGTTGTTTTTTTGTTATGTTTTTTATTTATGTTTTTCAGATGTTTTACCAGTCATTTGTTTTCAAGAATTCAATTTACACTTGTCCTCCTAAAGTATAATATTCCGAAAAATTGAAACTGAAAATCTTATGGCAATATAGAAGGAGGTCAAACAAGTGCAACTCCAATTCTAGCAAGTGCCATGTACCAGTTTTATTTGTACTGGTAACTATACAAAATACTACGATGGCTTCTGAGACTGAATTAGTCTTTATAAAGGTATTCAAACCATTTGTTTAACAGCCTTATCAAAAGTAAGCAACTAGCAGATCTACACATTTGTGTTGGAAAAATCAGGTTGATACAAAACACTAACAGTTTGCATTTGGTGCATGAAGTATCGCTTTGTGTATTCACAGCAGTTGGAGTTTGGACTGAAAACTGTTTACTGTGAGACGGAAATAACTGGTACTGGCATCGACACAAGGGAGCTAGAGTTTCTGCTTACAGCGCAGCCTCAAACTCACCACAGACATCGTTTCACACTGCAGCAGAGTCGAAAACCTTCATTAGAAAGATGTTTTTACACCTATTTGCAATTATGCATGCTCCTCTTCCTATATTTGACAATAAAATTAGACACAGAAACAGTACAGGACACAGCCAAGCCACCACCAAGGAGCCCTTTGGTCTGCTTTAATCGAACCTCGATTTGATTCCTCTCAATGTCCAGTTCATTACAATTCTGGTGCAGAACAAAAAAAACACAGTGGTCTTCTAAAAACACAGGTCTGGGTCTTCCAAAGTGAACACTGGTGCAGTTGGGTTGAGGTGAGAATGCCAAGCAGGTCAAACAACAAACCAAAGGCAGGAAGTAAACCAAACCAGTGTTTCTCAGTGTTGTAAAAACACAAAACAAATGCACATCTAATGAGAAAATGTGTAAAAGGGGATCTGCTGTTAATGGGAATGTGTTTAAAGTATGTCATGGTTGTTATAGTTGATCGTCAACACTAGCAAAACAACAAAATCCTCAAACTAATCAGAGAAAAATGGCCACAAGTGGATTCAGGCTATATATGTCCTGCTTTACTAATTATTTATAAAGATTCACTGTTGGATAACATTAGGATATATGCAGCTGCGTTATAGGTTTAGTTTGTTAGACAGACAGACAGCAGTGTGAAAGTCAACCAGACCAAATACAACTGCAACAATATGGTAAGTCTAGCAGGTGAATAGGTGTGGGAACGACCTGAGTGTGTGAGGCAGGGTTATCATAGTGGATATTCTCTTTATTTAAAAAATCTACAGGTGACGTTGTGTGACTTTTTTTTTTGTCCAAAGTGAGATTGTCCAGACACTTCATTTTGATTTTTCTATTCTATCTATCTATTCTGAGGATATCTGTCATTAGGTTATACCATACCATACTGGGTTGTGGGGCGCAGTAGCTCAGTGGTCGTCCTTAGGCGGTTCGAATCCCGCTCTCCCCACAGTTCATACTGTCGTTGTGTCCTTGGGCAAGACACTTAACCCACCTTGCCTCCAGTGGTGTTCCAGCTGTGAACACTGATGAATGGAACCTGAATGTAAGTCGCTTTGGATAAATGACTAAATGTAAATGTTGACACTTTGGTGATATAGGTTTTCACATAAAGGTGTAACTAAATGAAACAAGTGTACGATATATTAGGGGAATCTTTGTCAGATTTTGTAGCTAACAGATCTAATAAATCTCAGCTGAATGTGTGATTGGGGCATGTCACACAAAGCTAACCACACTCTGTCCCACCGCAGCAGGAGGAAAATGGAGCAGAAAATCTGGCCCAAACAAAAATAAAAAAACTCATTGCACACTCTGCATCACACCGGAGCAAAGCATCCTGGGAGTTCACAGTCAGCACGGACAGACTTGAGATATTAAACCAAAGAAAATTGTGACATAGTGAATGTGTGAGCCCTTGTACGGATTGTGCACTGAATGATGAGTCCCTCAGTGGTTTTATTTGTAGAGTTTGTAAATGTAAAGCTGCAAATTGCAAACTGTTTGTGGTTGATTACATTTGTGAGCAGTTATGTTTGCGTTTCAAACAGCTTGGATGAGACTTATTGTGGTCCAGACCTCCCGAAGACGTCCATCTGTTTCAGGAGAAGGGCACCATCTGACCACAGCTAATATGTAGAGAATATGTAAGCTGAAATATGCAGGAGCTAGAACAGCACTTTTTTTTTTCAAGTGTTAACTTTAACATTTGCTCTGTCATGGTCAGGTCTACTTTCTGATGTGTGCACGGTTACTGAGCAATTTAACTCACTTCACTGCAACGTCAAAATACAGCCACTTGAGATGGTTTCAGTCGTCAAACATCTCTCCCTGTCTCAGATTACACCTCTCTTGCTTCTCTTTTATTAAAAAGATTTAAACCGGACCTATTTTTCTTCCACAAAATACTAATACATTACACCAAACTGAAGTTTAGAGCCTAGCATTAGCTTAGCTGTGACTTGAGCAACAGGACAGCAGTTATCTCCGCCTTGTTAAACATTCTGTGATTGAATTAACGGTATTTATCGGCCTTTAACGTTGCCTTCCTTTTCTTTTTTCTGTTAATGTTTTCCTTTTTTGTTAAAATACATATGAAGTGAATATACAGTTTATCAGCAGCTATTGAACTTCCCTGGAACATTATATGACCAGCTGGTGTAGAACAATGGGAGTGCTCCTTTTTCAAACACAGGCCAAAACTTTACATTCCTAAGTAACTCACAAGAACGGCAGTACAAATAGTGCAATTCCATTTTCATATGAAGGAACAATAAAGCAAGGCAAGGCAATTTTATTTATATAGCACAATTCATACACTGGGTAACTCAAAGTGCTTTACAGGAATAAAAGACAATTTACAAGATTCATATTAAGAAACATAAGAAAAATTAAAAACATTTTAAAAGAAGAGGGCAGATAAAAAACACTTTAAGTTGTAGTGTAGGCGGAGCTAAAGAGGAAGGTTTTTAACCTCCCCTTGAACATTGTTAAAGTTGAGGCTGTTCCAGGTTTTTGCTGCATGAAACTTAAACGCTGCTTCACCAGGTTTAGTTCTAACTCTGGGCACGAGCAGAAGGGGATAAAAATGTATAACCTTAAGCTTATGCTTGTACTAATGCATGAGTTCATAAATTTATGATAAAATGTGACCCCCAATCTAAAGTGCTAGAGGGGTATGCAGCATAAAATTCTATTTATGGAATCTACTGCCTGTTAGTCATCTAAAATGTTATATAGTATTGAGGAAATACTGAAATGATTATTTATTTATTTTTTTAAATACCATCGCTTTGGCGCCCCTATGCGCCGCATATGCCGCATACCCCCTTTTTGTGCCACTGATTTTATGATCATTCCAAATGTTATTTCCAGAAATATTTGGGAACAACAGTATTTAATTATGAAAGTTTGTCCAATTAAACGGAAATACTTCTGGCTGTCTTGAGATCCAAGTCTAGGTTAAAGAAGTTTATTTACCATCACAGGAGACAGTATTGACCATTTATGTCTGTACATGCTTCCATAGAGAAAAGGTTATAAAGGTCATAAAAGGTCATTACTAAAGGTGTTCATATTTCAGATGTCACTGTGATTGATGTTGCTCTGATCATTCTTGTGTCTTTTTTCATCTGTCCATAATTCCAAAAGTTGCTGTTGGACCTACACTTAAGAGATACATTAATGATAACACCAGGACAAAGTTTATGGAGGCAGTCAAGTTTGAAAATGCCTCATCAGGTCAAGTTGATGATTTGTTCAATTGTTATACTTCAGGTGTTTTAAATGTTATGGACACCATTGCTCCTGTTAAGGTTAAAGTGATCAGGACGAGGCAGAAGGCTTCATGGAGCAATGCTCACTCTGTCAGGGCACAAAAAGGGAATTAGTCTTGATTCATTATAAGGTATACAAAAAAACATTTTCAATCAAACTTTGCAAAAAGCAAGAGAAATATTCTTCTCAGAGATCATCAACAGTGAACAGATTAACAAACTTTCAAGCTCCATTTCCTCCAGAATTAGGTTCCACTAAATGCAATGAGTTTACATTGTTTTTCAATGACAAGCTACAGTCCACAGGGCATCAAACAACACTGCAGCCACCTAGGAGACACTGGAACATTTCCAGACTGTCATTAAGCCTCTCCTAAAGAAGAGCAGTCTTGATGCTACAGTGCTCAAC
Source organism: Perccottus glenii (assembly GCA_024416835.2). NCBI lineage: Eukaryota > Metazoa > Chordata > Actinopteri > Gobiiformes > Odontobutidae > Perccottus > Perccottus glenii. The sequence continues at coordinate 30,093,260 of CM044557.2, forward strand.
AACTATCGGCCCATATCAAACCTGCCATTTTTAGGGAAAGTTATTGAAAAAGTTGTATATCAGCAACTTAATGACTTTCTATTTCTTAACAACTGCTTTGATTCTTTTCAGTCTGGATTCAGGCCCCATCACAAACTGAGACTGCACTTATCAAAGTCACAAATGACATCCGTCTGAACACAGACGCAGGCACAGTCTCTGTCTTAGTTCTGTTGGGTGCAGTGGCTCAGTGGTAGAGTGGTCGTCCTTCAACAGGAAGGTAGGCGGTTCGATTCCCGCTCTCCCCACAGTTCATACTGTCGTTGTGTCCTTGGGCAAGACACTTAACCCACCAGTTGTAACACTGGTGAATTGAAGCTTAATGTAAGTCGCTTTGGATAAAAGTGTCTGCTAAATGACTAAATATAAATGTAACATCATATTTACATGACAACAAATATTTATTTAAGTCAAACGGACTGTAAAATTAACAGCGACTACTTGAGTCTTAGTCTTAATTAAATAAAAAAAAGTAAAACAATTGCAATATGGCAAGAAAAGTATGTGAACCTTTTGGAATTTCATGTTTTTTTTAATAAATTTGTCAAAGTCAAAGGTATTGACAAACATAATGTGTCTAAAAATAATTACAAAACAATTTTGATCTTTCATATCATTATTGAACACACTGTTTCAACATTCAAAATGGTAGTTCAAAAAGTAAGTGAACCTTTAGTATTAATAACTACTTCGGCAGCAATAACCCCAACCAGGCGCTTTCTGTAGCTGTGCACATTGTTGTGGAGGAATTGTAGCCATTCTTCTTGGCAGAATGGCTTTAGCTCTGTCATATTCTTTGAACGTCTCATGTGTTTGGCCCTCTTCAAGTCAATCCATAGCATCTCTATTTGGTTGAGGTCTGGGCTCTGACTTGGCCACTCCAAAAGGTGGATGTTGTTTTTCTGAAGCCATTCTGTTGTGGTCTTGCTCCGGTGTTTTAGGTCGTTGTCCTGTTGCATCACCTTCTCCACAGTTTCATCTGACGTACAGATATCCTCACATTATCCTGAAGAATTGTCTGATATACTTGGGAGTTTATCTTCCCCTCAATTATTAAAGCTGGCCAGACCCTGATGCAGCAAAGCAGGCCCAAATCGTGATGTTTTCTCCTCCACCACTTTACAGTTGGATGATGTTTTATAAAAACCACACAACCACAAAATAAATATTCTGTGGAGTGTCAATAATCTCTTTTGCAAACTTCAGGCGTGCATTAATGTTCTTTTTATTAAGCAGTGGCTTCCTTTGTTGTGTCCTTGGATACCCTGCTTGTTCAGTGTTTTAAATATTGTAGACTCAATGATGCCTTCAAATCTTTGGCTGTCATTCGGGGTTGTTGCTTTACCTCATTGATGAGTATTTGTTGTGCTCTTGGTGTCATTTTGACTCAGCGCCCACTTCTTGGTAGAGATGCAACAGTCCCAAAGCGTCTCCATTGTTGTTTGACTAACTGTAGACTGGTGAATTTCTAAAGTCTTTGAAATAACTTTGTAACCCATTCCAGCTTCATGTAAAACAAAGCTCTTTTTGGCGAGGCATGGCGTGTTCTTCTTGTGCAAAGCAAACTCCAAATGTTTGAGGGGTTTTTAGTCAAAGTATTATTATCAATGTATTATCTTAGAGAATCCAGGTGTGCTAAAACCTGACTCCAATTAGCTTTTAAAGGTCATTAACGCAAGGGTTCACATACTTTTTCCACAAGCACTGAGGTTTTTTGTTCTCAATAAAGAGAATTAATTGAGAAAAATATTTTTTGTGTATTATTATTTTAGATTAAGATCAGATCACATTTTAAGACAAATATTTTCAAAAAACTATGAAATTCCAAAAGGTTCACATACATTTTCTTGCCACTGTATGATCTACACACGTGGACAAAATTGTTGGTACCCTTCGGTCAATAAAAGAAAAACTCACAATGGTCACAGAAAAAACTTTATTCTGACAAAAGTAATAATAAATAAAAATTCTATGAATGTTAACCAATGAAAGTCAGACATTGCTTTTCAACCATGCTTCAACGGAATTATTTAAAAAAATAAACTCATGGAACAGGCCTAGACAAAATTGATGGTACCCCTAACTTAATATTTTGTTGCACAACCTTTTGAGGCTATCACTGCAATCAGACGATTCCTGTAACTGTCAATGAGACTTCTGCACCTCTCAGCAGGTATTGTTGGCCCATTCTTCCTCATGAGCAAACTGCTCCATGTGTATGCCCTTTTCAAGGCATGTTTCAGCTCCTTCCAAAGATGCTCAATTTAGGATTGAGGTCAGGGCTCTTAGAAGGCCACTTTAGAATAGTCCAATGTTTTACTCTTAACCATTCTGTTGGGTGTTTTTAGCTGTGTTTTGGGTCATTGTCCTGGTTGCAAGACCCATGACCTGCGACTGAGACCAAGCTGTCTGACACTGGCCAGCACATTTCTCTCTAGAATCCCTTGATAGTCTTCAGATTTCATTGTACCCTGCACAGATTCAAGACACCCTGTGCCAGATGCAGCAAAGCAGCCCCAGAACATAACAGAGCCTCCTCCATGTTTGACAGTAGGGACAGTGTTCTTTTCTTGATATGCTTCATTTTTCCATCTGTGAACATAGAGCTGATGTGCCTTGGCAAAAGTTCCATTTTTGTCTCATCTGTCCATAGGACATTCTCCCAGAAGCTTTGTGGCTTGTCAACATGTAGTTTGGCAAATTCCAGTCTAGCTTTTTATGATTTGTTTTCAACAATGGTGTCCTCCTTGGTCGTCTCCCATGTAGTCCACTTTGGCTCAAACAACGACGGATGGTGCGATCTGACACTGATGTTCCTTGAGCATGGAGTTCACCTTGGATCTCTTTAGAAGTCTTTCTGGGCTCTTTTGTTACCATTCGGATTATCCGTCTCTTTGATTTGTCATCAATTTTCCTCCTGTGGCCACGTCCAGGGAGGTTGGCTACAGTCCCATGGATCTTAAATCTCTGAATAATATGTGCAACTGTAGTCACAGGAACATCTAGCTGCTTGGAGATGGTCTTATAGCCTTTACCTTTATCATGCTTGTCTATAATTTTCTTTCTATTCTCCTGCGACAACTCTTTCCTTCGCTTCCTCTGGTCCATGTTGAGTGTGGTACACACCATGTCACCAGACAACACAGTGACTACCTGAAGCCCTATAAATAGGCCCACTGACTGATTACAAGATTGTACACACCTGTGATGCTAATTAGTGCACACACCTTGAATTAACATGTCCATTTGGTCACATTATTTATAGTCTTTTCTAGGGGTACCATCAATTTTGTCCAGGCCTGTTCCATGAGTTTATTTTTTTAAATAATTCCGTTGAAGCATGGTTGAAAAGCAATGTCTGACTTTCATTGGTTAACATTCATAGAATTTTTATTTATTACTTTTGTCAGAATAAGGTTTTTTCTGTGACCATTGTGAGTTTTTCTTTCATTGACCAAAGGGTACCAACAATATATTAATATATATATATATATATATATATATATATATATATATATATATATATATATATATATTTAAAAAAAATATGTAGTCATAATGGTTGTCAATAAAACAATAGTTTAGTCTTCTATTTTTTTCATGGTACATTACAGTCAAAAGAGAGTTTTAATGGGACTTGAAATAATGAAATGATAAGATAAAGTTTTGACCCAAACACATATATAATGATTTGGACAATTAAATATGTCTTAGCTTGTGTTAAATTTCTGACACCTCAGAGACTAGACTGAGTAAAAAAAACTGTACAAAATGTACACGTTCAAGTTCTCAAGACATAGAGCACTACACCTCTACTGAGTTGTATATGCTAATATGTTATATGTTTATATGTTATATGTTTAATAAGCTTTTCTTACTGTAATTTTAGTTCTGTGCACTGTGGCTGTTGTTGGGTGATCCATCATTAGTTGTGGCTTAAATAAAACTAGTGCTGAACACAGGAGAAACACAGTAGAGGAGAAGAACAGGTGTGGAGATGTGTTGGAAATAAAGGAAATAAATCAAGCTCAAAGAGAAAATTTGCTTTCTCTGAGCTTTACATGGATTAGACCTCACCCACTCCTGTTATATCCAAATATATCCCAAACATAAGTGCAGTGGTTTCTGGTGTGACTTTTGAAGTAGTGTTGTAAATGGCAAATAGTGTATTAGCTAAGGTGGATGACTTGGCAGTGTGTCTTCTCAGGCTGAGCATTACCATCTGCTGAAAGACCAAAGTTACTGTCAGGAAAAGGGCACATTTTTATAACTAAACCAGGGGTCATATTACAGAGAGCATTTACACAAAAATGTTTCTTTATGGTTACAAAAACAGTGTTTTTTGGTTTTCAAGGTTATGTTATAATTTTTACAGAGAACACTTACAAAAAAAAGTTCCATGGTTTAAATCGGCAAATTTTATAACTTAATTCCTGAAACAGGCTTTAAACTAAATTTTATAGAAATATATGTGCCACTGCACTTCCTAACTTCTGCCTCATTTCCTAAAGTTGTTTAGTGTTCAGCCAAAAGTATTGCTTAAGTTCTGCTTTCATTCATGTTTAAAGTTGACTTCATAAACTGCCGCTGTCCGACTCAACAGAGAGAGGTTCAGATAAAGCCCTTTGTGACATCGGGAACATGTTCTCCAGGTTGTTAGGATCCTGCCCCAGCTTTTCACTCTCTGGAAATGCACGCCCAGCAGTGAGCAAACTGGCCCGTCTTTAAAAGCAGCCTTTGTGAGCTCAGATGATTGCGAGTCATTGTTCAAACAATGTGATTCTACTGTGGGCCGTGTAACGCTGCGGCAGGAGCAGCGACCCTCCATAAGACAGGGATTCAGCTCGGAGCGGGTGATTAGCAGTGGTTTTGTGCACTCATGGGCCAGTTTGTATGAGTAAAGGCTTTGATTCAGTGTCAGACAAGACAACATTCTCATCCAGCTAAAATCAGTCTGCAGTGTAAGGATGCTGTTGTCTTGGTTATTTTAATATTTAAACAGGGAGGTTTGTGGTTATAAATAATACAGGAGTTGTTTCCACTTTTATATTTTATGGGGAGAGAGAACGTTTCATAGAAGTTTGATAAAATAATAAGCAATTGTTTACTCTCTTTCTTTGTATATATATATATATATATATATATATATATATAAACTAAAAAACATCTTCTTATATTACAAATCTTTATGACTCATTGATGTAACTGCAGTTCAAATGTTCCAACTATTGATTTTTAAGAGTTATTGCACTTTTGATTAGCTCCTGTATAGGTCACAGCAATTGTCTTGTTCATTCAGTTAGTTAGTCGCAGGGCTAACACTTAGAGACAAACAATGACAGACAACCATTCACTCTCACATTCATTCACTAGGGACACTTTAGAGTTGCCAACTAACCTATACATGTATGTCTTTGGACGGTGGGAGGAAGTAGGAGTACCTGGAGAGAACCCACAGTAACACGTGGAGGACATGCAGACTCCTCACAGGAGGACCAGAGTCGACCGAGAATGTTTGAGTCGGTCGGGTTTTGAACTCACAACCTTCTTGCTGTGAGGCAGGAGTGCTAACCACTCTGCCACTCTGTCAAACTTTGCGAATTTCACGGTCAATACATGGTGTAATCCTCATACACTAATTGTTTTTAAGGACAGTCAGAAATAAAGTGCAGAATTGACATTTTAAGGGGTTAAATAAATGTGGTGACCTCTGTTTTGTCCAACATTTGACATTCTTTCTTGTTGTAATATGATTGTTTATCACAAGACAAAACTTTTTGTCTGAGTAAGAATGGTCCATTGGCCAACCACCAGACTGCAGAGTTTAGTTACACACTGTTGGACTCACAAACATAGTGGTACAGGATGCTAATTTGGGGTGCTCAATACTAAAAATACCTATATTTTATTTTGCTTAACTGCCAACTTCTCTTGAGTATATTCATGTCATAACAACTAAATATTATTTTGATTTGAAATTCAAGAACATTTTGGGAGTTTTTCTTATTGTTCTTTTTTTGTTAGAAGTGGCTGTTCATTCTTTCTCACATTCTTTTTATTTTTCAGTCAGTCAGTATTTCTGTGGGTTTTACTCTTCGGTCACTGGTTTGTTGCCACATTGCAGGCCTCATCCCCATGGAGCAAACAGATGGTGCCTTTGATGAAAAAAAGTGTGCCATGAGAAACAGTTTTTTCTTTTTTGTGTGTGTGATATTTTATTTTATCTCCTCTACAGATAACATCCCATTTCTCTGCATCACTGTCTGCAACTGTTTAGAAAACATATTTATCATATCATTTATGCATGGAAGGTTGTGATAATATAATATTTTGGTGGCCATTTTATCTAAAAATAGAATTTAAACTTAAAGGATTTCTCTAGAAGCCCTCTCAGAAAGTCCTGTGTCCCAGACCATGTGACACTCTAAAGTTTTTTATCACAAGGGTCAAAAACAGCTTAATAGATGATGACTGCAGAAAAAGGTGTTTTTAAAAGTTTTACCTTAAGGTCCTACAGACAACTGTAGTTCATTATTGTTTAATTTAATTGAAAAGGTTTGGTGTGAAACATCCATTGGGCATTAACTGGGACCAAACTAAATCAGAGTTGGGTTGGTTTCTTGTGTGATCTATCTGAGACAGATAGATCTGAGACACTATAACCTAAAAAAAAAATAATAACTTCCAATTAAATGATTAAAATTTGAATGTTGCCGCTCAAAATTTCACAGGATTGTTTCATCCTGAATAAAATCTTACTTTTGTAAGTCAAGTTCTAATATTGCTTTTTTCTGTTGTTTCAGAGGCCAGAAATCCAAAATGGGAGGCAAGCTCAGCAAAAAGAAGAAGGGCTATAATGTGAACGATGAGAAGTCCAAAGACAAGGACGCCAAAACTGAGGGAGCAGCCGCTGAGGAGAGTGAAGCGCCGAAAGACAACAAGGACGAAGCTGCAGCCGCCGGCGACGCTAATGACGTAGCTAACGATACGGCAGCTAAAGACGCACCGGCTGCCGACTCCGCCGAGGCCAAAACTGAGGAGAAAAAAGAACCGGAGAAACCTGCTACCAACGCTGAGCCCGCTAAAACTGAGGAAAAACCGGCCGCTAAAGCCGAAGAGAAACCAGCAGCCAAGGAGCCCGAGGCAAAGGCGGCACCGCCACCAGCAGCAGCGGAGAGCAAAGACGAGGCCAAAAAGACTGAGGCCCCGGCGGCACCAGCACCCAAAGCCGAATCCAAGCCCACAGAGGCAGCAGCTAGTGCACCGGCTAAAGAGGCTAGCGCTAGCTCGACACCAGCGGCTGAACCTCCCGCCAAGGAGGCCAACGCCACAGAGGCACCAAGCAAGGATCAAACCGTAGCAGTTCAAGATTAATGGACAGCTCTTTTTGGGAAATTAAGTCAACAATGTAACGTCAAACAAAAAATAAATATAAAAATGAATAACTAGCCCATGCATATTCTGATAATAATAATAATAACAATAATAATAATAATCTATGGACGTGTTGAGAGAACTGGACTAGAGAGACCACCTGGAGGCGACTCCCACAAGCTACAGATGTGACTATTGCTATTATTATTGTTATGATTTTACTTATTTTTCTGATGTAGTATTTGAACTTTGATACGAGTCTGTGTTTTGACCATTTTTATTTTTTTTTCCATTTCCATCATTGACCCTTTTCCCCATCTCAGTCAGAAGCCGATTAATGGACGGACACTGTTTTGAAAATTAAATCTAAATCTAAACTCTAATTCTAAACCAAATTTTAACCTAAAATAGTAATAATGACCATCTCAATTTTTAAATAAAACTTTTGAGTAAGAGAGCTACTTGATTGTTGCTAATCATAATCGTGTTTTCATGGAATTTAAAGAAAATTTTTGAAATGTCGCATAAAAGATGGTGGACATCAGAAACTCAAGGTTGTAAAAAGATTTTACAGAAACCTGAGGATAAGAAATATTGCTTTTCAAAGGTTTTGTGTGGATAACTGAAAAGAATCTTTCTTATGCCTTGAGTCATCTGAAAGAAAATATTTTCACTTTAAAGATATTTGCATTAACTCAACAAATGAAAAAAAAATCAAATGCGATTTTTCAAAATTTTGATCTGTTTGTGGAAATGCAAATTATGTCAAGTATTTTCTGTTATACTTATACAATACAAAAATCATAAAATGTTTCACCTGGCTTTTGTTTTGAACTTCCAACCATTTTTGCTCAAGTTGGGAAAATTTATTTAGTCAATTTTCCCAAATTTATTTACAACTTTACCAGCAGTATTCATCACTGGATTTCTCCTCATTACTTTTTTATTATTTGAAATAAAGATTCCCTTAAAACAAGAAAGACACTATGTAGACCAATAAAAAAAAATAAAATAGATTTTTTTATGGAAACATTACAAGTAGATTTTTAATATTTGTAATTAAATCTGCAAACCTGTTAAGTCTTTTACAAGAAAAGAAAGATTTTTTAAATAGAATTTTAAAACTAAAATAGATTTTGCACAATTAGTCAAAATCAGTTGAAAGTTCTCTATTTTCAGCTCAATCAAGATTTTTAGAGGCTTTGAAGGAGAAATTGGAAACAAAGTGTAGAAAATAGTCTGTATTTGCCAAGGACTATTTTTAACCATTATACGTAGAAATCTTGAGCTTTTATGATGTCCGGCCATTTTCTACATCACAATGGCCTGTTTATTGGAAAGAAACACATCACACATGAAAGAATCCCGATTCAATCATCCATTTTTCATTTCCCTCGTCCCACTAACATCACATATGTTCTGGACAAGTAGGCGGCTGAGCAATGTGAAGACTTTACTCAAAACTCAAAGGAATTCTGTGGTCGATAATGTTCTTGTTCTAAGCAAATGAAAGAAAGAATTATTTTTGCTATATGCTCGACTTTAGGCTTTGACAAATTTCATTCAAGTTTTGTTGCCTAATTGTTTTTACTACTTTTAATTTAAATCAAATCAATCATCTGAAATTTTACAGAACTATTATTATACTGAAGTACATTAGCTTCAATACAAGAGAAATGTGAATGGTCAAAAACAGAGCTCAATTGTGGTTACAGATTTTAACAATTGTGGAAAAGGAAATGAACATAACACAGAAGAACAAAATTGTAAAAAGTTCAAACTTGGACTGAAATTATTTAGGATTGACCAGAACAAACAAGTCTTGTCAAAATAATAAAAAAGGCCTGGCTTATGACATGTACTGCAGCCGCACTCAAGGGGGCGATAGAGGCAATGATACACAACCATTGTCCATTATTTTTATACAGGGTGTGGTTCACATGTCAGAAGTCAGTCTAAATATAGTTTACAATTATTTAAAAAAAAAATACTTTATTTCAAAAGCACATTTAAAACAAACCCAGTTTGTGCAAAGTGCTATACTAGATATTTAAAATAAATAATCATTTACATCATTAAAGACTCATTCTAGTCAGTACAGAGCCTCCGCTTATTTGTCTGCTTCTTTGTGACCATTTCCCTGCTACTTCCTTCATCCTCTAACATTTCTCAGTTCGATCCTAGGGACACGCGGCGATTCCACGGAAATTCCTTCGTAGCAGATAAAAAAACCCAGGCCAGCAGATCGCCACGTGTCCCGGGATCACCGTTGTGACTCGGTAAATTTGCATGTCTGTGGTTGAGTGAATCTGTAGTCCTGTCTTTTTGGTCCCAGTGAAAATAAATCAAATCCAATAAATGTCTGATTGTGGGAGTGTATCCGTGACGATCCCAGTGGATATGTTCCTGTCCCGCACGATTCGACACGGCGCTTGTCAACAAACAACTCAAAAAAAAAAGAATAAACTGGTGCATTTGGACATTGTGTGTACTTGTAAAAATGGTGCAACAATAAAATCACAACAATTGACTCCAAACACTTTATTCTACTTCTTTATTAATTCACTTTTAATATTATAACACATGCTACAAACCAACTTAATTTAGTCAACCATACAATATAAGTCTATTTACGTTTAGCAGACGCTTTTATCCAAAGAGACTTACATTAACCTTCCGGTTATAGAGCGACCGCTCTTCCACTGAGCCACTGTTCTAGCTACAGTGCCTTGCGAAAGTATTCGGCCCCCTTGAACTTTGCGACCTTTTGCCACATTTCAGGCTTCAAACATAAAGATATGAAACTGTAATTTTTTGTGAAGAATCAACAACAAGTGGGACACAATCATGAAGTGGAACAAAATTTATTGGATATTTCAAACTTTTTTAACAAATAAAAAAACTGAAAAATTGGGCGTGCAAAATTATTCAGCCCCCTTAATTTAATACTTTGTAGCGCCACCTTTTGCTGTGATCACAGCTGTAAGTCACTTGGGGTATGTCTCTATCAGTTTTGCACATCGAGAGACTGACATTTTTGCCCATTCCTCCTCAAGCTCAGTGAGGTTGGATGGAGAGCATTTGTGAACAGCAGTTTTCAGTGCTTTCCACAGATTCTCGATTGGATTCAGGTCTGGACTTTGACTTGGCCATTCTAACACCTGGATATGTTTATTTGTGAACCATTCCATTGTAGATTTTGCTTAATGTTTTGGATCATTGTCTTGTTGGAAGACAAACCCCCGCCCAGTCTCAGGTCTTTTGCAGACTCCATCAGGTTTTCTTCCAGAATGGTCCTGTATTTGGCTCCATCCATCTTCCCGTCAATTTTAACCATCTTCCCTGTCCCTGCTGAAGAAAAGCAGGCCCAAACCATGATGCTGCCACCACCATGTTTGACAGTGGGGATGGTGTGTTCAGGGTGATGAGCTGTGTTGCTTTTACGTCAAACATAACATTTTGCATTGTTGCCAAAAAGTTCGATTTTGGTTTCATCTGACCAGAGCACCTTCTTCCACATGTTTGGTGTGTCTCCCAGGTGGCTTGTGGCAAACTTTAAACAACACTTTTTATGGATATCTTTAGGAAATGGCTTTCTTCTTGCCACTCTTCCATAAAGGCCAGATTTGTGCAGTATACGACTGATTGTTGTCCTATGGACAGAGTCTCCCACCTCAGCTGTAGATCTCTGCAGTTCATCCAGAGTGATCATGGGCCTCTTGGCTGCATCTCTGATCAGTCAAGATTCAAGATTCAAGATTCAAGATTTTTATTCGTCACGTACAAAATTATATACAGCATATATAACCAGCAGTGAAATGTGAGTCAGGTCCGCTCCATGGACAGTGCAATTGTTAGGAAAACACACAGATGAAAATATACATAAATGTAGCTATGCAAGAATGAGATAAAAGTAAACAATAAAAAATATAAGAATAAAATCTAAAAAATATAAAAAGTGTGTAATGTGGGAATAAATCTAGATCGCAAATAATGTACATGAATGTAAACTGTAGACTTAAAATATTAAAAAATGTACAGGGATGTACAGTGTGCATATATGCATTTAGCTGTGGTCTTAAATATTAAGAATCACATGAAGGTGCAGGAAGCAAATGTGCAAAACAGTTTGTAGCAAAACAGAGTGACACTGTCAGTGTGTCAATGTGAGGTAGCTGGTTTAGAGTTCAAGAGCCTGATGGCCTGTGGGAAAAAAGTCCTCCTAAGTCTCTCAGTTTTTGCCATCAGGCTACGGTAGCGCTACCAGATGGCAGCAGAGTGAAAATATGATTACTGGGGTGGGTGGAGTCTTTGGTGATTTTTGCAGCTCTGCTTCTGCAGCGTTTGTGGTAGATGTCCTGCAGAGAGGAGAGCAGACCCTGAAATGCGCTCAGCTAAGCGCACAACTCTCTGCAGGGCTTTGCAGTCTTGACTGGAGCTGTTCCCATACCACACTGAGATACATTGAGTCAATATACTTTCTATAGCTCCAGAATAGAAAGTTTTCAGGATTGCTGGTGAGACCCTGAATTTCCTCAGCTGTCGCAGATAGTACAGTCTTTGCCTGGCTTTATTTACCTGAGTTTGAGTGTGAGTAGTCCAAGTCAGGTCCTCAGAGATGTTTACACCAAGGTACTTGAAGCTACTCACCCTCTCCACAGGGGTCCCGCTTATCATAAGAGGAGTGTAGGGCTGCTGCTGCGTCTTCCTGAAGTCTACAATCAGTTCTTTTGTTTTGCTCACATTCAGGGAGAGGCAGTTGTCCTGGCACCATGATGTTAATTTCCCTACTTCATCCAAGTATGCGGTCTCATTGTTGTTGTGAATGAGGCCCAGAACCACAGTATCATCAGCGAATTTGATAATGGATGTGGAGCTGTCTTCTCCTTGTATGAGTTGAAAGTTTAGAGGGACGGCCAGGTCTTGGTAGATTTGTAGTGGTCTGATACTCCTTCCATTTCAATATTATTGCTTGCACAGTGCTCCTTGGGATGTTTAAAGCTTGGGAAATCTTTTTGTATCCAAATCCGGCTTTAAACTTCTCCACAACAGTATCTCGGACCTGCCTGGTGTGTTCCTTGTTCTTCATGATGCTCTCTGCGCTTTAAACGGACCTCTGAGACTATCACAGTGCAGGTGTATTTATACGGAGACTTGATTACACACAGGTGGATTCCATTTATCATCATTAGTCATTTAGGTCAACATTGGATCATTCAGAGATCCTCACTGAACTTCTGGAGAGAGTTTGCTGCACTGAAAGTAAAGGGGCTGAATATATTTGCACGCCCAATTTTTCAGTTTTTTATTTGTTAAAAAAGTTTGAAATATCCAATAAATTTTGTTCCACTTCATGATTGTGTCCCACTTGTTGTTGATTCTTCACAAAAAATTACAGTTTCATATCTTTATGTTTGAAGCCTGAAATGTGACAAAAGGTCGCAAAGTTCAAGGGGGCCGAATACTTTTGCAAGGCACTGTATATATAACTTTTTATACGTCTCACCTCATCTTAAAAGGTGCAATGCTGACATGAGAGAGTAAGGTTAAGTCAGGCAGTAGCTATGGATGTTAAATAAGATCTGGATGGAGTGCTGCCAAGTCCACCGGTGGACACTCGAGGTATCACAACAAATAAATCCCATGTGGCCGAGAAAGGATAAAATGCAATGTTAAACACTTTTTATTTTTATATAATGGCACTTTTCTTGTTTGAAAATCCTTAAACTGGGCAAAAAGAAAAAAACCTTTTATTCATGATGTCACCACAGTGTCCCACCTTTGAGCCCAAGGGTCAGAACCAATCACACGGAATGTGACACAGGTAAAAAACAAGATCGCATGCGTGAGGGCTGTATAAAGCAGAAATAAACCCAGAAGCCAAGAACTTTATTTGCCGTCTTCACCAATGAGCAACATACATCAACGGCAAAAAAATCAACGGCAGCCATTAATTATTCAGGATCTTGTCTAATAATACCCACCAAATAATAAATAGTATGGTATGCTTTTTGGGTAAACCTCCGGCCACTTTTGGAAATGGCCCTTTAAAGTCATCTAGGCATGATTGGAAGGTGAGTATTTCATTCTGACTTGTCTATTTTTGTATTAGTTCAAACTCTTCCAAAAATAGTTCTCTTTGTGTCCATGACAAACATATAAAGCCTCAGATGTTTGGACCTTTTCACGAGATGCTCTGCCGTTAGCGAAGAATACAGGCGACAGCTTCACGCAGAGGCTCAGAAGTGAACACAGATGTCTGAATGCATTTGGAGAACAATGATGAGAAATAAAAGCCTTTTATTCTCTTTTTGGGAGAAGGCTGACATGTTGCAATTACACACACAATGCAGACAGTTGAAGCCTTTCTTTTTGTTTCTGGAAATAAATCAAACCCTTCACTTAAAATTGGCAAACCAATCAAATAACCAAATTGCTATTTTTTCCCTTTTGGTAAATTCCGAAAAGAAACATTTCCAGCCAAAAGTAGCGGATAAAACACTCAAATTCCATTTTTCTAAACCTGATAATTAAACAAGTCATACCTTAATTTGCATATTTTTCAAATGACCATAATTATCCAAGCACTGTCTATTTTGGCCCACAGCCTTTCATCTTTCACTTTAATGGCCAATATGTTATCACAGAAATACGTCTTTATGAAATTACCAATTTGACTTCCATAATGTGATGAGCCCATTTTGGCGTTGCCTCCTTATAACCCTTAAATCTCTTGTTTTAAATAGAAGGAAGCTGCTGTCCTTTAAAGCAATAAATGAGAACAAATGGTAATATCCCACTGCAGTCATCAGTAGAAAGATAATTATATTGGCAAGAACTGCACTTCAATATAGCATTTACGCTTTGAAGATAAAAGATGATACATGTTAAAAGGGCAGCAGGCAGTGTTTTTAATAAAAATCCCAGGAGTGCGGCCACTTTTAGGTATTTCTCACGTACATTTTGGTGGCTGTAAAGTTTTACAGTATCAAAAATTATTTAGTAAGCGCAATATGCAAACGTTTTTAGTTTTTGTTTTGTTTCTTAACCTAGTAACCCCAACCAAATGTATGCCTTCTAAGCATTATCAAACCTTGAAAGTTCAACCTCTTTCATAAATGTCCAGGATTTACTCTCTTCTTTTTATAATTATTAGCATCACATCAAGTATTGAAGTCTGCTTCAAAAAGATTTAGTATCTCATAGAAACGCAACACTTGCTCAAAGTAGGCCTACAGTACAAATGTGAGCCTCTTATGGGTTACTTGTACCAAACTGCTGTAGGCTGCTGACCCATCTCATACTGTACCTCCCAGTGGAAACTAGGCTCGAGGTTACCATCAGCCTATCTTCTGGGTAAAACAAAAATGAGTGGACTAGGTTTATACATGCAGCTTGTCCGGACGTCAAATTGAATAAATGTTAATGTTTAATAGTCAAAGACGTACCAATTTAATACACTAAGTTCTTTGTATGATTGGTTGGAGAAGGTGTGTGGGTCAAAATATAAAAAGATATGCTTGCTAAGACAAGTGACTAAAAATGGATATGGTCAATCACTGATGGAAGTGCACGGTCAGATAGATAATATATAAATGTCCATACTTTCCCATGATCTGTCTGCATATGCTTGCTTTTCCATTCTTTATAATAATGTGTTGAATATTTAAAGTCAGCAGCACTGCCAGTTTGCTGCTGAGAAAACAAGGACGATGTATTGAATTCAACCAAGCAGAAACAAACCACCAGGAAAAAGCAAAGTGGCAATTAAAAGAAGTGACAACAGCGCAACAGGGGAAAGACAATAAAATAAGAATATTATGAAAGAGACTGGGACATTTCACAGCAGGGTTGTTTAAAATTGTCCACATGGTTCACAAAGTCAAATGCCATATCTGATGTACATAGAGTAGGCTATAAAAGTGAACATAGAGAGTCCTCATTTTTATGAAGCTATGTAGCCTATTTTAACAAAATGGCTGAATAATTAGCCTCATGCTACTTGGGTAATTGACAAAGTGTTTCCCAGCTACCAAATAAAAATTTAAGTCACTGGATGCTTAGTACTGTGTTATGCTAGATGTGTACAGAACACCAAATAACATCACATATACAACCAAGAGTTATGCAGAGAACCTGTGCTTTCTCATCAAAGACTATTAATCTGAGATTAGCTTGATAAACTGCAAATGATTGAGATAAAATACACCAAATATCACCAAAGGCATTACTGTATACTTACATTATTTGATAAACATAACTCTGGGAAATAGCACACAAAGATATTTGAAGGCTTCTTAGCATGACCTTCTTAGCATTTTCTGCCACATGCTAACGGAAAACTAGGCAGCAGCAAATATACTTGAATTTATGTATTTATTTCAATTGTGCACACTACCCATATGCTTGGGACGCTTTTAACTGAATATTGGCTCGGGTAAATATATGCTTCTTCCACACATGTTTTATCCAGTGGAATTTATTCAGAACTTGAGAGGCTGCAGGTGTGAACACCATCAACTCAATATTCTAAGAAGCATATCCTGCTGGCACTCTTGTGTAACCTCCAGGTGGGTGTCATGTATGAACAACGGCGTGTTAATAAGCGGAGGGCACATAGTGTGGACGACTCATGCTCTGCAGAATGTTTGTACAATACTTTCTACTTTAGGGTTACGTTTAACCACTCGTGTAGACGTGCGTGTTGGTGACGTTTATATATTGTGTGACTGGTGCTGTAAGCGGAGGGCACACAGCAACCGGAAACCCCATACTCTGCAGCCTTTTGTGCAGTACATTCCACCTTTGGGATTTGTGAAGGCAGTTCTCCAGACATCCTCCAAACGTCTTTAAATTGGGCTTGTATAACAAAAACAGAAAATCTTGCTTTTGTTGCTGTGGGTAGCAACTTCTTTGAAGTGGAAGGGTCTATATATCAGTGATCATCAACTGGCAGCCCACAGTTTTCCATCTGACCCCCCAGCCTGGACTCCAAACTAATGCCATCCTAGGGACTCCATGATGCTCCTCGGGACATCCTCAGGGTGAAACACACACTTCCCTCCCGTCACTGTCACAGAGGGCAGGGGTCTCAAACTCGCGGCCCGGGGGCCAATTGCGGCCCGCAAAACGATATTTTGTGGCCCGCAGGACGATATGAAAGTTTAATGTCAGTGCACCCTGCAAGTTTTATATGATTGGCACGTTACCACGTTGCTGGAACTGAACCAACCTACCATTACAGTGGAGTATTTCACAACTATGGAGGAGCCCGTGTAACAACACATAGCCGTCATAAAATTACTGCTTCTTACTGTGTTTGAAATGAGCGTGTTTGACCTTAAGCTGGACAAATTCAATGGTACCGGCATTAGATTATTTGAAATGGGCTGATTTGTTTGAAAGTTGATGGCAATTTGATCGCCACTATCCATGTGGATTTGTTATCATGACGAATCTGCAAATTAACGTGATGTTATGTTGACAATATCACCGAGGGGAGTGGACATCCAATGGGGCCACTCAGCCAGCTTATTCATGTTCTTCAGTATTCCATTTAAGTTCAGGATAGCTCAGGTTCCGAAGAACCCAGTGAAGTTAAAGAATTGTTAGTAATGACGTTCGAGAGGATTTAACAAAGCTTTTTTTGTGGAATACCTGATCTTCACCCAGACTCTGTCTCCTGTGGCCCCCAAGTAATTTGAGTTTGAGACCCCTGGTCTAGGGGGTGGATGTGCACAATATCAGCACAATTTTAAACTTTGCACAATGGAAATAGTGATTTAAATCCACTCTAGCAAAAGGCTTTCACTTGCTTACTGTCTGTGTCTTTCCTGCTCCACAGACCGGTACCTGGCCCGAGTCCTTACCTAATCATTATCTATATAGATAAAAACAACCCAAAAAAGTGAATTAAATTGTATGTAGACACATGTAGAATTAGATTTTATTGAAGTTATTCCTCTAAATGGACAAATATTAGCCTGCATTTGAAATAAATATGGGGACACTTGAAATTCACTTCAGGCCAGTTGGAACTGGCTGAATGAATGTTAGTCAAATGATCAAAATCAGAAAACATGAAAAGGTTTTCAGTCAAAAATGAAAAGATATTTAATAAAGGGAAGAAATGTAATAAAATTAAAAAGCAAAGGTATGTATTTATTTGTATATTTTAGTTTGAAAGTCTGGCCCCCTGAAGCACCATGAAGGAACAAGCTGGCCCTCAAGCAAATTTAGTTAAAGACCCCTGGTCTATATGTTGTATTGAGCGACAGAAAATTTACAGTTGAAAAAAAAATACAGTTGAATAAGATTAAGAATATTTTACAGTTGGGCTGCTTTCTGACCTAAGCAAAAGTCATTCACTAAAGTAAAATTAAGGATTCCAAGAAAAAACAATGTCATTATATATTATCCATTTACAATGTTCACAATGGTCCAATTAGAATTTAGTGACGTGTTATTTTCAGTGTAACTGACGTCTAAACCTGGTAAAAAGCATCTCCATTCGCCCTGAGAGCAACAGAGACGAGGGGGGCTGACTGTGGACACCAGAGCTCCACGCTTTGAAGTCAGACACAGTTTAAGAACCCCATTGAGAACTGAGGAACCCACACCTCACCGAGCTGTCCCATTGGCTCAGGATCTGAAGGCATCATCACCGCAGCACACTCTCGCCTAGCAACAGGCACGACCGGCCCGCGCACCCCCCCTCCCCTTTCTTCGATCGGTGAGGGGGAGAAACACACTGAGAATTATAGGAGGCATAGGAACTCACATATCCACATACCGCCCACAGTAAATCATGTCTGGATGTCTTTATCAACCATCTACTACCAGGCCAAGAATAAGGGATTTCAGAAAAAGGTTAGCGTTTCTATCAACTCCTGGCCTCCTTTTAAACAAATCGGGTTTATATGTTCTTCAGCAAAATCCAGTTAATTGCAATACGAAAGTAAAAACACTTGCCCAATGCAGTACAATTTGTTTTCAACAAACAATAAACAATACGTTTGCTTGCATGTGCCTCTGATTTTCTTTTTTTACATCTACAGAAAATAAAGAGTTCACTGTCCATAAAACATAATAATTTATTGACTAAAAGAAAGAAAAATAAAGGTCACAGTTTACTTTTTTATTATTCATCCCGATGGTTCAGAACATAGTTTTTTGTTGGGATGCAAACTCGTTACACAACAGAACAGAAATGTAAACTCGTTAGATCTTATCAGCAGGTTATTAAGTTATGAAGATGTCCTCTGTAGATTAATAGAATTTATCTTGTGAACCAGTCACACATTTAATTTATTCATTTCCTTCCACTTAATTCCGTTAGGGGTTAAGCCTATCCCAGCAACTTTGGGCCTTAGGCGGAACACACACATTCCTAATATTTCTTTCTGTTCAATGAAACTAGCTAGTTACAATTAAAAGTTTGATACTACAAATTTGCTATGCTTGTCATATAAAATCTGCTATTTATTATTATATTATTATAAATTGGAAAGCAAGTTTTGTCTGGTCATTATTATTTGCCTGTCATTAACTGTTTTCTCTTCACAAACTTAACCATGTATTCATTTTTACACCGATATCTTGAATGAGTCTTGGCCACTATTGATTTTCAATAATAGTGCAATAGTGCAGTTTTAGGTTTTCAGAGTATTTTTTCCACATTATCCGGCTCATAGGCTGATGGTGAGACAAAGCAATGACCTCAAATAAAAAAGTTATTTTTTTAGTCAGTTTAAGGACCATTTTGGAAGTTGTAGCCTTGCCTGGCATCTCTATTACATGGAGGCCAATGAAGAAAATCAAATCTGGGCCATATTATATTGAATTCTTTGGCTTACATTAATATGTTGTAGTCCATCCATCACCAAAACACACGGTCCGCCATTTTTTCATTTTTGACATCGACCCAAGAAAGGGTTATTCTGTTCACCTTCTTCTTTTGACCACTGACAAATTAAAATTGTCTGTGGTTTAATGGATTTGGGAGCGGATATTACGCATGAGTCTGACAGAGTAAAAGACATTAAAATAAAGCTGACTGTTGAAGATCCCTTACTGTCTTCGCTCACGGGGGTGTGCGTGGGAACAGCGCTGTTCAAATGTGATTGTTATAATTTACATCTCAGCCTCCCTCCATCTACAGCCACCTGCCTTTTGTGCCAGTCTCTGTGGAGTCGCCGGGTTCATTTTCTCCCGATCGTCATGACAACCGCACACTTGGCAATTTGCTGTCGTCCAAGAAGATGCCGCTCTGAGTCACACTTCTTCTACTGCGAGGTTTTTTTTTTATGTAATAGCCAGTGTTTACAGCCTGGATGTGTTGTGGCATCTCATGACAAACTGAATCTGGATGAATATGAAAAACAAGACATGCCCGGGTACATTTAACGTTCTGGTTGGAGCCAAGTCTAGCTTATACAAAATGACATGGAAGATTAAAATGTCATGCCTAAAAACATAACACAAAACTGGCTTGCATTAGTTAGATTTATTTACACATCACAAATTTTGATCAAATATAAAGCAAATTTAAATATACTTTGTATGATATCAGAGACTATGGACCAGATTTTTACAATCTTAAGTGAAAAGCAACCATTGTAAAGCAGTTGCAGTTTAAGGGCGTATGATTGGTGCAAAAATGTCAAACTATACTGATGACTGACAGGTCTAATCTGCAGGTGGAAGTAGGGAATGCATAAAGCAGATATCTGGTCATTACAGATTATTTGAATGGATTATTAAACTTTTATTGAAACAATAAGAAGGCTTCGACTAGAAAGCCAGTTTTTTATTAGAAGTATTGTACGTTCTGGGGCCTCATTTATAGAGGAGTACGTAGGATCTCTACTAAACAAGTGCTTACTTACATCTTATAAATCCCACCTGGGGTAGAAATGTGTGTAGTTTGTAGAAGCTGGTCAGGCTTATGTCCAATAGTTAAATAAATAAATAATAAAATAGATCCAGCCACTGGCTCCGCCTTGCTTCAGTTTACACCAGGGGTCTCTTCCTCAGAAAGGTAGTTTTACAAAATGAAAATGGCCTAACTACATTTATTCTCATAGCTTATTTTAACACACATAATACATTTTGTTTTGACAGAAGATAAACCTTGAACTCTTACAAAATGTTGGTGTCCACAACTCACATTTTACAATAAAACCTAACAAAAAAGAACATTTAGTTCACATATGCATTTCCCATAGCTGCAACCTACCGCGGCAGAGAAAACCAAAAGGGCGTGGTGTGCTGCCAGGAAGTCCAAACCAGAATCTATTAGGATATTAAGTTCAGTACCTTCAATGCTTCCCCGCACATACGATGAGCGCTGCACAATGGTCTAAGTGAAAATAAAGGCTGTTTTACTTAAATTTACAACACAGCCACAAAATCCAGCTGCATTGATGTGTGTATTGCCACATTGGTTTGGTTATGTTCCAGTTCATATCCTCTAGTCACATTTCAGAGGGCTTTATGTGTTTCTGCTCGAGTGGCTGCTCCCGCTGAGGACAGCCATCTCATTTGTACAAGAAAGAGGACGGTCGGAGAAATCATTTCGCCCCGTTGGCCTCAACAAGGTTCAATTTGTCTCCTACTTAGAGCCCAATCGACTCTCGCGGCCCTGGCTTTTGAGACCGCCGTGTGTTTGGATTATACAGATGATTGTAGGGTCCAGGGCGACAACACAGGACACAAGACAATGACAGATTAATCCAACACGGTTTCTGTTTACAGCCTTTTTTGTCTGTTTTTCACTTGTATGTGCTAGTTCCATCTCTATTTTCCCACCTGGAGATGATCCTTGGGGGACCCTAGTACAATCTCCAGAGTGCAATAATATGTGACATGTATGAACACAAATCCTGCTACATGCACCAGAAAGTCTAAGAAAGTTCAGAGTTGATTCTACTCACGTGGTTCTATTGTTTGCCTCTGACTTTTCAGGTACTTCACCAGGTGAGATTTGATGTCAACAAATCAGTTGTTTTGCACTTAGGTTCTAGAATCCGAGTCTGGCCACTGCCAAAGAGAAGATGTGAGGAACAGACTTACGAAGGATCCAATTTGTATTCTACCTTGAGTTTAGTTTAGCCAGTACAGAGTAGACGGTATACTGCATGCTTTCAGACCTCACAAACCAAGAAATATATCTACAATTGAGTAAAGACTTTTTATTAGGAATGCCCAAAATAATAATGTCTCTTTAAGCCATCTAAATTCACATATAAGTGTCATGTTTGCAAATTTTCCAAGGACAACAAAGGATCTGCCAAAAGGAAGTGAGTCCAGCTGGGACCAGGTTTGGGGCATGGGTTGTCGATCACCGTCTGCCTCCAGGAAAACACCACTCAAGAAGACAAACAGTGAGAAAAGGCACGTTCGCTGTCTTCAGGGCTTTGGGCGAGCGTTTCGGAGGCCGACGTGTCACATTAAGTTAGCTTTGTGTGAGATATACTGCTCTGTTTGTGTCTGAGGGCTGTTCCTTCGATGAGCGATGAGCCCCAGCGAGCCAAACACCATCGTCCCTATGTCGCACCCCCTGTCCTCGCTGACCCCCATTCAACTAGCGGCTGTCCTTCCCCAGAGCATTGTGGAAAACTGTCAATCTCAGCCCGGAACATCAACAGCCACAACAGCCTTATACCTAACACTTTTGGTCCAATGAAAACAAACTCAGGATGGGTTTGCATTATTGCTCACTTTATTGTTGGTATGGTTTGTTTGAGTGGGTATAAAAGCAGTCCTTTGAACTCTAACAGAACATTCTGGGTGAAGGTGGGTCTTCTTGGTCCACTTCCATATGGACAACAGTGGGCTACAGAAATAACCGCACCACTGTATGTTATTATCACAGTGATTACATTACTCTGCAGAAGGTACTGAGGAATGATAACTTTCCTGAGATTTTCCACAGACACAGTGTGGGGTTTTATATAACACTATGTAGCACTGGAATGGGGAACAGTAGTAAAGTCATCATCAAGTTTATTCCCTTCTCAGCAGGGGTGCAACTACCCAGTGCCAGAGGGGTATGCAGCAACAATTGTTTTTTTATAACAATTCCAAGTAGGAACCAGTTCTCAATACTAGTAACAATGTTGCTACCAAACATTCTAGAGCGCTCTCTAGTTCCTACTAAATTGTAGCACAGACCTTTATAGAGAGAGAAAGAGTTGTGAGCCTGTAATTACAGCTTCCATGTCACCCAACAGATGTGACTGTAGACTGTATGTCTGACTGCACAGCTACATCAACAGCTAATGGTAAAACAAAATCTATTAATGATTACATGGTAAACCAGACTTATTGCATAAGTTCACGTCTGCTCTGCCTTTCACCATCCACTTGTTTATCTGCTGTCGCATACATTGACACGCCATCTCCTTTTCCCTCTTTCTTTTTCTATTGTCAGCCCCAACAGCTTTTTTGCTTTATCGACAACTGTGTGCGTTCTGTGACAACTGTACGTACCTGCTTGCTAAGCGCGTTCAAGCTTTGCCCCCGCCATCCACGCCCCCTCGCAATATTCCATTATTATCCCAAATTCTATTTATGGAATCTTATGAGGGCGCCTACTGTAGCCTGTTAGTCCTACATTTACATTTTGTCAAAGCGACTTACATTAAGGTTCCATTCATCAGTGTTACAGCTGGAACACCACTGGAGGCAAGGGGGGTTAAGTGTCTTGCCCAAGGACACAACGACAGTATGAACTGTGGGGAGGGTGGGAATCGAACCGACTACCTTCTGGTTAAAGGACGACCGCTCTACCACTGCGCCCCCTCTAAAATGTTATGTAATATTAAGGAAACACATAAAGGATTTAGAAACGCAGCTGAGCTACAGATAGAAAACCCCAAAAACAAAAAATATAAAGGTAAATTTTTTGGCGCCCCTATGCACCGCATATAGCGCATACCCACTTTTTGCACCACTGCTTCTCAGTTGTTAATATATTACCTTTTGATGTCAAAACAATGGCGGTCATCACAGAATTAGAAGCTTCAACACAACATTGGTCAAATATTTTGGGTTTAAGTGAGGAGCAAGAAAAAAAAACATGATAATATGCAAAACACTGCTGAGTTACTGTGGTAATGAACTCTCAACAACAACCACACCTGAACTGAAATGACAAGCTAATGAACAAAATTCAAATATTATTTGCCTTATTTTATTATTCTGACACATTTTGTATTTGTTGTTTTGGATATTTTGCAGAAACAGGCTTGTATTGTGACTACGGTGTCCAGACCTGAACCCGCGAGTCCCACTTTCTGTGAGTGGTTGTTGTTGAAGAGGCTGGAGATGACAGCGTTGTGTTCTTCATATTTTCACAGTGAAGTGGTTGCTAAGCAACAGCAGCAGTATTTCTGAGTTGGAGCAGAGAAACTAGAGACTGAGTGGGTTTTGATTAAAAAACAATTCTTCTTTGATCTGCTCTGCCTCCTCTGCTTTTGAAAACACAACCCTCAAACTTCCAAAGGGGAATATTTTTATCTGCTTCTGTAAAATACAACCGGGAATAAAAATAGGCCGGTCATTAAACATGTCAAAAATACTGGTGTTGAATGCGCCTTCTTTTTATTCCTATTGTATATCATTAAAATGGAATATATATCCTCAGACCTTCTAATGTTACATGAGTATATTGATTTTTACAGTTGTTTATGATAAAGAAATGTTACCTCGGTTACTGAATTCATTTGTATCAGTAAATTCTCCACAGCTCTGTCGTGCATAAAATCTTTAACCACAGAATATATGCTTCAATAAAGAACCCTTTAGTGTTTTAACTGTGTCTATATTTGGCAATAACAGACCACATGAATTGTCAATGAAAGAAAAGGCATTCAACACCAAAAATTGCAACTAAAAAGATGGTTTCTGGCAATGTGCTGTCAGTGAGTGGATAGAGAACATTAGTGAATGTCTCAGTACTTAATAGGTCAATTTAGACAATACAGAAATACATCAACGAGTAAAGATTCTCCACTTTTTTGCTCCATCCCCTAACTGTAAATAATACAGCAGCTGACATACTGGTTCTGAAGTGGATCTGGAACTGTAATCATGTTGCAACATCAGTGTTTACTGAACAACTTGGATTATCCTGTTTTTTCTGCATTTGAACAACAGAGAGTAGTCAGCGGACATCTGAGGTCAGTGAGCTGCAGGACAGAACGCCACAAGAACTCCTTCCTGACTGCAGTAAGACTAAACAATCAATCAATCTATGGCAGATCAAATCTGAATCAACTAATTTGGAGAGACCTACCAATGGAATGTCCCCTTAGTGATTATAAAGTTCAATTGAATTGGTTCATTTGCAGGGTTGGTGTGTATAAAATGCAAAAGAAATGGTCTATGTACATGTATAGGCTTAAATCTCAAAAATTTCAATGGATTTTTCAGCATATTACTTCAAGCATTGGCCAATCACATGGCTCTTGGTCTTGTTGGCTTGTCAACGGTAAATCAATTGCAGCAGAAAATCCCAAAGAGAAAGTGTCTATTCCAGCATTGGATACGTCTGCTTACACAGAGCCACAGCCCCAAACAGAAAAACACAAAGAAAGAAAAGGGAAGCAAAGTGATAAGGATAAATATTGGCAATACATTCACACAATGTTTGGCAAAGATGATTGGGAGACTGCTTTGGTTGGAGAGAATCTTTGAGGTAATGCAGCTTTAAATGTAGCAATGACTATGGAAAAACCTTGAAAAAAGGCTTAGGGCAATGTAACATAAAATGTAACATATTTTGTTGAGACAATATGTGCACAGTTATACTTCTTATTTATTTCTGTAGGCCCTACTGAAGTCATTAGTTTGGTCACATCTTCCACACTGCACTGATTCTCCTCCGTGATCAATATTGTTCATTTTATTGTGTGTATTGCATCAGTGATGGGAGAAGGTCCTGGCCAGAGAATCAATGGCGTGCTAAATGGGACTGATTAGTGTCGTAAAGGCACATCCGACCTGACCCACTGTACCCTGAAAACAATGGAGTATGAGGCGATTTAAAGTCTGGGTGTCCACTGCTGCGGGACGGAAAGCTGCAGTATGACTCAACCAAGGAACACAATGCAATCCTCAAACACCTTTTAACAGAGACAGCTTTTTGGGATTTAGATTTCACACTTGTCCGCTGCATGGATTTCTCTCGGCTTGGGTTTTCATTTCACCGGTGGATAAACCCTGGGATAAGTTGTGGCACTAGTTAAACCAGAGAAGTGCTGAGTGAAACAAGCAGACTATGTAGGATGTGACAACCTAATCATATGAAAATAAATCTTGCCGCTTAACATTAAGGTTATGCCTGTTCCCTCCTGCTTGTCTGCATTCAACCTTTAGCCACTGGGTTCTGCTAAAGCTCTCCTGGTATTCCTGCTGCCTTTCTTCTTAAATAAAGCTGTTACAAATGTGTCCTTGTTGTTGCTGCATTTGGATCCTAACACATCCAACATACAACAGGATGTCTGTGGAAATGGGCTCAAAACTTGTGTACAGATTTAATTAAAAATATATATTAGATGCATGTACCAATGTGGAGTTTCTTGTCGATGGCATGAATACAGGTTATTTGATGTTGATGTTATAACCTAGAATTCTATAGCTTCTAGCATCCTTGCTTCACCTGATAACACAGAATCCAACATCCTTAAACACAACTTTAGTAGACTACAGACAGATAAACACTAGACAACACGTTTGTATTTGGGATTTAATTTTTAGTTTTTGCTGCCTCTATATTCTTTTGTGTAGTTATTTGTAAAAAAAGAAATAATAATAAAATAAACGGGGAACTATAGCTGCTTTAGTTGCCATGGTGGACCTGGTGACTTTGTGACAGAGTCTTAGGCTAATCGGTCCAGCCCAGTCTCGCCTCATATAGTGGCGATATTAATGCATAAAGTATTCTTACACTTGTGGGCTTGGCCTCTGTGCCTGTGTATGAATATTTTAACCAGTCTTATGCCATCAGAGTGAAAAATTACATTTGCGCTGCAATGCAATTTCTTCCGAGGCTTGTGCGATAGGTATTCACATATCAGCGGTTTGAGCGAGTTGTAAATCCTCCGGTGACAGGGATATAATGTTCCTCTGAGCTGTATTTGGACAGACTCCTGCAGCAGACTCGGGCAGTGATGAATAATTCCTGCTTTACAGCATGTCCTCACCATCACTCCGCTGAATAAAAGATGTTTAAATTGGGGTTTCACAACCGATTGCCCCTCTATTGACTCTCCTTTGAGCAAACGGCCCCCTGAGTGACTCTCGCGGAACAGAGTTAGTTGGAGTCCCAATTGGAGGTTTACAGCAAATTCATAGATGGTTCCCCTTTATGAGCTCTCACAAGGATAGTTCAGTGCCATTCTGAAAATGCAAACATATGGTCAATAGAGAACATTCCCTATCTTGCTTTTTTGAATGCTCACATTTTGATTGTAAAAATGTAGTACACTGAGCTACTGTCAGGGCGGCAGTAGCTCAGTGGGTTGAGTGGTTGTCTTTCAACCAGAAGTTGTGGGTTCAATTCCCACTCTCCCCACAGTTCATACTGTCGTTGTGTCCTTGGGCAAGACACTCAACCCACCTTGCCCCCAGTGACTGTAACACTAATTACATTAGAACAATGTAAGTCGCTAAAATGATTAAATGTACAGAGTATACAAAGTAACAACCACAAATTCAACTGTTTCTGAAATGGCAGGGTTAGGCTACACACAGATCTGTACAAAAGCACTGAGCCGGTGTTCAGACAGTTTCTAGTAGATTTGAGGTAAGTTGTCACAGAATCAGCTTGTTTGCAGTCCCGTGATTCTGATGAAGCAACAAAATTAAACGATAAAATCAAAGGAAGGCTTGTATTCCATAAGAGAAAGATTCAAACTAAACAATTACCACTTATGCTGGATGGGGTTGTTACATTCAACATTCAACTTTAGTGCTGGACTAAGCGAATAGCTAATGCCTGTTTGCTATGGGTTTCTTTGATTAGTCTTATTTTACTGTTTCATGATAATGATCAATGATATTGATTGTTTTAAGTTTTGTCACATAATTCAATAACCGTGGAATTAAAGTGCCTAAGGAAATCTAACAGTCTGAGATTTATGCTTGCACTTTTTCAATCACTGTTAGCTTGTCAATATGACGGATAGGGCGTGCAGAGTCATGAGATGTCCAGAGCTCTGTGGTAACCATTTGATAAATAATCCTGTATATAAATTTAACTGAGTGTCGCTTCTACTTGTCACAGTCTAATATATTTGTGCTGATATACAATTTGTAAGTAGCTCATGGAAGTGCATTTACAAAATACTAAACCATCCCTGTAAGCCGGGCAGTATTTTCAAAAGGATATTTCTGGATGAGTCGTTTCAGGTAAAGCTTTGACACTGAGAGTTTCAGCACTGACAAATGCAGAGAGGAGCTTAGAAGTGTTCATTGCAGCTCAAACCGGCTCTTTGTTTCTCATCTCAGTGAAAAAGAAGATGTGGTCAAAAATAATTTTTCAGGAGTGGTGCAGTAGAACCAAGAGAAAGAGAAATATATTTAAGTCTTGGTTCATTCATTCATTTTCTTTAACATATGTTTCAACGCCATAGCAATCATTTATTCATCTTCAACTGGTTTTCCATTCACAATTGGCTGGTACAGGTTTACTCCCAGCTTTCTGAACATTAAATTAAACTGTGCCAATAAGGGACTTATAATTCAATGTCACATGTAATGCAACGCTGACAATAAAGAGCCAATGCTGCCTAATGGACATAGATGGACTAGCTTGCTCTAAGTTTTTGTATGTCTTCTATATTGTTGTGTCATATGTGCTGTAGGTGGAGCCTTTCAAAGAAAAATTTCTGTCACCTTCAAGGACAGAGAATAAAGTATTTATCTTATCTTGAAATAAATGAAAAAAAATAATCACAAGCACAAGATAAGCTTCATTTGTTTTGTTTTTTTGTTTTTTCTTCTTGTTTCCCACCCAAGGATCGTGCCATGTTAAGCTCCAGTTTTTGGAAAACAGACCACTCTAATAGAATAAAAAAGAGGAATTCAGATGGCCAATGGGTTCCTAATGAAAAGAAAAGAAACTCCCAAAACATTGGACCATTTTAGAAGTTAGAGCTGTTTTTGTATATCCGTTGTGAGCTGCTAGTGATTTGTTTGCTGCAATTCAATTCAACTTTGTTAATCTCAAAGGGAAATTGTTGGGTCTCTTCAAATAAATTTAAAAGCAAATGAAATGATTCACTTATATCTTCCACAGACTGATTGTATAGTCTTATTGAAGTCAAGAAGAAGGAGTTCTTGTGTTGTTCTGTCCTGCAGCTCACTGATCTCAGACGTCCACTGGCTGCTTTCTGTTGTTCAAAACCCAATGCAGGTGATGGTCCATGTTGTTTAGTTTAGCATCTGTCCTGTTGTGTGTCTGTTCCACTGCTTTAACAAAAGTCTCCAAACTAATTTCTGTGGCCTCTCTATTTTTTCTTTTTCGTCGTCTGCAATCTCTTTTTCTGAGACTGCTCCCTCAACAGACTGCAGCACAAAACACCGAATGAGCTTTTACTGCAAGATAAAACCTTCAACAAACAATACATTGAGTAACCACTGGTGGGATTGCAAACCAATTCTGTCAGTTGGTGTGAAATTGGTTAATTCTTGTTTTCATATACTTTCTATTTTTTTCCTCCTCAAATATCACCTCATGTCCATTACTATTATTGCCACCATTTGAACCAAAATAAAACCCACAGAGCTTGGACTAAACCTGTCTTGTTTTGTGTCTCTGTCCACACCAGGAGACTCTCTATCCTTTGTACTCGATGACCCATTTGAGCGCTCTCAGGTGGAGACTCGCTGACGAGGCTGCGGGGCTTGTTGCCTAGCAACAGGCAGCCAGCCGGCCCCAGTAGAAGGGATGGCAGAGCTGGGGGTTTATGTAACACAGACTGAGTGAATATAGGACGCTGGCTCTCGGCGGGAACGGCATGTGAGATGTGACAGTGACCGTGACCCCAAATCTCACAGCTGCCAACAGTTGTATTTTATCAAATGTATAATTCATAGGACAAAATTATTTTTTAAAATCTGACCTGATCATGTTTTTGGGAAACAATGATGCATTAAATATCAACAATTTTCTAGCATGGTAAAGAATTGGGTTTAGTCCTGGTTTATTCCTGGTTTAAATCTATTTTAGTCTTGGGTTTATTCCTGGTTTAAATCTATTTTAGTCTTAGGTTTAGTCCTGGTTTAGTCCTGGTTTATTCCTGGTTTAAATCTATTTTAGTCTTGGGTTTAGTCCTGGTTTAAATCTATTTTAGTCTTGGGTTTAGTCCTGGTTTAGTCCTGGTTTATTCCTGGTTTAAATCTATTTTAGTCTTGGGTTTAGTCCTGGTTTAAATCTATTTTAGTCTTGGGTTTAGTCCTGGTTTAGTCCTGGTTTAAATCTATTTTAGTCTTGGGTTTAGTCCTGGTTTAGTCCTGGTTTAAATCTATTTTAGTCTTGGGTTTAGTCCTGGTTTAGTCCTGGTTTAGTCCTGGTTTAGTCCTGGTTTAGTCCTGGTTTAAATCTATTTTAGTCTTGGGTTTAGTCCTGGTTTAGTCCTGGTTTATTCCTGGTTTAAATCTATTTCAGTCTTGGGTTTAGTCCCGGTTTAGTCCTGGTTTAGTCCTGGTTTAAATCTATTTTAGTCTTGGGTTTAGTCCTGCTTTAGTCCTGGTTTAAATCTATTTTAGTCTTGGGTTTAGTCCCGGTTTAGTCCTGGTTTAAATCTATTTTAGTCTTGGGTTTAGTACTGGTTTAGTCCTGCTTTAGTCCTGCTTTAGTCCTGTTTAAATCTATTTCAGTCTTGGGTTTAGTCCCGGTTTAGTCCTGGTTTAAATCTATTTTAGTCTTGGGTTTAGTACTGGTTTAGTCCTGCTTTAGTCCTGCTTTAGTCCTGGTTTAAATCTATTTTAGTCTTGGGTTTAGTCCTGCTTTAGTCCTGGTTTAAATCTATTTTAGTCTTGGGTTTAGTCCCGGTTTAGTCCTGGTTTAAATCTATTTTAGTCTTGGGTTTAGTACTGGTTTAGTCCTGCTTTAGTCCTGCTTTAGTCCTGTTTTAAATCTATTTCAGTCTTGGGTTTAGTCCCGGTTTAGTCCTGGTTTAAATCTATTTTAGTCTTGGGTTTAGTACTGGTTTAGTCCTGCTTTAGTCCTGCCTTAGTCCTGGTTTAAATCCATTTTAGTCTTGAGTTTAGTCCTGCTTTAGTCCTGGTTTAAATCTATTTTAGTCTTGGGTTTAGTCCTGCTTTAGTCCTGGTTTAAATCTATTTTAGTCTTGAGTTTAGTCCTGCTTTAGTCCTGGTTTAAATCTATTTTAGTCTTGGGTTTAGTACTGGTTTAGTCCTGGTTTAAATCTATTTCAGTCTTGGGTTTAGTCCCGGTTTAGTCCTGGTTTAAATCTATTTCAGTCTTGGGTTTAGTCCTGGTTTAAATCTATTTTAGTCTTGGGTTTAGTACTGGTTTAGTCCTGCTTTAGTCCTGGTTTAAATCTATTTTAGTCTTGGGTTTAGTACTGGTTTAGTCCTGCTTTAGTCCTGCTTTAGTCCTGTTTTAAATCTATTTCAGTCTTGGGTTTAGTCCCGGTTTAGTCCTGGTTTAAATCTATTTTAGTCTTGGGTTTAGTACTGGTTTAGTCCTGCTTTAGTCCTGCTTTAGTCCTGGTTTAAATCTATTTTAGTCTTGGGTTTAGTCCTGCTTTAGTCCTGGTTTAAATCTATTTTAGTCTTGGGTTTAGTCCCGGTTTAGTCCTGGTTTAAATCTATTTTAGTCTTGGGTTTAGTACTGGTTTAGTCCTGCTTTAGTCCTGCTTTAGTCCTGTTTTAAATCTATTTCAGTCTTGGGTTTAGTCCCGGTTTAGTCCTGGTTTAAATCTATTTTAGTCTTGGGTTTAGTACTGGTTTAGTCCTGCTTTAGTCCTGCCTTAGTCCTGGTTTAAATCCATTTTAGTCTTGAGTTTAGTCCTGCTTTAGTCCTGGTTTAAATCTATTTTAGTCTTGGGTTTAGTCCTGCTTTAGTCCTGGTTTAAATCTATTTTAGTCTTGAGTTTAGTCCTGCTTTAGTCCTGGTTTAAATCTATTTTAGTCTTGGGTTTAGTACTGGTTTAGTCCTGGTTTAAATCTATTTCAGTCTTGGGTTTAGTCCCGGTTTAGTCCTGGTTTAAATCTATTTCAGTCTTGGGTTTAGTCCTGGTTTAAATCTATTTTAGTCTTGGGTTTAGTACTGGTTTAGTCCTGCTTTAGTCCTGGTTTAAATCTATTTTAGTCTTGGGTTTAGTACTGGTTTAGTCCTGCTTTAGTCCTGTTTTAGTCCTGCTTTAGTCTTAAGTTTAGTCCTGGTTTAGTTTTGGATTTAGTCCTGGATTAGTTTTGGTTAATTCTAGGGCTTAGTCCTGGTTTAGTTCTGGTTTAGTCTTGGTTTAGTCCTGGTTTAGTTTTGGGTTTAGTCCTGGTATAGACTTAGGTTTAGTCCTGGTTTAGTCTTGGGTTTAGTCTTGGGTTTAGACCTGGTTTAGTTTTGGGTTTAGTCCTGGTTTAAATCTATTTTAGTCTTGGGTTTAGTACTGGTTTAGTCCTGCTTTAGTCCTGCTTTAGTCCTGTTTTAGTCTTGGATTTAGTTCGGTTTTAGTCCTGGTTAATTTTAAGGCTTAGTCCTGGTTTAGTTCTGGTTTAGTCTTGGGTTTAGTCCTGCTTTAGTCCTGCTTTAGTCCTGGTTTAGTCTTAAGTTTAGTCCTGGTTTAGTTCTGGTTTAGTCTTGGGTTTAGTCCTGGTTTAGTTTTGGTTAATGCTAGGGCTTAGTCCTGGTTTAGTCCTGGTTTAGTCCTGGTTTAGTCCTGGTTTAGTCTTAAGTTTAGTCCTGGTTTAGTTCTGGTTTAGTCTTGGGTTTAGTCCTGGTTTAGTTTTGGTCAAGTCTTGGGTTTAGTCCTGGTTTAGTCCTGGTTAATTCTAGGGCTTAGTCCTGGTTTAGTTCTGGTTTAGTCTTGGTTTAGTCCTGGTTTAGTCTTGGGTTTAGTCCTGGTTTAGTTTTGGTTTAGTCTTGGTTTAGTTCTGGTTTAGTCTTGGGTTTAGTCTTGGGTTTAGTCTTGGGTTTAGTCCTGGTTTAGTTCTGGTTCAGTTCTGGTTTAGTCTTGGGTTTAGTCCTAGTATAGACTTTGGTTTAGTCCTGGTTTAGTCTTGGGTTTAGTTTTGGGTTTAGTCCTGGTTTAGTTCTGGTTCAGTTCTGGTTTAGTCTTGGGTTTAGTCCTGGTTTAGTCCTGGTTTAGTTCTGGTTTAGTCTTGGGTTTAGTCCTGGTTTAAGTCTGGTTCAGTTCTGGTTTAGTCTTGGGTTTAGTCCTGGTTTAGTTTTGGTTAATTCTAGGGCTTAGTCCTGGTTTAGTCCTGCTTTAGTCCTGCTTTAGTCCTGGTTTAGTCTTAAGTTTAGTCCTGGTTTAGTTCTGGTTTAGTCTTGGGTTTAGTCCTGGTTTAGTTTTGGTTTAGTCTTGGTTTAGTTCTGGTTTAGTCTTGGGTTTAGTCTTGGGTTTAGTCCTGGTTTAGTTCTGGTTCAGTTCTGGTTTAGTCTTGGGTTTAGTCCTGGTTTAGTCCTGGTTTAGTTCTGGTTTAGTTCTGGTTTAGTCTTGGGTTTAGTCCTGGTTTAGTCTTGGGTTTAGTCCTGGTTTAGTCCTGGTTTAAGTCTGGTTCAATTCTGGTTTAGTCTTGGGTTTAGTCCTGGTTTAGTTCTGGTTTAGTCTTGGGTTTAGTCCTGGTTTAGTCCTGGTTTAGTCTTGGGTTTAGTCCTGGTTTAGTCCTGGTTTAGTTCTGGTTCAGTTCTGGTTTAGTTTTGGGTTTAGTCCTGGTATAGACTTAGGTTTAGTCCTGGTTTAGTCTTGGGTTTAGTCCTGGTTTAGTTCTGGTTCAGTTCTGGTTTAGTCTTGGGTTTACTCCTGGTTTAGTCCTGGTTTAGTTCTGGTTCAGTTCTGGTTTAGTCTTGGGTTTAGTCCTGGTTTAGTTCTGGTTCAGTTCTGGTTTAGTCTTGGGTTTAGTCCTGGTATAGACTTAGGTTTAGTCCTGGTTTAGTCTTGGGTTTAGTCCTGGTATAGACTTAGGTTTAGTACTGGTTTAGTCCTGGTTTAGTCCTGGTTTAGACTTAGGTTTAGTCCTGGTTTAGTTCTGGTTCAGTTCTGGTTTAGTCTTGAATTTAGTCCTGGTTTAGTCTTGGGTTCAGCCCTGGTATAGACTTAGGTTTAGTCCTGGTATAGACTTAGGTTTAGTCCTGGTTTAGTCCTGGTTTAGTTCTGGTTCAGTTCTGGTTTAGTCTTGGGTTTAGTTCT
Source organism: Perccottus glenii (assembly GCA_024416835.2). Classification (NCBI taxonomy): domain Eukaryota; kingdom Metazoa; phylum Chordata; class Actinopteri; order Gobiiformes; family Odontobutidae; genus Perccottus; species Perccottus glenii. The sequence goes on from CM044557.2 coordinate 30,127,060, forward strand.
GGTTCAGTTCTGGTTTAGTCTTGAGTTTAGTCCTGGTTTAGTCTTGGGTTTAGTCCTGGTATAGACTTAGGTTTAGTCCTGGTTTAGTCCCAGGTTGGCAAATACGAGAAAACATACTCTCCGTTTAACAGAACAACTCTTAGATGCCCGAGCCACCTCAGCTGGCTTCTCTCAATGTGAAGGAGCAGCGGCTCTACTTTGAGCTCCTACCGAGTGGACGAGCTCCTCACCCTATCTCGAAACTCATTTCAGTTGCCTTTATTTGACGAACCGTCCCAGTTCAGCTGAAGGTCCTGGCTTGATGGAGCCAACAGGACAACATCATCGGCAAAAAGCAGAGACGAGATCCTGTGGTCCCCAAACCAGACTCCCTGCGGCCCCTGGCTGCGCCTAGAAATCCTGTCCATAAAGAAAATGAACAGGACTGGTTTGGCAAACTCCCATAAACCCTCCAACACCCTGGAGAGGGTATAGAGCTGATCCAGTGTTCCACGACCGTGAAGAAAACCGCATTGTTCTTCTGAGGCTGTGGAGTGTGACCCCCCCTGTTGTTTGAACACACCCTCCGGTCCCCATTCTTGAAAAGATGACCACCACCCCAGTCCTCCAGTCCAGGTGTACTGTCGCCGACCACCACGCGATGTTGCAGAGGTGTGTCAAGACAGCCCCACAGCATCCAGACACTTGAGGTACTCAGGGCGTATCTCGTCCACCCCCGGTGCCTTGCCACCCAGACATTTAGAAAAATAATTTATAATGAATATAATTGATGTGAAGTAACAATAATAAATAAAATGCTTTTTAAAAGAAGGCCAGACATTTTAATCAACAACACATCTCACTTAAAATAACTGAAGTGTTTACATAAATAGTATAGTAAGGTTTGTGAGTGTCAGGTATTTATTTTACACTTGGTGAACAGGTAAGGAATGGGTGACATGAACTGTTTGCTGAGTTTGTCTGCCTTTTATGTAAAATCACAGCAGCCCTTTGCTGACCTCTAGTGAAGTGGCAATGGCCCTACATCAGTCAAAACCTTTATGCTTGCACTTTATCACAGTTATAGTTTTTAGTCAGTAACAGCTTTCCCAGTTCTTCTGTTTTGAGTAACAGTTTACAAAACATAGTTAATATAATTAGCATTTAATGTGACACCTAAATGTGAAACCTAACAAAAGAGTTTTACATTTTTGTCTTAGTTTACTGCTATTCACAAGTTGTCTCTGTGTACTACTTCCTGCTGGGTAGTGGGTCCTTACAGATGTGCGGCCAGTAATGATTGGACCTCAGCTGGCCCCTGGCCCAACCCATGGACCCACTCTTACTCTAGCTCTTCTCACTCAGTTGGATTGAACTGTTCCTGCTGATATTGAAATAGACTTTGATTCATTTGAATTTAGATTTATTTGCAGATATGATGGATTGTTTATGAATGTTCTATATATTAACTGCCCTGGCCACATCTCTGTCCCTCTGTCCGTCCTGGGAAAGGATTCCTCATATTGTGGTTTCCTGAGACCCACAGATGGACATTGAGTTTTTCTTCATCCTGAGGGAGGATCTAAGGGTCTGCAAAGTTTTTTGGGGTACACTACTGTGGTGATATAATGATAAAGAAACAAAAATGACATGACAGGAAATAAAAAATAACCTTTGTGAGGCCAATGGACAGAGAACACTACTACAACTGGTCTAAGGGCAGACAATAACCTAGCCCACCATGCTGAAAACTGTTATTTCTAGTTATTAATTGTGCACAAAAAACCTCTGTAGCTTTTAGATTACACTCTAGTTGTGCTTATTGCGCATTGCCTGCAGTTGCGTTAAACATCCAGCAGGTGGCCCTAAAACTACATGGGTATAAAAAGTCCAGCACATCAGTTAAAATTTATTTATTTAATCATTTTTTCTACTATTTTATGATAATATTTTTGGTATCCCTTCCCTTCTAGTTAATCAGAACCAAAACAAGTTGGTTTACAAAGTAGATTAGGTTTGCTTGTTATCATAAATGTGTTTCCATGGCTACACATAAAAATAAAAGTATGTATAGAATATGAATAAAGATGCATTTCTGCCGCTGAATAAAAAAACTGGTTGTTGGTTCAAACATCTTCCACTAGATGGCGATGAGTTATAGCGAATGAAAAGCAAATTATTAATATTACTAATTCTGGTAAAACTGATCAAGATTTTTATGACATGGTGTGAGTGACATATTCATTTCACTTATTTGTGGATTGTGCATATGTAATAAATAAAGCATATCTAGTCATATCCATTAATTAATTTATTTTACAAGAAACTATTAAAATGTTTGAGCAGTCAGGTTACATTTGAGTTTCAGAAACTCCACACAAACCAGCCAAAGCATGGTGCATTCAGGGCCAGTGGAAATCCTGACTCAACAGAATGGGTCATTTTCAATCAGGACATATTTTCCCATTTTTATGTTCCTCCTGGTGCCATTGTGACTAAGTCCAACATATGTTTCAGACATATAAAAATATTCAAATAAATAGTTTGACTGTCCATGATGTGTTTCAGAATTTTACAAAACCAGGAATAATAACTTATAATAATAGTCTTCATAAACCTGCTGAGTTAAGTTCTAATTTTATCCATGGTTTACTCTTGGTTTACACCCAGTTTTTTTTTTTTTTTTTGCTTGACCTTAATAAGACAAACTACCAAATAAAACAAATGTTGAATATCTGTGGATATCTTTTATTGTGGTAATAAAGACTTCATGATGAATCCATGATGGTGATATTGGAGGTTGTTTTCACACATGACATGTTTGGTCCGATTAAAACAAGTCCAGTTCACTTGTTAGTCTGGTTTATTTGAGCTGCTGTGAAAGCACGTTGGACTTATGAACTGTGGGTCTTGGTCCGCTTCCAAGCAGACTCCAGCATAAATAACAGCACCTTTGTGGATTACACAGGCTCCCACAGTGAGCTGATGGTACATTATTCTGCAGAAATATGATAAACTGCGGGCAGACTTTGAGGCTCCTTGGTCTTTGCAATATGTTTTTATTATTTATTTAACACTACTTTATGCAGGTCCATTGCGTTCAATAGTAGTCTTCTCCTGTGGCTGTTCCTTTTGCCACACTGATAGGCCTACTCTTTCTTTATTGCTAGGTGCATTCAGCGAATTCAAACAGACACTTTACGAGCCTAAACCAATCAGGTGAGAAGGAGGACATGTCTCACGTAACTGTTGACAGCATAATTAAGGTTGTGCAAGTCTTTTGGTGCATGGCTTTACAAATAAAGTAGAACAAAACAAAAACAAGGTGGACTGAGACCTATGTTTTAAGTTGGACTAGGGTTCTAAAATTATTCTGAAGAAATGTGATGAACAACTTGAAGGAAGTTTTGTGCCACAGACAAAATACTTTAACTTTTGGCAATACATATCTTGTATAATATAAATTTGTGGTAGCTCTCTGGTGCTGTGAACAGTGGTCTTCTTGTCTTCTTCTGTGACAGCACTGATATTGTTTCTTTTACACAAGATACATTTGGCCATATCAAATGGTGCATTTAAGACTCTAAGACATTTAAAGACAAACTTCAATTAGAAATACAAAGTCTCTCTCTTTTTTCCCTTAATAGGTCTTCATCAGTTTTCTGTTGCCGCGTCTAATGTCTAAACCACGGCTGCTTTGGCTCTCAGATGTTACTCCAGTGAATGTAGACTGTATCCATGTGGTTTTCCTGAGTCCGTTCCTCCGGACTGTAACTCCTGTCCCGTCCAGCCGCCGGGTGGAAACCTGGACCAGACGCGGAGGTGCGAGAGACAGCCAAGAAAAAGAGCGTTTTACAGAGTTATGTAAGGAGGTCCAACTGTAAGGTGAGGTCCAAATGTGTGAGAAACCAGAAAGTAATCCGAAAGTTTTCCATTGTCTCAGACGCTTTGGTATCCAGAACCAATCAGGGGCCACTTCCCTCCAGCCTCACTCACTCCGCTATGAAACATCTGAATATTCATGTATGTTTTATCTCTGCAATAGTTGCTCTAATTAGAAGCAGCTTTGTATCTTCAAACCCTGGAGGAACGATAAAACCAAAGTCCAAGAATCACCATAACTAATCATATAAAAAGTGTCTTTAAATGTTCCCAGTTGGTCTTTCCCAATGTCTATGACTTTTTAGTCAGATCAGCTTGATCATAAAAAGCCGTTTTCTCATGAGCTTTGTATTACTTTGAGAACCTGAAATGACTAGCTCAATTTCTGTTCCATAGTGAGGTAAATAATTAACTCCATGATTTATCACCATAACTAATCATTGTATTAATTCTACTTAGTTGTCCAAACTCTGGTCTGAAGGAATGCAATGAAGTATATAAAAAGTGTCTTTAAATGTTCCCAGTTGGTCTTTCCCAATGTCTATGACTTTTTAGTCAGATCAGCTTGATCATAAAAAGTGAAAAAGCCACAGTCTGATGGAGCCCAGACTAGACCAACTGAACACTGCTAGAAAAGACATGCATTCTCTTTCCTTATTTAAAGTGACATTCTTGTTTTAGGGCTTTGGACCGGTGTTGGGATGCATTACAAAGTAACGCGTTACAAACGAACGCGTTAGAGTACTTAAATTACTATTTTGGAGTAACAAGTAACATAACGCGTTAGACTTGTGATCCAATAAATCCCTTGCCTTGTTACTTTATCAAATCAGTAACGTGTTAGTTTCTGAAAAACTGGCTTCATCAACAACATTGATCACTTCTCATCAGCCAGCGGACATCTGGCTGACGACGTGTAAGCCGCACTGGGCGTCTGGTGAGGTGAGCCAAGCATGTTTTGTGAAGCTGCACAATCTATAATCAAGTGATTGCATTATGTTCACTTTTGCACTCAATGCACATGAGTGGTTGGCACTCTTGCCTCACAGCAAGAAGGTCCTGGGTTCAATTCCAAACCAGGGCATGGCCTTTGCATGTTCCCTGGATTCCCCTACCACTAAAAGACATGTACAATAGTCCCCCTGCAAAAGAGATTTATAATCTCAGTGGAACTTTCCTAGATATATAGGGGGGAAAAATAAAATGTGATGGTTCTCTATTGATATATGACATTGTTTAGCAACAAAAGCGGCTATGGTGCATATGCAGCGCATATGCGGCCCCTATGACGCATATGCGGCCCCTATGCCGCATATCATTGCGCCGAAATATGGCTGCATTGGTGTAGTTGCAATCTTTGTGTGTCTATCTATGTATAAATGTTATATGTTGCACCGTTATCACCGAAGCAAGTTCCTAGTTTGTGAATTTTGTTCACTGACAATGGCAATAAAACCTTCCTGATTCCTGATATGGGGCCCTTATGCCGCATATGGGGTATATATATATATATATATATATATATATATATATATATATATATATATACAGCTGGAACATCTTGCCCAAGGACACATACAACTGTAGTGAACTGTGGAGGAGGCGGGATTCGAACCACCTACCACAGTTCTGGTTGAAGGACACCGCTCTACCACTGAGCCACTGCAGCATATATACAAATATATATAAATATATATATATATTTTTTGGCACTTTTTTTTTTGTCTTTAGGGCTAAAAAAAAAAAGAAAGAGGGAAAAGGAGATGGAGTGTCAAGGTATGGGACAGCTGATAAAGAAGTGGATTGTGAAAGGCAACAGGTAGGATTTAAAGTGAGACCTCTGTGCTTGGAGGCTTGTAATATTCATGTTAACAGACTAGCTTGCGTTTGCTAACACTGGGAATGTAGCAGCCAAATTGGGTTTAAATTAAGGCTAGCTTAATATGCAAAACTGAGGTTACTGAGCTGAAAACTGGAAAATAGAAGGCAGCATGCCATGTACCATAAATTACATTAATTTGGAAAACAACTAATCCACAATGGATTATCCATAACGTCCCAAGGGGGATTCAAACCTGGGTCACTGGGTCACCTGGGTGTGAAAAGTCCTGTCCTTACCAGCTGAGGTATCCAGCCGCTGGTCATATGCATTAAAATGCATCAGAGAGTGCATTGTTACCAGTATTGGGCATTGAGAACTGGCTCCTACTTAGAATTGTTATAAAAATTTAGATTATTTTCCTTCTTTCTGTTTCTTTATTGGAATCTGATCATAACGTTAATGCTTGTCAATTTGTGACTGATTTTTTTTGTTTATCAACTTTGGGGGGGGGGGCGCCAAAATTGATGCTGCATACCCCTCTAGCACTGGGTAGTTGCGCCCCTGCACAGTCACAGACTCATACAGAATGCTTACGGAGCTGCGCGCACACGTGAGGTGACGTTGTCTTGTTTTACTGTTCTTCACAAAGTAGCTTGTTGTTAGCAGTGAGCTAAAGTGTATTTTGCAGTGGAGCTGAGTCTGTGAGTACCACAGTCTGCAGCGCTAACAAGTCGCTTTCTTTTAACACTTGTGCATCTCTTTTTGTTTTTTACTGTCCGGCACAGAGAGCAGCATAAGTGACGTTTGAGCAGCTCCGCTGGGTCTTAGTGCTAGCTACCCCCTCATATGACGAGGTTTAATCACTTTAGCAAGATTTCGGCCCCCAGGTCAGCTCGGACATTTCTTGGAGGAGTTGGATGTGCTTCTTTCATCCTTCCCTGAGGATGGTACTCCTCTGGTGGTATTAGGAGACTTCAACATCCACCTTGAAAAGCCACAGGCTGCTAACTTCTATAACCTAACTGCATCATTTGACCTCAAGCGGGTCTCCACATCGGCAACCCACAAGTCTGGTAACCAACTAGATCTTAATACATAAGATACTGCTCCACTCAAGTCACTCAGGTCACGCCACTGCGTCTGATCATTTATTCATCACTCTTAACCTAACTTCTCCAGACACTGCAATTGTTTTACCGCTGGTCACTTTCCGACGCAACCTGCGTACACTCAGTCCCTCCCGCTTTTCCTCTGCTGTCTCTTTCATGTGTCAAAGAACTATGCCTGTATAACTCTGGATCATCTGTGTCATGTTATTTTACGTTCTCTAGCCTTTAGCCAATGTAGTCTAAATGCTAGTATATATTTCCTAGCTTATTATCAAACCAGGTTCTAATGTGGCCCTTGAGGAAAATAAATTGCCCACCTCTGGCATAGACAGATATTATTTTAAAAGCTTTAGTGCCTGTAAATACAACTGTAAGATTAGCACTAACAAATAAAATAAGTTCCATTAAGCTGTACCCATAACATCACTACTGAGAGAAAGCTCCTAAACAATTTTTATTCCATAAAGGTCTCTACTTTGGTTATATTTTATTTTATGACCTACAGCACCAATAAAAAGAAGTGCCTGATTTAAAACGCCTGCTTAAGAGCTTTTTAAAAGATGCACTTCATACTTCATTTGCTGTAAATGTCATTTAGTTGTGGACTTGTAGGTCAGACCTCACCGAAAGGCCTTAACAATATATTCCTTGTAAAATCCACAATGAAATATTACAGAGGTAAAATGAGATGCAGTGATTCAATGTGAAGTCAGTCAGTCATAATCCATTAAGAGCAAAAGTGGTGGTTTTAGAGAGTGTCACATGAGCAAGAAAGGCTTAATGCTAACAGTCAACATGTTCTTTTAAAGTGCACTTGGCAAGATTTTAAATGACACATTCAAATAAAATCTTACACTATTTCTGCCCAAAATAGCACAGATTATAGCTCATGACACTAAGGACATTTTATTAATGTGCATAAAGGCGCCAAGAAAAGATGGAAAAATCTCCAAAAGGCATTAAATGACAGATTAGACATCCTTATAATAAGTCAAAAAAAGTTAGATTTTATTTCCATCATTTACACTTTCAAAATAACAGAAAACAAAAAAATGGTGTCTGCAAAATTTTGGGCACCCTGCAGAGTTAATACCTTGTACTGCCCCCTTTGGCAAGCTAGGACCTGACAGTGTCATGGATTGTTCTCAATCATCGTCTGGATAGACCAGGTGATGTCAATCTCAAAGGTTTTAAATGCCCAGACTCATCTGACCTTGCCCCAACAATCAGCACCATGGTTTCTTCTAAGCAGTTGTCTAGACTAAACTAAAACTGAAAATAGTTGACGCTCACAAAGCAGGAGAAGTAAGTAAGTAAGTAGTAAGTATTATTTATATAGCACCTTTCACAGATATAGATCACAAAGTGCTTTACAACGTGCTTACCACTCACCCCATTCACACACATTCACACCTGGGGCAAACAGAGATGGCGGCTGCCACACAAACGGCGCTCAACCTCCTCCGACCACCACCAAACACACCTCTACAGTCACACACATTCATTCATTCATTCATCGAAGGCTATAAAAAGATAGCAAAGCGTTTTCAGATGCCAATATCCTCTGTTTGGAATGTAATTAAGAAATGGCAGTCATCAGGAACAGTGGAAGTTAAAGCAAGATCTGGAAGACCAAGAAAAATATCAGACAGAACGGCTCGCAGGATTGTGAGAAAAGTCAAAACCCACGTTTGACTGCACGATCCCTCCAGAAAGATCTGGCAGACACTGGAGTTGTGGTACACTATTCCACTATAAAGAGATACTTGTACAATTATGGACTTAATGGAAGAGTCATCAGAAGAAAACCTCTTCTACGTCCTCAACACAAAAATCAACAACAATAATCTGTCATTTGATGCCTTTTGGAGATTTTTTCATCTTTTCTTGGCGTCTTTATGCACAATAATAAAAGTTTTTACCTGGGGTGCCCAAACTTTCGATCCCCACTGTATTTGTGCCTCACATTTAAGAAGAATTGTTTTGTGTAAAAAAACATGTGATTTAAAACAACACTTGGCAGGAATAACTGTTTATTCTCAGCTAAATCTTGGCTCATAAGTGAAGCCGTCTGTGTGTCTTTATCCACAGAAATGAGGGCCAACAGAAAGAGTTTAGATAAGGAATCATGAGATGAGAAGAAGCCAGTGTGTGTCGAGCCCTGATTTTCAGTCTGTAATGTGTGTCTAATGTACACCAGACTTGCATTAACCTGCTGTGGACCTGTGAGCAGATAGAAACAGTGGAATTAGATTGTGGAAGACGTGAGTCATTTCCAAAGACCGACCGAGTGACTGAATGTGGTTTTGCTCTGAGCTCAGCAGAAGAGACTGAGGCTGCTGATTGGATTCACAGGAAGGGTGGAATGAGGGTTGTCTGTAAACCTTTGGCCCGTCACATTTGCCGAGTCATTCAGAAACGTAACATAAACTTGAACTTTCCCAGACATTTTGACGGATTCTTAATGTTTTGACAAACTAAATAACATATGTTAGGGTTACCATGGTAATAAGTTACATAATAAATAAAACAAAATTCTGATTAGATGGAAGCAGGAAAAAAGGCAAACATTTCAACCACTTGGATGAGGACCCATTACCTCAAGACCAGTTTTAAAACTATTTTATGCAAAGTTTTGTCTCATCTTAGACACACAAACAGTTTTTCTATGTCTTGGACAGTCAAGAGCATGATTCATTTGTCCATATAATTATGGAGTGCTGACCAAACATTAGTTTGGAGTTGGTCCAAGACTGGTCTCTAAAACTGTACCTGCACTTCCTTTGGACTGTTTCTGTAATGGTTAGGACTACAATCTATCAGCAATAATATTAGTTGCAGCGTAAGTTTGTGAATCTTTACATCTTGATCACTGTTATCATGTTTTAAACAGACTGTACCTGACGTTGGCGGATGTTTTAAACCCCTAAAAGTATATGGTAAAAACAGGCTTTATGATGCCATCTACTGTTTATTATAAGGGATTTTAAAACATTTCCCAGGCCTGGCAAACCTTGACCAATCAATGCTCGCACAAACCACATTCTCAAAAAAGGAGCAATCCCATTGGTCTACACCGGCTTGTCATATGATGTTGTAATGTATTAGTATTTTGTGGAGAAAAATTGGTCTGGTTTTATTTGTTTAATAAAAGAGAAGCAGGAGAGAGACCTAGACTGCTTTTGGGGTTAAGTGGAATCTGAGACAAACACAAAAAAAGAAAATCAGGTAGTGGAGCCTAAACTTATTATTATATTTGTGTTTTATTATTTACAGTGCATTACAAATGACAGTAGCTTTCTTCAGACAGCCTAAAGTGGCACCCCTTCTCAGAGACTGCTTGGCTCACAAAGTCAAAAAGAAAATTCAAGTGAAGCCAATGGAGTAATGGACACTATATAATATTCTGTCTTTGTGATTTTTAATAGCTATCATCCTATATTAGATAATAATCCTGTATTTTGAAATTGTGCAGATTTAATTATATTGACTATTTACAAGTGCCATAATAGATGACATTAACAACACCAGCAACTGATAAAGACATATTGGTAATACTGCAGTGATACACTCAACTTCTAAGAACATTCAAAGTAACAAAGAAAAATCGAAAATATACCCAACAATATTGTGTAACTGAAGGTGATGTAAGCAACAATTAGTTCACAGAGGCTGATTACCCAAAATGTGTGCATGATGGCTAGGCTATCAAAAATAGCTTGCTTCTTCCCATTGGTTTCTATTGACCCACACAGTTTGCCAGAAAAGGCTCTTATTACTCACCAAAAGTGGATCTGGACCAACAAGTATGTAACATGGGGTCCCCACCTTTCAACATCTTGAAGAAAACTTCCACGTTCACAGTGAAATCCTTGGCACAGCTCAGGTCTGCTTTAGGGCAAAATGAAACAGGTACAATAGCAGCAAGACAGTCAAGGTAAATTCACTTTATGTGTTTAAGGTCTTAATTCATTACATAACCAAGCATCACATTGCTTCATAGTCATAGAAAACTGAAAGCACTTGGAGGGGCACTTTGGTAATGGAAAGGAAACTCCCTTAAAAGACAAACCTGTTTATTCCCATATATCACATGTCATAAATTTACATATCTGCCCTTCATACATTCCGTCTCCTTCACTGTTCCAGATGTGGTCCTGGTCCAGACTGAGCCATGGAGCAGATGTTTAACTCAAAATCTGGGCAACAAATTAGTCTCTCCTCCAGTCTGCACTTCCTCTCTCCATTCTTTTCCGCCTCTTTAAATTCATTGCTCCAACTGTCACTTGTGCTCTCTAGTGATTTCTAACAGAGGAAGAATGGTTTGGATAAATGATCTGCAATCACCACTGAATGAGGTCATAGTACATAAACTGCAATTTCTGGTCTTTAAGTATTATTTGTTATCCATATATAAAGAGAAATGCTACAAATACCCTGAGCGGACAAACTGAGCACAGCTGGATAAGAAGCACACTCATGCTTTTTTTTGAGGACAGTTATTTAGTAACAAAATTTTATTTATTATATTTATTTATTTTCACAACAGCATGTCCCTGCCAGGCTACCGTTGTTGTTCACATGCTCTACAAAGGAGTGTAGTTTTTGGATCTGGTGAAAAACGTTTTAATGTAGATTTTATCGACTGATTATCGACTGAAGATTAGATTTGATTTACATTAGCTGTGAGACTCCTACATATAGTGCCATGTTAAGTTTAAACAGTCCTAAATTAAATTTGGAAAAGCCGTTTGAGTTTTCTGTGACATTTAAGCATCCGTTGCAAACCTCACACTGGACTCTATGTTCCTGGGTGGTCTTATAATTTCACATTCACTCACTGGACTCTCATTTTCATATTTGCAGTGTGCAGACTGTAGAGTGAATGAGGAGCTTTCAGCATCCTTGTAGGTGGTCAAACACATCTCTGAGGGCACATTTAGATATAATGGCTTCCGAGGGCGCCTTTCCCTTACATAATTCCCAAAATGCTAAAATGAACACTTCATAAACTAGTGAAAGCTACAACTTTTCAAAAATGACCTGGTCCTTTCTATGTAGCAAGCAGTGGAACAACCTCAGAAACAGAGGACTAAATAAACATCTGGTTACATAACGCCTACGTCAGAGTGACATATTTTCAATTCTAAAGTGAGACTTTTACCTAGACATAAGACCAGTCGAGAATAAATACAATACTACTTTGAGAGCTAAACGATCTAATTTTGTAAAAAAAAATAACATGTAGTGCATCCTGTTCTGTAGCAAGCAAAAAAGACAAGAAAGAAAGAGCGTAATTATGATGTAAACTAGAAAGATATACAACCAAACCAAAAACATAAAGAATTGTTTAAAGCCAACCCGATTTTAAACAGTTATGACTGTTCTGTAAGATTTAGACCAAGTCAAAATTGCTGTGAAAGGAAGGGATTCTTGTTAATTTTTCTGCAGGAAGTTAATGCTTAGGCAGACTATCTTAAACTTTCACTCTATAATATAAGACTAAGAGAACTGATGGGTGTGTGGTACCATGACAGAGGGAAGAGAAGTCTCTCCAGTAGTAACCTGACACTTTGGAAGGTCTTGGAAATCATTAAAATCCTCTGACAATGATCAAGAGGGAGACAAAGTGGTGGTCACAAGTCATCAAACAGGCCAAGCTGGTGATAGTTTTAAAAGTACATTCTTTACTTGTTTTCTCTCAGTTAGGTTAAGTGCTCTCCATGGTTCATTAACAAACACGTCTGGATGCCAGACCGGAGCAGAGAGCCACTAAAACGAGTTCATGAAGCGAAGAATTACACTCCTCACTTCTGGGACCCTTCTACTCTGCCTCATAATTCACTGTCTTTTTAAGGGTATCACACTTACACTGTTTAAACAGAAACGGGCTTATCTCAAAAGACCAAATAGAAAGTAACGGTTGTATTAGGTTAAATGAGAGTGATCCTAATTTGAATGTATAAGTTTGAGAGTGTTTTACGTCTGGTCTGGTGTTGATCTGCATTTGGCCGAGGGGTTACTTTCCACTGAGCTTCTTCCATTGGTTTTTCTTCGCTTCCAGGAAAACTATGTGCCCGTGTCCACAGCAAACTGTCAGAGGACAAGACTAACAGAGAGAGAAGAGAAGCAACAGCTATTTTCTAGTTTATTTTAAATTAGAATAATTTACAAAAATGCAGAATAGCAGTTGTAAATAAACTTTGTCAAGGGATTTTAAAGGAGGCATTGAGTCTTGTTCTAAACCCAAAGAAAATTGCATTGAGAAAATGAACTACAATGTCAAAATGTAATGTCCGTGAAGGTTCTACAGTGGGGATCGAAAGTTTGGGCACCCCAGGTAAAAATCTTTATTAATGTGCATAAAGATGAAAGAAAAGATGGAAAAATCTCCAAAAGGCATCAAATGACAGATTAGACATCCTTATAATAAGTCAAAAAAAGTTAGATTTTATTTCCATCATTTACACTTTCAAAATAACAGAAAACAAAAAAATGGTGTCTGCAAAAGTTTGGGCACCCTGCAGAGTTAATACCTTGTACTGCCCCCTTAGGCGAGCTTGGACCTGACAGTGTCATGGACTGTTCTCAATCATCATCTGGATAGACCAGGTGATGTCAATCTCAAAGGTTTTAAATGCCCAGACTCATCTGACCTTACCCCAACAATCAGCACCATGGGTTCTTCTAGAAAGAAGTTGTCTAGAAAACTGAAACTGAAAATAGTTGACACTCACAAAGCAGGAGAAGGCTATAAAAAGATAGCAAAGCGTTTTCAGGTGCCAATATCCTCTGTTCGGAATGTAATTAAGAAATGGCAGTCATCAGGAACAGTGGAAGTTAAAGCAAGATCTGGAAGACCAAGAAAAATATCAGACAGAACGGCTCGCAGGATTGTGAGAAAAGTAAGTCAAAACCCACGTTTGACTGCACGATCCCTCCAGAAAGATCTGACAGACACTGGAGTTGTGGTACACTATTCCACTCTAAAGAGATACTTGTACAATTATGGACTTCATGGAAGAGTCATCAGAAGAAAACCTCTTCTACGTCCTCAACACAAAAATCAGCGTTTGAAGTTTGCAAATGAACATATAGACAAGCCTGATGCATTTTGGAAACAAGTTCTGTGGACCGATGAGGTTAAAATAGAACTTTTTGGCCGGAATGAGCAAAGGTATGTTTGGAGAAGAAAGGGCACAGAATTTAATGAAAAGAACCTCTGTTCAAATGTTAAGTATAGGGGGTGGATCGATCATGTTTTGGGGTTGTATTGCAGCCAGTGGCACAGGGAACATTTCATGAGTAGAAGGAAAAATGGATTCAATAAAATTTCAGCAAATTTTGGATGCTAACTTGATGCCATCTATGAAAAAGCTGAAGTTAAAGAGAGGATGGCTTCTACAAATGGATAATGATCCTAAACACACAAACATCAAGAGGCATAAACTAAAGGTTTTGCCATGGCCTTCACAATCTCCTGACCTCAACATAATTGAAAATCTATGGATAAACCTTAAAAGAGCAGTGTGTGACAGACAGCCCAGAAATCTCAAAGAACTGGAAGACTTTTGTAAGGAAGAATGGGCAAAGATACCTCAAACAAGAATTGAAAGACTCTTGGCTAGTTACAAAAAGCGTTCACAAGCTGTGATACTTGCCAAAGGGGGCAGTACAAGGTATTAACTCTGCAGGGTGCCCAAACCTTTGCAGACACCATTTTTTTGTTTTCTGTTATTTTGAAAGTGTAAATGATGGAAATAAAATCGAACTTTTTGGACTTATTATAAGGATGTCTAATCTGTCATTTGATGCCTTTTGGAGATTTTTCCATCTTTTCTTAGCGTCTTTATGCACATTAATAAAAAAATTTAACTGAGGTGCCCAAACTTTCGATCCCCACTGTAAGTCATCCAGGTCACCTTGAAGAAAAGGTTAAAGCAAAAGACATCTGGGACTTCATTTTCAAGGTAAAGATGTTCCATCTCTTAATTCCAAGAGACTTTTTCAATTCTGAGATCAACTGATACAAGACCTGAGCTTATAACTTTAATGTACTCATGTTAAAGGTTTGGACAAAGATACTCATTTTAAAATGTTTTTACAACACAAAAGATGACTTTCTTGAACCTTTTGGCAATTGGGCATGTCCATGTTCATAGGTAATTAAGTTTAAAATTATACAAGTACATTCTCACAGACATGAACAATACATCAAACCATACAGAAAAAAATTATAAAAAGTACTTCTCTGTGTCCAAAACCACAATATAGTCATTTGCAATGCGTCATTTTGTACGCATTGCAAATTGACAGCAAAGAACAGTGCGACATGACTTTAAACTGTCCACAACACATTCAAATAAAAGCAGACAGTTTGATTTTCAGTTTTACCATAACAGGCAAAAAAGAATTGCAGTCCAGTATCAGTTGAGTCCAATGGACGGATTCACCAGCGTCGTGTGATTAACGGTGATAGGAAACATGTTGTGTAGTGTCCAGACTCACCCGCCCAGTTTTAAATGTGTTTGGACCAACGGGATTTCTACCAAGTCCAAATTGCTCAATGGGATGAGACCCACATAACCAATGAATGGGTATGGCTGGCCAGGCTAGAAATAGTATTAGGGTGTCTTCTAAAATGTACTCATGTTTGTCAGTAGGTCTTTTGTTTACCTGATGGGCTCTATGAAAGAGCTCACTCATCCAGGTCAAAGTCTACATGTAGATGTTTCCCCTGATTCCAGAGCTAGTCAGGACGTTCAAGTAACATGTTTATTATTGAAATTTCTATTTAAAATGAATTTAATTCATTTGAACTTTGTTAATCTCCAAGGGAAAATTCAATTGTTAATTGTCTCTTTAAATAAATGATAAAGCAAATTAATTGATTCAGACTTCGTGTTCCACAGTCTGAGTGCTTGTACAGTCTTACTGCAGTCAGGTAGAAGACGTTACTGTTGTGTTCTGTCCTGCTGCTCTCTGTTGTTCAAAAGCCCAATGCAGGGAATGGTCCATGTTGTTCAGTATAGCACCCGTCCTGTTGTGTGTCTGTTGCTCCACTGCTTCAACCAGAGTCTCCAAACTAATACCTCCCCTCTCTATTAGTTTTTCAAGGCCCCTTCAATCTCTTTCTTATATGAATATATAGCCATGACTTGGTGTGGTTGTTAAAATACATGATGATTTTGTGACTTTTGGTATGGTTTAAAAGCAAAGTATACAAACAGACGTCATAAAGGTTAGGCTTTAACTTCTGTCTTTGTCTTGGTTCAAGTTTATCCACAGTTAATAAACATTCATAAAGTGTTAGATTTTTCTGCTCTTTGTGCTAATAAGCAAAGATGACGTCGTACATCATTTGGTGGCCGTTGTCCCATGCATACAGTTTCTTATCCAGTGGGCAGTAGCTCAGCTGGGACGTGTGCTGGTGCGCATTGGTGAACGGCAGGAGCGGCACTGTGTGTGTAAATGTGTGCGTGTCAAATGCATACGTCACATTGGCATAGCGACGCTCGCTGTCTACACCATACAGCACCCCACAAACCAGGAAGCTGTTACCGTAGCGACCCCGCCTCAGACCGGTGCGAAAGGTCTGAAGCGGCTGCAGGTCTCGGTGGCGGAGCTGAGTGAGCAGGATCACCTCCTGATGAAAACCTTCTGAGTCCAGAGCGGGATACAGCAGCCACAGACCAGACTCGTCCACAGCAAACTCCACCTGAAACAACACACAAAAGAGCGCTGATAACACGCAAAGCTTAATATAACTTCACTTTCAAAACAAATCGTTGGCAAATCCATAGTCAAAACTGGGAACAGATATTATTGACCGTTGATTATTAATAAAACAGCATTTGGCATGATATAGCCCTGGAGAAAAAACTCTTTTATGCTGATACCTTTTGCATCATCTAAGTGTAAGTTGTGGAGCTTTAGGGACAAATATTCTGATTTAACAGAGGAAGGACACGTGCTAAACCAAACAGTGTTTTTATTGTATCAATTAATAAAGTGTAACTTGAGAGGAATTATGGTTGTAATAATAATAATGTAACATACATTGTTGTAATATAGTTGTTTAGTTCCTGATTATTTCAGCAACATCCTTGTTGGAATTCACTCAACAAGGAACAAAGCCTCCAAAGCATGTTCCAATGTTGTCCACTAGTTTCCCCTTCATCTTTTTTTAATTTACTATGTTATTGTTTCTGTTGCTTGACCTTTTAAAGTTGTCCACATGTGCATTTTCCTATTATAAATCATTTCCCCATGTTGAGAGAACCCATGACTCTTACTTCAGACTGAGTCCTTTGAGCCTGTTCTTCCAGCAGAGCGTCGTGCAGCGTGGTCCAAGCCGCTACAAACCTCAGTCTCAGGTCAAATCGGATGATGTCCCTGCTGAAGGCTCGGTTGTAGTAGAAAGCACCGTTGAACACAACATGGCCCGTCCCGGTGAAACTGTACGGCAGCTTGTATGAGTTACTGGTCTGTCCTGTAGAAAAACACAAACACCTGGTGAGTCTATTACATTGCATTTATGAGTCTGTTATGTAACAACTGTAGCAACATCAGCTAAAAAATGCAGGAGAGAAAATATCACATTAACAGCACCCAATCCTTGTCCTTGATGCCAGGTTAGAGCAATTCAATGCAAGGACATGCTGCAGTATTAAGTTAATTCATACTTACATACTAGCAAAAACGCACCTGCGGGGGATGTGACACACACACAGTGAGCGGCTTCAACTCCCACACTTTTTCCACAATTTTGCACAAACGCATTAGTACAGTCACTCAGTTTCTCTGGCCGCTGTGGCTGCCTCCTCAGAGAGGGGCCATTGTACTTAATCATCAATATTTCATTCAATGGCCTGTAAAGAGGCTAAAGCTGCAGCCTGTTTAAGGGAGTTTGTCAAACAGAGGTGGATCAATGGGATGGGGTTTCAGGGCAAAAGTCAATTTTGCCCTTCCAATTCAGGAGGGCCCTATAATATAGGAGTTGCCAGCCCATTTTTCGGGGTTTAGCAGCCCTAAATGTGAGCCAGTGGTGAAGTAGAGTCTACGTAATATGCTGGTAAAATATAAATTTACTTACCAGGCAAGGGTGGACCATGCAAAATAAATACTTAAAACATTCACTAAACTAACCATGTCAACCAACTGTGAAAAAACAAACAAAAGTACGAGCAGTGAGCAGGAGAAAATAAGCTAAAACACATTGATATATTTTGTTTCCATTCTTATTTTAATGCACTCATATAGACCCAACACCTGGAAACATGCTATTGACAATGTAGTTTGTTAAAAAGAGTAAAGGGAGGGTTTTACAAACAATGTTTGGCCTTGATTCTTTCTGTTTTAAAGCCTTTGAGTCTGGGTTTTTGGGGCCAGTTAATAAAAAAAAAATGTACTCGTAATTTTCTGACACAATGGCCAACTAAAACAATCATCTAAAATGCTCCAGGATTCAGGGAATTACATTTTTTTATGAAACCTCAGATAGACAGGAAGTGGTTTAGAGAGAGATCTTAAGCAAACCTGTTTGTGACCAATACAGCATCATTTGAACACACACACACACACACACACACACACACACACACACACACACACACACACACACACACACACACACACACACACATCCCCCAAACTTATGAAAAGTTTGCTACGCCCCTCGGCAACAAACTAAAAGGGTTTGCCAATTTTGACTTTTTGTGGCAAGTAAAAGTGGCAAGAGCTTCATGGGGACAATACACAAAATTGATCAAGACAGCTCCAGTATACGCAATACACATTTGAGTGTTACGGAAAATCTATAACAAACAAAAAATGTATTTATGTATTTTTATCATTATTTATTTAATTAGCAAATTTCCCTTAAATGCAAAAAAACAACTAATTTTCTCAGTAATCATTGAGTTATTAATAAATATCAACGGTAACACAAGTTTAAAAGTTGTAAACACAACAAACTAAGAACAATGTGTTCCATTACTCTTCAACCGTACCGTCCGACAACATACTGTATGTCGTTGTTGGTCTAAAAATGAGTGAGTATGTCTCTAGGTAAGTCATGTTTTTCTGTTGTGACGTGTGACTTGACTGTCCGGCTCAGGAGCATGCTCAGTGCGCTGTGTTGACCTTAATCGGAGTAAGCAGTATACATGCAGTCATCAGTATTCCGACAATGAACCACATTATCCAGGTGTGTTACTCCGATTTTGAGAAATTGGAATGGCTAGTCCCCCCAATTTGGAGTTTGTTGTTTCCATGTAGTTTAAAACTCCGATTATAATTGGACTAAAGCAATAATTTGATTTTATTGCTGTCTTGCTCACTTAACATCAATGGAACACAATGGCGCATAAAAGGAACTAGCTTTTGATTATTGTATTAGAATACAAAAATACGAAGTTTTTTTGCGGACAAAAACAAAACGACAAATACAGTCAGATGTGCTTTAACTGCAAACTTTTAGCTTTAATTTGAGGGTATTTACATCCAAATCAGGTGAACGATGTAGGAATTACAACAGTTTGTATATGTGCCTCCCACCAAGGGACCAAAAGTAATGGGACAGATGAACAATCATAAATCAAACTTTCACTTTTTAATACTTGGTTGCAAATCCTTTGCAGTCAATTACAGCCTGAAGTCTGAACGCATAGACATCACCAGAAGCTGGGTTTCATCCCTGGTGATGCTCTGTCAGGCCTCTACTGCAACTGTCTTCAGTTCCTGCTTGTTCTTGGGGCATTTTCCCTTAAGTCTTGTCTTCAGCAAGTCAAATGCATGCTATATCGAATTCAGGTGATTGACTTGGCCATTGCATAACATTCCACTTCTTTCCCTTAAAAAACTCTCTGGTTGCTTTCGTAGTATGCTTCGGGTCATTGTCCACTGTGAAGCTCTGTCCAATGAAGCATTTGGCTGAATATGAGCAGATAATATTGCACGAAACACTTCAGAATTCATCAGTAAATACAAGAGAACCAGTTCCATTGGCAGCCATACATGCCCACGCCATGACACTACCACCACATGCTTCACTGATGAGGTGCTATGTTTTGGATCATGAGCAGTTCCTTTCCTTCTCCAGACTCTTCTCTTTCCATCACTCTGGTACAAGTTGATCTTGGTCTCATCGGTCCATAGGATGTTGTTCCAGAACTGTGAAGGCTTTTTTAGATGTTGTTTGGCAAACTCTAATCTGGCCTTCCTGTTTTTGAGGCTCACCAATAGTTTACATCTTGTGGTGAACCCTCTGTATTCACTCTGGTGAAGTCTTCCTTTGATTGTTGACTTTGACACACATACATCTACCTCCTGGAGAGTGTTCTTGATCTGGCCAACTGTTATGAAGGGTGTTTTCTTCACCAGGGAAAGAATTCTCCGGTCATCCACCACAGTGGTTTTCCGTGGTCTTCTTTTGGTGTTGCTGAGCTCACCGGTGCGTTCTTTCTTTTTAAGGATGTTCCAAACAGTTGATTTGGCCACACCTAAAGTGTTTGCTGTCTCTCTCTGATGGGTTTGTTTTGTTTTTTTAGCCTAATGATGGCTTGCTTCACTGATAGTGACAGCTCTTTGGATCTTATATTGAGAGATGACAGCAACACTTTCCAAATGCAAATAGCACACTTGAAATGAACATTCAAACCTTTTATCTGCTCCTTGTAAATGGGATAATGAGGGAATAACACACACCTGGCCATGGAACAGCCAATTGTCCCATTACTTTTGGTCCCTTAAAAAGTGGGAGGCACATATACAAACGGGCGGGATGAGTCAAGTAAGCCAATCAGAGCGCGCCTTGTTGTTACGCGATGGTGCCGAGAAGCTAACCGGAGGCTCAGAGACAACAGAGCAACAAACTGTTAGCATTAGATCTTTTGGCAATGTCAGCTTCTCAAGCTTTTGTAGAAAGAGACAAAGGTGACCTCACTAGAGGAAAGCATTCATTAGTACGAAGTGCTTTCAAGAAAATTAATAGAAGTAAATCAATTTTGCATATTTGTATTTGATGTTTATGATGCCAGTGTTTATGTAGCATAAGGAATATCCTCCTGTTCAATGCAGATGGTACGTTTATTATTATTATTTATCTTTCTTGGGCTGTAAGGGTCTTTTGAAAATGTAATTTAAATTAAAAATAAGCTGTGAATGTGTATTTTGTATCTCTTTGATACACATTTATGTCTTTTTGTTTATATTACTATAGACAGCAAGATTTTTTTTACTATTGGTATTGTTTTTCATTGATTAAAACAAATTTCAATAAAGGCAGTTGTGTTGAAATAAACAGTGTGAAATATATTTGCACATTTAAATCTCAATTCTAAGAAAGTATAGTTTTATGTCATGATACAGAAAGTCAAAATTATTTCCTCATGAATTTTTATTTTTTATTTTAGTCGACAAAATCTATTTTAATTTTAGTCAACTAAAATTGCAAGACATTTTATTCGACTAAAACTAAAACAAATAAAATGACTAAAATGAGACTAAAATTAAAAAAGATTTAGTCAAAAGACTAAGACTAAAACTAAATCAAAATTTCTTGTCAAAATTAACACTGTTTGAATAAGTGCACAAAATCCCCATGTGCATGTGTGACAGGGGCTTGTGTGAAAAGAGCTTGACTCAGTGGGGGTGGAGGCTTTGAAAGGCATGCAACAACAAATGCACTAGTAACTTGTTCCTCCTCAGAATGGGAAAACAGTTTGCACAGGAACACAAGAAAATCACATATGTCAAGACTACTTTATTCAAAGGTTTAAACAATAGAGGTTTTATGGTGCTTTAAACAGACTAAAACCGCTCTGATGCAACAAGATTAGGGGCTTTCTGATGACCTTTGTCCAAGGTGTTTAAAAAGACAGGCTTGAACCACATTTTGAGTCTAAAAGACAACTCACAAAAGAGCCACAACCGCTGGCTCTTGTCCTCATCAAACCACGTTTACCACAAGGTAAAGCACCTATTCATGACTTGGCTCCTATTGTTTGCAGATCAGACGCAACTCTACTTATCTCTCCACTCTTCAAAACCGTTGTGTAATGTAAAAAGTATGCAAGTATTTTCTTTAGATAGTTGTAGTGCAGTAGTGAGCCACATTTCTTCACCGTATCATATGGCAGTCTTGAGGTTTCTGCTTTTTAAAAGGACACATCCCCGTTTTGAGAGGAAAAAACGGAAAAAATGGAGCAGTTAATCTTTTACTAACATACTTTAAAAGCTCCAGAAACACAGAAACACCAGGTTACTGCCCAACGTCAAGCCTTTGAATGTCAGTGTTGCATAAAGATTTGCCTCCCCGTCGGGGAATTGAACCCCGGTCTCCCGCGTGACAGGCGGGGATACTCACCACTATACTAACGAGGACAGCTGTGAGAAGTGTCCGAGAATTGCTGTTAAGAACTGTAGCCTGTGTCAGTCTTTGTCTACAAAAATAAACACTAAAGTAGTTTAGAAGGATGTACCTGGGGCCTGTTGCACAAAAGTAGGATTAAGACATCCGGGATAAATGACTCAGCTGAGCTCAATAAAGCCAAAACATGTGCGTCCAGGCTTAATTGGTTGCACAAAGACCAAGCCAGGATGAGCAGACACGGATTCATTAAGCCAGGTGAAACCAATCCTGGATAGGTGCGCGCTCACGGCTCACTCAAATAGACCCCGCCATAGATCACAGACTAACTGATTTACCATGGCGACTAGAGCCGCGTACTTTTCCCCGTCGGAAGCACAAATCCTCATGGAGGCATACGAGGAGGTAAAATATATAATTAAGAAGAAAGGCAACACCGCCACAGTGATAAAGCAAAGAGAAAAAGCGTGGCAAAGTATTGCAGACCGCCTGAATGCGTAAGTAGTGCACAATTACACACTCACCGCTCCGCTGAAACATCACAATTACAAATCAAATATTTAATTCACATCTCCAAAAACGCAGTTGTACTGTAATTATGAAACGGTTACATTTTTTATTGAAATGCACTGCATATATGAGTGAAATTGTGTAACGTAACTCCATCACACTGTATAAAGCTATGATATATTATTATTAAAGCCTTACATTATTATTTTACGTTACTACGCTCAGTACGGTTTAATCTTAGCCGTTGTACTCTGCTTATTATGTTGTCCACCAGTTTTTTTGTGTTTCCCCTGCTTTTATTAATGTAAAGCAGCTTTGACAGAATGAAACAATTGTGAAAAGTGCTATATAAATAAAATTTCTTGAATACATAGATGAGCTATAATAATAATCACTTTAATTTATATAGCGCCTTTCAAAGGACCCAAGGTCGGTTGCTCACTGCACTGCAAAAATGTCTTTCTTACTTAGTATTTTTGTCTTTTCAGTAAAAAAAAAAAAATCTTAAATATTTTCTTGAGCAAAAAACCTAGGAAAATAAGCAAAAAACTCTGCCAGTGAAACAAGAGAACTTTTCTAAAAGTAAGTGTTTATGGAAAAAGTAAACTTATTTCAAGAGAATTTTTCTTATTATATTGACAGATATTTAAATTTTTGCTTGTTTTAAGCACACATTTACTTTAAGTTTATATTTTTGGTCTAAACCTATACTTATTTTGCTAGGTCATTTAGAAAATCAAGAAAATACATCTTGTTTTTTAAAAAAAATATTTTTACTGCAATCAGTACAACCAAGTCATCGTTATAAGGCACCGGCCTCTTTTGCCCAACCCCCAGCACCAGGTGTGGCCACTAGCTGAAGGCCCAAAATTGTGTGTTCCTTTCTGCTCTGACAATGGCATGCCCATTCTTGCGAGATGTGGTGGATGAAGAAGCACTTGTGCTGAGAAGAGCCTTCAGGCGAGAAAGGGTCTTCAGGGACCGGTTGGACCCACTGGCCTTCCCTGATGACCATCTATATGAAAGATACAGGTTTTCTGCAGATGGCATCAGGTATCTATGCAGACTACTGGGTCCCAGGATTAAGCACCGCACTGCACGGAGCCATGCACTGAGTGTGGAGCAAATGGTTTGTGTGGCCTTGCGCTTTTTTGCTAGTGGAGCCTTCCTGTACTCAGTGGGGGATGCAGAACAGCTGAACAAGGCCACAATTTGCCGCACAATAAGGAGTGTGTGTCTGGCTATCAAAGCATTAGCAGATGTCTTCATCTCCTTCCCTGGCCACAGAAGACTCTGTGACATGAAAGAGGAGTTCTATAGGATTGCAGGTAAGAGGATCTACAAATTACTGTTAACACATAGTAGGATACTCATTACTTTGTGTGACAGGTTTCCCCAATGTCATTGGTGCAGTGGACTGCACACACATAAGGATAAAAGCCCCCTCAGGTGCCCATGAGGCCGATTTTGTGAATAGGAAATCCTTTCACAGCATTAATGTTCAGGTGAACATAACTTTTTGATATTGTCCATTGACGAACACTCTGCATTGCCAATGATGTGCATTGATTGGTGTAATATTCCTCATCTTATGATTTCAGATGGTCTGCAATGCTGACTGTGTGATCAGCAATGTTGTGGCAAAATGGCCTGGCTCAGTCCATGACTCCAGAATCTTTCGGCCTCTGAAATCTATCAGTGCCTATCACAAGGTAAGCCACACAACCCCTATTTATAACCATCATGGCTGTGTCAAGAATATCACTTTGTTTATGAGGTAGTAATGATGAGATTTTGTGTTGACAGGTGAATTCTCTGGTGTGTTGCTGGGAGACAGGGGGTATGGCTGCCAGCCTTTTCTCCTGACACCTTTCACAGACCCCAGGAAGCACAGCAGGCCTACAACCATGCCCATGCCAGGACCAGGGCCAGAGTTGAAATGACCTTTGGCCTCCTGAAGGCACGCTTTCACTGCCTTCACAAATTAAGGGTCAACCCTGTTAGGGCATGTGATATTACTGTGGCTTGTGCTGTCCTCCACAATGTGGCCTGCCTGAGGAAGGAGAGGGCCCCCAGAGTGCCACCAGCCATGGACTGGGACAATCCGGCAATCTTCCCTGATGACGACAGTGGTCGGCTGCTGAGGGACCAATATGTGTTGAATTATTTTAGTTGGTATGTGTGCTTTCAATTTAGGTTAAAAATGTCCTGCTGTGGCAGAGGAAATAGGGTTTTTTTTTTGGGTTGGTTTTTTTACAAATTTGGCCTCTTATGATGTTTGTGCGGTATACTGTGTGTAATACAAGGCTGCAGGGAGGCTACTGCATCCATTCATTTGTCTGTTCAGTTGATGTGTATGGATTTGTCCTGCATTTATTTTAGTGTGCAGACATGCAGGTGTGTTATATACAGACCTTTGAATGTGTATGTATCATTTTGTATAATATGCTTTGATTCTGTGCTTTCCATCTTGTAGAGTCACTGTGACTTCAGTTTCGAAAGGAGCTGATAGTTTACCTGCTTTGTTTTGTCCTTATTCAATAAAGGAACATAATGTTACACATTGTGTTTTTATATTCATATGGAATGTGTATTTGTTTATATGACAGAGTACTAGGGCCCCACTGAGGAAAAAGGATAAAGTCATAAATTTATGAGGCTGGTTCTTTCTGCAGAAAAGCAACATATTCTTTTTACAGTTTTGATAGTTATGACAATGTGATACTTCATATTCTGGCACATCAGCATGTCTTTGTTTATGAAACCATACTGAAGTACAATTTCACGAAATGCCCCATCTGTCATTTTAACAACTGTCCTCCTTTAAAACAACTGGTTACAATTTATATATAGCCTTATAGTCTATGGGAAACTGTAAATTATGTAATGATGGCAACATCAAAGCTGCTGGGATAGGCTCCAGTCACCCGTGACCCCTAACGGGACTAAGCGGTAGAAAATGAATGAATAGCAAAATCATCTAAAAATCATTTATCCAAAATGATTGAAATTAATGATCACAAACGTTTAAATAATGACAGTGGGTCTAGTTATATGTGATAACAATGTATAGTGAGCAGTGAAATAACTATTGGTTTCCATTTGTGGTGACTGCTGACTGACATTAGGGATGAGATTAAATAGATCCTGGAATTTAGCCTGGTCTGGAGCAGGCTAGCTCCACAGAATAAATCTCCATGGTAATTTATACCATAACATATCCTCCTGCCCCCTATCCAGCTTTAGTGCAACCGGATTAGGGATCAATTGAGCCAGGATCACCAAGATATCCTGGCTTAATCCCTTATCCTACTTTTGTGCAACAGGCCCCTGGACTGGACACAGGTTTAAATATTTAGTGTTTTGTGATGTTTTTTTCATAGAAATCAATAGGAGGCAGTTCTAAAGCAACCTCTCCTAGTGGACAGCCATGGTAAAACAGTTATAGAGATTGCTTTTACTTTCTTTTTATAGATGGCCTATTTTAAATATGTTTTGAAGAACTAAATCAATGTGGAGGATTTTAATTCACTCAGGACCAATCACATACCTGATTTGAAGGTGTCCATGTCCCTAAACTCCAGAAGCATGTTGCCGTAGTGACCATTTGTTAAGTAAATAACGTTGCCATGGCCTCGGGCGTCTCTCATCCAGGCTCCGTCCGTTGAACCGTAAGTGTTGTGTTGGATGGGTTCAGAAATGCTGGCCACAGTGTCTTTACACAAACCTGTAATAACACAAAGAAAAATATGTGTCAAAAAACAAGCACACGCAATTTCTCATTGGAACTTTATCGCATATACAGAGGAAATTTTACTCCTTTCTCTGGTGATCATTAGTGTCTTTAGTGCTATGGACATAGTAAAAAAATATGTATTGAATTTCTAAATGTATCTCCATTACATCTTTGTTTTCACAGACTCTCTTTAAAACATTTGCAACATTAAACTCACAAAATATACTATACTATTCAATTTTAATTAGTTCATTTAAGATTTAGTCTACCTGAAGCAAGGAGAGAAAGAGGTTATTTGTCTAGGTAAGTGTTCAGTTTGATTTAATATTTAAAAGTAATATCATTTTTACCAGGCTTTTTTGTGGCCTTTGGTCGATCTGCGGGGCTCTCGGTCCAACTCAGCCGACTCTTGCCAACTTGTGGCTGTGTCGGAGACGCTTCTATGGGTCGTCCATCGTTTGTAGGTGATCGATTTAGGTCGATCGAGATAGGTTGAGTTGTCCTCTGAAGGGGAGCCTTGGTGGGAGTTACAATTCGGGAACTCAATATTGACTGAACTTTAGTTGTTGCAGTGGGTTTGGCTGTAGTTTGAAGTGTAGGAGTCGCGGGGAGCTTTTTTGAGGTCACAGGAGGAACTTGTGTTGGACTTTTGATGGGTCGGGTTGGCGGGAGGTCATCTGAGATAAACAAGTCAGCTGAAAAAATCAATATAGTTGCAGGATAAAACATTAAAATTTGGTTAAAGCCCATTTGAATTACATTAATTCAGAACTTAAAACTTACTATTTTCATCTTTTACGTTCTCGTCCTCTACTTTCTCCCTGATGCTCTCTTCTTCAGCTTTATAAAATGTCACACCCCTCACAACCTTGCTGTTTGTTAGCCTTTCCTCTGTTTTGACAGGTTTTTGATTGTCTGTCTTGTTTCTCGCCGGCCGCTGAGGCTCTACAGCATCTTGCATTAGACTCTTCTTATTTTGCTCAGCCAAGTTTTTCTGCAGCACAAAGGTGACATTTTACCTCTCGACCCTTCCTTCTCTAGGTTAAAAAGGTCAGTTGTTACCTGTTTGTTACCAGGTCGCTCCAAATCATTCCCTTTCTTTTTTTGGTTGAGTCTTCTTTTCTCTCTCTTTGGCTTTTTCTTTAATCCGTTCCTTCTCTTTTAATTTTTCTGTGAAGTTACGAGCCAAAGTCTGCAAAGCACAACAAATAATAATAAAACAATGGCGCCATTACAATGCAGCTTTAAATGTACTGTAAATGCAAGATACGTTTTTTAAAACACCTAAAATGTTTTGTCTGTTGTTCGCCCCCTTACCTTCTCGATGCTATCGACCCTGTTGAGCAGTTTGGTGGTGACAGAGTGCAGCTTCAACAAGTCCATGCCATACAGAGAGCCTTCCAGCAGATCGATTATGGTTGCCAGCTAAATGGATAAAAACAATGTGTCCAAGACAGAAAAAACAGGGATATAATTTAGTAAATATATTTTAGACCCTTGATTACACGTAGGGCTGGGCGATATGTAGGGCTGACCTAAAAATAAAATCTCAGATTTTATTTTTTTTAATTCGATTTCCGATTTATTAAGAAAAGCAATAAGTACAAATGGCAGACAACTTAAAGCAAATTTTGCTTTTATTTAAAAGCAAGACAAATGTAACCCCCTCACTGAAGTACTTGCGGCTGGGTAGCTCATATCTGGGGTCTAAGGTTTTAATCTAATTAATAAACCCAGTCTGCTCCACTGTATATATGGGTACCATGTCTTTGGCTATGTGCAAAGTGACCGCTTTAGTGATTGTTCTCCATCGTGCTCCTTTCCTGTCATATGCGGTGCCGTGTGAAAAGGATTCGGCTAAAGTTAGCTGTTTTTAGCTAAGGTTTGTTTGTCACTGTGGGTTTGTTCGTCTCGGAGAGACTGGCATTTCTCATATTCGGCTGGATGTCTCTGTTTCATGTGTTGGAATAGGTTTGTGGTGCTGCTGCCTTTGACTGCGATGGGCTTTAGGCAAATGTTGCAGCGTGAGGTCTCTTGATCCACGTCTGTCGCAGCAAACCCATACCAGTTCCAAACAACAGATGATTTTATTCCTTTCTTGGGAACAAACTTCCCACTTTCACCGGTAGCCATGTTGTCGCTTTCTGTTGCCGTTTTGTGTGTGCTATTTGTGTGTGTTGTTGTTGTTGCTTGCCGTACTGCTCTGCTATGTGAAACTAACGCTACGGAAGCTCCGGGGAGCCAAAAATGCGCCGGTACACAAAAACTCGATTTACTTATTTTTTAAATCGCCCGCCACAAAAAAATCTAATTCATTCATTCAATTGATTTTTCGCCCAGGCCTAATTACTCGCAACATTTCTTTTGAGTTTCTGCCTCTTGTTTACATGCTATGTTTTTGGACCAAAAAATATAACTTTTTTATAAAACATAAGGTAAAATTGGCAATTGTGGAAATGTGTAAGCAAGCAGAATGGAGCTTTATAATTCTACGTTGATGTCCATGATGGATGAACCCAACAAAAGTCTTGCATGCTCACCTTAATATCGTCTTTGCCGGCCTCCTGGAGCTTCTTAAAGCGGTACTCTCCCTCACAGGGGTTCACTGCAGACGGTGGAGCCATACACTCACACCTCTTGCAGTCTGTGCCAGAGGTCACAGTCTCCACACTGTAAGCATCCCGGGACGGCGCAGCAAAGTCACTGTCCTGCATCCGGCTGCAGTCAGAGCGCCTGATTGGCCTTACGACGCAGCGGCAAACACAGTCTGAGCCTGACGATATGGTCTTCACTTTGTCGTAATCTCCCAGCAACTGAAACAATAGGGTAAAAGGTTCATATTCACTATAATAAATCTAAACACAAGCTGCAGGAAATGTGAGGACATAGAGAGAGTTACAGCCATTTACCAACAGTCATTTGGGTTTGGAGCACCTACAGTTTGGATATTACATAACTAACCGACCGAAAGACGCAAGCCCTCACCATAAAACACTTAACTCTGGGGCTGAAGTACAACACTGTCCAGCTGACTCACTGAGGTTTGGCGATAGTTGAAAGAAACAGGAAAAGTATTTTTAGTTCAGAAGGAAAGTGCTGAATCTAAGACAATCACTAAATCTGATTTTCAGTTTCCAGATGGGAAAATGAGGTTTATTGGTAATTCTTGTGGGGATTGTGCCACTGAGCACGTGGAAAGTTAAGTTGAAACAGTTGGGAGGTGAACCTAACACATAAATCCACATCAGAGACTATTATTTATATCTGCACCTTATCTATTGTCAGTATCAACCACACTATCAAACAGTCTACAAAATATGCATAAAACTATAGACTACATTACTGTTCTTTTGAACCTGACAAGTCAGACCATGAAGGCTGAAAAGTGATAGATAACGCATTCAGTGGCTCAGTGGTAGAGCGGCTGTCTCTCAACCAGGAGGTTGGTGGTTCAATTCCTGCTCTCCCCACAGTTCATATATTGTTGTGTCCTTGGGTAAGACACTTAACCCATTTTGCCCCCAGTGGTGTTCCAGCTGTAACACTGGTGAATTGAAGCTTAATGTAAGTTGCTTTGGATAAAAGTGTCAGCTAAATAAATAAATGTAAATGCATATTGATTTCCTTGAGTTTTTTTATATTGAAAAAAAAATGGGCAAGTCCATTGAAATATGTAAAAAAAATCCTTCTTAGGTTTTTTAAAGATTAATATTTATAAATATTAATTTTAATAATGATATTGAAAAAATAAATATTAATAATTGAAAGTTAGTTAGTGGTTAGTTTTACCATTCACCAACCATGGCTGTTGCAATTTATGGGTTAATTGTGTATAAGAGGTGTTTATCGCATCATTAAAGAGTAACTAAACCCTAAAACAACTTTTTTTAGTTAATGATCTGTAAGAATGGGGCCTTTGTGCCAACGCTAACTGTTTACTACAGTTAGCGTTGGCACTAAACAACAAGCACAAAACTAGAAACAGCCTTAGCTATTTATTAGTATAATTGAGCATAAAAGAATAGTTAAGATGTAGCATTTGCGTGTAGTTGTGCTTTTATTAAAGTTTTATTGAAGAAGGACAGACCTGGCTGATGATATTCTCCTGGTTGTCCACCTCGTCTTCCAGTGGCTCCGCGGTGGGTGCCTGCCCGACCACTGACCCGCTTATAACCGGGGAATCAGGCTTCTTTCCTGGCTGCTTTTCCTTGGCCATTCCTGTTCCTTGGCTGTGTTGCAAGTCTTCTTGTAAAGGTTCCACACTTTTGTCAGCCTCCATTGCGTTAAATCCATTTAAAGCACATATTAAAATAAGCAGTAACAATTCGCGCCTCATCGTGAAATAGCCCCAAAAAAGTAGTCCGTTTATCAATGCGTTCTTTTTAAAAACCGAAAAAGAAAAGACAGTCCAGTCTTTAAAAACACATCCAAACTTTTATGTTTAGATGTAAAATAAGAGAGGAGAGTGGGAGACAGACCTCTGCTGTTGGCCTGGTCCAAATGCGCTCTTCTCCGCAGGTTTAGGTTACAGTCCCGCAGTGAAACTCTCCATCAGGGCTGGGCCGTGGTGAGGTATGGAAGCTCTGATTGGTCAAAAACACAGTTAAAGTTCAGACTCAAATTTACTGAATTCCTCAATAATTCCACCTTTATTCGACTAACCCATCAAGGAAATTTGCAATTCAAGTTAAAAGTTGCAAATGCTAAGGGAAAATCTGAAAGGGCCACTCCTCCTGTTGCTTAATAACAGAGGCGTTACAGGTGGGCATAACGGGCAATTGCTTATGGCCCCAGAACTTTTTATCTTAAAGGTTCATTAAAGGTTCATTACGGAAGTTTCAATGGTTCAAATAAAAATGTTCTAACCCATACATGCATCAGCAACAGCCTGATGTGCAGAATGAACTGCATTGGCCTCTGTAAGCCTGTACAGTCAACTAAATGAGAACATTCAGGATCAAAACTCCTGCGCTGGTTCAGCGGACGTGACATAATGTGCTTGCATGCTCGTTTACCTGGTTCTCATTCCCTTTTATGAAATAATAACAATGACAGAAATTAAATAAAGACTCTGTTGTGCAATGTTTAAAGACATGTCATGGTTGCGCTGCTCTCCTCTGACAATTTGCAAAGCATTATGGTCTCTTTTGACCGTCTATTAACCACCGCTGCTCAATACTTTTACCAGTGCATTGTGGGAAATTTTGAGTGCACTACATTTCAGTCACTAGACATTTGGATGGACACCACTACAAAATGGTGACGTAGACTATATAGTGATTATTGTGTTGATTTGGACACAGCCTAAAGCAATGGCTAATTCTGGTACTATAATGCATTTCCCGAGCTCTGACTGATTTTTCCAAATATGGTTATCACTTCCTCTTCCACTGAGTGTTGCCCTAGTTTGTTGTGATGTAGAACTCTACAACTTCAGTTTGAACTCAGGAGATTTCAGACACTCACAGCTGAGCTCTGACCAGACACAACACTTTCAGTACATTTCACAACTTTAGTTGCAGCATAAAAGGATTTGGTCTATATCCAACATGGTCCATCTTAGGTCTAATCACTCTGCAACATCAAAGGACGACGCAGGTAAATGACCAGTTTGTTATTTCACTAAAACTCTGACAAACCATATTTTACTCATATTTCAATCAAGACTTCTTTTACTTAGTATTTTATAATATTGAGCAGAAAACAAACCTAAATTATGTCTACAGATGAAAGATATATATATATATATATATATATATATATATATATATATATATACAATACACTCACCTAAAAGATTAATAGGAACACCTGTTTAATTTCTCATTAATGCAAGAATCTAATCAACCAATCACATGACAGTTGATTCTGTGCATTTAGAGGTGTGGTCCTGGTCAAGACAATCTCCTGAATTCATAACTGAATGTCAGAAAGGGAAAGAAAGGAGATTTAGGCTATTTTGAGCGTGGCATGGTTGTTGGTGCCAGACGGGCCGATCTGAGTATTTCACAATCTGCTCAGTTACTGGGATTTTCACGCACAACCATTTTTAGGGTTTACAAAGAAAATGGTGTGAAAAGGGAAAAACATCCAGTATGTGGCAGTCCTGTGGGCGAAAATGCCTTGTTGATGCTAGAGGTCAGAGGAGAATGGGCTGACTGATTCAAGCTGATAGTAGAGCAACTTTGACTGAAATAACCACTCGTTACAACCGAGGTATGCAGCAAATATTTGTGAAGCCACAACACGCACAGTCTTGAGGCGGATGGGCTACAACAGAAGAAGACCCCACCGGGTAACACTCATCTCCACTACAAATAGAAAAAAGAGGCTACAATTTGCAAGAGCTTACCAAAATTGGACAGTTGAAGACTGGAAAAATGTTGCCTGGTCTGATGAGTCTCGATTTCTTTCGAGACATTCAGATGGAAGAGTCAGAATTTGATGTAAACAGAATGAGAACATGGATCCATCATGCCTTGTTACCACTGTGCAGGCTGGTGGTGGTGTAATCTCCATCAACTGCAAGATGCTCTCCTATCAATATTACATCCCAATGTCAGAGCTGTAGATCCTGGTAGTGTGGATCAGTGAGTCAATGTCCCGCTCACTCTTAGCGTATAGCTTGATGTCATCCATGTAGAGGAGGTGACTAATGGAGGCCCCATTCCTGAGTCGGTATCCATAGCCAGTCTTGTTGATTATTTGGCTGAGAGGGTTCAGACCTATGCAGAGGGGACAGAGCATCTTCTTGGTATATATCACATTTGATGGAAACTTGTGCAAGTGGCTTGCCATTGGTCTCAAGGGTGGTTTTCCACAGCCTCATTGAGTTTGCAATGAAGTCTCTTAGAGTCCTGTTGATGTTGTACATCTTCAAGCATTCAGTGATCCATGTGTGTGGCATTGAGTCATATGCTTTCTTGTAATCAATCCAGGCAGTGCACAGGTTGGTGTGTCGGGTTCTGCAGTCTTGGGTGACTGTTCTGTCAACCAGGAGTTGGCGTTTAGCTCCTCTGGTTTCTTTGCCGATGCCCTTCTGTGCTTTGCTCATGTATTGATCCATGTGCCCACTTATCTTAGCCGCAATGATGCCTGACATGAGCTTCCATGTTGTGGAGAGACAGGTTATTGGCCGATAGTTGGATGGGACTGTACCCTTTGTGGGATCCTTCAGGATCAGGATTGTTCGCCCTTCGGTAAGCCATTCAGGGTGCGTCCCATCCCTTAGCAGCTGGTTCATTTGTGCTGCAAGGCGCTTGTTGTGTGCAGTGAGCTTCTTTAGCCAGTAGGTGTGGATCCTGTCAGGGCCCGGTGCTGTCCAGTTTTTCATACCTGGACCTCTTTCTTGGATGTCTGCCGCTGTGATGATAACTGGATTCTGTTCAGAGAGGTTGCTATGGTCCTCTCTCAGAGCCACCAGCCACTGTGCATCGCTGTTGTGTGATGCCTCCCCCTCCCATATACTTTTCCAGTATTGTTCAGTTTCCAGCCTTGGAGGGTCTGCTCTGCTGTTATTACCCTGCCATTGAGCGTACACTTTCGCAGGTTGAGTTGCGAACAGCCGGTTTATTCTTCTGGCTTCTTTCTCTCTCGTGTACCTCGTTAGGCGGCTGGCCAAGGCTTGGAGCCTTTGTTTGGCAGTTTCAAGTGCTTCAGGTATGGGCATCTGGTTGTACCTCTTGGGTACTTGTTTTCTCATTGCACCTCTCTTGGCCTCTGTCAGTTGGCTCACTTCTCTTGCCTTCTTGATTTTAGCCTCCAGCTTTCGTTTCCACGATGGGTACTGTTTCTAAGGAAAAGTATAAAAAAAACACTTCTGTGGTCATCATTATCCTCTTGCAAATAATGCTCTAAATTACAATATTTTTATTTGGAATTTGGGAAAAATGTTGTCAGTAGTTTATAGAATAAAACAAAAATGTTAATTTTACACAAACACATACCCATAAATAGTAAAACCAGAGAAACTGATCATTTTGATCTCTTATTTTTTTCCAGAGCTGTATATATATATATATATATATATGAAGAAAGTGTACTTACAATTACTTAAAGTCTGTTTGTTTTGTTTGTTTTTTTCCACTTTAAGTTAATATTTCTATATTAAATCAGTGAATTTTACTTAAGAATAAGTGTAGACAGTATTTTTACTCTAAGTACATATGATTAGTTATACTTTGCTTTTTGATACAAAGCCAGTTGTCTTAAATTGTCTTCAGTAGCTGAAGTCATGCATAGATCCATATTTTACTATTTAATATATTGTTAATTTTTATTTATTTATACTTTTATATTGGCCATTTTGATCTGGTTATGTTTGTGCTTCTTATGAAAGAACATAAAATAACTCAAAATCATAAAAAAAATGTAGCCTTAAAGTTTATATCCAGTGTCCAGGAGTCACCTAAGTGCACCCCCAGAAAGAGGAGGCTGAAGAGGAAAAAGGGGAGTCCTTAAAGAACACAACTCTTATAGAGACTCCCAAAAAGAGCCCAAGAAAGAGAAAAAATAAACAGAAAAATACAACTGAAGTGGCCACCAACAGAGGTAAGGACATAAAGAAATTGTGTGTAAAAAAACAAAAAAAAAACAAAAGTGTTTTTGAAAACTTAAAATTGTGGGCCTGGCAGTGAATACTGAACAGATTTTGTGTATTTTTACCTTATTAAATACTCTCAACTATGTTTGCTAAAGAAAATAACATGTCCCTGCTAGGCTACCGTAGGCTCAATGGCTCTACATAAGAAGGGTGTAAAAAGTTTATAATTGCCACATGCCATGTCACAGTTAAATGCCAAAAACTATGGACCCCACCTTTAACATCATTAAGTGTTAAAATACAACTTTGAGTTCAGTGGTTTTGACTGAGTTTATCTTTCCAGCAGCAGCTGAGAGCAATGTCCAGGACCTATCAGGGAGCAAACCCAGGAAGAGGAAGTCTGTGGAGGACCCAGAGGTGCCCACTCTGTTCAAAGCTCCCAAAAACACACAGAGAAGGAGAAAAAACAAGAGGAAACCATCCAATGAGGCAACCACCAGCAGTGGTAAGGGATTCTTTTTTTCTGTGTCAAAATGCAAATTGTGAAGGACACAGCAGCGTGTGTGCTTTAAGCCTCAACAGTGTTAGAAATTTGCAAGTGTGTTGTTTGAAAAGTTTTTTCTTTTCAAATTTATACATATATTTAAAAGAATTTCAAAAGAATTTAAAAAATGGTAAGAAAGCAGATCTGACTTTCTTTAACTGAAATGAAAGTCCTAAATAATAATGGAAGATGAAGCCAAAAAGTTTGGATGCCTCCAAAAGAAAAAGAACAAGAGAAGGACAAGAAGGAGAAGAAGGAGAAGAAGGGGGAGGGTTGCAAACAATCAAGTCAATGTGGATTCCAACCCTGCGGACCACCCAGTTCTGGCTCAAAGGGGAACCAGCATAAGTAAGAAAAAAAGATAATTTTCTTGACAAATGACAAACACCATTTCCCAATACAATTTCAAACAAGAGCAGTGAAATATTTTTAAACCGGTGGGAACGCGCTTTAGCTGATAACATGGGCTATATTATAGCACTATTTGTCTCCAGTTTAAAAAAATCGGACAGGGAGGCTTTGGCTTAGTTTTTGCTGGTGTGAGGAAGTCCGACAATCTGCCTGTAAGTTCAACCATATATTATTTACCCACTTTAACATTTTAACAACCTTTTAAAATTGTTTGCTATTGAGTCATTCATTAACCAACTGTTTAGAAGTGCTATAATGCTGAAGGTCAACATTTTGTATTAACCGCAGTCTGTTCTTATAGGTTGCCATCAAGTACACCACAAAAGACAAAATGCTCTACTCTACATTGGTGAGTCACACAACATAATATAATCATATTACACTAAAAACACCAAACATACAGTGCTTCTACAAACTACTGACACATTTATGGCATGCTTCCAGTGAGTGGTACATTATGGACGGGTCAGCTACAGCTACCCTTAAGAGGTGCTGGTCTGGGCTTATGTGCTTACAGTGGCATGAAAAAGTATCTGAAGCTTTTGGAATTTCTCCACCGCTCCACTGGAAACAAGGCTATATTGACACAATCTATACCGTCTAAACAGCAAGCTTTCAAAGGTTAAGACAAGAGGGGAACTTACCTAAGTATGTTTGTATGTATGTAAATATGCATCAAATAAAATCTGTATTATTACTAATTGTACACAAGTTTGTGTATTGATCTACTTCAATTTATCGAAATAGATCAATACACAAACTTGTTTGTTTTTGAGAGGTTAATATCCAAAACTGGCCAGTTTGGAAGAAAAAAAATATGTCTTCTGAAACAGTAGGGTCATTTTAGTGCATTTTGTACAAATTAAACTATGTTAGGGTCCAGTGTATCAGCCTATTTCTGCTCCCTCTGTTTGAGCTGCTTAGCGTGTCTCTCAGGAGAGGTCTGTCAGTTTTCTGTCCAGCTGAGGGTACTGTGTCAATGAAATAGACATGATTCTACCAACCGTATGTCCATCCTTTCTGAAAAAGACATCAGAGCTAAGTTTTAAAATGTAGATTTGTAGCCTTTAACTAGAATAACAAAAAAATAATCTTTTAAGGATCAATACAAGAAGCTAGAGGTGGCCTATAGCCCTATACTGTTGCAATAAACAGTAGAAGACTGTTAACAGCATATTACAGACTTACTGAACTTGTTGCATTGTTTTTAATTCACAAAGCAAGTGCCACAAGACACCGGCCTTTTCAAAACCAGAACAGTTTTTACAAAAAAAAAAAAATGGTAGCTTTGTTTTAGAAAAAAAAAAAAAAATTCAAACCATTCCATACAGGACACACACTTACACCTCTAAAAGCACGCTGTACTGACATGACTTGTACCAAATTGTGCCAAGTACATGTGCAATATGGTGGTTCTAGTTTTAACAGCTGATACTAGTATGTTTAGGATATTAAATGCAGAATTTTAATTACATTTTATAGAGATTTTGAGATTCCTAAAAATACTCTTCGTTAAGTGTTTCATTGAAGTGAGACCGTGAACAGAAGAAGGACAGAGGAATTATTTTTATTATTTCATACATTTCATACAACTGAATTTATAACCATAAAAGTTCTCTTTTTTCCTTAAGATGAGCTAGACCTGCTTCAACGTTTCCCAGGCATGTATACTTTGAGCTGGGGAAGATGTCACTGCTGCTCGAGAAAAAACCCTTTACAAGACCCTTAATAAAGTTTGAGCATAAATTGTGAACTTAGCTCTCAAGAATTGATTGCCTCTGTGTAGAAAATATATACCACCAAGTTTCAGGATCCCTGTCTTTTGCCTGTGTTCTCTTGTTTGTTCCCACCTCCCTTGTGTGTTTGTCTGTTTGGAGCTGGGTGGAGTCGGGGCGGAGTTCCTGGAGCCTGCAATTACTCCAGCACACCTGCTGCTCATCAGACTCATCACTACTCACCTGCCACAGCCACTCTTCGCCAGTTTGTCCCTTACCATTTGTGAGTATGCTGTGTAGCACAAATGGCTTGAATTTAGGGTTTTCTTGTTTCTGGAAACTTACTTTTAGTGATGGCTGATCGAGGCTTTGTTGAAGCTTCGATTAGGTTTCAGTGTTCTAGTAGGACATCCAGTGGCCAATAAAATTAAGTGCAACTGAGACATTTATTGGTTCATGGATTGTTTGGGATTTGATTGGCCGTTCAGATTCCTGTTCAACTACACTACATGGTTGTGTTGTTTCAAACTGACACAATAAAATAAACATGGATTCATGTTAAAGGCAATTTTTTTTATTTCTAAAATATTGGTAATCTAAGTCTACAGCTCTATACTATAATAGTCTATCCTAAAACAAGACTGTGAAGGTTCTCAGTCATCCAGGTCGTTTAAAAGAAAAGGTTGAAGTAAAAGCTTCTGGACTCAGTTTTCAAGGTGAAGACGTTTTGTCTCTAATTCCAAGAGACTTTATCAATTCTGAGATCAACTGGTAAAAGAGCTGAGCTTATATCTCCAGAGGGAGGGGTTTCCCCTGAAACCAAACCTGATTGAACCAGGCTGTTCTGGTCTCATAGTTGTTGCTATGAAAGGACAGTGTGACTCCTGATGTGAGAGTAGTTAAGGCTCAAGAGAGTTGTTAGTGACACTACTCACTCAGTCACAAGTACTTTGCTATGTTTCTCTCATTCTGTCTTTAAACTAGGTTTATATCTTAAGGCAAGAGAAATTTCTGCTCAGTAATAGTTTTAGTCTGAGATTTGAGGTTCCTCTGTCTCACTATTTTTATTATTACTGACATCTTCAGCTACTTTTTCCTGCTCTTCTCTTCGTTTAACAATTACCTCATCTTCACCTGGCTCTGTATTTGAAGCTACAGCGCTCTCTTCTGGTGGTGAATGGTCATTTTCAATCTTTGCTGCTTCTTTCTGATTCTCGACATCCCAGTTGACCTTAATCGGTCCTGTTAAGTACACAGCTCTATCAGTGGGTGGTTGTATCGCTCCTTCTTGTTTAATATCTTCTAAAACATCACAAACTATAGCTTCAGTCAACGTTTCAAGGCTGATTTTGATTGGGTTTTCCGTTGAAAGAGTTGGCGGTTGTGAAGGAGGTAAAGGTTGGACGACAGGTGAATCTTCTGGTAAGTTTTCTAAGGATGTTAAATCAGATGCAGCAGGAGTTTCGAGTGGATTACTTTGGACACATTCATCTGGAACATCTTCCAAATTTGTCAAGGATTCGAGAACTTCCAGAGGATCGGAATCAGATTGTGCATCGCATGTTTCAAGTGGCTCTGTGTCCGACGATTCATACCCAAGCAAGTCTATCACCGGTTTGACTTTTTTCTCACAGGATATTTCCACTGTTGCACATTCATCTGTTTGGGTCACCACAATAACAGGAGGATCAATTTTGTTAGTTTGGGTGATGTTGAAGTCAGAAGTTGTCGGTTGCCACAGTTAGATTTTCTTCTAAAGTTGGAGCAGATCACCCAAATAAATAAACAACTGCCACTGCTTTAAAAGTGATGGGGTCTAAAGTTGTTTTTGATTTTGGAATCAAGCAGAATTATGAATTTGTCCTTATTTAATTTCTTTGCATTGGATTCTATGACATGCACTAAACTAAAAGTAATCTTGTTTCTGAAAACATGATCTTTTTATTTACATTGTACACGGTATCTTAGTCACTATTTTCACTTAAAATGTGTTTTAAAAAGACACGTGGTGTGTATAAAATATGAATTATTATCATTATTATTGTATGCAATAAAGAATGGATCACAAAAAAGAAAACAGACAACTTTTGTTCGATGTTGGAATGTAAGTCAATCAAACAGCTGGTGGTAGTCATGACTCATGTGACATTTCTGTTACTACACTTCCTCTTTTTGGCTTACAAAAATACTGCATCTGGAAAATGTTGGAGAATAAAGTGCCTCATTTTCACACAACATTTGGAAGAGACTACTAATGTATGTCTAACCAGTACAGTTGTCCTGGGCCTCAGGGTCGGGGGGGACCAAAACTAAGTCCTCCTATGCTTTAGTAATATGGACAAAATTATATAGGGGTGCTCTGGTCATAGGGATTGTCCAGGGCCCCATCAATTCTGTCAGCGGGCCTGGTATGTGGAACACACAAAACCGAAACGTTAGTGGAAATCTCAGTCTTGCCTGATTGGTTGTGTCCCAGTCACATGACCATTGGAAGATGAAACAATTTAAAATGTTCATCAGAAAACAGAACTCAAACTAAACTGATTTTAAAGTTAGATTTTGTGTAGATTTATTTCCATACTTAACCAGCAGAGGGATCTATTGCGGTGACTGTCACACTTGTGTGAGTGATGTTAGTGACGTTTGTGCTGAAAAAAAAAACTAAAGAATAAACCCTCACTCCCCACCACACATGCAGTCAGATAAACCACAGGAAATGGGTTGAGCAAAACCCTCTTGACACATGCTCATTTAGCTGTCATGTTTTACTGAAGCTTCCTGTGCACACATTTCTATCAACACTTTCAAACAGCTGCATTACCCTTGGCCAGAGAACTTTGAGGAGAACATTATGGGAGCATCTTCGTCTGGATTATTGGATGAAGCCAAAACCATCCACATCAAAGGTAAAAATACACTTTGTTTGATTCTGTAATGTCTTGTTAGATTTTAACAACAAATATAAGATTAGCTCATCAACATTTGAAATCAACAGTGCTGGTAACAAAGTAAAAATACTGTACTCAAGGTAAATTTTTAAGTTTCAGTACTTTACTAAAGTAGATTTAAAAGGGTACTTTTGACTTTTACTTTTCCACTACATTTTAGAGCAATTATCTGTACTTTCTACTCCACTACATCTTCACATTGGCTTTACAAGTACATTTTGTTAATATAGCATTGAGTTTTACAAAGCACACATGAAGTCATCATATGAGTAGCTTTAACTCTCTCTGTGATCTGTCAAATGCTTAAACAGACACATCCAGGTAAACTTTACCTTAAACAGTAGCCTGATGATTTAATAAGATCTTCAGCCACCTGAGTCATAAAGACCCCCAAAGTCCTGTTCACTCCTCCCTGTGTGGAGCCAAGTGGAGGACGCACACAGCTTTTACCCATAACATGCATCATTACGCACTACAATAGAATCATTATTAAGCACTGTGGCTCTTATGAAAAACTGTGAGTGTTTGGCTTTTTATTTCTTTTACTGGAAGGGTGTATAAACTAGATTGCTAACAGAGCTTAAAGTCAACAATACTTTCATTTATTTTCCCATAAGCTACAAGGTTACAGTCCTCATGTGACTCTGACTCTGATATTGATGAGTTTTTAATCATTCTTAATTACTATCCTTTTTTTTATTAATATAATATATATAGATTAGTTTTTGAATACTTTTACTTTTATACTTTAAAGTGGCACTGCGTAACGTTTAGCCATTAGAGGGAGGAGATCCCTCTACAGACTGACTGTGTTTGTTTTCGAGAGGAAACTATCCAAAACCGACAAGTTTGAAAGAAAAAAACTTGTCTTCTGAAACGATAGGGTCATTAGAGGTCATTCTGTACAAATACAACTCTGCTAGGGTCCAGTTTATTGGTCTATTTCTGCTCCCTCTGTTTCGGCTGCTGAGTGTCTCACTCCGGAGAGGTCTGCTCGTCCCGGTGGTATCGAAGTATATATTATTTATATCAGAGTTTTCTGTCCAACAGAGGGTACTGTGTCAGTGAAATAGCCATGATTCTACCAATCATGTGTCTAAGAACCATTAAATCAATACAAGAATGTATATTTTAAGATTTTAAAGTTGCATGATGCTACTAGCTAAAAGTTACACAGTGTTACTTTAAGTACATATAAAAGCAAGTACTTAAATATTTTCACTTACGTCAGAATGTTAATGTGATACTTTTACTTGAGTACATTTCTTGACTTTACTGGATAAATATTTTCTTAAGTAGAGGAATTGAGTACTTCCTCCACCACTGGAAATCAATATAGAGACACATATTAAGAAAATTAGGGAGAGCTTGTGGCCACAGATGAGGCATTTGTGGTCAAAGTTATCTCATCTAATCTCATCTAATCTCTCAAATGTATCTTTGAGATTTTATGGAGATTTCAGTATTCAAAAGAAAAAACAAGGTTATAGTATTACCATTCTGAACAAGATAAAATAACTTAAATTGTTATGGTTAGGCATACAGGCACCATGTAAAGGAAAAGGACATTTTTGCGTTCACTGGTCTTTGTCGCTCTATAACAGTCATGTTGTTGAATATAGCATCCATCCACCAAACCTTTTTCTATTGTTGAGCTTTTTGGTCAGCTGGAATTGTTTTCAGTTTAAAATATATTATTCAAAAAACAATTAATGATCAAAATGTGTTTTTTTTTTGTTTTGTTTTTTACACCATCTTAAAAAAACAATGTTTAATTAGAAAAAAAAATCTATGTGGTATTCAAAATTTACATAAACTTACAAAAAAAAACTAAAAAAAATGTCTAAATGTAACTTCTTTAAAAGTAAAAGATTAAAATATTTGTGTCATTTTTTTTTATAAAATCTGAAAACTCGGTGAGGTAGAAACTTCAGACAAGGACATAAAAAGTGTCAACAAAGTCAGTATTTTCTTTTTCAGATTTTTTTTTTTTACATTAAGTGAAGAACGTGCTAAAGCAGCATATTTATATTTGTCAAAAGTAGGCTAAGATTAAAAACGGGGTTCTTGGTTTTATATACAAACCTTTATGTCTCAGTAATTTCACTTTTCAGAAAGTTGTTGGTAAATATGCAGGAAGTACAAAATGCATGCTAACACAATAACAAACTGCAATGTTGCTAAACAGAAAGTTCCAACTGACAAATATGACTGCTGATACTGCAAAACAACTTCTATCTGATTTCTCTGAGCCATGTAATGTTGTCAGATGTCAGACGTTTTAAAATAAGAATCAAAATGACACTATCTAAATTTTCAGGCGGTCAAAATTCAGATCAGTGGTTATGGTTTTGGGTCATGAATATGTATTTTTATACTAAATTAAGACATTACCACTATGTACATCTAGGCAAGGCAATTTATTTATATAGCACAATTTATACACTGGGTAACTCAAAGTGCTTTACATAAATAAAAGACAATTAACAAGCAATAAAATAAATAAAAATAAAAATTAATCAATTATAACATAACTTAAAAAGAAGAGTGCAAATAAAATACTCTCAGTTATCATATGCACAGTTAAACAGAACCGTTTTAGCCTGGACTTGAATATTGTCAGAGAACAGGCCTGTCTGACTGTTCCAGATTTTAGCTGCATCAAACTGAAACGCTCCCTCTCTGTTTAGTCCTGACCCTGTGCACAAGCAGGAGACCTGTCCCTGAGACCCTGAGTCCCAGACTTCATATGGTTCGAATGGAACTAACATGTCAGAGATGCACTCGAGAGACTTATACACCAGCAGAGCTGTTTCAAACTCAGTGTAGAGACCTGAGGACAGGACTAATATGATCGTACTTTCTGGTCCTAGTCAGGACTCAAGCAGCAGAGTTCTGTTTGTACTGCTGCTGTCTTACAGATCACTTAGTGACTCCAGTGAGCCGACCATTGCAGTAGTCTAATCTGCTAGAAATAAATGCATGGATAAGTCTCTCTAAGTCTGGTTTAGACACTATACCCTTAATTCTGGCAATGTTTTTGAGATGGTAAAAAGCTGGTGATGTTATTGCTTTAATGTGGCTGTTAAAGTTTAATACCCCCAGATTTCTAACCTTGTTTGGGCCAAATATAATGACTTCTGTCTTGTCCGGGTTAAGTTGTAGAAGGTTATTTTTCATCCACACAGTGATCTGTGGGAGGCAGTGACAGAGTGAGTCCACAGGTCCATAGTGGCCTGCAGTCAGTGAGATGTAAATCTGAGTGTCATCTGAATAGTTGTGGTAGGACACATTGCTGTGCTACACGCTACATTTAGCATATTTGGTGGGACAACATTTTTTTCTCTTTCATTGGTAATGCAGATACTGTACTTTAGGCAGCATGACATGTACCCTACTGCAGCCACACACAAGGGGGTGCCATAGAGAGAGATTCTTATAATTTGTCCATTTTTATATACAGCCTATGGTTTAATTGAGGGAATTAAGCTAAGTATTGTATCTGAACATTGCTGTAGTATGTGAGTATGAGCATTCCTATACGTTATCAGTGAGACCACTTCCTGTCCGTAATCTGTAAGAATGTAATTACTGCCATTTCCAACTATTATATGATCGGATCTGTGTGTGTTTAAGAACTGACCCACAGCGGTATGTGATCTAGCAGATAACTGTGAACAACCAATAATGACATGTGCCCAGCCACTTTAATGTTGTCATTAGTCATGTCTCCCAGTTTTTTTAAATAAATACTCTTGGTCTAAATGAATAACTAGAGGTGAGTGAAATGCTTTATGTCTTTGCAGGACTCGTCGAGAGTTCCTTTGAGAGTTTCAGTGCGTTCTACCACCAGCAGTATCAAGTAGCGTACTTCAGACATTTACAGCAAGAAGTAGAGCCTAAGAAACAGGAAAGGAGCCTGTTACT
This sequence comes from Perccottus glenii, assembly GCA_024416835.2. Lineage (NCBI taxonomy): Eukaryota > Metazoa > Chordata > Actinopteri > Gobiiformes > Odontobutidae > Perccottus > Perccottus glenii. Next base: position 30,171,555 of record CM044557.2, read on the forward strand.
GACGCAAAGGGTAAGCAATTAATCTGTCAAAGTGTTCAACAGTCACTGTGTTCCACAGTCATTGCCAAATGACAATTCTCAAACACAAGGTGTATTAGTTTACATGTACATTTAAAAAAACGTTTTTCTCTTTGTTTTATATGTAGCCTCCGTTTGATCCTGATGATGTTCTGTATCAAGGCAGTGCCAGGTTCTCCACATGGGACGAACAAATCAAAAAGGGGAAAGCCAAATATATTGTCCTGAAGAGAAACTATAACTTGGAAATACACGAAAGTCAGGAGGTAACACACAACCATACTTCCAATATCCCTGTAAAAGTGGTATTATCAGCACAAGTCCAAAGTTTATATAAGAACATCTTGATGAATATAATGATTAAACAGGGTCCTCTCGTTTTGTCTTTGCAGACCTTTAGTCGTGGTTGTGCTGCCAAACTGGTCCTGCAGCCAGCTGGGGGTACTGCAGTGACTTCTGAGGATGAGGCCCAAACTCTTCTGGAGCAAATGTGTGCTGGGATACTCAATGGTTGGTTTAAAGACACCCAGTGCTGTTTTTATTTTTGTTTACAGCATGCAGGGGATGGTCCATGTTGTTTTAAATAGCATGTGCTACACAAGTGTCACATCACCTCATACAGATTCTCTTCTCTGTCGTTTAATGCTTCTCATATCCCTATTTTTAGAATATTTCCTTCATACAGTCAAAAAATGTTCTCAGTTTGATTTGCAAGCAAGAAAATATTTTTTATTTTTCAGAAATGGCCCTGTTTGACACCAGATCTGCTTTTACATGCACACCAGTTACCATTTATCGTTTACCACAAATTGTGGTAACTTGTCATTTAACGGATATGTAAGGAAACTTGTATGCACAATCTAAAGTGCAACATCACTGTTTCAAACACACATTTGTAACACCATGACCACCAATATTATATTTCACATCTATAAACTGTTCAATTAATTATTTCATTGTTAAATACTTTTTATTGTTCTGCTTATTGTGTGCACGCTTTTATAAATTTTCAATTTAATCTTTTGTTTACATCAGTGTGGACTGGCATAATATTACTTGGTGTATTAATTGATTAATTGGTGCATATGTCTTTACAAGTGTCCAGTCTTTTAGGTTGTTAGAATGCCGTGTGTGGTATGTTGTTGTTGGAGTTGTTTAAGGCCAAAAACTCCATTACAAAGGAGGGCATTTATTACATGCTAAGGTCAGTTGAGAGGTTATAATCATATTAAACTCTAACATGACAAGGAGAAAGACAAAGGAATTTGTCAAAGAAAAACATGTCTCTGGATCGTTCACCTCTACTTACATAATGTAGTTTCTCAGAAGCTGACTCTGAACTGTCATGTCAAGGAACCATCCAAATGACTTATTCTGGGCTATATATTTTAAGGTACAGTGCAATATAATGTTGCTTTGAAATTAACAAGGAATAAAAGTCTATTTAAAAGTAAAAATGCTAATAATAGTAATTTTTATACAGCGCTTTTCCACCTACTGTAGTAGGCACTCAAAGCGCTTTACATACATTAAACTATTTACCAGTGTTACAGAACATCACTGGAGGCAATGTAGGTTAAGTGTCTTGCCCAAGGACACAACGACAGTATTTGGGGGAGAGCGGGATGTTATGATGTTTTGGGATGTTTCGAGTGGGGATCAAACCACCCACCCGCTGCTCTACCCACTGAGCTACTGCTGCCACTGCTACATAGTGTGCTGTAATGTTCCATGTAGTAACAGCTATGTTCATGATTTATATCAAATTTATATAACAGGCTTTTAAAAAAGTCTGAATTTGACTTAGTGTAGGGCATGGGGCTAGATTTCTTCACAAAAATTGTTACTTTTGGAAATGCTGCTTTCGTTTTGGTCTAACATTTTATTAATTGATTGAATGTTTTTAGGAGTGAAGGAGGACTCTTCTCCAGCGTCAGCTTTAGAGGTCTTTACTGTGTACTTACACCTGCCTCACGTTGGCCACAACTGCTTCTTGTTTCAACACGTGGACCAACAGCATCACTTCCTGTCTGCCCTTAAGACCTGCATCCGACACCACAACCTGGGTAACAACAAACAAACAAACAAAAAACACATGAGCACTTATGTTCAATTACTGCCATTATGCTTAATTAATAATTATGCTTAATTAAACATTTCCGGGTGGGTTTCCTCTGGGTACTCTGGTTTCCCCCACCAACATCTAAAACATTTTGGGCACCCCCTGGTGTGGCTGCTGACTAGGAATAAAAAAACATAAAGACAGACAACGCCCAAGACTTTTAATGGAGGCATTTTATTTAGAGTGACATAAACAACTCATGCACAGACCGAACAACATGCAACCTTTATTCTTTGGAGTGCATTGCAATGCGCCACAGTGCAGTTTGTAGCATGTCACATTTTCAGTTTCCTTGTTGTAAGAGTTGTCATGGGGACAGTTAAAATATTAGCTTCCTGTGTGGCTGGCTGTGTTCACAAACAATCTTGAACCTTTTAGTTGGAGTCCATGTTGCCTTTATTAGTCTGATCATACAGTGTGTGTGCAGCGGCCAGGATCCTACATGAAGCACAGAACCACACACTTCACGATGCCACAAATGTGAAGTGTATGCCATAGTATATATTTGATGAAGATGACACATATTATTCAAAATTGTATAAAATCACTTCAAAATAACTCTTTCCACATTTGTATATCTTAGAAAAATAGAAAAAATACAGTGGAAGTAGCCATTTTAGTTCCATTACTTGTTTCTACAGCTGCCCAGAGAGAACAAAGTGAGCACTGCCAATGGAGAAGCACACACATTTTTATTTGAGCACACATTCTTACATAAAGGTTGTAGATGTTTATAAACTAAATTGTTTAGTTTTTTTGCAAATTTTGAAATTACCCTCAGACCTATTTCCACTGAGTTTCATCATAGATAACATGTCCCTGCAGGGCCACCATAGCTGTTTACATGGTGTAAAATAGAGGACTGTCAGGATTTGTAATCTGTACATTTGCCAACAAAAAAAACAATGACACACCAACCTTTTATATAGGTTCCCATATGTGACATATAGAAAATAATTTCCACATTAAATTTTCCCTTTTTGAATTATGTGAATAAGTTGCTCATGTGACCTAAACATGGAAACGTTCATGCAAATTTACTTTTAAAAATATCGATGGGTGAGAAATGCTTGCAACTTGGACAGGAAGTGATATCACCACCACCATCCAAAGGGTGTAAGTTTTGTTTTTTATATGTGTTAACCACTAGCACATGCCAAATAACCAATAACAATGATAAGTTTTCAACATTACAGCAACAGTCTAACTTGTAGCTTGCAATGCTTGTCAATGTGTTATTAATTAATCTATATTTGTTATTTAGCAGTGAGTAATTCTAATTGTTTCTGAGTAACATCATTGAAATGATGAAGGGGAAATGTGGTCAGCTTCAGAGACACTTCCTGTTCCTCAAATGATATGATAACGTCAGAATCTTTTGACATTTATATACCAGTGTATTTATGTATACTTTTAAAATAAGGTCGGTGCGAGATTGAATTATCACTTCTGTCTGTTTTTTAAATCTCAGTCAGTTTTTGATTTTAAACTGAGTGGCTGACAAACACTGGGGCAGGGTCCAACTAAGGAAATCTATGTGGTGGTTTATGTGCATTTAATGAAAAAAAGCTGCTTTTATTAAGGTCAGGAGCAAGAAAAAGATAATAAAAAATATGACACTGTGCTAGAATCATCAAAAGAACTCAAAAACTATGATTTAAAGGGCCAGAAAGGTAGAAGGAATAAAGTTAAAAGTAATTAAAAGGCTTAAAAAGTGACAATAAACCAAACCAGAAAATATGGGTCCCATAACAAATTATAAGAAAACATTGTCTGTGTAGCGAGGTTAAAGTAATAATCTACAAAAATCTTTCAATAATGTTAGCATAAAGAATTAATTGTTGTCCAGTTTGGAAATAAGCCTAAAGGTATTTGAGGTGGGGTGTGTGTTTTTGGTGACATCTAGTCATGAAAGTGCAGATTGCATTTTTACACCTCATACTTGTTCTTATAATCATTAAATGGGAACAGCTATGATAGTCCTGGAAGGACAATAGCAAACTTATTCAATTACTGACTTTAACTCTGGCCCATCTCCCATAGACCCATGGACTGATGCATCTTACGAAAACCAGGCCTTTGTTCACACTCTGCGACTTTACCGACAAGACAAGGGCCTCTATGAATCCTGGGAAATGCTGATGGGCTCTGAAGAACAAGTTAGTTATCATCACTCAAAGCTGTTTTGTATTTGGATCTCATTCTTATTGTCTGTTTGGTGACCTTTGGTGTGTTTCTGCAGGTGTTGGCTGCTCAGCTGATGGAGGAAGTGTTACCATGGTTACAGAGTCAGCTACAAGCCAAAGTGAAGGGCAAGAAAATGGAGAGGATTCGAACGTGGTTAGTGGTAAGTGTTAACAATACATGCCAAAATATTGCCAAACCTAAGACAATCCTGAATAATAAACTCTAAAAGCCACTGTCACATTCGTGTTTCATTTATTTAAGCTGCTCAGACATAATTGTATAGACCTATATGAATATCAGGATAAATAAGAAAATAAATATTGTGTAAAATATTGCAGGAGATGCTGACCATGTAACAAATGGGTAGTTGTTAACCAGCACGTAAGATTTGAGTAAAACATAACTTATGTGTTTAAACAGACAGTGAGTGGTGCCTATAACCTGGTGTTGGAGCAGCTGAAGGCAGGTCTGGACACACTTAAGGAGGAGTGCCGCAGGACAGCTTCAGACAATCAGGGTCTGATCAGAGCCAACCTGGACCAAATCGCATCCTCACAAAGCTTCCTGCTTGACAAAATCCAAGGTACAGGATCACCATTGATAACATACTCCAACTATGTCTCCTGACAGTACAGCAAAGATTGAAGCTGTTAAATAGCGTATACTATACTATACTATGTGCTTAATTATGTATGAACTGCTACATGACTTGAAAGAGTTCAATATATCTACGTATATACAGCTCTGGAAAAAATTGAGAGACCACTTCAAAATGATCAGTTTCACTGGTTTTACTATTTATAGGTATGTGTTTGGGTAAAATTAACATTTTTCCCAAATTCCAAATAAAAATATTGTAATTTAGAGCATTGATGTGCAAGAGAAGAGTAATGACCACAGAAGTGTTTTATTTTTTATTTTTTTGCTTTTCCTTATTAAATAAGTTTTGGTTCAGGTGATCACCTAATCAGTAGAATGAGGTGTGCCTGTGTTGGAATTCAACAGACATTGGAATGGAATAGCTTCAGAGATGTAGAGATGCTGATTGCTAGAAAAAATAGCAGTGGTCTTAATGCTTTACAGAGCTGTATATTTGTAAACCTGTAAAACCTCTCATACAAATCTATTTTCAGGCTGTGTGAGTGAGAAAGCAGAGAAAGTATGCAGTGAGTCCATATCTCCGTACATGTCCTCCATCCTGGAAGCTTTGACAGAAAACATCGGCTCGGCCTTTAAAGAAATGAGACAGACTCTGCAATCGCACATCGGCGCTGCTTTGGCCGAGAAAAATGGAGGCAGCGAGGTGACAAAGAAGGTGGGAGAAACTTTCATTTCATTTGAATAAACCAGGTCTGCATAATGCTGAAACAAATTCGTAGGAAGTAATGGAAACAGCTTCTTCATTGTAGCCATAAATGTTTTTCTAAGACATATGCAAAATGTTTTATTTTTAAATGATTATAGGCTATTGGTTAACATAACTTTGACTAATGTTTTCCATTACATTGATCTACATTCGTCGACACAGTAAGAGAATGAAGAGTGTAAAGTTCCTTGAATATAATTTTTTTATATAACGCTTTCCCACCTATAGGCACTCAAAGTGCTTTACCAGTGTTACAGCTGGAACACCACTGGAGGCAAGGTGGGTTAAGTGTCAACGACACTATGAACTGTGGGGTAGAGCAGGATGTTATAATGTTTCGAGCGGGGATCGAACCGCCCACATTCCGGGTCAAAGGACAACCGCTCTACCACTGAGCTACTGCCGCCCTAAAACTGCAGATCCTACCAATGGCTAATCACATGACAACTGCAAAACAATATTCTTACAATAGACACAATAATATACAACATTTTGTTTAAACTGTGCTTTCAATAATGACCCACAAAATAAATAAAGTGTGGACAGATATCATTTTCATGGTACAGTGCTACTGTGTCGAACTCAGAGCCACTTGAAACATGGAGAAATGCATTAGTGTGGTCACACCCTAACTGTCGTTACAGAGGGATTTTTGCTGTTCTAGGTTTCCTCTCTGAATAGTACTGGACTGGAACACTGCTACCAACAGGTGGAGGAGCTAAAAAACAAACTGTCCAATCTGAAAGAACGATTTGGCCTAAGCAGCAGTGAGCGGCTGGTCCACTGTGCACATCTGGACATGGAGAAGGTAATGTCTGGGAGAAGGTTCACCACTGAAAGCTTTAGGAAACAAGGACCAATAGGAAATAGTTAGAGCTCCCAGTTCAAGTCCAGCATGTGTTAAAGTCATTGTGTGTTGCAGCTGTTGGAAAGTGCTGTCTACACCTTTGATCTGTTCCTGCGTACCTCAGCCAGACTGCAGCAGGCCCAGTTCACTTTGAAGACTGACCGGGCCAAAGAGAGAGTTTTGAAGGTAAACGAAAGCTACAGGTGTCATTCTTGGATGGATTTTGCTGGGTACAGTCACATGAATTAAATAATTTTCCAAACCACATGCAATATTAGCATGTCCTCCACGTGTTACCGTGGGTTCTCTCCGGGTACTCCGGCTTCCTCCCACTGTCCAAAGACATGTACAGGTTAATTGGAAACTCTAAAGTGTCCCTAGTGAATGAATGTGAGAGTGAATGGTTGTATGTCTGTCTAAATGTCAGCCCTGTGACTAACTGGCCACTGTCCAGGGTGTACCCCGCCTCAGGCCCAAAGCTGCTTGGATAGGCTCCAGTCACCCACGACCCCTAATGGGACAGAGCGGTAGAAAATGAATGAATTAATTAATGTTCTCACAAGATGGTACGAGATGCACCCAGGGTCACGTAACAAGAAACATCAGAACAACCATGAGGCTACATATTGTCATAATAATAATAATAATAAGGAAATCTATAGTAACTTGAATACTCCAATCAAAATGAAATACATACAAATATTCTTTATAACAGATTGCAATGTAATATATGGATTACAGTTTAGGTTTGTCAGTGCAAGCCCTGACTTAGGCTGTACATCTAAATAAGTACATAATCTTATTGGATCTTTTTAGCGTAATGCACAGCACGTAATAATTCTTCTTTTAGGTTCTGTAGTGATTTAAATGTCTTTTTTAAGTTTACAAATGCAAAGAGTGTCTACGTAGAAAACATTGTGTTCAATTTGGTTAAAAATTCTACACATTGCACTTTAACAGGTATACAAAAATTAATGGCACATTGAAGACATAATGTACTGTGTGTTGAGCAGCAGTTAGACTACGACAGCAGACTGGTTCAGAAGAGACTCTACGAGGACGCTCTCCTGCAGATCACTCAGCCGACGCTGACCAAGAGGATGGACAGCACCTGGAAAACTGTGAGTCAAAGACAAAACTATTCTATTCTCTTCTGTCTCTCATTGACTTAACATTTTGTTTTGTTTGTTTAGGAGCTCCAGCAGTTTGAACAATATATTTTCTCAGACTTTACCAGCTTTATCTTGGTTCAAAACGTGTACGAGGACGTGCTCAGGACATCCTCAGTAAAGAGATTGAAAAAGGTAACTACTGTAGTCTAATCTGAACATTAAAAACTCCTGTAATCTATTTCCTCTACAAATATAAGTGTCCTAAACAACTCATTAATACGTGCATTTACTTCCAAGCTTTCCTATTTTCTGTTTCATTTACTTGATTGTTAAGCCCCTTAACTACTTTCCAACTACTTCGCAAAGTATATTTATTTATTTTTTTTACTGGCCAGGTTTGTCCAGTAACCAGATATTCTACCTCTGATCTTTTTCGCAGCTCTCCAGGAAGCAGCCTCTAAAACAAGCAGCACCTTGTTACTGGACACGTCTGACTTGGCCATCAGTCAGTACAGCCTTTTGGGACACACCCCATCCGCTCCCAGCAGCCCAACACTCCAGCCTCGAGATATTCCTCCGACCATGCTGACTCAGGAGAATGAATCTGCTCCAACTTCCGAAGAAAATCTAACTGTGGCAACCAACAACGACACCTCTTCTGACTTCAACATCACCCAAACTAACAAAATTGATCCTCCTGTTATTGTGGTGACCCAAACAGATGAATGTGCAACAGTGGAAACATCCTGTGAGAAAAAAGTCAAACCGGTGATAGACTTGCTTGGGTATGAATCGTCGGACTCAGAGCCACTTGAAACATGCGATGCACAATCTGATTCCGATCCTCTGGAAGTTCTCGAATCCTTGACAAATTTGGAAGATGTTCCAGATGAATGTGTCCAAAGTAATCAACCCGAAACGCCTGCTGCATCTGATTTAACATCCTTAGAAAACTTACCAGAAGATTCACCTGTCGTCCAACCTTTACCTCCTTCACAACCGCCAACTCTTTCAACGGAAAACCCAATCAAAATCAGCCTTGAAACGTTGACTGAAGCTATAGTTTGTGATGTTTTAGAAGATATTAAACAAGAAGGAGCGATACAACCACCCACTGATAGAGCTGTGTACTTAACAGGACCGATTAAGGTCAACTGGGAAGTCGAGAATCAGAAAGAAGCAGCAAAGATTGAAAATGACCATTCACCACCAGAAGAGAGCGCTGTAGCTTCAAATACAGAGCCAGGTGAAGATGAGGTAATTGTTAAACAAAGAGAAGAGCAGGAAAAAGTAGCTGAAGATGTCAGTAATAATAAAAATAGTGAGACAGAGGAACTTCAGAGTCTGCAACCAATCGAATCGCAGACTGAAAGTAGTACTGAGCTCCCATTGGACAGCATAACCGCCATAAGAGAACTGGTCATCGAGGTAACAGAGGTAGAAATGAGAATAACCCCGAGTCCCGACAACGTTGCACCATGAGATATTTTAAATTAAGCATTTTAGTAGAATGTTTATTTACAGATGTGCTTTTGTTTGCCTTAAACATCAACTTGTTTTTCAGTTAGTTTTTATATAAAAAAATTAATAAAAGTGAATAAATCAGCTGTCCATCTTTTATTCTGGAGTAATTTTACCAATGTCAACTGATTCAATAATCTGTTTTTTGAAATGAATCATTTTTCTATACAGTTTCTTGACTTTGTTATTGCCCTCAATTTTGTAGAATCTACAGATGCTTTGTTAATTTTTTTACTTTTTGGTCAAAAGATTTGACTTAACACAACAACAAACAAACAACAAACATTACAGATAATGTCCCGGAAAATTATGTCAGAAATACTCCAATAATATCAATATTTGCTCAATCAAAGATTTTTTAAAAGCTCAAGACAATTTATGTGTCAGGTTTAGGACCAGATGCTGGTTAAAAGAGCTGTAACTTAAATTTTATCTTGCCTTAAGATATTAACCTAGTAAAGACAGAGTGACAGAAACACAGCTGAAGTTCTTGTGACTGAGTGCTTGACAGATCTGCTGCATACTGTTCAACTGTCATTTTAATTTTTTGTGTCATAGATTCAACAAGGGGTTAGAAACATTCCTCAGAGATTTTGGTCCATATTGACATGATAGCATCACAATTTTTCGGCTGCACATCCCGTGACTCTCCCGTTCCAGCACATCCCACAGGTGCTCTATTGGATTGAGATCTGGTGACTGTGGAGGCCATTTAAGTAAAGTGAACTTATTGTCATGTTCAAGAAACCAGTCTGGGATGATTTGAGCTTTGTGACATGGTGCATTATCCTGCTAGAAGTATCCATCAGAAGATGGGTACACTGTAGTCATAAAGGGATGGACATGGTCAGCAACAATACTCAGGTAGGCTGTGGCGTTTAAACAATGCTCAATTGGTACTAAGGGGCCCAAAGTGTGCCAGAAAAATATCCCCCACACCATTACACCACCAGCACCAGCCTGAACCGTTGAGACAAGGCAGAATGGATCCATGCTTTCATGTTCTTTACGCCAAATTCTGACCCTACCATTTGAAGGTCGCAGCAGAAATCAATACTCATCAGCCCAGGCAACATTTTTGGTCTTCTATTGTCTAATTTGGTGAGCCTATGTGAACAGTAGACTCTGTTTGCTGTTCTTAGCTGACAAGAGCAGCACCCGGTGTGGTCTTCTGCCCATCTGCTTCAGCGTTTGACGTGTACATTCAGAGATGGTATTATCTGACATGTTAGTTCCATATGAACCATCTGGGACTCAGGACCTCAGGACTAATCACGAAGAGGGAGCATTTCAGTTTTATGCAGCTAAAACCTGGAATAGTCTTTCAGAGGAGACAGGCCTGTACTCTGACAATGTTCAAGTCCAGGCTGAAAACAGTTCTGTTTAACTGTGCATATGACAACTGAAAGTATTTTATTTGCACTCTTCTCTTTTTAATTAATTAATTAATTAATTGTATTTTTACTTTATTTTTTTGATAATTGTACTTGTGTTTTAAACTTGTCTCTCTTCTTTTTGTAAAGAACTTTGAAGTGCTGTTGTATGAATTGTGCTATATAAATAAATTTGCCTTGCCTATTCTGCATACCTTGGTTGTAACGAGTGGTTATTTGAGTTACTGTTATCTTTCTATCATCTCTAACCAGTCTGCCCAACCTTCTCTTTGTCTACACAACTGCCACTCAGTGGATATTTTTTCAGGACCATTGTCTGTAAACCCTAGAGATGGTTGTGCGTGAAAATCCCAGTAGATCAGCTGTTTTTTAAATACTCATACCAACCATTCCATGTTCCAAGTCCCTTAAAACCCCTTTCTTCCCCATTCTGATGCTCGGTTTGAACTTCATCAAGTCGACTTCACTAACCTCTAGATGCCTAAATGCCTTGAGTTGCGGCCATGTGATTGGCTGATTAGCAATTTGTGTTACAAAGCAATTGAACAGATGTACCTATTAAAGTGGCCAGCGAGTGTATATAGTAATACTATGTCCTCAATGTAATGCTCATATTACTTGAACAATTTAGTTTTATCACAAAGAAAGAGAAGTTATGTTCTGCAGCACAGCAAGTAGTACATTTTAAGTTGCTTGTTAAAAAAATGGTTCAGAGCCATTGATTGGTCCATGTTGTAATAATATCTTTAATCAGGCATCAGGATCGCTGCTACGCTAACGCCGCTCAAGTCGTGGCGTTGGCTAAAAACATTTCTGGCGGCTCACGCTGTCCTCACACCCGAGGAGATAGTAGAGGTCTAGACCACAGTGGCTGTTCTCCTGAGAATGTCCCAAGAATGTTCGTCGTGGATGGGGGCCGCACCATGAGCATGTCACAGAGCTGCGCCAGACACCTGTGGCTCGACCTGTCTTCCCCGAAGGAACATTCTCAATGTTGTGGGCGGGGCCTGGGAGTCACCGCTAGCCCATATCAACGTACTGGAGATGGTGGCATTGCAGAGGGTGCTTCTGCACTTTGCCCCTAGCTTGGAACGAGAACATGTGATAGTCAGGTCAGACAATACGACGGTTGTGGCCCACCTGAACAGACAGGGAGGGACCAGGTCATCCCTCCTTCACCAGAAGGCGGCAGAGATACAACACAGTAAAGAAAAATGTAATTGCAGTGGTTATAATATACAGTATGTGCTAATGATATTTGTTCTCATAAGAGGCTACTCTGTCTCACCATTATTATTTTAAAAAAATCTCTAAAATATATACTGTTAGCAGTAGACAATCTAGTAATTACGGGCTACATGTGGCCCCCGGGCCTTAGTTTGCCCACCCTGTTCTAGGACCTTGGCACGTTTGGCATGGTGACCGCTTTGATCTGTCTTAGAGGGCGCTGAGAGATAACCACTAGCAAAGCACGTAGATGGGCTACACATCAGGTTACTAGAATTTGTCATTATGATTAAACACAGTTGTTTTACAATAAATGGCTTCACCCAACCACTATGAGTGAAAGAAAGTTTTTGTGTTAGTTTTTCAAATTCTCTATTCATCACAACAATGACTTAGGAATTATCTTAGTTGTAGGATCAAATATTTTTTTCAAGAAAACTTTAGGAGCCCCGCCTCAATGTTTTTCTAAGTATTTGTAGGGAAATAGAACAAGGAGTTGGAAAATTGGACATTATTAGTCAAACAGGGTTGTAGCGTTACCCTGGACAGGCACAAAACTTTGGTTACTGGAGGTTATTGGAAATAGTTAGCACAGGATTTTGTGCACAAGAATGTTCAAATTAAACTTTCTGGATGTCTTCTCGAGCTTTGACAATTAGGCGGAATGCTGGTGGTGGGTGAGCCCCGGTTAAAGGTGCAGTGAGGCGGATTCCACCACTAGAGTTCTCCCTGTAGTTGTCCCTCCTCTCCACGGCAGTGTTTACCTCCAGTGCTACGCTACTGTGGCTAGCTGGAAGCACAGCTCCATCTACAGCGTCGTCCTGCCCTGAAAATACTAATGTAAGCTGCCCTGCGTCGCATCCTTCCGCAGCGCTGTGTGTTGGTGACACTGTGCCAGAGGTGAGTGGCATTTTATTCTGCTGTAAATGCAAAAACGCGCGAGCTCCATGACAACGCTGCGGCTTAGCTTGACAGTTAGCATCCTTAGCTTAGCCGCTAGCCCAGCTGCCTTGTCTCTACCCCGTGATGAAGGACTGTGAACATGGCGCCTTCCAAAACAAACGAGTTGTGAGCTTGATAATGGTGTTTTTCTCTTTTATGACAACATATAAAGCTTTTCAACTTGTAGAAATAGTTCCTGCTCCTTGTCGTGAGTCTAACACTTTAGCTGCTTGACAGAAAAATTGTCGGTGTTCACTAACAAACCTTCCAACGTATGCTTTGCAATCATTTACTAGCATTGAAAACCCTAACTCACTAACAACGTCGCCACTCAATTAATCATTTTTATATTTAACATAATATTTGATTGTGCTGTTTAATTATTCACTTCATTGTATTATAAATGACCCGATTTAAGGCAGCTGGAGTCTTTTGTCATGACAAATAAGCTTTCATTCCCGACGTTAGCAAAGTTGCTAGAGGCTAACTAATCAAAAAGATTGCTAATCCCGTGGACCTTATATCTTTTGTTATCATTTTTACTCTGTTATGTGATGTTTATTATATATCATGATTTATTGTATCGTTTGTTGCATTCTAATGATATAACCGCGTCTTGTCTCTTGTTATGGATATAGTTTAAAGCTAATAGCAACCAAACTGTGCTACAAACTCCAGACAACACTGGCTGTCAGTGATGATCACTGTTAGCGCCAAATTTGACAAATTAATTAATAAGTAATTAATATAAAATTTAGGGGTTAAACATGTTGGTTTATAGGTTACTGAATGTTAGAGTATATTTAAAACTGCTTTTAGCTAAAACCATGTCACTACGTTTTTGTGTGAACATGGTTTAGTCAAAAATCAAACAAGCACTGCTTTATTGAAATAAAATATAAATTATAATGTTGTGGATATTTATGAAGTGACAGTGGTCACTGACTGTGGTCAGACAGCCTCTCCTGTTTGTCCAACTGGTTTGACACTTCTAATTGAGTTTACAGCCATGGGAGGTCTGCCCTGGCAGCTACAAGTTTTGGAAATTAGTATGCTTTTATGTAAATCTTAATCCCCAGATTAATCTGTTACATATTTGGTACATATTGCCTTTTAATAACTTATAATAAGGTTCAGCAATTATTGAATGATATTGTAGAACAATACTACATCATAATACTAAATCATACTATAAAAATAATATATATATATTTTTTTTCAAAAAGTAACCTGCAAAGCCTCGGTTTTTACAACCAGGAGTTTATGGTGGAGTTTAGGAAACACATTCGGACGGCATGGCGTATTTATTATTGTTCAGTGTACTATTATTGTTATTTTAGTAAGGAGCCAATTGTACCATAGTTTTAAAATAGCATTAAAGTTTGTGAATATTAAGTATTAAAGTCTCAGAAATACAACTGTACTTTAACTGTGTGCCTGATTACTTTCTTTAGGGCAACAAAAAGGACAGTTGTGAACATAAGAGCTGTGACAGATCTGACAGAAACAAGGGGAGCAGGTCAAACTCACCATTGGATTTTATATTCTAACTATTTTGTAACATTTATTTAATCAAAATTACAACAGTTGGAACTCTATAGACAGGCTGTGGAATGACAAAGGGAAGTTTTAACTAAATGATTAGTTACGTATGCCAAAATAACCATAGGCATAAAGGCTTTTTTCCCAATGGAAAACCAGTCCTTAATGAGTGTAAAAAGGAAGATTCCCTTTTGACATTTATCACCATCCATTTTTCATTTCATCAAAGATGCTTCCTTCTTAAAAAAAATGCCTTTCAACATGGTTAGCTTTTTGCTACAATTGATAAAAATGACAACCTAAGTTTCACGGATGGTTCTGCAGAACACCCCATAAAATTGGATTTAAATTTCTTAAGCTATTCAGGGAACCCTGTTTTTCTTTTTTGTCTGAGGTGAAAGCGGTATTATTCTTTGAACATCAGAGTTCTCCTTGTCACACATGCTGACATTTTAAGCTTTCATTGTTAGTGTTTTTATATCCTCACGTGAATCCACATTTTGAGTGACAGATTTGGATATTTCTTAGTATTTCTGGGTGGTATCACAAATGCGAGTGATTTATAAAAGGTCCGAGGATCTGAAGGATTTTGTGATTAGATGCAAAAAATGTTGGCAAAAACTGACAGTATACAAGTATTTGGTTATTTCTTAAAAGTCAATGTGGTAAAATGTCAACAATCAAGTTTCAGACATTACTTTTTACCTTGCAATCTATATAAAGAAGATTTGGAATTCTCAACCATTATTTTTTACACATTTTATTTTATTTTCTTGGCACAGTTGTGATGAATAAGGAAATCATGTCTCGCGTGGTGAAGAGGAGGCTGGCGGACCCAAAGGTGGTCCAGTACGTTTGGGCCGCCATCGAAGTCATCCGCAACCAAAAACAAATCGCAAACATGGACCGCATCTCCAAGTAAGTTCAACACCAACAAATATAGATTTTTATCTCTCTGTTGCTTTTAACTTCTTCATGCAATATTAACCTGACCACCCACATGGTCTGTTACACTAATATATCAGAGAGAAGGCCGGTACTTTACATGAAATACTGGTCGGTGATTAGATAAACCACCTGCCAGTAACTGCCCTATCCCCAGGTATTTTTCTTATCAAATCAGGGCAACGCAATGTTGTTTACATTAGGAACAGTAAACCTGAAACACTAACCGACAGAACTGCAACACCATTGGTCCAAACCAGCCATGGGTCGAGTGAAATCTCATTGCCCTAAGCAAGACTAGATATATTGAATGTTCTAAGAGTTCTAAGCTCCCTTTAGAAGTGTTTGCTTCTTGTGTTAGGGACCATTGCTTGTTAACACTAGCTTGTTGTTGGTATTCACTGTAAACCTCTGGCTGTCAGTTTTTCAAATGAGTTATTAAATTGGTGGTATTGAATGAGTTGATGCAGGATCCTCCTTGCATAACTTCACCATTTCATATTGAAATCCGACTGTCTTCTATCGACACAGCAAAATACGGCAGACAAAGCAGCGGCTTCCGCATTGAACTTACAAGTGCGCATGCATTACAATTGAAGGGCCGCTGCATTCAAGTACTGTACAGTATCACAGGCACACAAACATGTTGACAGAATACAATATCGGCTTTACACATTGGGCATATTTTCCTCATCGAAATGATACAGGTGAAAAACAAACAAACACACATATTGGCCGATAATATTAGCGCTGATATTGTCCATCCCTAGTTTTGTTTGTCATCCTAAAAGCCTGGTTAGAGTTAAACTGTGGATCACAGATAAGTGTTATAATACGCTTCAATACATTTGAATCTATCCTATCTTAGATTAATGTGGAGATTTCTACAGTTGCATATTGGCATTTCAACTTTTCATCCTAGTTAAATTCAAGTACGCTTCTCTATTCTATAAGATAATCTTTCAATAACGGAGCCTGAAGTTATATAAACAACCTATTGAATTGACTTTGTCAATATTAATATGTTGTAATTTCATTAAATCTTTCAGTTAAAGAGATGTGCACTAAAGCACACAAGTCCTCACATGCTCTGGAGGCTTTTCATTCGGAGCAGGTTTAGATGACCTCAGGGCAGAAAATCCACCTCAAAACCAGACATGCCAATTCTTGAACTTAAGCATTGCATTTGTGGCTTCAAATAAATGTCAGTTATTACTTTAGTTGTAATATTTAGATTTTTTTTTTCTTTGGATTTATTCATTATGAAAATAATACAAAAAGTCCTATTTTTGCAATAAAATTTTAACTTAATTTTTTTTTTGGACAAAGCTCTAGACTAAGTATTGCAACTTTTTCAGTCGGTCGCACAAACAAATTGGTTGCACAAGACTAGAGAGGTTTTGTTTTAAAAATTCATCCCAATATAGTTTGTCTGTGCCTGTATCCTTCATGCTCTTTTTATGATTTTCACACAAATGATTGGTCATCTTTGCAGCACATTTATTATGAATTATGTTCTGTCACTCAAACAGTAGAGCCATACTCAGCAGCTCCTTGTCAAAAACAGTCTAAATGCTTTTGCAGCGGTTGCTTCAGACATGAAAGGGTTAATGTCCTGAACAGTAGAGTACAGTACAGTTGTTCAATCATATTTAGTGGTTTTGTAGGGGTAGGAAAGTTAAGAGCTGCTCTTATTGGTTAGGCTTTCAGTGGCCAAGATGAATCCAGTGCAACTGTGTTTCGAGGGAACTGACAGGAGAATTAATCAATCAGATTTTGGTTCACAGTCACGTGTAAGAAACTTAGGACTGTGAGAAGTCCTGAGCATGGATGTATGTTGTGTCTTTAACTACTAGTTAGCGTTATTATGTTATTGCAGCTGTTCTAACAGTAGAATTAGACAGCTAGCTTTTGTTTTTGTCAACTTTTTAAGAGATTAAAAGTAAAAGAGTTTGTTCGGGATTAAATAACAAGAAATTGAAATATCAATGTGGGGAATTAGTTTATTTTTTCTTTAGCACAGCATACAATGTATATTAAGCCAGAGCAGAGATGCTTGTACCAGATTATAGCTTAACAGCTAATTTTCCAGACAATTTCTGTCTGTTTATTTTTCAACAAGTCAACTAGTGAACCTGGACTTGTGCAGAAATAATTTCACCTTATAAATTCTGTCATCTTAATGCATGCGATGCATCTACAAGCTACAGTGAGTTTAAATCTGTGGCGTTAATTACAGTCACTAATCTGCAGCTAAATGAGTGCTAGTGTCACATGAAGCTACAAACCGGACTCGTGTAAATGCATGTGTTAAAAAGTTAAGCATCACCTAAACCTTTCACATCAGATTAAACTAGCCTGGAGAATAATAAACCATTTACAGATTACATGTTGTGTTAATAAATTATAAACTATAAATGTATACTATAAAAATATTCACAAAAAAAACAAACAATTGATTTAACAAAAAAAAATACATTCAAACTAGGGCTGGGCGGTATGGCCCAAAATAAAAATCACAATAGTTTATAGTCATTTGGAGTTTAAAAGCATATTATTGCTCCTGAGAGAAAGTATAGAAACCAGACAATTGTGGTTTTTAAACTATCCTTTACTATCAAAACATGAAAAACACTTTCCAAACAGGGATATTTATTTATTACTAATAAAATCTTAATAGAGTAGAATATTATTAGTATAAATAGAATAGAATATAGAAAGTTGTTTAATAGAAAAATCAAGAACTGTAATGATATAACACTTGGCTCTGCTGACTGCAAATGCAAAGTTAAAGTGCTTTAAAGATGTTAAATCTTTACGGGTTTAGTTACGGGCAAGAAAGACAAGTCTGTCTACAGTTTCAGGTTTTAAAGCTGCCCTGTGACAGGTCACAATGTTGGGCAAGCTGGTAGCAGGGATGCACAAGTAGTGCCTTGCTAGTTGGCTCAACCGTTTGACACCTTTCACCAATCCAGGGATTATGTCAGCATCTGGACCTATGAGGTAGTTTTCCAGCTCCCCCTCTACTGACTGCATGTCACTGAGTCCTGTGTTGCTGGGACATGGCTTCTTTACAGGAAGATCTGCAGCAGTGCCTCCCTCTGCCTCTATTTCTTCTGTTCTGCGTGAAGCATGTGAAATGGATGGGACTTGGTCTCCCTCTATTTTTATAATCTCAGTCACTGCTCTTGTTTTGATGGCGGCAGTAGCTCATATAAATTATGTTTATACCTCAGTAGCAAAACAAAAAATCTAATAAAATTGTTAATCGTCTGAAAAACTAAATCGAGATAAATAAATTTGCCATATCACCCAGCCATTGGGTTACTCAATCACAATAAGTTATATTACCTGGGATTTACACTATGTAAATTCAGTTGAGAATGTTTTACTACAAGCTGTTTAATTGATGCACAAATGTTTCCTCATACAAGCATTTAGTCTGTTGTGTTTTGTTCATTAAAATTGTACAAAATGTCTTGAATGTCCTTGCCGCTGATGAAGAGATCTGTGATGAATGACTCACTGCAGACAGAGTTGATAACTCATTCATTCAGTCTTGGTGCGACTAAATGAAACACTTAACACGTCCCGTCCCGTCCCGTACGACCAGCCTCTCAACAACTCAGGAACTTGGCGCCTCTCCAAATGAATACTGGCTGTTGTCTTGGCAACGCTAAGCAGGCCTCACCGCAGCTTAATTTCCCCAAACGACTGTTGTGGCTGCGAGACTATTGACATTGGAGCTTCCCTCACAGAAAATATTATGCCCAAAGCAAGGTCCTTTCTAAAACCATGGAGTTACTTATTAATATAGCTTATTACTCATTCACAAAAAGTAGGTTCAGTGAGCTGTGAGAAGGTTAGGAGCAGTGTTGTTGGCTTGTTTTCTCATTAATAAATTAAGCAAATATAATATTAAGCACTATGAATTTTTTGTTTTTTTTTTGTCACAAAAATAATAAAACTGTTTTAAAGAAGAAAATAACTTCCATTATAAAATTGAGGCTACTTTCTTAAGGAGCAGCAAATAACAGTAGGTTAATAAAGGTCAATTATATTTATAACAGAATCACAAAAAGTGCAATAATCTTATAGATTTGAATTGAAACAATGTGTGCTTTAACTGCAGATCTTTAGCTTTAATTTGAGGGTATTTACATCCAAATCAGGTGAACGGTGTAGGAATTACAACAGTTTATATGTGCCTCCCACTTTTGAAGGGAATTGTGTCGATGTCCCAATATTTATGGACTGTAGATGTCAACAATATGATTAAATCTTTTTAAATAATATTTTTTATACTATTTGTAGTTATTACTTTATTTAATTAGATTAAATTTTTTGAGGTAGGGAGAAATTAAGGTCAGTCAGAATTTCATGAAAAATGTATTTTTTGATTGTTTTTAGTTAAATGGAAATAGTTTTTTTAATAGATTGATTGCAAGTTGATATAGCTGTATTGTAACTGTGAGCTGCTTGATTAATGTGGATTATGAAACAACGGTATAATATTTTATGAAAAATGGTTGTGGAATCTCTTTTATTTTCATACAATTATTCTGTTTCTGTATTATGACCCTCTGCATGCAAACCTGCCAAAAGAAAGTGCAAGTGTTCTACAGGTTTCCCATAAAACATTTGGACAGCTACATCTAATTTTTCTCAAGCTACTTAAGTTTTACTGATTTGAACTTTATTTGTCTCATCAACATTTGTTGACATTTCAAAATCTTGTTTTTGAGATTCACTTTTATTGTGATGTACAACAAAAAAAATAATAAAGTGCTTGTGCTGAAAGGCAATTCCCCTTCAGTGGAGCTCCTCTCAGACAGACTGTACTATGGCCTTTGTATGGAACACAGGTGTAAACACAGGCTCTCACCTGGTTCCCCACTGACTCAGTCTGTTGTCTGGCCTTCTGCCAGCATTCGATAGAATGCGACCTTGCTCTGTGAGATTTACAGCAGCAGGAAACCACAGAGCTGTTATTGGAAATATGCCTGTAGAATATGTGGATTATTTATGGAAACATATTAGAGAGGCTGACAGTGTAACCTTCATGTTTCAAGCTTACTGACTCTTAAAGGTGCATTATGGAAGTTTCAGTTGGTTCAAATAAAATCTTTTGCCGCGGTTGCCCCTGTAAGCCAGTCAAATAAGAAGCTTTCGGAATCAAAACTCCCGCGCTGTTAACCTGGTTCTCACTTCCTGATTTGCCGCCAAAGGTAAACTAAGGAACGCTAACGGCAAAGTTGAAAATTAATCATGCAAACACAAGGAAGAGACAGGCCTCCAACTCATTCGAAACCGGCAGTCTTCTTCAGTTGTTGTTTGAGCTCGTACAAGCTTGCGCATAGTGAACATGCACAACACTGGATGTAGTACCGCTAATGCCAGAGGTGGCACACCAGTACAAAGACTCTGGTTCTTCCGTAATGCTCCGATAAGATAAGATAGAACTTTATTGATCCCACAGAGGGGAAATTCACTTGTACAGCAGCTCTTAGACATGTAAAGTGCAAAAAGTAAAAAAAGGTGTGCATGCAGTAAAATAAAAATGTATATACAATCTCAGCGTAAATAGAATAAAATATGAAGGTTAACAAAAACAAAAGCCATCTCTATATATACATATTAACAAAGTAAAGGAGGGAGTTAAAAAATGTAATAAAAAATGGACATTGCACACTAGTATCTTGGCTTATTTTTACATGTGTGAATTAATTAAGTCTCATGGCAGTAGATACAGTTGTGCTCATAAGTTTAAATACCCTGGCAAAATTTGTGATTGTTGAGCCATTTTTCAGAGAATATAAATGATGACACAAAAAAACTTTTTTCACTCATAAGTAGTTAGTGGCCATTTATTCTAAAACAACTGTAGGAACTTAGATCAATCGGTAAATAGGGCAGTGCCATATCATATCTCTTACAATAATACCGTTATTTTTTTTTTCTGGTGATAATATCCGTCATATCACAATTAGGCAGCAACAATTAGGCATAATGAAGCAGTCATTAAAGAAACCAGGCTCGGCCCCACGCAGTGCACAGAGACATTCAACTATTTTATTGGTAAAAAATACTCTCCTTCTCCTCTCCTCTGGCTTAGACTTTCCCCGGGGAGGCTGAGGAGTGTGATCCCTCTGTAGTTGGAACACACCCTCCAGTCCCCCTTTTTGAAAGGGGGACCACCACCCCGATCTGTCAGTTCAGAGGTACTGTCCCCGACCGCCACGCAATATTGCAGAGGTGTGTCAGCCAAGACAGCCCCACAACATCCAGAGACTTGAGGTACTCAGGGCAGATCTCATCCACCCCCTGTGCCTTCAGCAATGTTCCTACTTGAAACTCCACTTCAATTAAGAAGTGGAAATGAATAGGGCTGTACTAGAATAATCGGATATTCGAATATTCGTTCGGTGGGGTGGCATTCGATTTTCAGTTTTGAGATTCGAATATTCTTTTTTTTTTTTCAACACGTGACTTCCGTCGCGGACTCATTCTCACTCATGCTTGAACTGCCCGTTGGCGAACGTAGTGATTTATTTCATCTCAAACTGAATAGGTACAAAATGCCCAAGACCTCAGCTGTTTGGGAGCACTTTAAATTAAGTGAGGATGACAAGACAAAGGCAGTGTGTCAAATATGCGATTTGAAACTGGCCTACCACAACAGCACCACAAGTTTGAAAAATCACCTGAGTTCTGTAGTAGCACGCGGCAAAAAACACATTTACGATGCCGAAGAGTGAAACGTGAAGTCGTGAAAGATGATACAAATGCAAACCGACACTATTATTATATATTTAGCCCCACCCACCGAAGCTTCGAATATTCGATATTGATTGCCACCTAAGCTTCGAAGCTCAAAAAATGGCATTCGAAACAGCCCTAGAAATGAAAAGGTCAGGTAGGCCAACAAAAATTGCAGCCACAACTTCCAGGAAAATTATTCGGGATGCAAAGAAAACCTCACAATTATCTTCAGCTGAAATACAGGACTCTCAGAAAAGAGTGGTGTGGCTGTTTCAAGATGCACAAAAAGGAGGCACTTGAAGAAAAAAGGGCGGCATGGTCGACTCGCTCAAAGAAAGCCATCGCTACACAACGGCACAGAGACAAGCCTCAAAACTTCTGGATCAATGTCATTTGGAGTGATGAGACCAACATTTAACTGTTTGGCCACAATCATAAACTACTTAGTGGATAGTTGAGGCTACCATAAGTCATAGTCAGACTAGTCAGAGTCATAAAAATTCCTTAACAGAGGCCTATACACAATTTTTGTTTATGGAGTTTTGTAAAGGAGAGTTTGGACAGTCATGTTTACTGAAGCAAGTACATCTGATTTCAGTTGTCGTCATTATCATTAGGATTGTAAAATAATATTTTGAAAATGTATTGCGATATGATGCTTGCTTTTTAGTTTGCAGGCAAAGTTGCAAAGCGATAATTAGATGGAGTATTCATCTGAAATGTTTAACTGGAAAATTGAACAAAAGCATTTACTTTTACAAACCTGTTTTTTCTTCTTGAAAAGTGTCATAATTTGCATATCCTTCAGATGTATGAATGTACTGCTGAATTAAATTTGACTTTAAAGTCCTGCTCTCCATCAACCACTTTTTCAGGTTTCATTATTTCAAACCCTTGCCAATTCTGTACACTTCCCAATCTCACTGCCTGTATTTTAAACATTATACTTTATAATTTGAATAAATATACATGGATTAATTAAGCTGGCTATATTCCTTTTCAGGTACCTGAGCCGTGTCTTCGGGATGCACCCCAAAGAGACGGCGCGGCAGCTGAGTCTAGCAGTGAAAGACGGCCTGGTGGTGGAGACTCTCACTGTGGGCTGCAAGGGCTCCAAGGCGGGCATTGAACAGGAGGGATACTGGCTGCCTGGGGACGAGATGGTAAGAAAATCATTAATTACCATGGCAACAACAAACCGGCTGATTGCCTTCATATGTATTTTCGGGAGACATTAGAAATGTAGCATGTTTTGTGGAGGTCAAAAAACAAAAGTATATACAGTCAAGCCCAAAATTATGAAATTTAAAATAACTTTTTATTAAACCAGCAAGTTTTTTATTGATTGGAAATTACACAGGCGTCTTTCAGAAGATCAGAAGATAAGACAATGTACAAGAGGCATTGTTGTGGAAATAAATATTTCTCAGCTATTATTTACATTTGAACAAAAAGTGTCATGTCCAAAATTATTCATACCCTTTGCAAACTGTCACAGTCTATGGGCAAATCCAATTTCAGTTCCAGTAGCAACAGTGCAATGTATTATTAAAAAAAAATACAAGATGTTCCACACTGTAGAAAATGTCAAAGGACGTGATCAGAAGCCAAAAGTGACACCTGTGCTGGCCAGGAGGAAAGTGAGAGGTGAAAAAGAATTCAAGGATCACCACCAAGGCCATCCTGGTGAATCTGTTGGTGGCAACGTCTCAAGGCAGACAGTCCAACGGACACTGCACACCGCTGGGTTCCCCGGACGCAGACCAGGAAGTGCGCCACTCCTCCAGACAAGGCACACAAAACCCACTTGGCTTTGCAAATGCTTATCTGGGCAAAGACGAAGACTTCTGGTCTTCTGTTTTATGGTCAGATAAATCAGAAACGTAATTGTTTGGCCACAATGATGTATCGTTCATTTGGTGTAAAAAAAAGAAAAAAAAAAAAGGAGAAGCCTTCAATTTTAAGAACACCATCCCCACTGTTAAACATGGTGGTGGGAACCTAATGGTTTGGGGGTGTTTTTTTTTTTTAAGTCAATGGACCAGGGAACCTAATCACAGTAAACAGCACAATGAAAAAAGAACAAAACATCAAGATTCTCAACAATAACATCAAGCAGTGAGCAGAGAAACTTGGCCTTAGGCACCAGTGGACATTTCAGCACGACAACAACCCAAAACACACAGCAATTTTATTATTATATTTTTTTCTACAATGACACCTCTTGTACATCGTCTTATTATCGTCTGGAAGACGCCCGTGTCATTTCCAATCAAGAAAAAAACTTGCTGGTTTAACTCAAAATGGTCCAGGGTTATGAATAATTTCAGGGATGACTGTATTAAAAAAAACATATATATACAACACACTTTTATACAAAATTTTGATATATCATTTTTCTTATTATATAAAAGTGTGTTTTTACTAGCTTCAATAGCAGCCATTTAAAAACCTGTCATTGCGCTTCTGATTTTCCAAACTGGTAGCAGTTTTACAACTATCTGCTGTGTGGAATACATAAACAATGTTTTTTTTGTTTTTTTTTACAAAAAACTAAACTATGCTCTTAAAGTCCACTAAGGGATATCAAGGACAATGGCTAATTATGAATCACAATTTTGATAGTTTACAAGTTTACAGCTTGTCATGAAAGGGCTTGGAGTTTTAAGACATATTTGCCATGTTGCCTGGCTCGTCAAATTTCTCAGCATTTAGAAAACTTTAAATCTAAGTCCTCAGTGGTAGGACAGTTAAGCCTGACCAAAACTCATCTTAGTCAATCAGTCAAATGCAAGAACAGGTCAGATCAGATTTTCGGTCAGATCTCATGTGTGTTATCCGTATTTTTCTAGTCTTATGTAATGTCCCCTCTTATTTCCCCTGTTGGTTGTTAGGATCTAATGTTGTCTCGCTAGCTCAGCACTCAATTTAGGACAACAAATACCTAGGGAGTTTTCATTTTTCTTTTTTTTTAGTGGGGCAAGACGCATACAAAAGAACTGCTAGTAGTTGAATTGACTTAGAAATAAAAAAGCAGGGTTTGCAAAAGGGCTGCACAATATTTGAAAAACTTGCAATATACAATAAATATTGCGATATTTTAATGCTCTTTAAAATAGTTTAAAAAAAATTAAAATTGATTTTAATAAATAATACATTTTATTTAAAAAAATAAAAGGCTCTGGACTAACTTTCACTCCACAGACGCAAACAAATGCAAATTATATTCTTTTGTTTTACTGTTTACAAGAAAAACTGACAACTAAATTCTTGACAGTTTCAATATGTCAGATCTCAACATTGTTGGTATAAAAGTCAACAAATAACAATGTATTCAAAATTGAACAAAAAATAAATAAACCATCTCACCTTTAAATTAATATTTAATAGTCTTGAAGACTTGAAAAGTTATTCTTAATGCAATATTTGGGGTGTTCGAAAACTTTTTCCACCACTGTATATTGTGCATCCCGAGTTGGGTGCAATCGGCAACCCTACCAAGTTTTACCAATATACGTACAATCCATATTTATTTGTGACAAAATCAAGGGGTTTGAAAGTATGGGAATTATGTATTTGGGGTCTTTTGTCCAGCGGAGGTTGGAATGGTTTATCAGCAGGACTTTTAAACATTACTCTCTGACTCACTTGCAATCACAGGACCCGAAAGCTGAGGGAAGCCAGGTAAGGATGCATTGTTCACTTCAAAATCCAGGGTTCTTCATTTTTTTCACCTTTTTCTGACTAACATCATTCTGTGAGAAATTAGGTCTGCCACATGCAGTACAGTCTGTGATTTGAGTGAATCTTTTTATCCACAAAAACAGCATCTGTTTTGGCTTGGTACAAGTCTTAGAAGACGTTCAGTACTTTTCATTGCTATTCAATTTACAAAAAACATTGATTTTCTTTCCAATTACATGTACCCTATTCAGCTTATCTATGAAATATCTGTGTTTTGGAGGTCTACTAGAAAAGTAGTTTTTTGTTTTTGACAATGATTTGTATTAGTAGTTTCATAAATGGGAAAAAAAAAATTTAAGCTCAATTTAAAATTGATGCAAAAACCAAGAAATAAAATGTGGGCTCAGCAATGTGGACAATAAAAGCTACATCTCAATATTCCATATGTAGGTATATTTTTCCCAGACACCAAACACATTTTAACAAGATTTAATTTAAGTTAAACAAATTTTATAAATTAATTTTAGCTTACATTTAAACTAATTTTGTGTAGCGGGTTTATAAATAACTTCAATATTTTTACCCTCTGTTGTTGATAAGTCCCATTTTAGTGAGATCTTTGCTTCTCTATGACCTCTATGACACTACCAAAAAGAACGTGCTGTTGTATCAGACTACAGTTCTAAAAGCTTCATAAAAGTTTCAGCGCTGTATTGACATGGCCAAATTTCTTGCGGAAGTGATCAGTGATCTTTAATGATTATGTGCTCGCTACCAATCTACAGATGTGCTGCCGCTTGATTGACACTTATAGTTCTATCTAATTAGCAGTTACTTGTTCTAATGTTATTCAGTATATTTGCGGTGTTTTTATGAGGTACATTTATAGTCAATGTATTGTATACAAAAGAAAAGCAGATCTGACAGACCTAGGCCGTACCACAATTTATACGCTGACTATTAATAAATACCTCATAAAGAACACAAACTATTGAGCTCATTGATACATCAAATAAAGGAGATGAAGAGTGACTGTCTAATTAAACATTCTTCTAATGTAAGAGTAATACTAGCATAGCTGCAGGTTTGTAGCGAGCATCTGTGCGTTTGTATTTTAGTAGTAGTAGTCTCCTCAGAGCGGTGTATGCTGCTGTGTTCTTAACTTCTGTCTGGCATGCCTATTCTTTTGTTTTACATTCATTTTAAAAAGTGGAAGCAAGGAAAAAAGTTTTTTTCCCCTCTCTCTCATTTTTCTGTTTATGTGATTATCTAATTAATAGGTTATATTTAAACTAATATAAAATGTGCATTCAAAAATATATAAATAAAATTGATTAGTCCAATACAGGGAATGGTCCATGTTTTGCAGTGTAACATCTGTTGTCTTTTGACTGAAAAGTCAGAGGAGACAGAAAGGCACAGAATGTGAGATCTTTCAGGAGTCTTTACTCAGGTAATAATTTATAGAGCTAATGGTCACTTTGCATTTTCTATTCACAGTACAATGATACAAGTATAGTGAAATAATCAATAAGTCTAGCTTTTGAATTTTGGTGCAGATATTTTACATGTGGACATTAAACACATTATGTTGTAACCGTTGAAATAAGGGGACCACAAGCTCAACACATTTAGGTATTCTAAACTAAATAAATTATTCTTTGACTGTCAGAGCTTTGCCTTATTTAAATAAAGCCAAAGTCTAGACAAACCTTTATAACATCCAAATATCAATTTAGTTCCTCCTAAAGTGTCAGTTTAAAGCCTGGAGAAAAGCGGCTGGAGCTTGTGTTGGTGCCGCTGAAAGCTACAGTGCATCCGGAAAGTATTTTCAGCGCTTCACTTTTTCCACATTTTATGTTACAACCTTATTTCAAAATGGATTCATAATTTGCCTCAGAATTCTACAAACATTACCCCATAATGACAACATGAAATCTCTAATTTATTAAAAATAAAAAATGCACATGTACATAAGTATGTAACACCTTAAATATACGCTCAATACTTTGTTGAAGCACCTTTGGCACTAATTACAGCCTCAAGTCTTTTTGAGTATAATGCTATAAGCTTGGCAAACCTATTTTTGGGCAGTTTCTCCCATTCTTCTTTGCAGAACCTCTTAAGCTACAGGTTGGATGGAGAGCGTCTGTGCACAACCATTTCCAGATCTCTCCAGTGATGTTCAATTGGGTTCAAGTCTGGGCTTTGGCTGAACCACTCAAGGACATTTACAGAGTTGCCCTGTAGCCACCCCTTTTTTATTTTGGCTGTGTACTTAAGGTTGTTGGAAGAACTTTCGCCCCAGTCTGAGGTACAGAGCGTTCTTGAGCAGTTTTTTATCAAGGATGTTTCTGTACATTGCTGCATTCATCTTTTCGTTGATTCTGACTAGTTCCCAGTTCCTGCCTCTGAAAAACATCCCAACTGTCTGTCTGTTCACTGTCTGGAAGCATTGTACAATACTGTCTGGTATTGTCACAGTAATGAGCTGTGCCTGGTTGCTTCCATACATGATGCTTGCTATTCAAGCCAAAGAGTTCAATCTTTGTTTCATCAGACCAGAGAATTTTGTTCTCCTTCAGGTGTCTTTTTGCAAACTCCGGGCGGGCTGTCATGTGCCTTTTACTGAGGAGTGGCTTCTGTTTGCCACTCTACCATACAGGCCTGATTAGTGGAGTGCCGCAGAGATAGTTGTTCTTCTGAAAGGTTCTCCTCTCTCCACAGAGACACGCTGGAGCTCTGTCAGAGTGACCATCGAGTTCTTGGTCACCTCCCTGACTAAAGCCCTTCTCCCCCCTACGATTGCTCAGTTTGGCCACTGTAACCACTGTGCGCATAGGAACCTTCAATGCTGCAGAAGTGTGTCTGTACCTTTTCCCAGATCTGTGCCTCGATACAATCCTGTCTCAGAAGTCTCCTTGGACTTCATGGCTTGGTTTATGCTCTGACATGCTAACTGTTAACTGTGTGACCTTTATATAAACAGGTGTGTGTCTTTCCAAATCATGTCCAATCAACTGAATTTACCACAGATGGACTCCAATCAAGTTGTAGAAGCATCTCAAGGCTGATCAGTGGAAAAGGATGTACAGTGGCAAGAAAATGTATGTGAACCTTTTTGGAATTTTATGGTTTTCTGAATAAATTTGTCTTAAAATGTGATCTGATCTTCATCTAAGTCATCTAATGTGTCTAAAAATAATTACACAAAAAAATACTGATTTTTTTCATGTCTTTATTGAACACACTCATTCAACATTCAAAATGGCAGTAAAGAATTGTTTGATCTATTCATCCATCCATCTTCTACCATCTTCATCCGGGGCCGGGTCGCGGGGGCACCAGTTTAAGCAGAGACGCCCAGACTTCCCTTTCCCCAGACACTTCCTCCAGCTTTTCCGGGGAGATACCGAGGCGTTCCCAGGCCAGCCGAGTCTCCTCCAGGTGGGACATGCCGGGAACACCTTCCTATGGAGGTGTCCAGGAGGCATCCGAAACAGAGGCCCTCAACTGGCTCCTCTCAATGTGGAGGAGCAGCTCCTTTGAGCTCCTCCCGAGAGACCAAGCTCCTCACCCTATCTCTAAGGGAGCGTCCCGCCACCCTGCGGAAAAAGCTTATTTCGGCCGCCTGTATGATCTTGTTCTTTCGGTCATGACCCAAAGCTCATGACCATAGGTGAGAGTAGGAACGTAGATCGACCGGTAAATCGAGATTTAAATTTAAATCTCCTTCTTCACCACGACAGACTGGTACACTGCTGAAGCTGCACCGATCTGTCTGTCAATCTCATGCTCCTTCCTTCCCTCACTCGTGAACAAGACCGCAAGATACTTGAACTCCTCCACTTGAGGCAGGAACTCTCCACCAACCTGAAGGGGGCAAGCCACCCTTTGAGAACCATGGTCTCAGACTTGGAGGTGCTGATCCTCATCCCAGCCGCTTCACACTCAGCTGCAAACAGTCCCAGTGCACACTGAAGACCCTGGCCTGATAGAGCCAACAGGACAACATTATCTGCAAAAAGCAGAGATGAGATCCAGTGGCCCCTGGCTGCGCCTTGAAATCCTGTCCATAAAGACTATGAACAGGACCGGTGACAAAGGGCAGCCCTGTCGGAGTACAACATGCACTGGGAACAGGTCTGACTTGCTGCCGGCAATGCAAACCAAGCTCCTGCTCCTCCGGTCCCCCTTCTTGAAAAGAGGGACCACCACCCCGGTCTGCCAGTCCAGAGTTACTGTCCCCATACACCACGCAATGTTGCAGAGGCGTGTTAGCCAAGACAGCCCCACAACATCCAGAGACTTGAGGTACTCGGGGCGCATCTCATCCAGCCCCAGTGCCTTGGTCTCTGCTTCCTCAGTGGAAGACGTGTCGGTGGGGTTGAGGAGATCCTCGAAGTATTCCTTCCACCGTCGAACAATGTCCCCAGTTGAAGTCAGCAGATTCCCACCTCTATTGTAAACAGTGTTGGCAGGGCACTGCTTCCCAAACCGAACGGTTTGCCAGAATTTCTTCGATAGTCCTTTTCATGGCCCGTGTTTTTGCCTCCACAACTACTTGGGCTGCAGCCCGCTTGGCCTACCGGTACCAATCAGCTGCCTGTCCAGCTTTCTCCCCCGCCATCAGATCCAACTCACTACCAGGTGGTGATCAGCTGAGAGCTCCACCCCTCACTTCACCCGAGTGTCCAAGACAGATGAAACAACTACAAAGTCGATCGTGTTCTGGTTCCACGTCGTGCACTGGTGGACACCCTTATGCTTGAACACGGTGTTCGTCCAATAACAACACCGCTCGGGTTCAGATTCGGGTGGCCGTTCCTCCCAATCACGCTCCACCAGGAGCTAACCTTGCTGTCGCTACCCACATTAAGTCCCCCAGTAGAATGACGGAGTCCCTGGTTGGAGCACTTTCCAGTACCCCTCCCAGAGATTCCAAGAAGGCCGGGTACTCTGCACTGCCATTTGGTCCGTAAGCACAAGCAGTGAGAGACCAATCCCCGACCCGAAGACGCAGGGAAGCAACCCTCTCATTCACCGGGGTGAACTCCAACAGTGTTTTACATATTGTAGACTCATGAACAGAGACTCATATTGTAGACTCATGAACAGAGATGTTAGCAAGTTCCAGTGATGCCTCCAAATCTTTGGCTGTCATTGTGGTCTTGGTGTCATTTTTACTGGGCGCCCACTTCTTGGTAGAGTAGCAACAGTCCCAAAGCGTCTCCATTCGTAGATTGCTTGCCTAACTGTACTTACAAATTACTTACAAAGCAATTCTTGATTGTAGCTCCTCTGAAAGCTCTTTTTGACGAGGCATGGCTCATGTAAGCGTGTTCTTCTTGTGCATAGAAAACTCAGTAAAAGTAGCTGTAGTCCACATCTCTAAATGTATTATCTTAACAAGACTGCAGGTGTGGTAAAACCTGACTCCAATTAGCTTTTTTGAGGTCAGTAACTCAAGGGTTCACATACTTTTTTCCACAAGCACTATGAGGTGTTTTGGTTGTTCTCAATAAAGACATGAAAGATTAGATTTTTTTTTGTGAAATTATTTTTAGACACATTGTCAATACCCTTAACTTAGATAAAGATCACAAATTTAATCAGAAAACCATTAACTTCCAAAATGTTTACGTTACTTTTTCTTGCCACTGTACCTGAGCTCAATTTTTGAGTGTCATGGAAAAGGCTTTGTATAGTTACGTACATGCGTTTTATTTTTATTTATTTATTTTTATAAATTTGCAAAGATTTCATACAGCCCTCCTTATTGGGTATTGTTTGTAGAATTTTGAGGCAAATAAGGAATTTAATTCATTTTTTGAATAAAGCTGCACCGTATACTCTGTAACACAGGATAGGTTACTCATTTATCAAACAAACTAATCCAGAGAGTAAGCATCTCTAGTTAAATGCAAACTAAAAGTACTTTGATTGAGGTGAGTGTTCAGGCACTGCACACACACACACCACATTGGACACATAAATAAGGTTACAAATTGTGCTCTTCAGAAAGTGAGACCACAAGGTAAACATTATTACCATACAAGCCACTAATATTTTAATAACTAGCCTAAAGATTTGTTCTTCTGATGCCATGTCTGCACATTTTCAAGACTATAGTGTATTATATCCACACATTAAAAAAAATATTCTGGCTTGTAAAAACTTAAATTGGGGAGAAATAAAAAAGTGAGAAGAAATGACAACATGAAAAAGTGTATTTACACATACAGTCCTGTATTTTATATTATGTTTTATAATATATTATTGTCATTAAATTTCAATGCTATAAAGTTACTCTCGGGTACCTTTTTAGTTGTAATTTGACTAGCTTTGGTTTAGTTTAGGTTTAGTCATGAATTAGTTCAAGTGTAGTCTAGTTCTGCATCTGGTTTAGTTTCTCTTGTGTCCTTATTTAATAATTACTTGTTGTCTAGGAAAAAGAAGGAAACTCATTTTTGTTTTATGGTGGTATTTGGTGTGAAAAAAACCACTGCTGTTGAGTAAAGCATTTTGCTTTCTGCTTTACTTGGTTGGTCAGATTAGTTGGTTAAATATTTTTATTGTCAGAATTTATTTTCCAGGGTCACAACTAAGACTTTATTAATTGACAACTTACTATTTATTTTTAATAGAAGCTGCACATTTTGTTGTTCAATATTAATAACTTTACTAAGACTAATACTAAATAAATACTGATGTTCTGTGTGACCTTTAATTTTTTTTGTGGGACTACTCCAGTAAATAACTACAATGAAATTTGTACTAATAATTCACTGAACTAAGACAAGATTTCCGATACTGTGGGTATACAACTCATTAATTCATTTATTTTCTTAGTTCCGTCAGGGGTCGTGGCCGACTAGAGCCTATATTAGCAACTTTGGGCCTTAGGCAGGGTACGCCCTGGACAGTGGGCAGTTGGTCGCAGGGCTGACATAAACAGACAATCATTCACTCTCAAATTCATTCACTTGGGACACTTTAGAGTTGCCAGTTGACCTCTACATCTATGTCGGTGGGAGGAAGCCGGAGTACCCGGAGAGAACCCGCGGTTATACGGGGAGGACATGCAGACTCCTCACAAAGGCTGGAGTTGGCCAAGGATGTTTCGTCGGTCAGGGTTTCTTACTGTGAGGCAGGAGTGCTAACCACTCTGCGACATGCCCCTGGAATTTAACTGTACTTTTAGCAATATGCAGAAGTGCCCTTTTTATTTGGTTGAGCACCTGCCCCTCAAAATGTTTGTGCACGTCACTGAAATTATGAGCTTGACTTTTTGAATTTGTTGAGTGTACCTGACAGGCCTTTGGAGCTGCAGAACAAATACCAGACCCTTTTGACTGTTTCTGCTTTTGGCCTCTTTCCCATCTACACTTGGTTAAAAGAAATCCCATGTAATAAATGGTACACAGAGAATGAATTTGTTTAATTTCAGCTGGCCTGAAGGGCTGCCAGCCTTTCCTGAACTAGTTGGTTGGGACTTGTCCAGACTGTGAGTGGGAGAAGTTGAACTCATGACCAGTTAAATTTAAAACGTGTTATACTTTGTGTCATTGAAGTTTCTTTATTCAAAATTATTAAAAAACAAAGAGAATTGTTTTATTAATGAAAAGTCTTTTTAAACTTATAATTGTTTACTAAACCCTACATTATACCATTTTAAATATTATGATCAGTGATCAAGTGATAACCTAAGTTGGTTTCTAAAAAGATGTCCCGTAAAAACTTGGAAGATTATTAAATAGAAAAATCACTCCCTGTGATGGTTACCCATTAATTCTTGAGTATTTCAAAAGTTTAGGTAATAAATTAGGTTTAATGTAAGTAGTATGACTAATAATGAGAAGTAGTTGTCTTAAATTACCTGGAAATTTCCTGGACAAGTCAGGCTATGTTTAATTTTTATTTTAAACAATTCATTTAATCTGGTAGTAACCTAATTTCAGGTGAATTAATATGGAGTTAAGTGAATATTTTGCAAATATTTTATTTTCTAGATTTATTTCACAAGTAATTTTTAAAATGCTTCTTTACATACTTTCTTGTCAAGGTCTTTTTTTTTTAAGTTTTTTTTATTTATTTATTTAAATACTTAAATTCACAGGGATGTTTTAGCAGGTGTCTTCTTTTTCAGTCTTCTGCATGTTTCTACTGAATGCAACTCATTTTAATCCAAGACAGAAGTGTGATTCTGAAAAGGCACATTATGAACAACAGCTACATTTTGTGTGAAAAACGTAGCAAAGTTAGTCAGAATTTTAAATGTCACAATGGGGTTGTGGTAATTTAAGGGTCTTATACTGCCAATCAAAGCCAAACTGCAGTAACAAGATATTTATCTCGAATGTTTATAATAATGTTATTTAATTCACAATTTAAACATTTGCTTGTTATTCTTTATGTAAGTCAAATTTCCAAAACCTTTTGAACTTTGACAACTTAAAACTTTGATGGGTTCTTTTTTGTGATGTTGTCAAGACCGCATTAACTGAGACCAAGACAAGATCAAGAGTTTTTGGGACTGAGACCAAGTCAAGACCAGTGTGCGTTACACTGAAGGGGAACCGTTTTTAAATACAAACAATACAAGTCAAGTCTAATATCAACTCTAAACTTATGTCAGGGTTAGTCTTCGTTGGAGGAATCTTATTTTAACAAATTTAAGATTAAATTTAGTTTTTTTTTCCAATCTCAATGATTTTGGACATACAAACCTTTGTCTTGACTGGTCTTGATTCATAATCCCAATATGTATAAGATTCAGATAAAACCCAAGACCTAAAAAAAGTTGCAGTAAAATGCATTTTAAGAAAACGCAACAAGTTAATGCATTTGTTGATAATTGAAAATAATGAATATATAAATTCTAGTTAAATTTGTCTCAATTCAATCCAACATTTACTAATCTCCAAGGTGAATTAAAAAAGTTAGGACTTCAAATAAATTGGTTTATTCTGATAACAGATCTTCTCTTTAACTATAACATGCTCTGGATAGCACCATCGGTTGCTCACATACTACTACTGGCCACCGACATAATCTATGGAGGAAACGATACATGTTGTAAACATGTTTGAGGGTTGTAAATACAATTGTAAGTTGTAAAAGGGTATAAATATGCAGTGCCAATGTTTACTACTAACTTGGTTACTAACACTATTAGTTACTGCACTCTGGGTTTGCAGGGCAGTATGGCATGCCTAACGTGTGTAACTGTGTGAATGATCACTTTAAATAGAAGTAGTAGTAGTAGTAGTGCTTTATTCCTCCCTGAACTCCGATCCCGGGTCGAGGGGGGGGTCATCCAAACTTTTTGTGTGTTGTTTGTTCAATGCAGGACTGGGAGACTGAGAGCCACGACTGGTACTGCTTTGAATGCCACCTACCGGGTGACGTCATGAACTGCGACAACTGCTTTAGAGTCTACCACCTCAAGTGTTTGTCGGACGAGTGCAAGCCGCGGGATGGTGGCTCCCACTGGCAGTGTACCATCTGCAGGGTACGCTTTTTTGACTGTTAACTAGGCATGGGACGGTATGAGATTTGAACGGTAAAACGATATGGAACAATATAAGGGTGTCATGGTATTGCAGTTACAAGTCTGAATAATCCCATTCAGTAATTCCAACACCTTCGTAGAAGTATATGATTATGAGGCATGTTTTTGGGTTGAACGTTGCTTTGACAATTACAGGTCAAACAGATGAAAGTTTTTAGTGAATGTATTGGGACATTTTAAATATATTTTTAGCAAAATCTCTCAATAAGTTTTGCCGTTGCTTTCGAATTAACCCTCTGATTTTCTTTGCCCAGATCATAGAAGTGAGAAAATAAGCGCTATGTTTTACAGTTGGAAAAAAAGAAAACTATACAGAGAAGTCAGATAAACTTGATTCATTTTGTGGACGTAACATGAGTCTAACATTGCCCTTTTCCCGTTTTTTCCAAGATTGGCTGACACAGATCTTGTGATGACTGTAAAGTACTACTATGCAATTGAATGATTGAATATTTTGATACCACAAATGCTTGCTTATGGTAAATACCAAATTTTTGTCAATCTGTCATTCAGTACTTTCTGGTCATGTCTGCTCATATTACAATAACAATATGGAGGATTTGTTATTTTCATAACGTTACATGACATTTTGAAACTGCAATATACCCTCAAACTAGTAGTTGTTCCATGCCTACTAATTACAGTAGTTTGGTAAAAATATGACTTACTGTCGCTCTTTTATATAGTATATATGGTAAGGATTAGTAAAAGTGGGGTTTAAATTTGTTTTGTTTATTAATGTTTTATCATTACCTCACTTTATAACAATGAGTCAAGCTGAACAGACTTTTTTAGAAATTTGAGTAATGCAATCATGAGAAAACTGCTCAATTTGACTGGCCTTCAGCTTTGGGAAAAAACGAGGACCTGTTATACATGACTTTATGAACAGCTACATTGATTAATAGCATCTTTGTGTTTTATTTTTAATGTTTTACCAATTACTTCTCTTTTAGGGCAGTAAAAAGAAGAACCTGAACAAACAGGAGATGTGTAAATACCTGCGTTTTATTGTCCAGCGCATGAAGGAGAGGGTAAGAACTCCTATTAGTGTTCCTATATACCCTGAAGATTTTGAGAATGACATTTTTCAATTTGACCAAAACTCGTATACTTTTAATTGTCATGGCAAATTTTAATCAGATTTATGGCTCATATTTTTTTAAGATTGTGTCTGTAAAATATTTATTATTTCCCCAATGGGCTTTAGATAAACAATGCAATGCATGTCCACATGTAAACCCAGATGAAGCTTGAGTTTTGACCCTCTGAGGCTTCTGTGAATGAATACAAAGAAATAATACTGGCTAAGGGGTAACATTTACAGTTCAAATGAAGAAAAAGACCTGGAAAAGTCCTAAAAATGTGGAACCTGCATTTTAAAATTTCTAATGCAATAAGTTTGCCTCAATTGTAGACGTCTTGGTTATATTTGTATTTACTTCTGTCTTGTAATCCATCACTGTGGATCTTATTGCTTCTCCATCTCTTGGCTCTCTCTCTAACCCCAACCCTCATCTCAACCTCTGGCTGTAAAAGTGGACTCAGATTTCCCATTATGCTCTTCAGCTCTCCATACTTACCTCCATTAAACTACTCTTCCCCATTTCCAGGCAGTGGACCTAAACAAAAAAGGCAAGGACACTAAGCATCCCATGTACAGACGGCTGATCCACACTCCGCTGGACGTCACCAACATCCAGGAGGTAAATGCATTTAAAACATTTATGATCATAAGAACATAAGCTCTCTCTACAGTATTGCTCTTTTTCCTTTTTCTATTAGAACCTGTCTGAAGGAAAATACAAAAGTTTCGATGAGTTCAAAGCAGACGCTCAGTTGATCGTCCATAACACTGCCATCTTATATGGAGGTGAGCTGAAAAGATTAGAAAAATTGTGAAAGTTGTAATGTGGGTTGCTGGTTTTCCACTGAAGTTTCTTTTTGTGGCAGTTCACAGTGATCAGGCAGAAATTGCACGGTTGCTCTTCAGTGACACATGCCATGAGGTAAAGCTTCTCAAGTGGACCTCTGATAGACTTATTTTGTAAAGATGTTACATATGTCACTAAGACTAGACTCCTTTTGTTGAACAGCATAAACCTGTGACTAAGTCCGCTTTGAATTCTTTCCTTATTAGGCAACAGTTCATCTTTAAGCTATAGAAAATGTACTTAACTGCAGATGGTAGTTTTTTTTTCGCCTTTTTAATAAATTCCTAATGATTGACAGTTTTCTTTTTTCTATTCCAGTTGAATGAGTTGTTGTTGTGTAAAAACTGTTTCTACCTTTCAAACGCTCGGCCGGACAACTGGTTCTGTTACCCTTGTGTGAGTACAACTAAAATAAAAAAAACTGTATAAGGCACTATCTTCTACCAACCCATATAAGAAAAGTATTATATAAACATGATGGTGTTGTCAAATCTTTTACAATTTCATTTTTTCCATTAGATATGATATTTGACTATGTTGTGATGATGTTTTTGTTTGTGGCTCGTTCAGAGTCCCAGTCACGACTTGGTTTGGGCCAAAATGAAAGGGTTTGGCTATTGGCCGGCCAAAGTGCTTCAGCGAGAGGACAACCAGGTGGACGTGCGCTTCTTCGGACACCAACATCAGAGGTCAGTCGAGCTCATACAGTTTCTAACTTACTGCATAGAAGTATATCAGCTCGTGAGGAGAGCAATAATACTGTACAGAAAACATATTTCTGAACTATGTTGTGTTTTGTGTATGACGAGAGTTTACACACTGCGCCTTGCTAGTATTTAATTTTACTTTGTTGGTACAGGCTAAAACTCTAAAGTTTTGTATTTTTAAACAGTCAAACTATCAGCTTTCTGATTATTATTACTGCCTCATGAGCAATTTAATAAAGGCCTGAGCAATTTAATAAAGGCTTTAAAGTTTGTCAAAATTCTATGTTTCTTTGTTTTTCCAAATAATAAATGTTTATGGAAGTTACATTTATAAAATTTCTAATAATACTGGTTTCTTCTTTATTAGAATTAAAATAATTTGTGCTTGAGATATTTCTGTTATGCTTGTATTTTTACCAGAGCGTGGATTCCTGCAGACAACATCCAGGACATTAAAGTGAGTGTGCAGCAGTTGCAGGTGAAGCGCAGTAGCGGCTGGAAAAAGGCCTGTGAGGAGCTGGAGATGTACCAGCGCTTTCTGAGAGAGGGCCGCTTCTGGAAAAGCAAGCTGGATGATGGCAGCAGCAGCCAACAGCAGAGCGGCCGGTCTCAACAGGAGGAGGGCAGTGGTCGAACTGAAGATGCAGAGTCCAGCATCTCCTCCACCAGCAACGAGCAGGTTCGACATGTGAGTACTCCACTACAACTTCTCTCAAAAGCCTTCACCTGAGAGAACTGCTGGCACTGATAGTAGGCTGAAGTGTTTGTTTTTATGCACTGCACAGCAGGCACTAGTGCATTTGACTCAATCAGATGCAGCGTGTTTGAGAACCACACCTTTATAATCTTTGTCTGTTTCTAGGTACCTGTTTAAATGGGATTTAAACGTTAAATGGGACCTGTTTAAGTCTGAAAATAAGCAAGCTATCAGGGTCAGGTCTGTTTAGTTCTGTTGTTCATTAGAGCAATTTCACATCCAGCAAGTGTGGTTAATAATGGACACAGATATGAGCCTGTTCAGAGCTGTGGCTGTGGTGCGTTCACTAGACTGTAATATATAATAGAATAGAATCAAACAATGAGATTTTAAGTAATAATCAAGAATTCACACATTTGCCCTAGACCAGGCGGGCTAACACTTTTTCAGCTTCAACTTATAAAATGACAAAGTCAAAATGATCTACCCACTACAAAAGTGCAAAACATATATTTATTTACAAATATATTAAGGATTCTTTATATGTACAATGTCTGTTGATGTACCTTGCAAACGTAATACTGCACAACACAACATAATTAACTATGTACAAGTTTTGTCATTACCTGAGTTTACTCTGATGACTTGCACTGAATTGAATCAGCCAGGGATGCATAGTCCGACAGTAGCTGCTGACAGATGAGGCAAACGCACTTTGAAAATGTCATTGTGAAATAAAGGTCCTCCTCCCATTCTGTATGAAAGTGATAAATATTTGTCTTCTTACTCGGTCCAGCTCCCACACTCGTTTTTATACCCTTTCTCAAGTTTAAGAGGAAAAAACGAGGTTTAAAAAATTGGAGATAAGTTGCTGAAGCGTGTTAGTTTTGCTGCACTGTTGTTTGCGCAGGCGCAGTGACCTAAGTGTCAGAAAGATTCAGATGTCATCTGACTGGCTGCCCTGTATATCAATCAAGAGATGGATGATTGGCTGAGATCTTTATTTTTATATTTTTTTTTTATGTCATGTAATCTACCAATTCTACCGTAAGATTGACCGGTAGATCGTGACGTATTGAGCATACCTGCCCTAGACCTTTGAAAATTCTAAATCTTTGCTTTTTGTGTTTCAGCTTAAAAGCAGCCAAGAGCCCAAAGCTAAGAAAAG
Organism: Perccottus glenii; assembly: GCA_024416835.2. Lineage (NCBI taxonomy): Eukaryota > Metazoa > Chordata > Actinopteri > Gobiiformes > Odontobutidae > Perccottus > Perccottus glenii. Next base: position 30,211,304 of record CM044557.2, read on the forward strand.
TCGTCGAAGTCAATCGGTTGAACCCAAAGAAGAGGCCAGTGTAAGTTTGGCCCTGCTTTTATATTATTACACAGTGTTGACTGAATAAAATCAATTTTTAGAAGAAACTGTGAAAAATATGGAGTATAAAGTATGGAACATCTGAAAATGTTATAATTTTTGTCTCCCAGGACCCAGAGCCGGAGATGGAGGCGGTCAGCTCAAGTCAGGAGATCCCAGTGTCGTCGGGGCCTCATCAGCCTGAAAAACTGTCTGTCTCCACACAAACAAAAAAGGCCAGTGGTGGTTCACCTCGCACTCTGCATCGCGGCACGCAAACCAATAGCGACGGCGCCTGCCAAAACATGTGCCATGAGAAATACACAAAGGTTTTTAACGACGTCAAAGAGATGATGAAGGCCGACAACAAGCGAGAGACTGAGCGAGTCGTGAGGGAAGCTCTTGAAAAGGTGGGCAATTAGCATTAATATGCGTTTTTTTCCTTTTTGGGGAGTTTCCGAGCACCACATGAATGCAGCAATGAACACACAGTGACAAAATCTTTCAAACAAAGCAAGGCAAATCATTTCAAATTACCAAACATTAAAATGCATAAATTGTTTGGCCGTCAGCACAATACACGTCCTAGTGTATCTTGAGATAACTGGCATTTCTGTGTTTTTGTTGAAGCTGCGGGCAGAGATGGAGGAGGAGAAGCGACAGGCGGTCAGTAAAGCCTTAAGCGGAGCACAAGCTGAGATGGACAGGAAATGCAAACAGGTGAAAGAGAAGTGCAAAGAGGAGCTGGTGGAGGAGGTGAAAAAACTGGTGGCTCAACACAAACAGCTCATCTCCCAAACAAAGAAGAAGCAGTGGGTGAGTCAATTTAAGCATCTGAATACAAGATTAAAGCTTCTTTTTTTATAATTTGGGGTTTGGCAATAATGTGTAATAATTACTTTACTTTACTTTATTAACTTTCAGACAAAAAATATAAAACTAAAGATTTGCATTTTAGAAATTAAATCTGTATTGTATAGAAGCTACAAAGACACATGGCACTAGTTTGTTCATGACATGTTAAAACATTCCTAAAACAATATGGTTTAAAACAATTTAGATTAAATGTTTTGTAAACTTTGGTGCATATAGCTGGTTTTAAACAATGCATAGTTTTAAATGATGTATCATAAAATATATATAATATATATCTTTGTGTTCAGTGTTATAACTGTGAGGAGGAGGCCATGTACCACTGCTGCTGGAACACGTCCTACTGCTCCATCAAGTGTCAGCAGGAGCACTGGCACGCAGACCACAAACGCACCTGTCGCCGAAAGAGATGAACAAGCCCCGCCTTGCGCCTCACGCCATTGGCCATTGGTTCTCTGCTCCCCCTGTCACTCAATCCAATTTCCTCACACACTTCCCTCCGCTTCCTCTAAAAGAAAAACTGTCTGGACCTGACATTTTCTGCATGAAAAGAGCAATTTGATCTTTTAATATTTTTTTATTTTTCATTTTTTTCATATTTAATGTAACCAATGTTTTGAATTAAATGTTCTATATTTTTCTGAACTTATTGCTCAAAATGCAAATGCAGAGGAGGCTTTTGTTTTACTGAAATTTTGTTGGAGAATGTGTTTATTTAAGTGTGTCCTAACTGATGAGCATTAACTGAATTTTATTACATTTTTTTTTTTAAATCACTTTTTCTTATTGTAAATGCAGCAGCATTTAAAAAAAAAAAAAAGGTAAGCACAGCATCAAACTAGCTCTGCTTTCTTTAAAAAAAAAAAGTTTTTAAAGTATTAATTTGTGGATAATGTGGTTCACAAATTTTTATTTTGTTTTTGTTTTCTTTTTAACAATTTTGTGGTGTAAAGCACCTTTTTATCGTTTCTACCTAAAATCTCAAGTCACTTATTGGGAACAGGGTCACAAAGTTGGCCTTAAAAGACTCCGACAGAGCAAATCTTCTATATTTTATTGCTCTAAAGAATAATTATTATGCACATTTTGGGGTATTTAGCATGAAAAGTTTTAGTTTTCAAAATTTTATGGAATTTGAGGTAATCTTTACTGAAATGTGTCTTAAGTTCAGAAGAATTTTCTTTTTTCAGCCTAAATTTGCCAAAAAAAGAAAAAGTATTTAGAATCCACAGACTGTATAAATGATTGGATCAAAGGATCTTGGACTGATGTAGAAGCCTGTGTAAGTAAAAACTACAAAAAAAATGTATAGTTATATTTCTGGTTTCTTGGTCTTGACTTGAACTAAATTTTAACTATTTTAACCTTCATTTAATTGGTTTCTGTGTATTTAGCCAGACACTTTTTCCACATGTTTGTATGAATTTGCCTGTTAGTATTGCAAGCAACAATAACTGCTGCTGCAGCTAAAGTGGTGGTATGTTTGTGCTTCCCAAGTGTTTTTCTACCCAAACATGGTAATACCTTTTGGCTCACATTGGTCCTTGGTCCATTCATTTCTACTATCTTATTGTCCAAACCCTTTCTTCCCACTGCGCAAAAAACAATGTATATTTTTTAGAGCCTCGTCCGTGTCATTTTTTTATAGTGATGGATGTTTTTTCCTCTAAAGTGACTAGCTATGAGACTTTCTTACTGCTTATGCCGTAGTTGGTGGTCAGTGCCTGTCTTTTACTTTCCCATTCTCCACCATGTTATATGCATGTTAATAGTTTCTGTATTTTTTCATTCACTATGGTAAAAAAGAACGACGCAGCGGAAAACAATGGATGGACCAATATAAAACTTTATGCAAATGCTCGGATGGATTTGGTGTCCCTCCTACGCTGGAGTCAAGTGTAGAACATAATCGAGTATGGACCTCTCTTTTTCTAAACTAAAGGCAATCAAATTGCCAGGATTTCTTAGTGAACTTTCTAGTTCCCTCCGTTATGAAGATTGACTGAACAGAGGATATATGCCAGTTTCTCTGTTGAGATGCATTGTTCCTTGTATTAATAAAAATGTTTAAATGAATTACTGTAAATTCTTAAATACTGTGCAGCTTATGGCTCACCTTTGTAAAGTCCCAGCTGAAATTCAGCTTGAGCAGCAGAGAGAAAGATAGAAAAGCTTCAATTAACCATTTGACAGTACAGGAAAATTATTTTTTTAATCAATGATTAAATATGTCGGCCTTCTTAGGTGTTAAGAAATGAAATGAAAAATAAATTGCTTAAATTATCAATTTTTCCGCTTAAAATACAGGGCAATTATTTAAGGAAAAAAAACATTGTACAGTTTAAACACCATTTCTCCCATTGCAATTTTCTCCCATTATTTTGAACGACACACCCAATGTCTTCTGTGTTTTTCGCGGTTGCACTTCGTGTAAATACTCTCCTGTCATTAGACTCTTCAGATTTTGTAAAGGTAATCAGATGTTGCATTTGCAATCTGGATGACTGTTAGTTCTCATTTTGTACAAAGTTTATCATGTAAATATTCTCAGCTGTGGCCTCCGAGTCACTTTCAAAACCTTTAGTTTATGTTTCTACACTCTACAGTAGATTTCATGTCATGTTTTTTAATCTGTTCTGAAAATCTTTATCTTTTTACTTAATTTTTATTGGTGCATTTATGTCTTATAAATTGTAAAAGTCTATAACTAAACCCATAATTGGTCTGTTTTTATAAACTATACAAAATTCACAGCCAAATTTTCTGGCCTTTGGCTTTTGTACTTTATTTGTCGCTAGAAAATTTTGGATTGCAATACCGCAAGTGTCCACTTGGGGAATGAAGACAATTGTGAGCATGTGATGCCGTATCGGCTACTTTTATGTCCAAACTTTTTCAAATACAATGGTTAGGAGTAGTCAGAGCTGCCACAAATGATACATGGAAGTTATTTTTCTGTTTAATGTCATGTGACTCTGGCTTTTCCTCTGTTTTATATTAGTCCATCCAGATTTTAACGTTAGTGTCCGAAAATGTATAGCTGTCATTTCATGGGTTAATTGCATGAATAAAACTGTGATTTTTAATTTTTAATTTCCTTTTTTAAAAGTGTAAAATATTTTATTGCACTCCTCAGAGAAATGCAATATGACAATGATACCTTTTTTATGTTCCCTCTTAATTTCCAAAATTCCTCCCTAATGATAAATTACATTTTAAGGAATGGTTCTGACACTGCTTTTGGTCCAGTGTTCCATTCATTTGGCTAAAGTCTGTGTAAAAATCCCCTGGTCCTTGTCACTTTTATGTTCTGTCCATATGTAAACTATTGTGGCTTAACATTTTCTATGCTCCTGACATTTTTTTATGCTTTAGCTAGCAATATGTACATAAATATATTCTATGTGCTAACATGGAGGAAATAAATGTATCAACAAGAAAATTAAAGTTTCTCCTGCTTTTTTAAATATTTGAATTTTTCTATGTTCCTAAACTGGCTCACCCTACATTCTGCCTTACTTCCTGTTACATAGTGAGGTATTTAAGTAACTATATAACAATAACCCAATGGGTCTCTAAGGAACACTTGAGACTCAGTTGAGTAATGCTTCAGCCGTTTGACCAATCGGACCAGACCTAGGAATAAAGGGGAGGGGCTCAAAGGCATAATAAGGATTTTCTAGCGAATAATTAACAAATGGCCACAAGGCACATTATGAGCACGTTATTGAGTTTCTTGCCCCAGTAGTTTCTTAAGCTACCTGTAAATTTTGGCTGAGAACTATGTACGGAAAAAAAGTTATTAAAAAATAAAGACACGTGAATATTAATTTAAATGTCAGACATGTCTGTAAAGACACAATTGCTACATGAAAATGTTGAATTGTGGTTAACCTATTTTAGTAAAGTTTAAAATCCCTACTATCACATTATTTTTTCAGTAAACCTTTACAGCTCGTGACTGTAGCTGATCCACGCTGAACACACCGCTGAATAACGGCTAACCGGTGGATACACTTAAGGACAACTGTTCACTCCCTGTGGGTAAACTAGAGTCACTTGTGACGTTGGAAGTTGGGAAGAACTCAAGTTTTTAAATCGTTTGGCTTCTGTAGATTTAGGCTGATGCTGCTCCTGTCTGTTTCTTCAAAATGTAGCCCTTTATTTAATTGGATAGACTGACAATGCACATGTCACCCAGCACATTGTAAATAACCACCACTTAAAGACAAAATCATTACATTTGCAAACATTTATTTCAAAAAACTCAAATAAGACGTTTTATAAAACAGGCAACATTTGCTGATAAGATAAAGAGAAAAACAATAAAGAAAGTGCTTTTTCTTTAAAAAAAAAAAATATCACAAAACATTCCACTTATGAAGGTCCTAGTCACATGACCTTTGACCTCTCCACAGTTTCTTTAAAGGGTGCCCACTTCCTCTTCATGTCCTGACATCACTGTGAGCCCTGATTGATCTCTCCATGAAAAAATATGAAATATTTAGATATTTACAGAGTTTCTGCATTTATGTCAACAATTCATCTTTGTCCCAGACACTGTTGTTAAAACTGTCCACTTCAGCTGTCGGTCTTTGTCATGAGAGGAGTTTGGTTTAATTGAAATGACAATCTGTATTAGTTTAGGTTTTTAGGCCATAATAATTAAGAATGAATTGATTTCCATAGATGCACATTTTGTTATTATCAGTCGTATACTATAAACCCCGGCTGAGCCTAACCACGCTGTGCTCAGCTCGTAAACGGTTTGACTGAAACGCACCTGTTTTTTCTTCTTCAATACAATAATAATGCTTCAGTTTTAACTCCACTTACACTGCAAACCCAAACCCGGGGTCAAAACTATGTTTCTATCAATTTCCAAATTTTCCAGAATACTGTAGGTTTGATATTTGTCTCAGAGCCATTTAATCTAAGTTAAGCAATAAGGTTGTAATTCTCCTGTTAACCACTAGAGGTCAGAAAATGATCACACTCTTGACTGCAGTATCTTGAGTTTCTGGTCAGAGCATGGATTCTTTTTATTTCCTTGCTCAACTTTTCATTTGCTCCATCTTTTCGGTAACCTGACTCTTCCAGATCAGAACAGAACGATCCACAGGACCATCTGAGAGGGCTTCTGTTTAAAGTGTTGCAAGTTTTGCAAAGTTTGCAAAAGGGCAGGTACTTTAAATGAATACCTGGTTGGTGATTGGATTTATTAACAGCAGTTCATCCAATCAGAGCAGCACCTTGTTGTTGGCGTTAGTAACAGTATAAACGGTGACTGCATCTTCAAAACCTAAAAACACACCCAGACTTGTTGGTGCTGCCACATCACAGAACATACCGGCCGGTTAGGCTCGAGTTTGGACAACAAATACTTTGAGCAGTTCAAGATGGATTTTTGTGAGTTTGCTGCAGCTAGGAACTAATGAAACCGTCTTTAAAAGCCAACTGTTTTAATATAAAAGAGGCTAATTCTACTAAAAAAAACCATTTAGATTAGGCCTCCATCATAAACCCCACAGCAGTTACTTTTTCTGTTTTTTCTTAAAGATGTATTGTGTAAAAAGGAGGTAGCATACACTGGGATAACATTTTCATAGTGTATAATCACCTCAAATTAAATCTTGAAATAAGACTTTAAGCTCCATCGAACCCAGTGGAAGTTTCATTACTTCCTGTTTCAAATGCTGCCCAATGTGGACAAACTGAGCACGTTCTTTTTGAGCACACATTCTTGCATTAAGTTTTTGAATATTTATGAACAAACTTGATTGAAATTACTATTAGATTTTCATGGGTCTGTTCACATCATGTCGCTCTGAAATAGTGGAGTGTGTACTTTTGTCACTAGATGTCACCAAAAAGACCCAAAACAATACAGTCCCTCTTTAAATTTAAAACTCCTCTCAACTGACATTTAAGGCCGACGCATAAAATCCTTTCTCATCTTTAGTTAATAATAAAACTCTTATATTTCCATAACAGGCTCGAGTGAATACGATGCGTTTCTTTATATTAGCAAATATTCAAGAGTAAAATATTCTTGAACGTCTCATCATATAATTCCTTAAAGAGAAACAAAATAAATTAAATCCGTTTGTTTGTTTTGTACATACTTACATGATATGAAGAGTTAAAGGCTGTAACTGTTTGTGATACAAGCATTGCTCCTCAGAAATAGGACGGTTAGATGTAACAAGTCAAATGAAAACAGAAGTCTCGTACCTTGCCATCGTCGTATCAAAACATAGTTGATATTGTAAAAACGTAAAATTCTTTTTCCCACTTTTTTTGTTTCTACTGTAAAATTTCCAAAAAATACATCAACTTTAAACTGAACAAGCCGTAACGTATGAAGATATATGACACACAACATTTATAATCACAATCTTTGTTATGATTGTCCTCTGAGGGCTTTTCAGTAAACAGTTCAAAGGTTTTTCGGGTAAAGTCTGCTCTAGAACATCGTCGGTTTGAGTGGTCTGTGTTGAAAGCCTTAGAGACAAACCTCAGGCCAAAAGACTGGACCATGAATTGTTTGGTTTTGGAGATTCCATTCAAGGAAGCAAAGATGTGACCAAGTTTCGAGAGATACAGTTTTAAATTTTTTATATCATACATTCAACAATTGCACATTCACTTCTTTTTGCCTCTACTTGTTTTATTTCTCTAAAAATATAAAATTTTAAATAAATCTAACATTTAGCCATTCATTAGATTGTTTTCACAATTTAAAGCAACACTGTGTAACTTTTTTAAATCTGTCCGCACCACATGGGACTGGATTTAATATGTATCTTATATATAAGTTATGTTTATATGGCACTGTTCTTGTGAGACTGTATCGACTGAGCCGGGGGCCGTGTGGCAATAAAAGACGAGATATTCTTCAAAATGACTGTGAGGCAAAAGTTTATGATTTTGAAGTATTTTATGGTAAAAGTTATATAGTGTTGCTTTAATGGGAACCTTCAAAGACCAAATTTAAGGCCAAAATGGATGGTCCTCTTTCCGTTTTTGTCTGAAACCTTATTTTTTTTCAACCTTTATTGATTTTCTCCTCAGAATTTTGGGTGTAGATTTCAAGGTAAAGTCATTAAAATTTCCCACTTTTTGCCTTGGAAGCATTAGTTTTGCCCAATGCTCAGACTTTTTCCTTCCTTTGAAGTATACTTTGAGAAAACTGAACCATAGCTTGTCTTTGTTTCACTGATTGGTTGTTTGTCTATTCCATTGGGTCCAGAGGCAGGATTTACTGTGTCCGTCTGGTTCTGCCCTCTTGAATCCACAGAGACCAGACAAATGTTTCTACAGAATAGAACATAAACTGGGATTGTTGGCCAGGCTTTTGACTCTCCTCTCCTGAACATCTACTCCTTATTTCAGGCTAGTATTGCTTCCCGTGAGCTGCTACATGTTGTAGGCCACGTAGATGGGGTCGAGTTGGTCGGCCAGGAAGCCGTCTCGGAGGTGCATCCGCTGCTTCTCTCCTCTGGAGTTAATGGGGATGACGCCGATGTCCACTACCACCACCACGCCCACAATCAGGTAGTGCTCCTCCAAAACCACATTGGTTACCATGGGAACCAGGTCCAGGGCTTCGTGCTCGGAGCCATCGAGCTCCACAACCACCACCAGCAGGTTGGTCCATGTAAACACCGCACTGAGACACAGAGAAGAGTACTTTCATATGGGCGTTGGTCAGTTACTCTGAAGTTATAAAAAGTGCCATTACCTATTATTTGTTCAAAATTAAGTGATTAGTATTTCAATTACTACAACCCCCAACCCCGCCTGTATTTCAGAACTGTACCCCCTTGTTTCCATGGGACAGACGTCTCATGGGAGTGGAGACCTTAGCTATTAACTGCACATTAAAGAAAGAAAAAATCTATAAACTATTTTTTCATTGATATGCAAATTCATTAAATTCATTATTTTTCTCAAAATTCGACAAAAATGACCTCATAAATATACCATGAAAGAAGTTTGTTTGAAACCCACTGGTCACTCCGACAGAGCTCCAGCTTTAACAACCATCTCTGCAGCACTCGACCACACAGGCCTCTCCACAGAGACACGCTGGAGCTCTGTCACCAGCACCTCCCTGACTCAGGCCCTTCTCCCCCGATGGACGCGTGGGCAGTTCTAGGAAGAGTCTTTCCAAGGTGTTTCCAAACCTCTTCCTTTTACGGATGATGGCGGTCACTGTGCTCATAGGAACCTTCAAGGTTGCGGAAATATTTCTGTCCCCTTCCCCAGATCTGTGCCTCGATCCAGAGAAGTCCTTGGACTTGGCTTGGTTTGTCTCTGAGCTGCACTGTTAACTGTGGGACCTGATATAAACAGGTGTGTGCCTTTCCAAATCATGTCCAATCAACTAAATCTACCTTTTTTAATTTGAATAAATTTGCAAAGATTTCAAACAAACTTCTTTCATGTTGGGGTATTGTTTGTAGAAAAAAAGAATACATTTAATATGGAAATAACAAAATGTGGAAGCGCTGTGAATACTTTCTGGATGCACTCTACAGTATGTCAGGATTTAAAAGACCACAGTGACTTACCACTCTGTGATGCTCTTGTGTGTCCTGATGACAGAGGTCTCTATGTCGATGGGATGGTAGCGCATGCCTCGCAGCTCCATGGCCTCCTCCAGAGCACCGACCACGTACAGCGCATCATGTCGCTCTGAGAACAAACACAAGAGTCACCTTTATTCAATCTTTCTCCTTATGGGGCATTGAGTATTGAATTACCTCCGCTGGCGTCCGTGAGCTCGGTTCTCCTCAGGAAGCCCAAATATCCAGTCCGGGCCCAAACTGTCTGGGTGTCACCAAAACTCAGTCTGGAGCAGAAATGGTCCGACTGCAGTGCCTCGTCGCCGTAAACCGTGAAGTATCCGCTGGCGTTGTGTCCGCTCTGCACCCAGATCTACACACACGCAATCATTCTTTATTTCTACAAATCATAGACTTCTGGGACATTTTCAAGTCATTTTTAGGATGTGATTAAAGACAAACTTCTCCCAGATGTGACTCTCCCATTGGTCCCTTTGTCTCTGGGTTGGCGATGATGATCCGGACGCCAGGCAGGATCTGAGCACAGGCAAATGTTTAGGAACTATATTACTTCATACACATTTCCAAATTTGATTAATGTGTATGAGAAATTGTGTCTGAAGGCCATAAATCCCACAAAGAATGAATTTCAAATGTATTGTATCACTTACTTTCCCAGACTCCATCAGCGGTAAACTGTGTGGAGACCCTCGTTCCACCAGACGGACCCTGTACACAGACCAAACAGCTTCTATTACAGACAATATAGGGATTGTTTTTCCCCATGTTCCTCTGATAATAGACCCATATTCAACAAACTCATGAAATCACCTAACATGAGCTAATGACATTTACACTGTCGGTATTTTTACTCAAACCTTTCAATCAATGACCATCATTTAATATTAATGCTATTTTGACAAAAAACAGATAATTTTAGAGATAGCCTTTTAATGTCACTGTAAATGACCTAAGAATTATATTCTATGTTTATGTTTATTAAGATCCCCATTAGCATCTGCAGTTAGTACAGTTTGGGACAGTTAATAACAGAAATTGGATATTTAAATAAGACAGAAATGTTTTTTTATTTTATTAATGTAATGCCGTCATGGCTATAGACTTTCACAAATTAGTCATATCCATAACCTATACACAATTATATCTAGACAGCTTCATTCATTTCTGTGTACGCACACCTACATTCATTTAAAATCCCTGTTTGAGTTGATTCCTCTCACACATGTCTCTAAACATCACTGTACGATGGCTCAGACACGTTCTACTTTTTGGTTAAACACTTGTTGAGTAACGATGTGTGTTTCTGCTGAAAGGAAACATAGATGGTGTTTGTGTTGAGATAATACTTCTTAGAAAATTTGTCAAAGTGTTCAAATATCTATCCTTCACCCAAACCCAGCAGAGCTGGTCATGCATTTTAGCAACACTAGTCCTTTTAGAGCCACTCGTGCAGCTTTGTTTTGCTTTGTGTTGGACCAAACGACTGAACAATAATCCAAATGAGACAAAACTAGACTCGGAATAACACAAGGAATTATTTGTTTTGATAAATATTCTGTACATCTTTAATAACTGATAGGCTGCAACCCATTTTGGAGAGCACACTGTTTATGTGTTGGTCCCAGGACAGTTTATGGTTTATATATCCTGTAGCTTCACCTCCTCTACCTGTTTGACGTGTTTTAAAGAGATGAAGCTGAGCTTTAGCTCTTAGAGAAGGATTGGTTCCAATAACTATGTTTGTTGTTTTTTCAACATTTAAAATACATTTGTTACCGTCAACCCAAATAACTATCCTCAGAAATTCTTCTCCAAGGTGCGGTCTTACCTCGCTGATTCATTTCCCCGCTAGGTATACACTTGTGTTTAATACTGATGCTAGGTATACACTTGTGTTTAATACTGATGCTAGGTATACACTTGTGTTTAATACTGATGCTAGGTATACACTTGTGTTTAATACTGATGCTAGGTATACACTTGTGTTTAATACTGATGCTAGGTATACACTTGTGTTTAATACTGATGCTAGGTATACACTTGTGTTTAATACTGATGCTAGGTATACACTTGTGTTTAATACTGATGCTAGGTATACACTTGTGTTTAATACTGATGCTAGGTATACACTTGTGTTTAATACTGATGCTAGGTATACACTGGTGTTTAATACTGATGCTAGGTATACACTTGTGTTTAATACTGATGGTAAATTGTTTGTAAATATTGTGGCAGCAAAAAGTGCTTATCTAGTATTTTAGTGATGATTAAACACTGCATATATTTTTCCTTTTCCTTCAATATTTTGCAGCGTCAGTTGATTCCACTACGACGTGCTCCAAACAGTAAATACCCTTACTGTACTATATTACTGTAGGCAAAATAAACATGTTTTTATTGAGCATAAGTGAGTTCCCTGTGTTGGCCCGGCCCTCCACAAGAGTTCTAAGTTCTAATGTGGCCCTTGGGAAAAATAATTGCCCACCCCTTGTCTAAACCCTAAAATTTAAAGTCAAGAGCAAATGATTACAAATCCCATGTTACTGTCTGAAACTTTCTGTGGGTTTCTGAAAAGTATAAAAATTTTATTGTAAGCAGAAAAGTTTTTTTTTTGTCAGTTTTGTGAGTTTTACTGTGCAGTGCTTCAAAATCTAAATCTATTTATAGAAACCCATCGAGTGCTGACACCACTGACACTTTGCTGTCTCATAAAATCTGAAAACATGGTCTGCTCCTGAATTCACAGGAAGTGAGTCAGGCTGTGTCATCTCAAAAACGTCTGTGAATGGATTGAGTTCATTCAAAATGGGTGCTGCTGTTATCTAAAGTGAACCGTTCAGTTCTGGTTTAGTCCTCAGTTCTGATAGTTCGTTTGTGCGTTACGTTGTGGGCGTCATGAAATGCAGATTTTGTCATTTCACACATACAGGAATTTTAAGTCCCAAATAACATGAAAAAACTCAAATGAACTGACCTGTCGTGACGTAGTGCTCTCATGTCGACGTACACTGTCGTGGGGTCAGGGCCCGAAGTTCCCTGAGAAACAACAAAAGCACATTATTTACAACTATTTCACTCAGAAAAACCTCTGAAACACCCACTAACACTTACTACCGGCTGCAGTGCATCTACTGCTCATGCACTAGCCCCAAACCAACCAGGAAGAGCAGCGAACTCTTTATGAACCACGAGAAATCAACTTTTACTACCACATGCAGCAAAGTCTTTTGAAGGAAAGAATGGAGGAAAACAAAGCTTCAGTATTCCTCCTGTAAACATCCAGGACAAAGCTTTTCCCTAAAGCTTGTTGTAATAGTCATGGTACCATAACGTATGAAGAGACTTTAAAGAAAAGTTTTGAAATGTGTTCCCAGATTCTGTCTGAAGAGCAGATGAGGCGGTAAGACGCTATTTCAAAAGCTTTTTATTTCTCTCTTTGTCCAAAAACTCTCTTTTGAGTTAAATCCACAAATAAAGCAATTCTTTAGCAACTCTTTAGCTTTTTAAGTAACAGACACTTGGGCTGTAGCTGACAGAACATGGGATTTTGTAGTGTTTATTGTTCATATTTATATGATGGAGTTTATCTGTTCAAAATCAGCATCAAATAAACCTGGAAGCCAAAAACTTTATTGCCCCATGCTCCAATGACAAATTTTTATTAAAATCAACAGTGGACATTAATTATTCAGGATACTGGTCTTATGATGCGCCCATGAGTATAGTTGTTTTGTTTCTAAAGGCTATGGAAATGCAAAATAGTACAACAGAAATAAAACAGATCAAACATTAAGAGTCTGCTGTTTTTTTTTTTGTTCCCGTTTTGGATTTTATTTTAAACCCACAGTTAGCTGTGAGTTGACCCAATAAAGAAGTGTCGGAGTTAGAAACCAATGGTCACTACCTCAAAAAGACACTCACAGCTCGCGCCCACATAAACATAAACAACCACATTTAGAGAATATTTTTTAAAAAGCTCATTCCCAACATTAAAGGAGAGACCAAAGTTCTATGGTTGCTGGTTGCGGCCACACCAATACATTTCCATTTTAGGGAAACTGAATTGTGACATAACACTGTAAACTGGTTGTTTTTGCAGACTTTAAGTTAAAGCACGTCTGATCAAATGCTCAGTCAAAGCCACTGCATGCACATTTTCAACTGAACGAAATAAAAGTATTGCGGACAGTGTTGAAAACCTTGCAGACACCATTTAAAAATATCAGAGTGGACATGACCTGACTCATATTGTTGTAGACTGAATGCAGGGGGCAGTAGACTATGGGATACTTTCAGCAGCGAGGGGGGGCAGTGGTGGTGCCTACCTGGTCGGCCAGCTTCCCCAACCTGTGAGGCTGCAGCAGCAAACGGACCGAATGAACGGACACAGAAAAGAAAGAAAGGAAGGAAAAAAGCTGAAGACAAAATCAGGTGTGAGGGAATGTGGGCGGGGTTAAGCCCAAAACCAGGAAGAAGATAGAAAAGAATGGAAATGAAACACAACAAGCATTGAGACTGAAAGGATGTCAGTTATGGAGGCATTTCTGTTATGTTAGTTTTGTGCGATCACAGGATGCTTATTAAGTTATGGATAAAGTGGAATATATCGTGGAAAAGCTGATCCTTAAGGGTGTTTGCACATTTATTTTTCATAATTGCCATAATTGAGTGTAAACTGAAATTTCTGTAATGTTCTCCCAAACCACTGAAATGCAGCTGCTGCACCTTGTCCATCAGTGTGGATGTTGATGTGCTACTTAACCGGGACTTCTTTTAGATAGATTTACAGATCATTGCAACCAAAAGCATAAAATGAAATGAGGCTGAGGCAGAATATGAACTAAAAGATGCTGCATAAATCAAACAAAATCACAGCTATATCACCAGTTCTAAATCCTCAAATCTAAAGACTTAAGGTTTCAGCCAAAGGATGCGTCATCACAAAGCAGCAGCTCGGAGGAAAAGACTAACAGCTGGATTAGAAGATGTTTGGAGATATTTGGTTGTACCGACCTGTAGACAGATGGCCAGGTTGACTCTGCAGCCAAACGATGTGCTGACGGCTCGAGGATGGAGGCCCAGGTCTTTGAAGAGTTTGGAGAAGGACTGAGTGAGCGCTATCCTGGGACGCTCCTCTGCCACCACCACACAAGTCCGCACCCGGGACAAGTCCACACCTCGGGACTGGGAACAAAAGGAAACAGGAACAATGTGACTTAAAGCAGTGTTTTGTGTTTTAGTTCAATTCCACTAACGTGACATACTGCAGACTCTAGGACTGTCCACTGTAGCTGTGTGTTCAGGTCTAAAGGTTTACCTTGAGAGCGTCCGTCTGCAGGCCCAGGCCTTTGGTGCACAGCTCCATGACGCTGTAAGAGCAGAAGGTGTCCCGGACTTTGTACTGACTGACAGAGGCCAGCCACAAAGAGGGGTTTATCTCCAGCTCGGCCGGAGGGATGAGGATCGACTGGTGTCCGCTGTACACACTGCAAACAAACACCAAATCAAATTAATCTTCTTTTTTTATAGAGACTAGGGCTGAACAATATTTTACAAATGTATTATTATTGTTATTATTATTATTATTATTATTATTATTGTTATTATTATTATTATTATTATCACAAAATCTTAACAACGTCCAAATAGAAAGTCCTGTTTTACACCTGAATGCTACTAATAAATATGTATTTGTATAAAAAACAGGCATAATGAATATTCAATTTCTAGCTTGAGACTAGTTTAAATGTAATTTTGACTTGTCTTGTATTTAAATCAATGTTTATTTGATCTTATCCTGGTCCTTAACATAGACCTTGACCATACTTAATTATCTAGGTTAGAGAGATACTTTTACTATTTTATCTTTTTGTGATTAAAAATTGGGGGTGCACGTGGCAGAGTGGTTAGCACTCCTGCCTCACTGCAAGAAGGTTGTGAGTTCAAAATCCAGCCTGCTCAAACATTCTCGGCTGACTCTGGTCTTTCTGTGAAGAGTCTGCATGTCCTCCATGTGTTACAGTGGGTTTTCTCCGGGTACTCCGGTTCCTCCCACCGTCCAAAGACATGTTTAGGTCAATCCGCAAATCTAAAGTGTCCCTAGTGAATGAATGTGAGAGTGAATGGTTGTCTGTCTCTAAATGTCAGCCCTGCGACTAACTGGCCATTGTCCAGGATGCACCCCGCCTCAGGTCCAAAGCTGCTGGGATAGGCTCCAGTCACCCGTGACCTCTAACGGGACTAAGCGGTAGAAAATGAATGAATAATTAAAAATAATATGACTTTAACTCTACCTACTTCACAAACTCTAACCCCTCTATGAGTTTGATCTAAAACTGGACCTGTACTGTTTATCAGTTGTACTTGATTTTGTAACATATCTCTTCATCTGATGTTCCATCATCAGATGCTCAGGGGCTTGTCTTAGTCTTGATGCTTGCTGGTCTCATTCGTGACTATGATTAATCTGTCTCTGTGCCTTTTAATTGTCCCTTGAAAGATAAAGTGATTGAATTGAATTCGTCTTGACTACACTCCTCACATGAATTCAAATGTTCCTTTCACATTTGTTAAATCGCTGAGTCATATGAGTCATTTCCATGTGTCGGACCTGCAAAGGCACCAGAGGACAAAGCCCAGGCCGCAGTACGGGTCCAGGCAGATGGCCACCTCTCGGGACGGGTACAGCTCACACTGCAGCTTGATGGAGCGACAGAAGGCACTGGTGGCTGAGTGGGACATCTGCATTTGACACAGACATGACAAATACATGACAAATGCAACATTCAGCAGACTCGGTCCATTCGGATGCTTTTCAGTTTAGAACAGTTGTGTATAATGAAATCTAGTGGTAATAAAGAGGTTCTTTTAGGGCTCAGTGTGTGGACAAGCATTCTTCCCTTTATTATAGTTTTTTTTAGGAATTTTTTTCAAAAAGTGAAAGCCAAAAATCTTTGTTAGTGGGAAGTTTTGTGAATGAGGCCCTTGTCTTTAAAACCAAGTCTGAACAATCACACCATGTGATATTTCTTCAAACAACAGAAAAATACCAAGTCAACTTTCAGATGCAGAAATGCTTAATGACAAAAGACTTTGTTGATTTATTTAATCACAACAGTTAAGGAACTTTAATGGGGATCAAATAAAAGAGTACGGTCCAACAGACTTGTGGTGCCAGTCAGAAAGGACTTGAAATTGTCTTGATCTTTTGAATCTCTCAGTCTGGTTCAGAATAGCTTGTGTCTAAAGTGGAGAAAGAAGTCTGAACAGTGCGTACCTTGACCCCGGCGAGCATGCCGGTGGTGGACACACTGAAGTCCAGATAGGCCAGAGTGTCAGGGTTTGATGGTTTGTGCAGCAGCGGGGGTTTCTTCTTTGGCAAATCATCTGTAAAAGCAAAAAAGACTTGTTCACAAAAAAAAATCCTTCAATTTCAATGATTGCTCTGAACGGTTAGTGTTACCTGTGTCTATGACCGGAGGCCATGTTCGGACGTCTACTGTGGCTGTGGCCTCCTTCGACCTCAGCAGTTTGGAGATGACCTGAGTGGTCATCACACAAACTGACCGGCTCACCTGCACAAGACAGCACAACAAACAAAATGAAACACACCAGTCAAAACTGTAAATGCAAAACTGCTTCCAAACAACACTTTTAGCATTTGTCTGTCTTTAAAGCAGCAGTGAACCCATTACTTCCTCCTCCTACAAATGCCCAAAGAGGACAAACTAAGCAAGGAGAAGCACACTTTCTTTTTGAGTCAGACATAATGAACATTATTTGGAATTTGTCCCAACAGGGCTTCCGTAAGTTGTGGAATAGCAGTATGCAAATTAGTTTAAATGATAATCTGATCTAGCTCAAAGTTGTGTGTCAATGTTAAGATTAAGAAGAAGGCATTTTTTTTATAAAGCCAGAAAATATAAATTATTGGGAAACATGTTTTTATTGGCACATGAGGGAATGTTGAAGAAGACACTTAAGACATGTAACTAGATTTATAGAATAATTAAAAACCTTTTGAATAGACAAATCTTGATAATAATTTCAATATGAGCAAAAAGAAGTGAGTAAAATAATGGCAATTACTTCGACGATCATCTTGACAGTGGGCAGAGTGGTGGCGATGTTCTGAGGATGAGGAGGACGCACTGTGATGGGGACACACCCGGCATAAAGACAGCCATAAAATGCTACCACCAGGTCCACTCCTGAAGGACAAAGAAATATTCAAGAACAGAATAGATCAGGTGGTTGGGGTGTTACACTATCCACAGTGTATTTTAAAATCAGATAAGCCCAGCAGTGTTTCCTCCAGCCTCACCCGGGGGGTAGACTAAAGCCACATGGTCTCCGTCCTGTAGGTGTGCCCGCTCCCCCAGCAGGGCAGCAATCTTCTCCGCTCTCTTGTGCAGCTGGACGCAGGTCAGGGAGCTGGCGATGGTGCCCTGAAAACAGATGGGACACAGCGATGACTGACAGGACCAATCAGCAGCGTGGAGCGGCGAGTGTCATGTCATATTTTCCCCTGTCGCATCTCGGAGCTGAACAGCTGTAGAGACACCCTGGTGCATCTCTGAATTATGCAAACGAACACAACGGCTACAAGTGCAAAACAAGCTCACTGCCGTAACATCAACAGGGTTCCTACACTTTTCCAAGACTTTAAGAGTAATAGAGCACATGACAGACGCATTAGTGCTTAGATATGGCAGCATGCTTGTTATATGAGCAGTAGATGAGCAGCATGTATATAATATCCCATCAGTCACATTTAACATCAGGTCTTAACAGGTCTCACCCTGGAGTTGAGCAGCGTGTACAGGACATGGTCTGGGGTCGTCTGGGCTCTCCACTGCAGCACCTCGGACAAGAACAGGAACTGCAACACACAACCTTCATCTTATTAAACGTTATAGACATAAACCAAACCTTTCTCACAGTTTCTCATGACCGTGTCGCAGTGGCACAAAGACATTCTGTATTCATGGTGCAGTGCTAATGAAGGCAGTGAACCCTTCTTCAACAACTAACACTTTTGTTCGTACTTGTGTGAAGGTTGTGTAATTATAATGGTATGTTTGCCGTTACATTTGCATAAAATGTTCTTGTAAATGGTAATAACACGGCATTAGTCTATCTTAGCAAAAGAATGACTCAAGTTTAGGCATAAGATAAGGAAAGGTTAGGAAAAAAATACCAGGGCTTTGTGTGTTGCAGCTAAATTCTAATAAAGGCTTTAATATTTAATGTAAACACTTAATTCTGGCAACCTTTACTTTATAAAATCTTGTAAAGAAAAAGAAAAGGCCCAGACATTATAAAATCACAAAACCAGACAAAATGTGGAATATGCACATATTTTAAATTGTAATCTTAACCTTCTCTGAGACTCACTTGATCAAGAGGCTGTTAGATACATGAACTACTTGTAAAAATGTAATAGGATCTTTAGTTACTGGGGTTTCTTTTGTGACCAATTCTAAAAGCTCTATGGCACTTTTTCTCAGATTAAACAGGAGAAGTACCAGTGCAACCCTTAGTCAAATGAAGTTATTCAACCAGCTCGTGTCTCTGCGCTGGACACTTCGAGGAGGTCTTCGGAGTTCAAATACGAGGCAGGAAGCGCAGCGAGAGGAGGACGGAGCCTCGATGAATGTTTAATGAAATCTTGGAGTTGAGACGACGAGCAGCAGTGTGATGTTTTCATCGAACAGAAACCCTTCTTAAATCTTTTACCCCTCCAGAGCTTTGTGATGCATGAAGCAGCAGCGAGCTAAAGAGACAAGGGCTCAGGATGTTATACAAAGACAGACAGTTGCTGACAGATTGTGAACCTAACAACTACAACTATATGTTTCAAATAGAGATAATAAAAGTATCCACATATTAAAACATTTAAACGGGCAACATTTTCTTTATAAATGCTCATTTTTTAATTCATCAAAAAATCAAATTGTTGATACTTGTTTTTTCACCAACATTCCACCTCAGTTAGCCTTGTACCCCGTTTATGCTCAATGAGAGACACAGCAGAAAGGTAAGCCATTGTCTCGTATTATTGCAAATTATGTGTTGTATTACAGGCCACACTACACCTTTTTTACAAAATAAACTAATAAATCAAGCTAATGGCTAACAAATCAGGTGTATGTTTCTATGCTCTGCTGCTAAACCTTTGGTTTCCTGTCATTCTAAGCTGTCCTTTTATACTTAACATGCCTTAACAAAGACAAAACACCCTTCAAACCCCTTAAGATGGTAAAGCACGAGACGTTAAGACAGACAGGAATATCCCACAAAAAACACACGTTTGTCCCAAAAAAAAAATAAAGCCAATTAGATTGTATTATTGTTAAAACAACGCCATAAAGGCTTTATATTTTTTGCGACATTTAGTGACTTAAACATGTATTGACAGTTTATGGGAAGGTTGGAATAAAAAGATTTAACCACACTTTGTAAAGTTTTTGTTGTATATTTGTAAAAATGCATAGAAAATAAGACGTGTAAATAACATTCATAAAGCATGTGCACTATATACTGTATCCTTTAATTCTGAATGCAGAAAAATCACTGTGCCATGTTGGACTGAACATGTCTGAAACAACTGTCTGTTCTTTTGGACTGCTGCCTGTTACCGGTCAAAAGTGAAGTTCTGGTCCTACAGCAGGGCTCAAGCATACATTTTATAAAAACAACTGAGCTGGTTTATTAGAGAAAGGCTTTGGTGTTTCATTTCAAATCCACACCTATGTATTTTTGGGTTGCAGCCCTTGAAACGTAAATGTAAAGCAGGATCTTCTTCACGGCTCGAAGAACACGACCTTGTTAGCATAATCACTAACTCAAGCTGAACAACTCACCAAATGTGACCAACACAGACCCAGTGCCCAGTTTGATCCTCAACTGTCGCCCACGGCAACAGTAAAATAAGTTTTCATTGTTAATACATTTTCTCTCATGTAATAAATAGAACGGGAGAGGTCACACCAGGACATAAAAGAAAAACAAATGTGGTCTTCAAACAGAAATGTTCTACGCTTCTATTGGCTTGACTTTATCACACTCACATCCACACAGTTCAATCGGTTTAAAGAGAGCAGCTTGTGGCAGAACAATGTTCGCTGTGATTCTCCGCTCCAGAGAAAATCCTGAAATATTCATGAGGCCAGAAACAAAAGCACGGTCCTTGATTTGTTCTGACTCTGGCTCTAATTTCCATCGGTCTGTCGTTCTGTCAGTGAAGCACTCGCTGACTGTAACTCTCTCTTTGTTTCTCTTCATTATGAAATCTCACCAAAACATTTTTCTGCAATAAATGCAACCAAGAGAACTCTGTTATTGCACACATTGACAATCAATCAAAAAAGTTCAACAATTTTTCTTAAAATTGGGGACTTTAAAAAAAAAACTTAAAAAAACATACACTATACTATAATCCCTACCATTATTTAACAATATTTCTATGTAATTGTACATTGATATGTTTATTTTGTGTAACAAGCTTTACACTGTAGATGTATAAATGTACAAACATCATAGACACAAAGTGCTCCATGTGTTCTTCATCAACACTGAATTAGAATGAACATAAATATGTATATATTATAAATATGTTATTACAAACATAGAAAAGTAAACCAAAGTGAACGTTCAAGTGTGGTGCGTTTTCTTTTTTGCATAAACAAAGTGCATTTCTATGTTGTCAGTATGTGTTGTTCTGTCTAAACCTTACCATATCCTTGCCTATACTGTCCGAGATTAGAACCGGGTCTCCCGTGTTCTTGCGTAGTTTTTGCAAGTGCTCTACAAACTTTAGCCATAAAGGGCAGTTTGGTTAAGTTTAGAGAAAGAAAAGCTATCTTCTAAGAATTAAAGCCTTTTACCTTTTTTTTTTTTAGTCTAGGGAAAGATTGTGTGTTTTTGGTTTAGAAATGACATAAATAAACCACATGCTGTTCTGCCTCAACATAACCATAAGAAAACTTAACCTGTGAGTGAGTGGGATATGCTGGTTACGTCCTGACACTGAAGTGAAGTGCTGATTGCAGATAAGGCCCGTGCTATCCGAGTGGCGTGGCCTGGCATGTTAAAGAGTCAGACAAAGCCCTTCTGTGTGTCAGATTCCTGCCCGAGATACAGATTAGCTCTGAACAGTGGCGTTTATCACAGCGTGGTGTTCTCATGGTAATATTTACACTGTTGCATCATTTATCCTTTAGACACTATTGAAAATGTTGGCAGAGATAACCAAATATTTGAATTTGTTTTTTATAATGGCTAAAAGTACTGTGCAGTTAGTGATCGTGATGACAAAATGCTGCAACAAAAAGTGCATGGTCGTCCATGTTGGATACGACAAAACCATTTGGACAAAAAATGTGATATTCACTCTTTTCAGATTACAATACATTCACAGTATAATATCTAAATATTTGATCTGTTTTTATACTTGTAGACCTGTAGTGTAACTTATGTTATGTAATAAGTTAAGTTTAACCTTGGCCGTCAGATCCATTATGTCCACTTTTATATACAGTCTATCCAGAGAATTTAAAGGTATTTCAAAAGGTCAGGAAACTAAAACAAGCACAAAACAGACAACTTCTCATTGGTTTGTCTCATTCATACTGAGGGCCTGGTTTTTCACACATTCAACTCTGCACATGGAGAACAAGGAATGAATGAAACAAGAGAGAAATGAACAAAGGAATGGTCGTTTAACCAGTATTAGCCTCGTCATTAGGTTATCATTATCCTTCAGCGAGTTATTTCAGACGCTTGTTTTCTTTTCACTATTAGCTACTATTATGACCCAACATCTGCAAAGTGTGCTCTTTTACTTTTGTAGTTACAAACAATGTTTAAGAAGGTTTTTTTCTGTGAAAAATAATGACGGCCTTGTTAAAATGTGCCAAAACAACTTCCAGAAATACAGCCTGACAACTAAAGGCTTTTACTATTTAAGCATAAAGTCGACAGACAATAATCGATTTACAGTAAAAGCAATGTAAATGTCAATTTCATGTAAGTAAATATTAGTAAATCATAAGTTATTTCATGTAAGTAAATATTAGTAAATCATAAGTTATGCTGTGATAATATTAAACGTTAAAATGATAACATATGAACTGTGATTTCAGAAATACACAATACAGATGTTGCAATAATGCAACATATTGTGTAGCTCTATTATGCACGTAATGTTGTTGAAACAGTTTAAAAGTGAGGACCCAACTATGACTGATAATATGTTGAAGTGAATAATGAAGATGACAACCAGCGGCCCTCTCTCACACACACCTTCCTTGCCTGGTCATTGTCCTCGATCTGAGTCAGGTCTCTGCCGCTGGCCTGGGCGATACGCTTCCCCGAGACCAGGTTCCCCACCATCACAGAGGCCGGGCCGATCTCTGCCGGGACAGGAGACGAGAAGACTGAGCTCCGTTGTTAAGACATGGACAGGTTCAAGTTATACATTTAATGAAGGTGTCAGAATGCAAACAATAGGCTAACTTTGCACAGATTGAGAAAAAATATCAGGGAAAACAAGAGTATAATCAATATCAATCAATATCAATCAATATCAAAAATATGTGACCATCCCTTAAGTTTCATGATATTTTGAATTCCAAATCGTAGCTCTTTTTGTAGATTTTTTTTGGGTGGCTTTTCAAGTACAAATAATGAGACCTACACAAAAGTGCAAAGAAGTTACAAAATACAGTCCTTTAATGCTGAGCAGCACTTTCAGTGACTACTGTAGTTGCTGTCATCAGCACAACATGACTGACTGGAAGGCCAAGATTGTGCCCCTCCAACTCCATCATGATTTATTTTTTTTGTCATTTATTCTTTAGAAATTTCTTTATCAACATATACTTTGTTTCAGGTAGTTACAGTTACAGTTAAAATACACAGGTGGAAATGCTTTCTATTTCCTGTTAGGGTCGCTTTACAGATACAAAGGGAAATTCTTGATCTGATGTGAAGGTGACATGTGGCTTTGAAAAACAAAATGCACATTACTTGGGACTGTAGTGAGCTGCAGGTGAGCTGTACCTGGTTGTTTCTGTCGCGGTTTGGGCAGGTTGGTGACACAGGTGTGAGGGCACATCAGGACATTGCAGGGGTGGAGGGCTCCCTCCAGGAAGAGCTGCTTGGTCTCTGAAAGATGGATCCCACCCAGAGGGGTCTTGGGCAGCGTGTTGGACGGGACCAGGGCCAGACAGTACACCCCGACCTGATGGATCCCGTCGATCGCCTGAGAATACAGACACAGAAACGACAAAGTAATGAGTTCATCTCATACTCCTCCTACACAAACACACTCACAAATAATCAGTTTTATCAAACTATAACAAATCATGAATGTGAATTTTAATTAATGCCCACAAAATTTTAATAAAAGAGAGAGCTTTTACAATATTATCTGTAATAATTATATATGTAATATCTAACTAACATATCTAACTAAACACAGAACAGAATCTAAGTGGCTCCTGATGCTGTTCCTTCACAAAGTGATCAGAAAAGCTGACGGTGCCAAAACCCAGACGTTAAATGTAAGAAAAAAAAACAGCCGACGCTGGAATAAAGAGATCCACTTTGAGAGAAGTTGTAAAAACGCAGACAGCTTTTATAGTTTCAGAGGTTTGTCAGCAGACTACGTCACAGTGTCTCATATAGAGACTTTAACATCTAGACATCTGATCTCCAGATGGCTTTGTTCTGCTGCTGCTGTACTGAGAATAAAGACTTAATGTATATGAATATTCTTTACTAATCTGACACCAAAGGGCTTCAATAGAAGGCAAACAATACATTCAGCTTAATCTTGTTCAAATACAGTCCAAAAGGTGGATCAGTTTTCTCCTAAAGACTTCCAGACTCATTTTCTTTGTTGTTCAGGGCTGCTCTTAAATAGTGTTCTCTGTAATATAATTCTTTTTGGAAGTGAACAGTCCCATTAAAGCCCCTGAAATGTTAAAACCTTGTACACCTCTATGAATTTAATGTCTATAAAACTAGAAACAAACTGGACAGAGTCTCATGAGGATTTTGACAACATACCTTTGAAAGTTCAACTCAGATGGGATTCAGCTTTTATAAAGAAAGTAGACTTCTATGGCATTTTTATTTCCATCACTAGTGTCAAACAACTGCGACTGATAAGAACAACAACATTATAATTGTTCTTCTTTGCACTAAAACAAAACAGTTGTTGTTGTTGTTGTTATTTTACTGGTCCAGCCTCCTTCAGATCAGATTGGATTATATGTTCCCCTGAACTAAAATGAGTTTGACATCCCTGATCTACATAAGTAGATACAGTGCAGTAGAAACAGCAGCCTCTTCAGGGGTTATCCGAAACAAACTGCGCTGTATGACGCAACCTGTAGCACACCCCTCAGAAGAGATGAGCTGTGAGGGGCCGTGGCCTCCTTTTGCAAGGTCACAAGTGATTAATTCGACCAAAAAGAATGTAAAGACAGAAACATTATACAAACTAGTCATGTTATAAGTAAAAGATAAAAAACAGGACTGGGTGTAGATGTGTGTTTGCCAACAGTGTGTTTACCTGCAGAACACGACTCATCCACTGAAAACTGTCCTCTTCTGTGGAGTCTGGGCGCTGCTCTGCTACGACTACAATCCTCTCGTCGTGAAGCACTGTGATGGAGAACACTGCTATCCTGAAACATTAACACACTGCTTAGCTTCAAGCTTTATTATACCTTTGGTCACATAGTATATCTGAAAACCTCACTAAAGGGATTGTACTATAACGGAGTGAGCTCAATAATGAACAATTCCGGACAGGGATTCTCACATTCATTAATAAAACCACTGCATTTCACCACAGTAACCTACGTTGTCTCTTTTTGTTGATACAAGTTAAGTTTGGTTACATGCAACATAAAGTTATGGTCACTTATGCAATGAAAACACTAACCTCCCTCTGTAAACAAACTTCATCGGTTCAACAGCGAGCGCTGTGGCAACAATGTCGTCAGCGTTGTGTCTCCGTCCTCCGACCACCATCAGGCCGTCCATCTTCCCGGCCACAAAGATGAGCCCCGCTGATCCGATGAAGCCCAGGAGCCCCGTCCTGGTGAACGGGACCTCACTGACTGGAACGCAAGTATTATACAACGGGAACACCTGAAAACACAATGCACCATGGGAAATAGATATTCATTATATATGTATTTTGGTGAATTGTAGAAGCCCATAATAGTCCATAACGTAATCTCCCTAAACTCATCACAAGTTTATTTTAGAACAAAAAGCATCTCACTGACGTCCAGGGACATTGTGGACTTACTTCGAAGGTGTTCTTGGTCATCCCCGAGAGACCGTAGTAGGAGGATCCTGTGGCCACTGTACAAACACACACCTCCCCGATCTCATCCGTTTTACATAACAGAGGGATGCCTTCTGGCTTTACCACACACATCAGCACTGTGGGACAGACAGGCAAGAAAAACAAATGACCATGGTTATAGCCATGGTCCCTATATAAATTTAACTGAACATGAAACAATCTGGTATCAGTGGAATCAGAAAGGCTTCGGTATCAAAACTCTGGTATCCATTTTTTTTAGTGGTACTATGGCCCCTTGTTGTGCAGAAGGGCTAAATTTGTGTACTTTCCATTGCACATAATCTATATGATGTCTGGATAAAATGTCTGCATGGCACTCACCTCCGGGCATGACATAGCCCACGTCCTGCAGAGTGAGGACCGACAGCTTCTCCTCGGAGTCGACCCGGATCACGCCGTGGCTCAGACCCGACATAGACAACACACCTCGACCTGGGGGTGTAGTACCTTCCTCCAACGGCCTACACAAAAGGAGGGGTCAGCGGGACAGCCAATAAGAGGACATAAACATGACTGTGTGATCCGTTTGAAATGAAGCCTGTGGGAGAATTAGTCTCATGCAGCACATATTATGGAAACTATTAACAAACAAACTTCTTCTTTCATGATGTATGAATGAATGTGTGAGAATGTTTGGTGATGGTCGGAGAGTTTGTAGGAACAAAATGGCTGCCACGACTCTGGTAGTCTGCCCCAGGGCAGTTGTGGCTACAGATGTAGCTTACAACCACCAGTGTGTGACTGTGGAGTGAATAAATAATGATTGATCAAAATTTTTTATAATTTAAGAAAATAATTGTATTTAAAAAAACTTAAATAATGATAATTAATTAATAATAATAGTAATTTTTGATTTTTCTTTTTTTATGAATGGTATTGTATTTCTTTTTGCTGTTTTGTTATGATACATATATAGCACTTTTATTTAAATGTTAAAAGGGTTAGGCACATTAAGTATCAACTTCAGCCTAAACCCTTTTGGTCGATGTTTTATATTTAATGAAAGTATTCTTTGTTTTTGTATTTTTTCCAATAAACTAAACTAAACTAATTTGATGCAAATATGGGGATGTTGGAAAGATGAGCTGTTTTGAAAACATCACTGAACTAAGGGATTCTGGAAATGTGGTGCAAATCTAAACCACTTCACCTCGTTCTTTGCACTTTTAGGGAATATAGCTGAATTTAAGGCTATATTTTATGATTACTTCATTATATTTTTGGGGGTATTTTTTTAATAATATATTTTTAATCCTAGGTTAAAAGTTATTTGTGGGCCCTTTGATTTTAGTCAAGCTGCTCTTCATTACCAGCCCTTTTAACTTTATTTCCTTCTGTTTATAGACTCCTGAACTTTGACTAAAAGAAGGGACCGTTTAGTGCACCAGAAGCTACAGCAGTA
This sequence comes from Perccottus glenii, assembly GCA_024416835.2. NCBI lineage: Eukaryota > Metazoa > Chordata > Actinopteri > Gobiiformes > Odontobutidae > Perccottus > Perccottus glenii. The sequence continues at coordinate 30,238,599 of CM044557.2, forward strand.
AAGTCAGAGGTTTTATGTGGCTTTAATATGAGCAGGATGTTGGAGGATGACTTCATGGGGTCACATACCTCTGTGAACCTGGCCCCAATCTGTGAAATGTAAAATATTCAAGCACACACCCTTTCCCCTCTCAATACAAGTGTCTTTTTACAAAATGTATTTTATAAAGTGAATTTAAGATGTTAGACATTTTCTTCCTAAGGGTTCTTGTAATTATTCTGGCTTTGGTTTAAACTCCACAAACCACAGCAAGCCTCAGATGGTCAAAATTCATACTTCAAATTCTCATTGAGCATACTGCTGATTTTGCATTGTTTTTTTTAAAATCTACGAGTTTTAAGAAAAAGCTAATTAAAACACAATCTTGCAAAAGGACAATATACTGTTTTTGTCACCTGACATACAGTATGAAGGGGAACGCACTGAACAACTGCTAGCTCTCCAGAGCACAAAAAACTGAATCCCCAAGGATCTAAGGATGTGTGGGAGGAAGCATTACATCATAATAATACATAAACCATTTGCTCATCTGTAAAACAACAAAGCTATTTAGGCTACAGTTCACAAACTAGAGACAGCTTCCTCTTAATATTCAGAATAGTGGGACAAAATAAGCAAAAACATAGATAATGTTGATATATTACCGCCTGATGGCGACGGTGAGTGCCTCTGGAGAACTGGCACAAGGGCAGATGACCTCTGACTTCAAACCTTTGGTCTGGAAAACGTTCAGGAAAGCATCGCAGGACGAGATCGACCCTGGGTTCCACAACAGAACAGACTGTAAGTAAGAGTAATGTTCTGCACTTGCATGAGGTTTTTAAAGGACATGGCCACTAATCATTACAGGCAAGCTTTACAAATTCAAATCAGCAGGTGTTCAAACATTATTTTAAACCACCCACAACCAAAATTAAGCTGCTGCTGTCACACCTTGAGGATTAAATTTGCTATTTTTATCTTGACATTTAATTCTTACAAAGTGTCTTGTCTTGGAGTGATTGCAGCAATTACTGAGATGCTTGGGCAGAAAAAAAGACTAAATGTGGAGATTAGAGGCTATTTTGCCACGTCTGTTGTGTTCTGGACATCAAATATCAAAAAGAGACAACATTAAGCATATAATAACAGTAAAGTCTTTCTCACAGGGGTTGGACCCGTCGGCGACCAGCAGCATCCTCAGTGAGCTCAGGTTGACGTCCCTCTGCTCTCGGTGGGCCACCAGAGCCCAGTGCATGTCCCGGGACTTCACACAAGCCACTTTACCTGCACACAGAATAAAGATGACTTCAGTGTATACCACCCAAAATTGTACATTGCGCTACTGATAAGTTGTAACTTTTCTAGTCAAGACCAATTTAACAGTGGAATCAGACGCTTTAAATTGGTTGCTGTTGGCGCCTGTGTGCACTTACCTTTGTACTGGCAGACCTTTTGGATCCAGGACAGAGGGTTGACCTTCATCAGAGCATACGGGATACTGATCACGTGCATCATGTTCATGACGCTCTGGAAGATAAACACAGACGGGCAGCCGGGTGAATATATAGAGGAATGTGCCACTTTGATTTACAAGACCAAAAGTAAACATGCTCCTTCATATAACCAGTGCAATTACTCTGTTGGCCTACAGATTTATTACAAATAGAATATATACAACATAGATTTTAAATTAGTTGCTGTTATGCTAGCATATTTTTAGAGTAAAATGTCATAAGCATATTTCTCACAGTGAGGACGGCGTGCCACAGTCCCACATCTTTCTTGAAATCCAATACATTCACTATGGTCTCAGCTGAAAACACAACACAAGCTAACATTAAAACACATATAAAACTTGGAAGTAAATGTCTTTATGCAGCCAAATTGCCATGAAATTGTTTCCAAACATTTTGAATTAAACATGTCTTCAAACACACCCGTCAGTTTGAGGGACAGTGATGTGACCCAATATGATAAAATAGGTTAAAGTCTGTTGAGAATGTTACCCTCGGTGTAGGAGCACGTCTGGGTCAAGGCCTGGCAGTGAGTGAGCATTGCGATCCTCGTTACCGTTACACCGAGCACGCTGCCGTCTTTACACGTCTTGTACTGCACCAGAAGGAAAAAGGCTGTCATCAAACAAAAGATTTACATTCAGAGGGCACTAGTGAAAGAACATAGTTTAGTCCTGACCTCGATGTAAGCCGTGTCCTGGTTGGCGTCTTTGATGAGTGGGAACCAGTCTCGTGGAGGTTTGGAAAGGTGCTTGGACTCAGTGACAAACCACAGCACTTTGGGCCAACCTGGACGGACAAACAGAACGATTCCTCATCGGTGGATTCACACCAAAAGAGAGCGAGTCACAGTTTAGCACATTGTTTAACCCTCTTTGGGACACTTTATGATATCTTTCAGGATAAAAATGTTTGTATTGTTATTATGTCTTAAAAAAAACAAAATAACCTAAAAAAAAAAACTTTAGGTGGGGCGGGCACTTTTTGCGGTGCGTTGCCTGTAAGCAACAATGAAATTATTCTCTTTTAATTTTAATATTAATTTGCTAAACCTGTTTAAAAAATTTTATATATTCAAGCGCTTACAATAACAATAATTTTAAATGTAGGAGCAACATAAAAGTAATTATTTAAATAACTTTTTGTCTCAATGTTGTCATTTGAAATGAATGAATGAATGAATGTCTTGTAAATAGACTAACTACTTTCAAAACAAAGAATATAATTATTTACAAAACAAATTACTGTTCTATTCATCCATTTTCTTCCGCTTATCCGGGGCCGGGTCGCGGGGGCAGCGGTCTCAGCAGAGACGCCCAGACTTTCTGTTCCCAAGACACTTTCTTCTGCTTTTCCGGGGGGATACCGAGGCGTTTCCAGGCCAACCAAGAGACATAGTCCCTCCAGAAGGCGTCTAGGAGACATCCGGAACAGATGCCTGAGCCACCTCAACTGGCTCCTCTCGATGTGGAGGAGCAGCGGCTCTACCTCCTACCGAGTGACCGAGCTCCTCACCCCTATCTCTAAGAGAGTGCCCCGCAACCCTGCGGAGGAAAGTCATTTCTGCCAGCTGTATCCGGGACCTTGTTCTTTCGGTCATGACCCAAAGTTCATGACCATAGGTGAGAGTAGGAACGTAGATTGACCGGTAAATCAAGAGCTTTGCCTTACAGCTCAGCTCCTTCTTCACCACGACAGACTGGTACATTGACCGTATCACTGCAGAAGCTGTCTGCATCTCACGCTCCTTCCTTCACTCACTCGTGAACAAGGCCTTAGGATACTTAGACTCCTCCACTTGAGGCAGGAGCACTCCACCAACCTGAAGGGGACAAGCCACCCTTTTCCGACTGAGAACCATGGTCTCAGACTTGGAGGTGCTGATCCTCATCCCAGCCGCTTCACACTCGGCTGCAAACCGTCCCAGTGCACACTGAAGGTCCTGGCTTGATGGAGCCAACAGGACAACATCATCTGCAAAAAGCAGAGACGAGATCCTGTGGTCCTCAAACCAGACTCCCTCCGGCCCCTGGCTGCGCCTAGAAATCCTGTCCATAAAGATAATGAACAGGACCGTTGACAAAGGGCAGCCCAGCCGGAGTCCAACGTGCACTGGGAACAGGTCTGACTTACTGCCGGCAATGAACCAAGCTCCTGCTCGGTTGTACAGGACGGACAGCCCTTTGCAAAGGGCCCCGGACCCCATACTCCCAGAGCACCCCCCACAGGGCACCACGAGGGACACAGTCAAATGCCTTCTCCAGATCCACAAAACACATGTGGACTGGTTGGGCAAACTCCCATAAACCCTCCAGCACCCTGGAGAGGGTATAGAGCTGGTCCAGTGTTCCACGACCGGGACAAAAACCACATTGTTCCTCCTGAATCCGAGGTTCAACTATCGGCGCATTCTCCTCTCCAGTACCCTCGCATAGACTTTCCCGGGAGGCTGAGGAGTGTGATCCCTTCCCATAGTCTTCCTTCTTTTTTAAAAAACTATGTGATTCAAAGGGAAACATTTGGGAGATTTGACACACCAAAAAAGAGTATGAAGGCAACATGGTACTATAGAGCATGACTTCATGGTTGGCACATAGAAAATCATTAGACCTATTTGTTTTGTATCTTCAGTCTCAACAGAAACACTGTGTCAGTCCAACATACTTCCACTTGAACCACAAAGCAATGATAGAGTTAAACAAAAATGTGAACTACCAAGGGAGCAATAATGGTCTACACCTTCATCTCTTTTATCTGGTCTTCATTGTGTCTTAATTACAGCACTAACACTTATGTTCTCAAGCCTTAACAAAACAAGTGCAGTTGTGAAGACAGAGTATTGTATGAACATGGCAAATGACTAACTACACACCACTACTACACTGAACTACAGCAGATTCAGGAGTGAACATCTGAGTGAGTGCTGCCGGTGCAGAAACAATCAGCTGTGAATGAGAGGCGGCTGCCAATCAATAAAAGACCACTCTACAGTAATGAGACACACAGACAGCCCAGAGAGGACGATGCAACTCAGCTTGTCAGGGTGCCAAGTGTTTTTACAATTTAAGATTTTATCCCAGGGCATACTGAATATTGATGTACTAGATATAACAATGAACTGAGGTTTAGGTGGCTACCTTGACAACACACTTTCACTACATTAACAATAAGTTTTATGTGATATGCAGCCTATAAAATACAAGCCACTAACAAAGGCAATGTTATCAAAGCAAAAAATACTACTATACCATATACTTTATACTACTACAGTATACTATTATTTAAATAGTGAGTACAAAGCAGGCAGCTACCACCTCTGAAACTACAGTGAATTTATAATATCCAAACATGTTCAATGCTATCACCATGGTGACTTTAATTTCTAGGGCAAAACAAAATCTTCCAGAAAAATATACTTTCATACCACTTTCCATGACTGTTCCTGCACCATTCCAGGTTTTCCAGGACATGAGCCACACTATCTCATGTTGGTATTTATACTTAGAATTGTGTAGTTTTTGGCCTTTTGAATGACACCTAGAGGCACAAGTGCAGATTATAATTGTACACCTTCACATTTTTAGAGTGGCCTTTTATTGTGGCCAGCCTAAGCCAAACCTGTGAGATGGATTATCTTGACAAAGGAGAAGAACTCACTAACACAGATTTGGACCGATTTGTGAACAATAGTTTAGCGAAATAGGCCTTTTGTGTTCAAAGAAAAAGTCTTAGATCTTTGAATTCAGCTCATGAACGTTGGTGGCAAAAAACAAAAGTGTTGCAATTTTTGTTCAGTATATATAGAATGCAGACTTTTAATATATTCCATAAAGGCTATAGCTTTTACAAAATATGATGAAAATGAAAAAGAGTGGTTTGTAACTAAAATATCAGAAACAAAATAGGGGTCCCAGCAAGAGACCAGGTCAGAACCACTGTCCTAAACCGTCATGCAAAAATGTGTGCTCCAATAGAAACATGGGCGTGTTTCTCCTCCAGCATACTTAGTTTGTCCACTCTGGGCAGCCATAGAATCAGAAAGTAATGGGAAATCTAATGAGTTTTATAGAGCTTTCAAGGTCTAGTTTTCCATTTATGGACAAGTAATGGTAAAGTGGTAAAAAGGACAGTAACATTTTGAATGAAATGTAATTGATTTGATAAAAGAAAACTGGAAAACTGATCATCAATACTCCAGGTCTTCCAGGGATCATGAAAACTGTGATTGTGTTGCTTTTTAAACTTCCACAATTACAGCACACAATCGTTATTAATCACCAGGACAACATCGAGTTTCTCTCGTTCCTCTTCTACTCCATCCTTCCTGCATTTGTTTGCCATGTCTTCGTCTTTCTCTCTGTTCATTTTATTGATCTGCATTACTGCCTCGCTGACTCCCTCTGATGCTGCGTCCATTAGTCCTTCCAGCTGTCGGCTACCATCACTGTGAGCGTCCATCAACAAGGAGACTTGGAAACCAGGAGCGGAATTTAATGTGCGCTGTGTTTTTGACATGAAGTTAACACACTAAAGAGTTTTACGTCTTTAAACAAATGAGGATGGTCTTTTAGCTTTTGCTTTAAAAAGACAACAGTCAGACAGGAAAGCAGAAAAAAGGGGATATAATATGGAACAAATGTGTCCAAGCAGTGATTCCAAACAATCGTTTCCAGAAAGAGTCACTGCATTTCCAGTGGCACAACGGTTAAGCTAACAGGTTACACAATAAATGATTTGCTTGGACTCTCTTCTTGACTACACAGCTGCTTTATATTTATTAACAGTCGTAACTATAACTTTAAAGCCGTAGGCCAAGAATAGAATATTTTTTTTGCAATAAAGTCATCTGGTATTTTCTGTTTTGGAGCAATACCTTTCAACTGTTGGATCTCGCCTGTGGGACTCTTGGGTAATCCTTTGTAGCAGGCGTCGCTGGTCAGAGCCACCGTCACTCCACAGCTGCCCAACAGGAAGCCGATCTGCTGACTTCCTGCATCCTGAGGAGACCGATTCATATTCATAAATAAGAAATGTCTCCAAAATGACATTCTCCAAAGCTCCTTCTCGATTTATCCCAGAGGACATTACAGCTAACTTCAGAAAGTCAAGCCAAAGCCTGACTCAAGCAGAGCTACAATAACAACAGCCCGGATACATTTGGGTCTAATTACACTCAGCATGTCCTCCAATGTGAACCATGACTCACCACAATATCTCATGACTCATGGCTTTGGTACAGTCCCCAAAAGAAGAAACTGGAGCTCTGACTGGGGTAAGCACTGCACGACTCAGCTGCAAGTTCATTTTTAAACATATCAGGTCAATGCCGTCAAAATTAAGTGGGGATACGAGCTTACCTTTCTTGTGAGTGGGACCTCGATGGGCACCGGGACGACCTCGGCGAGCAGACAGCCGTAAAACGCTGTAATGAATGCAGCAGGGTCGTTGTTGGGAAACACCAGTGCTACCTACAGAAAGGACAAGGCAAACATAAAGCAAAGATTGAACATTTTGCAGCACAAAACAGTAAGCTCTCGTAGGCCAAATACGGTTTAGTTTGGACCCCAAACACAAAATATATTTTCGTGATAAACTAAAAAAAGATGTACTTTGACTTCTCTGGATCAAAATACTTGCATCATAAATTAATACATTCCTCTTAAAAAAAAAAAAAGCTATAGAAATTGGCAGGACTGGAACTCAAACTGAACGGAGCGAATGTGAGACAGTGCTGTGTGTCATTTTCTAAAGCTGACATTTCACAGGAAAAAGTCTGAAAAAATGTGATGAATTGTAAATTAGAAAAATTAAATAGTCACACATTACAAACCACTAACAGTTACTAAAATGGAACAAGAATTAGTCTTTAAAACTCAATGGCTAAATCCAAACTCTGTACTGTTTAAGGAAGAACTGCTGAGCAAGGGCTGCACAAAACACTTGCAAAACATTAATGTGCAATAAAAGTGTTGAATATTGCAACCTTGACCTGAAATATTTGAATGTTCCTTTTACCATTTTAAAAGTTGTGTTCAAACATACAAAGGATTACCTTGATTCCTTGTTACATTGTAACACCCCACAACTATAATGAGGCTGTTGTTTATACAGAGGCCTTTAGAGTCTCTTGGGGCCCTAGGCAGAGGGGACTTTGGGGCCCCAACAAACACGGCTCTTGAGACACCACAGACATATTTGTTGTCCATGCACTTTAATTTAATTATTTTTTACTATCACCGTGGAGCCACACCAGGGGGCGCCTAGCATGTTTCTCGATGTTGATGGGGAAAACCGGAGTACCAGGGGAAACCCACCCAAGCACAGGGAGAACATGCAAACTTCACCCAGAAAGATCCTGCACAACCCTGGGCCTTCTTCAATCAATACAATTATTGAAACATTTTAAAACTGTGGTTTCCCCAAAAAACTGACTCAGTGCTTTAAATAAAATTTTATAAGCATTTAATGAAAACATAAAAGCTCGGGAATAAGTAATGGTCAGAAATGACACTATGCAAAGAATATTCAAAAGGACACATACAAGAGAACATAACTATGACAAAAAAATAGTCCTAAAATAATTTAAATGGCACATTCAGATTGTTTTGCTGTCCCCTGAAAAAATATAAATACTTTGAGAAACACTAAGATAAAATATATGTAAATAGACATTTTGGGAGGTTGCCTTCTAGCTTGGTTTCAAAGAAAATTGTCTGCTTAGCTTAGCTTTAAATTAATTCCAATTGTAACGTCACTATTAGGTCTCTATAGGACATTTTTCATTTCCAAGCTAACCTTTTCGCCAAATGGCAGCTAGAATTCTCAAAGAAAATTTTGAATGTTATTTGCCACTTGCAAAAAACACATGGCAATCATTTGAGAAAACAAGTCAAAGCAGAAACCAGACAATGCCGGGACAATATCCTCCAACTCTGACACACAGACCCTCACACAGACACACATGAAAACCAGACTTGACATGCCTCTCTGACGTCACGGTGCTATTTTATCTGGCGTCGGCTCCGGTTGCATGTTGTGATGATAACAGAGAAATGGGCTAAAGTGCTGCCTAATAGCTTCCATACGCTGCTCTATAGTGTGATGCGGAGAGAGCACCTGAGAGCGCAGTAATGAGGCTTTAACACCACTAATGTTGACATTCATGGATCACTAATGTTTCATCTGTAGGCCATAATACAGATTCAGGAGAGGTGAAGATACCAAAGTACAGGATATACATTTATCTGTGAGTGAGTTTTGATACAGATTTTATCCACAAGCAGCCATTTTAAACTTTTTAAACCAATAAACTTGACTTTATGCCTGTTTTCCTTGTTTCAGATGTTTATAAAAGACACAATGAGCCAGATGGTATGTGTAAATTTGTGCTTTCCAGATTTACTAAAGAGCTAAAGCCCTGAAAGGCGTGCCTCAAATATGTTCAGCAGATTAAAAGACTTTAAATGGGAGAAGAGTGCTCCCATTGGTCAACACAGATGTCAACAAGGAAGTAATGGCTACTGATGAAACAGAGAAAGTGTTTATTGTGGTGCTGGATACATCTTTTTACTCAGAGAAAAAAAGAAAAAGAAAGAAAACCCTAAATAGAGAAAAGGTAAGCAAAGAGAAACACAGATAAATATTGCCAATGCCTTCACACAATGTTGAAGAAAATTGTGTAGTGACGCTTTAATGATTTGTAAGCCTTAATTACTTTCTATACAAAGTTTGGCTTAGATAGAATATCCATCATAAATGATTCTAGATATTGTAAGGAGCCTCCCACCTCCTGCTGCAGGTTCACAAGGCCTTTTCGAGATTCTGGATTCTGCTAAAGAAGTACCACAAAATATGTAAGATGTCTTTTTTATAACAGATACACTGCATATTTCCTCAGTTCTCACTGCATACATACAATGCATCATGTGTAAACACCACTAGATATGTTGCTAAATAGACAATTCTCGGAGGATTGGAATCTTGTTCTTATGATCTCTTATGATGTCAGGATATTGTTATGCCATCCACTGTATTCTGGTTTTAATAATAAGGATCTCTGTCTCCATTATTACCCCGAATGTAATCTCAACCCAGCTTCACTGATGATTATTCTCTTTGTAATAAAGTGAATAGCAGCTGCTGGAGGTTGGGCTCAATTAAAAATGCAGTAATATTTCAAAACCACATTGTCAGCAGAAACTCCACTCTTTGTTTTCAAATCAATTTACATCAGGAACATTTGACTCTTACTCATTTCCCCAAAGCTTCGAGCGCGTACATAACCCTGATGTACTGCACGCTCCAACTATTCCTCCATCATTTCCTGCACTAATTAGTGTTCCCTGTAATCACCGACACACTCCTCTGTAGGAACATATATAAGGAGTTTGTAACTCACTAAGTCTCCCTTCCGGCTTATTTCTGCTTAAAACACACTGACTGCAATGAAATGAGTTTTCCTTTGGCCATGTTTAAACTGATACTCAGTTTAAACATGATACTCAGTTTAAACATGATACTCAGTTTTAACCACAGGGAAATGAGCCAAGATTTTATTTAGTGGTATTGGATCAGTTTTCTGGGTGAGATGATTTTGATTCTGGAGTATTTGAAATCTTATAGGACTTCTTGTTATGTAATTAATTCAAATTAAAGTATGATCTACGATAATAAAAACTTATTTCTTTATTTATGTTCATGCTACCTCAGGGGTTATTTACACCCAAGTACCAGCTAACGGCACAAAGCATATTCAGATTAAATAAAGAAGTAAAGTACAAAGCTGTACCATAAAAAACAGAGTTCTTTCAACGGCACAGAAAGAAAATGTCATGAAAGTGTGTTGCCATAAAGACTGCATTATAGCTATATTTTGTAACTAAATGATGCACTTGAACAAAACATACTGTAACTCAGCATCATGTGTGGCTTTTCCTCTCAACGTCATCTGTCAAACTGATTGAACTGTTTAGAACTGACACCAGGTCTGCTTCAGTAATATGAGGCTCTCAGCTCTCAGTCTCAGGAAGGGATGCATCCGTTTGTTTAGAAGCACTATAAACCCAGGTGCACATTGATGCGCTCGTGGGTTTGGCTCTGCTTTCCTCACACTGTCTTTGCGTAATCAGTAAATGCGCCCCTCTCTCAGTAAAAGAGCAGTGTAGCGTTGTCTCTCAGTGTGGAACTCTGTGACGGACACAAAGAGATGGTCACACTACGCTTTTAAGGATTAGGTTTTTTAACAAAATGTTTTACTGGGTACATAAAGACACAAACTCTAATCCGTTCTTCTTTGTTTACATGGAAGCGACGAGTTTGAGTCTACAGTTCTTATTCAATCAGCAAAAACACAGCAATTTGTCCATTTAAAAGACGGTTTATGCGAGTATAAAAGGGAAGGGTTGGCATATAGAACTAGAATTCTTCTCAAAATCCTACAGAGTTACCTTTAAGGCTCGTTAGTATCATAACTCACCCGGTCTCCAGGCCGCACCAGTGGTTCCTGTTTGGATCCCAGTTTGTGCAGCAGGTTGTAGGCCACCTTCACACTTCTGCACCACAGTTTACCTGCACACAGTCATATCGTTATTAACTGACAACTAATTAGGAGGAGCTTTAGTGCAAACTCAAAATGATCTTAAACCTTTCACAGTTTATCTGAACTCTTTGTGTTTTGTGCCCTTCATTCAGTCTCTGGGCTTGTTCATTTTTTACCAGAGTTGTCGATGTGATTGGTTGGTTTAGTCCAGATTCGGCACAGCTCCACAGAGAAACACGGGGTTAACTGAACAGGTTGGTAATCTGCTTTGTAAAACCTCTGATTCAAACTAAAAATCAAGGGTTGGTTCAACTTTGTACAACACCGAGGGTGACCAAACAATAAAATGTGGAACAGAAAAAAGTCACACACCACCATGAACCAATTCTCCCAATAATTAAAGTAGAATATGGATCATTACACTCTTGTATAGCACTCTGAAGACTGTGATGTGACTGAATCCATGTTAAACCAATCTGCACACACTGAAGCAGGAGTGAAGTCATTACAAAGCTGTGGTTATTCATTTCCCCGTACTTCAAACCTCATGCAATTTCAAGAAACAATTATGAAACCTCCGCCTATTTCCATAAATATCCATCTGAACACTGTCCCGCTTGAATTAAATATTATCATATCTGTTTCATATTCGCTGGAGTCGAGCTTTGTTCACTAATACTCTCCACAAAAGAGTCACTTTCCCTTGATTCAGACTGACAGATGCGGGTATCATGCATGAGTGATCCGGACTCAAGTCATTGTTTTAAATGAGTTTTTTGTCTGGTGTTTGTCAAGAGCTAATGAATGAATGAAGCAAATGGAATAGAAGAAAAGAAGACCACTGGGAGAATAACATTAAGGCTGGTGGCACTGGGACCAGAGCTTTGTTAGATGAGGATTTATTATGAAAGATGGAAATGCAAAAAAAGGTTTCCTGTCTGACCAATGGGTTTGAAATTTTAAAGTTTATAATATATATCTGAAAGCGGTAGAAAATGAATGAATGAATGAATAATATATATCTAAACAATATCATTCCACATACATATTTTGGGAATGTTTAATGCCTTTGCTACAATAAATGCCTTAAAATGGCAGATTAGTTTAAACTACAGTTGGGCCCAAGTTTTTCAGTGTCTTTAAAGGAGCAGTGTGTGAAAATTAGGAGCATACAGTTGAACCAGTTGTTTGTTGTTTCATCATTATCACATTTCTACATTTCTTTATCTTATTTCCATTTAGGATGGTTAAAATTAATTTTACTGATTTTTAGTCACAGTAATTCATTTCATTTTCCTTGAATCATCATCATGAATTACAGGATGGGGCGCAGAGCAGGGCGTCCTATAACTGGAAGGTTCGATTCCCGATCTCCCCTGTTCATACTGTCGTTGTGTCCTTGGGCAAGACACTTTGCCCACCTTGCCTCCAGTGTCCGTAGCACTGGTGAATGAATGTGTGTGACTGTAGAGGTGAGTTTGGTGGTGGTCGGAGAAGGCTGTGAGCCCCCCTCCTCCTCTCTGTCTGCCCCAGATGGGAATGTGTGTGAATAGAAGCATCATGTAAAGCGCTTTGGGTGCTCGAGAAGGGTTAAAAAGAGCGCTATATAAATGCACACTGTTTACGTCATCAAGTGTTTCACGTTTGCAACGTGTCAAGCTGCAGCTGATGGATTTGAGGTGAGTTCAAACCTCTTTTAATAGACACAGGCATCATTCCCTTTTTAATGCCAGGTAACAGAGCCAGATCCAAGTGTTTCTCTATTACCCCCTAAACTTCATATGTAAAAAACAGAGATTTCTTATAATAATAATCATCTATATAACAGCTTTTAAAAACAAGGTTTACAAAGTGCTTTAACAAAGAGAACATGAAAAGCAAAGTTTAAATCAAGGAGGCAGACAGATGAGGTGATCACAGAAGTGACAGAAGAAAACTATAAATAAATAAATAGATAAACACATAAAACTGTAATAATAATAAATAAATAAATAAATAAATAAAATTATATTATAAAAAGGCTAGTCTGTAAAAGTGAGTTTTAAGAAGTGATTTAAAAGAAGCCTCATCTCCTCAGGCAGGTTGTTCCAAAGTCGAGGGGCTCAGACTGAAAAAGCCCTGTCGCCTCTGGTTTTCAACCTCAACTTTGGAAAAGTTAACAAGAACCTGCCTGAGGATCTAAGTCTGCAAAGTGGCTCGTAAGGTGTTAAAAAGTCAGTTATTAACTTGGTGCAAGGCCTAATTGAGCTTTAAAAGTGAACAGTAAAATCTTAAAATCAATTCTAAAATGCACAGGGAACCAGTGGAGAGAGGCTAAACGTGGTGAGAAGAACAAGTTGGTGGCTGTTCCTGATGTGGGTAAATGACTGGGGGGGACTGTTTGTTTTTTTGTTCCTCTAACATGGTTAAGCCAAAATACAATCCCATTATTAGACACTTTTCCTAAGCTTATGTTTAGAATTCCACTTCTTTTCTTTGGTTTATAATTAATGTGACTCTGTATTGACGCCACACATCCAACTGTTCGGGTTGTTGAGACAGTGTGTTACAGCAGCCAGGCTTCTAATGTCATTTGGTCTCAGCAGGAAGTATTTAAGGACATTTCCAGGAATCTTTGTTGCGTTGAATTGTCAAGAAAATTGTACATTAAAGTTTAAGTCATATTTCAAAAGAACACACACACACAAAAAGAGCAATAAATCACCACAAACAGAGAAATGAAAGTTGACACCATGCAGAGCTGAATTTTTTTCTCAGACCCATACTGAATGAGTAGACTGTATTTTAGTATCGGTATAATTCTAGTGGGGTTATCTGCAGTGCAGCGTGGTGAGAGTTGAGTTTGAGGACAGTGGGAAAAACGGAGCTTGATGAATCTGGCCTGTTCCTGAGAGGGGCGGAGACAGGCGCGAACAAAACAAGTGTGTCCTTGTCGGCCGACTTCAAAGGGACGAGGACGCAGCAGGAATGAGAGATAGGAGCAGGCAGGATTGAAATTCAACTCACGGTGCATCTCACCGAGCGGCGGCGACTCCCGAGCGCTGGCTGTAGACATTTCACAGTCTGGTGAGCGCTCATATCGTCAGCATCACTCCGCACAAAACACTTACACACTCACTGGACAAGAATGTGGAAATGCTAAGTGCAGGGACTTTTACCTGTGCCATTGGAAACTTAATATCTCTTTGCATTTAATCCAATCTTGATTCAATTTAACACAGGTACAGTTTTTAAGATGCTCTATACATTACAGAACACAATTTGGACTAAAACATTTATTAGTTAAAATGATTTCTGTTCTTGTTGCTACAGTGGCACAGAGAGGACAAACTAAGCCCTGCTGGAGGGAAGTACAGTCATGTTTTTTTGTTGACCAGACAATATTGCTGAAGGATTACAACATTTATGAACTAAGTTGATTTTTTCCCTCCTAATTTTTAGAAATGAGTTTAATACATAACAGAATGTCCCTGCAGGGCTACTGTAGTTGCTCACACGCTATAGAAATGTTGGGTCTGAGGTGTATAATCCCAATCTGCAATGTTGCAGATGGTGCCAAAAACTACACACTACGAAATATAAACACTAGACTATGTATATTGGGTATGCTTACATAATAATGTAATATTTTAAACATATTTTCTATGGAACATTCTACATGCTTTGTGCCAAAAACTGTCAACTTCAATAGTGGAAGCTATTTTTAAATGTATGTTTCTGGTAAGTGTTTCATCTCTCCTCGGTACGGTCAGGGGTCTGACTTAAAATTCATGAGGACTTTCAGGCAGCAGCAGGCTCTCTCCTCGGCCTCCAGACCCAAAGCCATTTACTTCAGTGTCGCCCAAAGAGATGAATAACTCACAGCCCTCACGCTGTGACTGAAGGAGCAGTGTAATTTGGCTAAGGACCCTGACACTGAGCCAAGGGTTAGCAAAAGTGATTTAGCTTCAGCGAACGAGTGTCTCTGGTGTATTTCAGATAGATTTATCACTATATACTTTACTACACTGTTAGTGTACTCTCATGAAGTTTATCTAAAAGCTCAGTCCAAAAACAAAGTCAGATGAAGACTGTACTTCTAAAAGCCTTTCAAATGGATGGTTAGCATGGCTTTTTGTTACAGTAAATAGTGAGGTGGATAAGTAACACAATAGGACTTTAAAGAGAAAAAAACATGGTCACACTAACATGAACTTAATTACCATATTTTAACATGCATAAAGAACGGGACATTTAACCTGTACACCTCTCATACAAATGACTGATGAATGTTTTGGTCCTCTATGGTTTTATTCCTGCTGTTGCAATGATGCAAAGTTATCTTTCTTACAGAACTCGTGTTTTTAATTTATTTATAATGGCAAATAGTAAAGGTTTAGTATGTGGTATACCTCAAGGAAGCTGTTTGGGACCTCTTCTATTCTCTGTTTTTATTAATGATCTACATTTGTCTCTTTTATTTATATTACTTGATATACTTGTAATGACTGTTTGTAATATAATAATAATATAAAAACATGAACAAAAAACAGTGTTTCTATCAATAATATTAATAAACATATAAAAAATAAACATTTAAAAAAATCTAGCATTTTGAAAAATCATACTCCAAATGTAAAAGAGTAAAATTGGCAAAATCTTCAAACTTATTATTTTATTTTTTTTTTACTTTCTTTTCTTTTTGCACATTAGGTCATGCACCAAAATAGTAAAGGAACAAAGTGGTGAGGTAAAAAGCTGTATACCCCTCTAGGTTTGAGAATTTGGACTGGGCCTAAAACTGTTGCATATTGTATGATGAGACATAAACAGCACAAGTTTTCCACACAAAACTGCATTTATTTTTCCTTCATGCTTCTGCAAAATCCAACTCAAACCTAGAATCTCTGACCTGTGTATTTTGCTTTGCATTAGGGATGGGCGATATGGCCAAAAATCCATATTGCGATATACATTGCAGCCTCTTGCGATAACGATATATATTGCGATATATAAATTATAATAGAATCATTTCAGAACAGGTTACATAGATCCTAAGGAAAGCCAAACTGCTAAATGTATTTTTTAATGTTATTCCTGTATTCCTGAAAAGGAACTCACAATCTTCTTGCATAAAGCAACAGCACGGTCAATTCGGGGATCTTTCACACTTTTTTCTGTTGACAAACGTGTAAGATTTTATATGTTAATTTAACTCTCTCTCGCTCTTTGGCTGCATTGTGAAGTCTTCACGGAGACTGTTTACCTCAAAACGAAACATGTTACTGAATACCAGCTTTGCCAGCTCCGTGAAGACTGAAGTAACATGTTTCGTTTTGAGGTAGTACAACAGATTAGTCGTGTTACCTCTCTTAGCCGGAACTGTTGCCCCACACACTCTACAGAGTATAATTTGCTGCTGCACGCCAGCGGCTTAAATCCAATTACGCCCAAATAATGGATGTTGCGTCTTTTTCACCAGCTCCTCCGTTTCGCTTTCAGCCATGTTTCAAGCTGCAGCTCGTGGCTGTACATTTTGCGGGGAAATTGCATCATCAACATGTATTATCGCGGTAGTGCAATAGAGTTAAAATCTCTATCGTATGCCAATTTTTTATCATTTATATCGCATATCGTTCATATCGCCCATATCGCCCATTACTACTTTGCATCAATCTTACTTTTTTGTGACATTTAATTTTTTCTCTTCAAATCCACAACATACTTAAAAAAAAAAACAATTGAGACGCTATGGGACCTTTTGTATTCCTAAGTTGACTAAGTCTCAGTTCTTCTCCTTTGCACACGGAAGTTTCCCCAAAGCTCCAAACAATGGTGAACCCCTGCTGTGTGAGCAGAACTTCACTAATGACAGCCAGACACAGCACTGAGCACATTAGTGAATTGGGACGAGGGGAAACTCTTCTCAAAGTTAAAGCCTGTATTAGGATGGCTTTTGTTTTGTGTTAAATAAACTAATGTCTTTAAAGAAATGTCTATTCTTGAAATTATGATAAAGTAAACTAGGCCTGCAACCACTTGTAATTGATCACACTGATTATTATCTATTATAAATTATAATCTGGAACTAAATAAAGGATTAATTTGTTAACAAATACTGCAGAGGAAAGTCCAAAAGTTTTTAGAAATTTGTTGCTCTTTTATCCAACAACAAGCATCCCACTGAAGACAATAAACGTACTTTTAGAAGCAACAAAGCAACATGGCTTCGTACCATATGTGAGGACGTAGAGGGGTTTGCCGTTGGGGTCCATGGTGCTGAGGCAGGGGGCTTTGGGCGAAATAGTGCCCCACCTCTGAAGAGCCGCCTCCAGTGATGGCGGCCAGTTAGTGACAACGCCCAGCTGCTCGCCCTGAGTCGGCACCATCTGAGCCCCCTCTGCTTTGGGCTGGTTCGGGTCCGGCTGCTGGACTAAAAGACAATGGAAAAAATGAGAAGACATGATTATAACTGACTTATTTCAATGTTGAACTGATAAACATAAATGTAAAGTTGCAACTGTGGAGAATACAGTTCTAAATACTATATATATAATAATTTAAAACATTATAACAACTGAGTGAATATGAGAGAGTAACCTTCTAGGAGCTCCTCAAAGTCATCAACAAAGAACTCTCTGAGCGGTGGACGTTTGGGTCTCTTCAGAGTGTTGACCAGCTGCTGGATTTTAGCTGAAACTCTGCTGCTGACTGGAACTCCTGGATAGTATGTGCACAGATGCAAACATAATTACATCATTTATAAAAACATAAAGTTGCTGTTTGGATGCATTGTGTACATTTTTGTAGTTTTGCAGTTGAACCAAATTAAACATATCGGTCAAACTATGATTTGGGCCATTACTTCTTGTTCCGGTTTTAACAATGGTCCAGAGTGGACAAACTGAGCATGACTGGAGAGGAAACACAATCTTGCACAAAGGCTGAGGCCATTCACGCACTCGTTTTTAGTTTCTATATCTCTAAAACAAACTTTTTGTCCATGACCAATTTATACAAATTTGTTCTAAGACAACAGCATGTCCCTACTTGTGAAATATTTTACGTCATTATTTTAAATCACGAATATTTTTTATGGTCTAAAAAAACAAAAACTAAAAAGGAAGTCACTGATGGAGACTAAAACTATAACTAAATTGATTGACATTATCACAGCGAATAAAGGGCGAGACGAAAATAGACTGTGGAAAATACAATTAGCAGACGCGAGAGATGAACAAAAAAACAATCCGCAAAAGCGGAACAGGCGAACACACTCGGTACAGTAGGTGGCGGTATGCACGAAAAATTGGTTGCGACCGCCATTAATACTAGAGAAGAAGAAGAACGAAACTGCATGAGAAGAAGAGAACCAATCAGAGACTGACTTATTTGACTGAGCTCCAGACGGCATTCAAAGAAGCGACAAAATGTCACAGGTGACCTAACCAGGGAAAGCGTAACAGAGCAAAAGTCACTTTAGCAACAGTGCTTTCTTGAAAATGAATAGAGGTAAATAAGTGTTACTATTCTGTGGTTGAATTGCCAGCATTGTGGTAGCAAGAAGAAAATGTTGTTCAGTGCACTTTAGATTCGAAATTAAAAATGTTTGCACTTATTGTTCAGCACAGCTGTAAGCTTTAAGGTCCTGGACCTAACTTTATTTTTCTTTTATTGATGGTGAATTGGCAGCTAGTTATTGTTTACATTACCATGACAGTGTTTGTTGCTGCATAAAAGCTTTTGAATTGAAATAAAGACACCGTTGTGTTGACATAAAGTTGAATTTGTGTTTTATATATTTTGGTTAAGTTTATTTTCTATACCAAACTTAAAAAATATTGTAAAAAATTGTCTAGTAAATCTGTTATTGATTTTAGTCTTATTTTAGTCGACTAAAATACCAAGCAATTTTAGTCGACTAAAATAAGACTAAAATTAAAACAAATCAGATGACTAAAACTTGACTAAAACTAAAAAGAATTATAGTCAAAAGACTAAGACTAAAACTAAATTAAATTTTTGTGTCAAAATTAACACTGGTCCCTACAGGGCTACCATAGGTGCTCACAGGCTGCAGAAAGGAAGGGTGTGAGAGGTGGGTTTGTAACATGCAATATTTTCACCAGAGGCTGCCAAATGCTTTACACAGCACATTAAAAAATTATCTTATTGTTTAAAAGAAAATAATCCAAGACCTGGACTTCCACCAGGCATCAAACCCTTTAAATGGGTCCCTGGAATAAGAGAACACCTGGGCAACGAGACACTTCCTCACGTCCTCATTCCTTGCACAGCAGCTGCATTCTGACAATATTTGTGAGTTCACAAACTCACAGAAAACATAATTTTGTAATTTTCAAAGCAATGTGATGAACTTTGAAGTTCTGATTGGATAAAATTACATTGTGACAGGCGGTTTATCCAATCACCTCCAGGTATTCACCTAAAGTACCTGGTGAGTTAGGTTACTTTTGACTAGCCTGGTTTCTGGGGGACAGTACCAACATAGACAGCAAAATAAACTGCCTCTGGACTATCGCAATTTGAAAAACATACAACCAATCAGAAAAATATGCCCACCCCTTGTTTGATAAACGGTTTTGATTTTTTCAGTGGGAGTGGTTCCAGACCCATTTGACTTGAAAGTGAATAGGTCTGGTTGGCCAGGCTAACTTAAATTAAATCTGTAATATCTGGGGACATCTGGTCTAGTGTTTAGTAGAAGAAAAGCGTCACTATCCTTTGCTAATGAAATGTTCATAAGTTTCCTCACCATCTCCCGTCTCCATAAGCTCTGCGTTGCCATACTTGGGCGTGTGTTTGTGGGCTGCGTTCCCGGGGCAGGAGGCTTTGTCGGCCTGCGTCCCATCTGAGGAAGAGGATGAGTTGTTGGTGTAACCCGTGACGTCTGGAGGGGCCGAGTGGTTCTCTAAAAAAACAGAAAACAGAACAAAAAGACCAGGTTAGATAAATATCAGCAGTTCGTTTCCACAGCAATGGGTTCTCCAAACTATCTACTGCTTTCTGTCTCTGCTACATACAATGAGCCGACTGCGAGAACCTGGGAAAAGCACACTGGAAACAAAACATATTTATAGGTTTACCTTGGCCTCTAAGAGAACTCACTCTGAAATCTCTGTGAAATTGAAGCAGCAGGAGGTAAACACATAACGTCAAGCCTCTGTGGAGTTAAAGCGGGTGACTGTGACTGAACCTGCTGCTGCAAAGAAAACTATAGAAATCCCACCAGAACTGGCAGAGCTCTGTGTGACGAACCACCTCCAACTTGTTTGCAAACTCTGGCAAGATAACTGCATATCCCTCAACAACCATGCAACAGAATTAATCAAGAGCATACAGTATTTAGTATACGTTTGACCACATGTTGTGAAGCAACACTAGTGCATCAGGTCACTGTGAAGGGCTCTGTGTACGACGTGTCGAGTATCTGCAGAAATAAAAGCCAAGGGACAGGTTCAAAACAAGAAGGCTTTCTCCTCTGATCTGTTTCTTAATATTTCATCAGACTGAGCTCTGTGAGTCACCACAGAGTCCTCCAATAGACACTGGGTTACAACAGCTTTCTACTATTTACCGCTAAAAGCAAAGATTTTGATTAGAAAATAACTGCCAATTATGTTCACTTTAGATTATTTTTGTTCTGTTTTACCAATCCTGGTCATTAGTATGCATTATCAACTACACTAAATTATGTGTGTTGGAGGAAATTAGCTATTTATCTTGTAGAGATAAAAATCAAAGGGCTTCATAGTGTTTTGAAATTGCAAAATAACATTCATCCATTTTGATAATGCCTTATGACTGCACTTAACAGTTTTGACACAAAGAGCAGTAGTTTTGCCTTGCCATCTTTCATCTGAGTGTTTACTAAAACTAAATCAAGCTGTAACACAGAGAAAGGAAATCTACAGACAAAAATAATAATGAGAGATGGTTCTCAGTGAAGCTGCCAAACCAAACTTAATCCTTTATCCAAACCCACAGTGCATTTTAACTCACAGCAAACAGCTCACACAATTCTGCTGACATTTATCTCTGATCACATTCATTCATGAATTTACCATCCACATTTCTTTCTACAACTTTTGAAATATCCTCTCAGGTATTGGAGGTCTCTTCCCCCAGTTCTGTGCTTTAAGTGAGCCAACAATGTCAAGTTATTGTATCATATCTGTCAGTGTTTCCACTCAAACATATACTCTTCCTGTTCAGTTCCGAGACTTATTGACAATTCAGAACAGCATTTTCTTATTAACGTAAATTTCCACTTGATTCCAAAAAAGTAGAGACATTGTACAAATTGCGAATAAAAACTGAATGCAATGATGTGGAAGTTTCAAATTTTAATATTGTATTCAGAATACAACATAGATAACATATCAAATGATGCAAGTGAGACTTTTTGAAATGTAATGCCAAATATTGGCTCATTTTGGATTTCATGAGAGCTAGACATTCCAAAAAAGTTTGGACAGGTAGCAATAAGAGGCCGGAAAAGTTAAATGTACATATAAGGAACAGCTGGAGGACCATTGGCAACATGCTTGGCTATAAAAAGAGCCTCTCAGAGTGACAGTGTCTCTCAGAAGTCAAGATGGGCGTTTCCCCCAATGCTGCAGCCAAAAATAGTGGAGAAATATCAGAAGGAGTTTCTCAGAGAAATATTGCAAAGAGTTGGAAGTTATTATCATCTACAGTTCATAATATCATCCAAAGATTCAGAGAATCTGGAACAATCTCTGTGCGAAGGCTCAAGGTCGGAAAACCAGACTGGATGCTCATGATCTTTGGGCCCTAAGACGGCACTGCGTCACAAACAGAAATGATACTGTTTTCTCTGGAGCCAAGGCTCATTTAAAATGGACTGTGGCAAAGTGGAAAACTGTTCTGTGGTCAACCAATCAAAATTTGAAGTTCTTTTTGGAAAACTGGGATGCCATGTCATCCGGACTAAAGAGGACAAGGACAACCCAAGTTGTTCTGAGCTCAGTTCAGAAGCCTGCATCTCTGATGGGATGGGGTTACATGAGTGTGTGTAGCATGGGCAGCTTACACATCTGGAAAGGCATCATCAAAAGGTATATCCAAGTTCTAGAACAACATATGCTCCCATCCAGACGTCGTCTCTTTCAGGGAAGACCTTGCATTTTCCAACATGACAATGCCAGACCATATACTGCATCAATTACAACATCATGGCTGCGTAGAAGAAGGATCCGGTTCTGAAATGGCCAGATCTTTCACCCATAGAAAACATTTCTACATTTGAAGACCTAAAGAAGACCTAAGACAGTTGAGAAGCAAGAAGCCTGTATTAGACAAGAATGGGACAACATTCCTTTTCCTAAACTTGAGCAGCTTGTCTCCTCAGTCCCAGACGTTTGCAGACTGTTATAAAAAGAAGAGGGGATGCCACACAGTGGTAAACATGGCCTTGTCCCAACTTTTTTGAGATATGTCGATGCCATGAAATTTAAAATTAACTTATTTTTCCCTTAAAATGATACATTTTCTCTGTTTAAACATTTGATATGTCATCTACGTTGTATTCTTAATAATATATTATAGATACAGTGTCTACATGTACACGTCTGGCCCGCTCACCTGTCCTGTGAAGCCTCTGTCGGTGGATGTGCGCTGCCACATGGGCGTGCTGCTGCAGGACATCGGTCAGGCGTCCCACTGCGCCACTGCTCACGCTGCTGCGGGACGAGGAGGACGAGGAGGCACTGGAGGCCGTGGTAGTGCTGGAGGAGGTGGGGTGGATGGCACGGCTCACCCAGTTCTCCATACCCAGGCTGCCCTCCAGACTGGACGTCCCACCCCCTCCCCCTCCGTTCTCTTCAGGGCCGTCCTCCTCGCCTTCAGCCTCCCCCTCTGACCCGGACGATGTGTCTGGAGACAGGAGCAGACAGGTAATGAATTAATCAAACATACAACCTGTTTTTATGAAGCACCTTTCATTGATATCAGAGAAGAAACAAAGACATGTGTTGGTTTTGTGCTGGAGTTTATGTAAGAATGGTTAAGCATGTTAAAAAAACATATTTGACACTCACACAAAATGTAAATGTGTGACCATTGTCCAAGGGAGTTCTTTTGTTGTCAACAAACATCGTTGGTGTAAATTTAATTTTGAGATCTGCAGCATTAATAACCTCAGAGTTACAGATGCTGAAACAAAACATGGTTTAGGAAACAGTCAGAGGCTAGAGGGCGTTGTGCTGTTTTTATGTCTCCACAGCTCACTCCCTGTCTCTGTGTACGACATATTTAGGTCCATTGTGTGAAGTGTCTTTAGCGGCTTTAGCTCCATCTGTTTGGGGTTGCCCCGGGGAAGCACAGCCTGGGTGTTTGCATGTGATTTCCATAATGCCCTGAGCTTCACAAGGCCGATTGTGGAGATATGAATAACAACAGAGGCTGACCCAGTTCTCACAGGTGCTCAGGGTACAACAGGGGGAGAGCGGCTGAGACCTGACCCACAAATTCTACATTTTGTCTGGTCCTACTTCATTTAAAGGAGAAGTGGGGTCTTTTTGTTTATAAAATGTTATGTATCAGTATAATATTAGTGGCATGTTTGTCCCTGTTCCCTTGTTTGGCATCAAATGGAGAATTCATTTCTCAGTATCCCGTTCCCTTTTATCCAATCAGAACCATAATCTTGACAGTATGTGCACTGAAGGGAGTCAGTTCACAGTAGTTATGAATGTTAGGCTTTATGTAATGATTTATAACAAAGTGAAACTAGTATTGTCTGACAATGTTTACGGTTGTTCATTTGTCTGATTCAATCCGCATCCATTTTTCCTGGAAATTAAACTTGGATTAACTATGAATAGAAAAAGAATTGGGATGGGTGGCTAGGAAATAGGTGGAATGTACAGCTATTAACAGTGAAAGACCAATGGACCAATCACAGTAGACATGCAAACACCAGTTCAAACACAAACTCGCCAGTTCATCTGTAGATGAACTTCTGAATGTCTTCTACTTTCCAAAAAGTTTCCAAAAAGTTCCTCATTTTTATTAGTAATAGAAATAAGAGGCCTGCAGCGGGCGGGGAACCACAGCAAAGACTGGTAAGAACCTAAAGTATCTGTCCTTTAGCCAGGACTAAAAAGCTGTAAAAGCAACAATTAAGCCTGTAGCCCAATAATTAACAAACACCACAACTTAGTGGCTATCCCAAATAACATATTTTTCTGCTTCTGCTCCTCTCCGAAGGGCACCCGCAATAAACTGTGATAAAAGCCCTCGATAAAGCTCATTTTAATAGGAGATTGCTTTGCCTGACCCTTTTTCTCTCTACAACAGATGAGTAGATCTTGTTCAGGCTTCATTTTACTTGGGACCGGACCGGTTGGCTTTGGGCGGGAGTCGGGCAGTAACGTGGAGAGGCTTTGGGAGCAGGTGGGACTGGGATTGAAAAGTTAGTCCTGTGCAGGTCTCTAGCAGAAGAAGATTGTTTCAGGTTTTTTCCCGGCTTTCTGAATTCAGTTTTCTTCATTTTAGGGACTCACTATTCAATGTTCTCCTCATACTTGATGCAATTTACAAGCGCAAAACTGAAACAGCAGTCACTAATATATGCTTTAGCTTTATTCTGGAAAAAGCACATTTATCATTAAGCTTTCTTCTTAGAATATGACAAACATTGCCATTTTGCATTTCCTTTTCACCTGAGTAAATATTCTCCAACTGTCCAATCAACACTTTTAAGGAACCCTACCACACAACAGCAAAGTGTACTGTATGGAACACTTATTTGGAAGCTTCATACACCTTCTGACAATGGGAACGTCTCTAAAGGAGTGCCGCACCAATACTGTACCGAGCTTAAAGGTGTTTACGGTGATTCATGACTGACTTGTGGTTTCAAATGTTTCAATGCTTTGTAGCTATCTTTTATTGACGTAAGGAAGAAGATCAGAAAAGTTTGACAGAATCAATTTGAAACACAAAATATGTCAAAACACATCAGTTCCCGAAACGCTCTCTCTCTTTTCCAGTTTAAATGTATGTATAATTCCTCCGTTTGGGGCAGGTTCATCTGAGGGTGCTGCAGTCGTCGCTCTCGCAGACGACCGACCAGCCTCTATTAGCTCCTCACTGTTATTTTTCCTTCCTTTCCCTGCGCTCATCATACTCCTTCCTTTCAGGGCGCTGTCTGGCCTCGCAGCGGCCGCCGGGGTATTCTCCTGTTGTTTGTTTTGTTATCTTGCTGCGTCTTATTTTGTGTATTTAGTGTCCCGCAGTCAGCCACATGTTGATTTGTTATTCAAACGTGACAGCAGAGCCCCATGGGAGTTTACATATGAAGTCAGGTGGTGTTGGAAATCACAAGTCGGTCGTGAAGCCCCAGGAAAAATGTCACAGTTTAGTCTTTGATAGAAAATATGCATTGTAGTAGGGCTGTATATACATAAATCTGTGCTATTTCAGGGACTATTAGTCTAACGAACACTGGGGGCATGCAGCAATGATGTTCAAACGCCACTCAGCAACAAAGCCATGAGCACACCTCTGGACATGTAAACAAATGAACAAAGCATGATTCCTGTGAAATTAAGTCGGAAATGTCATCTGTGTTGAGATAAATGCAAATGTGTCAAATATAGAACTATAGAGCTCAATGGCAGCCTGTCAGAGAGGTGTGTTTAGGCATGCCATTTTTGTGCAGAGACAAAATATCATTTTAATCTCTCAGGTGAGTGTAGTCGGAATGTTGATTACTTTGTTGATCTAACTGGTAGTCACAACTTTGGTTTCAGCTTCACAGCATTTACCGTGGCTGCATGCCTCAGGTGTTTTGGAGTGTATACAGAGACAAACTGGTTTCCAAAATGAAGGCTGCAAGACATTCTTCTTCCCTTTAGGGGTCGCCACAGGGAATTATCTGCCTCCATCTATCCCTATCATCTGCATCCTATAAATCTTCCTCTTTGGTCTCCCTTTAAACTTTCAAAAGGCTACAACATTTATGGTATCTAGTCTAGTCTAGCCCAATAATGTATTATAAAAGTGGGTGTATTAGTTTAGGTCTGACTTTGCTTGGAGTTAAAATACATTTTGTGAAACAGCCCATCTATCCAAAAGTAACAAATAAAACCTATATCTAAAATGTGGAATATTCCTTTGATATTCTCTATAACTTGTGATTGTTGAGTAGGCCATATATTTGGGGCATCACCAAGTTATACACTAGTAATTGAAGTTAATGAAAGTGGAAAAACTCATTTCACTTGCTATGTTTTGGGTTTTAAGGTATGCTTAGTTTAAAAAGAAAAAGCAATTTAAAAGGGGGGTATAGTTTTATAGTTTACAGGTATGGTAGCCCTGCAGGGACATGCTGTTGTCTGTGAATAAACCCAAATGTTCTAAACCTTCATGAATGAATTGTGCTGAAAAAGAAACCTAAGTGTGCTCATGTTTACAACATTCAATTCTTCATACTGCACCTTTAAGTCTACTCTCATGATGTTTGTGTTTGTTTGTGCTCTAAACACTCAGACGTCATGTGAAAGTGCTGCAGAGTGATATTTCTGGAGGAATGTCCGCGGGCTGTCCTATGAGTATATTTAAAACAATCATAATGCATTGTGCGCTGCATTCTGTGGTCACCATGGGCGCCATATCTTTCATAACCTCACTGACCTCAGTGCATCATGTCCTGACTTATTTAGAACATACAGTGATAGACGTTAGTTATTTGGGTGAAATGACCAATGAGTCAAAGTCAACCTCTTTTTTTCCAAAATAAAAGCATATAAACATGTCTTTTATTTCAGCATTTACCATTTCAAAGGCAAATACAGTATATGTCCATGAAAGAGTGCAGCGTGCTGAGTGATCTCAGTGAACCTGGGAGCCACAGATAACACACTCATTAATGAGAACTCTCTAATTAAACAAAGAAGACATAAAAACAATGTCATCACGCCTCGTCTGGACCCTGTTCTCACGCTACAGGGACCAAACCTGCTGTGGGACGTCCCAAAGGACACCGCTCTGGACAAAATGATGCCAGATGAAAGAAGAGCTATGTCCATAACCAGAATGTCTATAGTTTACTGTGTAGTGACCCATTTTTGTAATGGCTGTGTTTGAAACCCCATCCTAGTCTCTGTATGTATGTATGTATTATTATTACCTGGTGGTGTATACGCGTCCATAGACGTCTGGACGACCAGCGAGCGTCGTTTTGAAGGCATGGGGACGGCCATCTTCCTCTCTTTGTTTTTGGCCAGCGCTGCCTGCACCGCCTCTGTGTGCACATCTGGAAAAACACATCAAGAGACAAACATCACAACTGATCTGTGACCTACAGATATCACAGACCAATTTGTTCATTTTTCCAACTGAGTACACTCATAAATATTATATGTGTATTTAAAACAAGTCATGTGGCAACTGTTAGGAAGACACACGTTTTTCTACTCAATATTAGAAGTACGGTGCTGGCTGTTGTTTTGGTGCTGTAGGTGAGATGTGTGCCTCATATACAAGAAGGACGAGGTATGTAGCGATTTGACAAGTTCAAGTACCTACGGTTTTATAAAGACTCTTTAAGCTACACCACATTGCCCATTAATCCAATTAAAGCCACCGTTTTGATGCGTTTTGCTCAAAAGATTTAACTTTAATTTAACTTAAAAACTAAAAGCACTGTATTTTACAGAAGTACATGAACGCCTTCATGTACTTAATACGTGGCTTTTTCTGTTTAAGAAACACATACAAGTGCTCTTTACCTTTATTACTATCTGTGAAGGCTTTTATTATAACAGCTTTATCCAGGATTTTTTAGAACAGCTGCAATTAACCTTTTAATTAAATTAAAGGGGCTCAGTGGTAGAGCGGTCGTCCTTCAACATGAAGGTAGGCAGTTCGATTCCCGCTCTCCTACAGTTCATACTGTCGTTATGTCCTTGGGCAAGACACTTAACCCCCCCTTGCCTCCAGTGGTGTTCCAGCTGTAACACTGGTGAATGGAACCTTGATGTAAGTCGCGTTTGACTAAAAGCGTCAACTAAATGACGAAATGTAAAGGTACAATGATAAAGGATTCTCTGGGCTCTAGGCAGTCGCCTCTTTATGGCCTGTGCGTAAAGCCTGATTATTGGTGGTGTGCTGTTTTTGTGCAAAGTGCATTTTATTTTTGAATATGCTAAACGTCAACCCTGCGACCAACTGGCCGCTGTTCAGACTGTACCCTGCCTCAGGCCCAAAGCTGCTGGGATAGGCTCCAGTCACTGAGCGGAGGAAAATTAATGAATGAATAAATATACTAAACCTCATGATGTAAAGGCTACATTCAAAGGTACATTCAAAAAAATATGAATAGGCCAGGCCACCTTTAGAACCTTTAATTCCTTCTGATCTTACAGAAAGGCATACACGTGATGTCCCATTGAGTTTCAAACACAATGCAAACCAAAGTGTACAGGCGCAATCTTGGAAAATCTGAGAGAATAAAAAAATTCATTTCGAAGTCATGATGACATCGTGGTCTACGTTTCCAGGTTTCTGAGGTCTCCGAGATGTGAAATCCTGAGTACAGAAAGTTTCAGGAGCCAGGTTAACTATTTACAGATGGAAAGTTCAGTTCAGTTGTACAGTGCTATCTCAGAACTTTCTTACTTTCTGAGTAATAATAGCTTCAACACAACAGGATCTTTGAGCTCAAATGCATGAACATGTCAGAAATTTGCATTTTTCTAAATGAAAGAGAATCCACTGTTTTACTGAGCAGACTGGATCCCTATGAACACACCAGAAGGCACGTAAGAGAGTTTTATAAGATCACTGGTAGAACTCCTAATGGAGACTGTTCAGACTGAAAGTGAAGTACCCAAGTAGTAGTAACAAATAAATCTAACATAACACTGAAATTATGTCATAAACCTCAGTAAAACTGGATCCAACCATTTAGATCAAAAGTCACTGGGTCCCTTCTTCCAGATTAACCCTGACTGTCCCTAAATTAAATATTCCCTTGATCCACTCCAGGGGTGTCCCCGACTAGTTGAATGAGAATAGTAAAGCCTTTCCTATAGTTGACTAATAGTAGAATCATGCGTGGCTCGTTGTCTTATCCCTATTTCCACCTATGCACTCCGCAGCAAATACATAACGTTGTTTTGAATAAGACAAAGAGATCCGCAGCAGTTTTATTTTTGCCCGGAAGCTGCAGTCAAACACAAAAATCTGAACAGATCAGATCTCACCAAAGAAACATACAGATTTACAAAGTAATACAAAAATATACCAACAGACTTTCCTCATTTGAAGATTTTAAATGTTTATATACACAAATTAAGCATTAAACGCAATACAATCTGCAAAACCAAAGCTTTTTTGTGGCCAACGTAACGAGGAAAAACCTGTGAAGTAATGTTTACTCAAACAACAAATCTTAAACTAAACTTGTTTTCTGGTCTTTCCTCTTCTGAATCAACACTTATTTTGGTCCCGCACACGTCTTTATCAACGGCTTTCATCACACCATCTCGTATTTCCTGCGCATGCTCTTCTGAGCTGCTGAAACACATGCACTGGGCGATGGTCTGTGACGTTGTTCCGCAGCGGAGCGGAGCTGCAGCAGTGTATTTTGGGGTTACCCTTCAACAAGTGGGTAGGACAACTTTCTTTTCTTTAACACAAAGCACACAGAAACAAAAACAGACTGTGTATTAACAGAAACCCAGTAGTTTGGTGTGAAATCAGACCCTGAGCACCTCCATAGAAAAAAAATGTCATGAACCTTGTTTCGTAACACAGTGAGTCAAATCAGGCTCCTCCAATCAAAGCATTGAATCTCAGACTATTTGGGGTCACCCACTCTAATCCCCAGCAGAAGTCTCACTAAACCGACACCATCCCATTTTGGCCCAAATCTTGTTCCATAATCAAACACTTCAAGAGAAAAGAGACTCCAAGACACCACTTTATAAAATAATCATGATCAAATCAATACTTTGAAACGGCAAAGCTCTAGTGAGACATTTGAGTTTTAAAGGTCACATAATGAATATTTAGATTTGATCTCTTTTAGGTTCCTTCAAAGTGATTCAACCTTAACTTTCTCCTCTAAACAAAACACGGCTGAGTCACTGAGCTTCTTTTGTGAAAGCAGTTAAAAAGATACCATCTGCATTGATATGCAAATTTCAGCAGCCAAGGCCTTCAAATTATTATCACATTATCAATTTTGGAGAAGATGCTGTCGGTGAAAATTAAAAAGTTTTATCTTCCACATTTACTCTTTAACCTAAAAAGAAAGGCTGTGATTGATGAAGATAATTAGGACGGTAATTATATGAGATTTTATTGGATCAGAGGAGAAAAGATTGATGAAATGATTATTAACAGCATCTACAGGTGAAGGACAAAATCCTAAATTGTGTGTTAGTGGTATAACGAGGCATAAGTTCATATTTTTTATACTGTCAGCTATTGTTAGATGTGTTTTGACTTGGTAACCCCGTAGCTTTTGGCATGGTTTGGTATGACCCACTTACTACAAGCTGGAGCCTGTTGATCACAAAAACAAAGCCAGTGTTTATTATTAACAACTGTTTGTAGATTTTTTGAGCTCTTACTTTGAATTTAAACATTACATTTGCTGTCTATGTTGCATTAAACATAGGCAGAACCTGCAGGAGTAATACTCTGAAACAGGGGTGTCCAAACCTTTTTGCAAAAAGACTAACATTTGATGAGAGATGAGAAATTTCCAAGGGCTGATTGTGTCTTCTGATTTTATTCATATTTTACAAGTGCAGGTTTTAATTGGAATTTAAGAGGTTTTAATTGGATTTGAACAGGTTTATACTGGATTTGAACAGGCTTCAGATCGACTAACCATAAATTGCATTTTGCGTTTTGCGTTCCTGGGGCCACAAACAATACATTTTATCACAGAAGCTGAGGGCCGCATAAAATCTCACCATGTGCCACGATTATCCTCCGGGCCGGACTTGTGTGGCAAACGGAGCATGTATCTGAATATCAAGTTTGAAAACTGCAATAAACCAGAAAACAATTTCTTCCATTGTTTCTTAAAGCAGTATACAGTTATACCTCCAGCCTCTTGCATCACCACAAACAACCTCACAGTTTTTGTAGCAGCTGCCGCTCTCCTGCAGGAAGGAGAAAAACTCAAGCCTCTTCAGGAGTTACTTGTGCCAAATTTTTAGATGTCATAAACTAAACAGTGTTATAAACTCAACAACAAGGAACCAGTTACATCTGTGGCAAAGGGTCACCATCCTAATATAGATCTCATTAACTTAGTTTTCAAATCAAGTGAGTCATTGTAAAAGGTAAAGCTAATGTTAGTGTGTAATATTCCAGCCTTGTCCAATCACCTACAAAAGTACAGATTACCCTCAAAATTAATAATGTTATTTCTCCACATTTTAACATTATACTATACAATGGCAACAAGTCCAAGTGCACAACAGTTATGGTTCATGTTGTTGAAAATGTAGCATTTAAATTGGAGTTTCCTGTTTAGAACAGTAATGTCTTTTGAACCAGAGGAGACACATTTTGTCCTCCCACACGTCTTCTTACGCTTTAGTCAGACAGGCAGCAGTAAGGTCATCTTACCTGATCTGTAGCGCTCGTCTCTGGAGCCTGATAAACGTCTGCGGTTGTACCGGGACGATGAGGACGGCGTGACCGGTGTCTTCCGCTCTTGTCCCATGGGGGCTTCGGTCCCTGAAACATGAGAACACAAGGTTTTGATCAGGAGAGTTTTGATAAAAGATAAAAAGGCATTATCAGACTAGTTAGAAATGTATGTCTATTCGAACAACATAGAAAGTATTCATATAATTACTAGTATTGGTACTAATTCCTGCTCTACCCACAGTTCATACTGTTGTTGTGTCCTTGGGCAAGACACAGTGGTGCCTCCAGTTCTGTAAGTCGCATTGAATAAAAGCGTCAGCTAAATGACTAAATGTAAACTGTAAAAGTAGAATTCAGAGGCAGTACCACCTGCAGGGACCAGTGAAATTTGAATAAAATACAACCAAGCCTGCCCCATGTATTTTAAATAAACGGTTATTATTGGGTGGTTGTATTGAACTCGGTGGAAGCCATGGTCAGTGTTAGACAAACTCATCACCATGAATGAGAAGTGAGTACAGGCGAGGTGTTCTGTGGAAAAGACGATGACATACATGTCATATGGTCCACAAGCTCTTTACACAACAAGATAAAAAAAGAATAAAGTATGTGGGAAAGATCAAAACAAACAAGCACATGGCTAATATGCAAATCCAAGACAGTCTTCTCGTTTTTGAGCATATACTGTTATACGCAGCTTTTATGCTCAAGCCATCTCATTCAGCCTCTGTTTGTGGGAGAAAGTCCGGACCACTTCAGATGTGCTCATAACCCCCAGCACTGCACCATTTTGAGATTAAGGTGAGACACAAGAAAGACAGAAATATCCCACAATAAAAAATGGACCTAATAGGGACTAATAAATCAAGTTATTATCGATTCATATGATGGAAAGAATCCACTTGACTTCAACATCTGTTTAGTTTATTTCCAAACTGGTTGCCCCCAGCCTGGCTTGATCACTTGAAGACCACATGAACACTGTACACAGCAATTATTGATGCAAATCATAGAAAATATGATCCACCAAAATGTTTGAAGTACACTCGCTGCTGTAGACGGTAGCCCTACACTCAAAGACAGACTGCACCTCTGTCGGACCGATCAATACTGTCTGCTAGTGATACTCCTGAGTTACGGACATCTACGAGCCTGGCACTCCCGCTGTCGTCCGTCTTCATTAGCACTCCTACCGTGGCCCGGAGCAGCTCGGAAGCTCAAGAGAAAAACTCAAAGTGGATTATCTGACCATGTAACAACCGACCTGCAACAAATATATGAGCCTTCTGGGAAATACACAGCCTTATCGTTTCCCCAGTGGAGCTAGGATGGATTTATAGCTTTTATTTTACTTAACCCTTGTGTGGGATTTTATTTGAAACAACTTGTTTTATAGCAGAAGTCTAAGGGAGTCCCTCTTTCTCTCTCTTCCATTGTTGGGCACTTACCTGACAACTCAGTTAGCCATATAATGAATGTAATATATCTGATCACTCCACTTCTGTTTGAATTTTCACTACTATTGGGGAATGTCTACAATCTCTTGTTGGGTGTTTGTGCGTAAGAAAAGTGTACGTTTTTATATATCTAATGATAAATCCATGTGTTTTGTTATATTTACTATAGTATCTGACATCATGTTTGAAAAAAGCAGACGTTAGTTCTCGTTCCCATTCAGCATCACTTTGACATGTTGATTATGTTCAGTTTCTAAACCAGGATAAAAGTCAGGGCAAAATTCTGACTGGATCCAAAATACAAGGTTTAAAACTATAGCTAAACCAGAAAAAAAACAAGCACTAAACCAACTATTATAATAAAACAAAATACCAAACTAAGACAAAACTATGGAGTCTGTAAAGAGCTTTGAGAGCTTTGAAAAGCGCTGTATAAATCCAGTCCATTATTATTATTGAAACCCATTAATGAACCAGGAGTGGAGCATAATTGAACCGAATTTATTTTAAACAAGCACACCTTTTTGAGGTAAAAGCTCTTTTTTATAAGCACAATATGAAGACGAACAAGTTTAAAATGTTTTTGAAAGACAAAAAAAGTGATAATCCACTAGAACTTCGACAGTCAGTACATGAAGCACTCTCCTTCAAAACCTTTTTCAGAAGATGTTGCAGACCTCTTATCTGAACAAGCTGATCTCACTGTTGGTCTCACTGCATTCATCTGACACATGTTCATAAACCTGCTACTATACTGTAACCATGGTGACAAATGTTATGGACATAACTTATTTTATTTTATTTATTTTTATTCTGATGAGCTCGCGTCCCAACATTTCACCCTCGTTCATTTAAAGCTGCACCGTGTTGAGACTCATAACCTCACTGGAGTTACCATAGCAACGGTTTTGAAAGAATCACATTTATAGCTTTCTGGCATTTTGGTCTGTCATACCTTCACACATTCAAATGAACTGCTGTGTAAGAATTATTACCTCAGTTACATCTAGGTCTGCAGGGTGAAAGTCCAGAGGTTGGGAGTTCAAATCCCAGAACTTCACAGCAGATCACAGCAAGTCACATTTAATGAAAGAGCACACAATTCTGTACATTTCAATAAATAAATCACAAAGTGGAAGGTTCGGAGGTTTTGATGACAGAGACATAAGACTGGATTTTTAAAACTTTTTTAATAAACAATTTAATATTATTATTTATTTATTTATATGTAATGTAAGGATGCAACAATTATCAATACAATATTGAACCATTCGGTACGCCCTTCACAACTCTCTCTGGGCTGATGACGACAAACAATATGAACACCGGTGTTTCCTCCAGTGCTTTAAAGTTTAGGCGCCGTAGCTGCCTTGGCAAAACCTGCCCCTCGCCAAGACTAGCAAAGACTAGTTGATTAAACTAATGTTTAGCAGCTCAGCAGCATGTCCCATTTAGCAACAATAAATAGATAATCTTTTTAGCAAAGTGGCTAAATTTCAAATGTAGCTCTAAATGTCCTTTAGCAACAATAAATAGATAATCTCTGTCTGTGACATTAATTATTTAATAACGTGTCTGACTTAAATGGCCATCAGCTAAGACATAAAAGTGCAACCTACTCTCACATTGATGCAGACAATGTTAATAAGCTTATGTTTTC
Source organism: Perccottus glenii (assembly GCA_024416835.2). NCBI lineage: Eukaryota > Metazoa > Chordata > Actinopteri > Gobiiformes > Odontobutidae > Perccottus > Perccottus glenii. The sequence continues at coordinate 30,273,396 of CM044557.2, forward strand.
ACAGAAGAACTTAAATACACAGGAATAGTTGTTAATATTGTATATATTGTATCATTTATCTTGTTAAATGCACATTTCTGTGTATTGAACCATGAACCGGCTCTATTGTTGCTTTCCTAGTAATGTAATTGGTCTGAAATTTAAAAATTAAAAAAGGTACAAAAAGGATTTAAATAATATAATGCAAAAAAAAAAACAATGCAGAATAACATAATAGCTGAGTCTTGCAATGACATAGTCGATGAGCACAATCATGCAGACAGTGAAGAAGATTTCTGCACTACACAGAATTCTCTCTATATGTGCTAAAGTGAGTTAAATATTTTCATTATTTTGTTCTTTAAAAGCATGCAAGCTTTCTATATGTGTCTGACGTGTGCAACTGAAATCAGCAATTTTGGCACCAGAAACCCCTGAATCTTTACACTGCACTTTAAAGTTAGAAAAATGTTGTATATGAGTAAAGTGTAAGTAGTGGAAGCCTAACAAGCCCCATGTTTGAAAGTCTTTGAAGGTTTTACATTTATTACAATGGACCGTAATTGAAAAAGTTAACTTGGAAGTAACACTGTCATTAACTATTTTCTGATGTTAATTTTGTCACATCTGACTGATACTTTGGTCATTGATATCTTCAAAACCAGGGTTTATCTAGACTAGATGTAATCTCATGGGAATCAGGGCCGGTCTGTTTCTTATAATCAAATTTACCAAAATGTCAACCAATCTGCTCATTACACAAACCTTAATATGCATTACTTTAACCTGCCCGACCTGCCAATCAATATTATAATTGCTGCTAAGTTGCTTTCACTAAGACTTAGCAGTAATTATTGTGCCAATAGACATGCAACTATTATCACATTTTCCTGTTTTTATTGTATTTAAAGGTGCAATGTGTAAATAAAAAAATAAAAAATTGGAGCATGTATAGTATTAGTCCTAGCTAAGGTTTCAATAGTGTACAACTGCCACAAAATAACACTCTAGGAAGACATTTAAAAGACATTTATAGTCTACTCATTTATGGACTGTATCAATTTAGGTTTATTCATGTCCTTAAGTCTAAGCTGCATCAAATGTTTCATATCAGAAATATAGAGAAATACAGTATTTACGTAAAACAGATTTTTCTGAAAGTGCTTTTTGGCCTTGGACATTACATTGAGGTCAGGTTCTGATGAGATAATGTGAGAGACTGATAATAATTACATAACAGCCTTTTATAAGCTTTTTATGTCACGACCAAGAAACAAACTATTACTAAAGAATGTCACAGTGTTGGTTTTCCTGTCACACAATCTACAGTTTTTAGATTTTTCTTATTTATCATTCATTATATTTGATCAATTTAGAAGGAAATTTGGGTTTCAGAAAATAAAACTAGATGGAAGTAGTAGCCTCCACTGGATGTTGGTGCTGTGTTTGCAAAAAATACAACTGCAGTAGCTACAATAACAACAACAACTGTTAATACAGTTATTTCATAAATAATGATTAACACAACAATAGTCACAGTAGATCCTTCTTAAATTCTGTTCTCGGATTGGGCCTGTCATCCTGACTATTAAAATTAAAGCCCGAGACTCCATTTTTTTCTAACCGTTAATCATATTTTCTAATTTAACTTTCTTCCTCGCAGTTATGTTCTTCACGCCAAAACCTAACCACTCCCTTAGTCTTCAAACCAGGACACAAATTGTCAATACGTATTCGTCCTTGATTTTACATCCCATACCCCTACTTCAGAAAATCAGAATCAAACTAGGACTTAACCAAGTTCAAACCAAGACTAAACCAGAACTTAACCAGGGCCACTTCTATCACATAAAAAATGAAATGTCCATATCTCATTACATTAAGTTGTATATGTCCTGTAAACTGAACTTTAAATCAAATATTAACACTGTTCAAGTATGCATTCATAGTATAGATGGAACATATAAAAAAAAACCTTAGTTAAAAAGTAATAGACTTTTCAAAATTCCAATCTAACCACTTCTTCAACTTCACAGCAGTGTAAAACACATTGCATAACTTTGATATAACTGCTAACTTTTTTGGTGCATAAATGAAGGCTTGTGTCGAGATCAAAGGCGACGAGGCAACGCTAACAACAGCCTGAATGAATTATTGAAAATGTCACACAACAATGGTATGCAGTTTGTTCTGAAAAAGATATAAACCGAGAGAGATCCCAAAGTCAGCACAGAGACAGAGACAGAGACAGAGATGAGATGAGATGATTTGGCTGGGGTTAAGTTTACATGTCCTCTGCTCTGGGACACTGTCATTTTAAGAAAGCACTCATTTATCATTCATAACAGGTTTGTCTTCTGCATTACCAAAACATTTTCTGAACAAAACACAACATAATGTTTTACCAGAAATACATTCCATGCTTACGTAACCTCAAGGAAGTTTTAATGATTTTCCTGACATCGAAAAGGAAGAATAAATCAAATGTCACATAATATTAAACAGGAAATTATCTTAGCCAGGAATCTGAATCACTGAGAAAATTTCCCCGTTTGACAGAAAGTACAAATGTTTTTTTGTGCAAAGAAAAAAAATCCCCTTGGGGATTAATTAAGTTAAATTAAATTGAAATTCTGTAGCACATTTATTGTGATGTTTTAAAATCTCAACTAATTTCTAAGTTCATAATGTGGTATATTTATTATTACTTAAACACATAATTAAGCACTTTTTGCAACACTTCATCATATCATGTGGAAAGTGTCACGATGCATTAAAGTAAGAGGCTTCATAAAAGATTTGCCAAATATTTTTTTCAAGCAGAACATGATTAGGAAAGTCATTAATTGTTTTTTTTTACAAAAACAAGATCAAATGTAAAACTTGAAAAATGTGAATAAAACAATTACAAGAGTAATTTTAAACACAGGTTGTGCACAAGTACACAAGTATGTGCAGCAGTTGTTATCCTGTGTTACCCAAGAGTTAATTAAACAAACACGTGTGTGGTTTTAATTGTGTGACAAGAATCCTGAGTGGTTGAGAGTTAGAGTCATTTCAAATGTTGAAATAAAAACATGAACACATGCTCGGAAACTTGGTTTAAATTTAGTGCATGATTTTCTGACGTAATTCCATTGTGGCAGCAAAGTATGTATAACGCATTACATTATGCAATCAAATATCACTCATATACAGCTGTACAATGGCATTTTTAAGTATCACAATCAGCGGAAAATCTCCTTACACACAGAAAAACATTAAGAATATCTTCCATTTTATATACTTGTTTATACCATTATTTAAATGCTTCATGTCACACACCTCACATGAGTTAAGGTTGTTACAACAGCAACCTTCGTCTTATTTAAGCCTGTACAATTCAGCAGATGCTCCGTTCGAAAGCCAAAGTCCTGCGTGCAGTGGCCGAGAGAAGGAAGTCTGGACTCGGTGGAGGAGCGTCATTTTGTCCGAGACGCTGTAAAAGGCCAGCACCCCTGCTTGTTGATCTAGATAGACTCCTATTCTTGAACACCAAGTCCCAGGAACATGTGTTTTTACTCCGTTGTGTTTGAACTCATAACTATTTTTGAAGCAGTCCAGCGCCCAGGACTTGTCATTGTGGCCGAATACACAATCGATGAAGTTGCCTTGACGGCTGATGTCTTTGTAGGCAACAGCGACTAAAACACCCTTTTCGGTCCGCTCCACTTCCCAGTAGCACCTTCCGGTCACATTCTCTTTACTCAAGACTTGCCAAGAGTATGCAAACCTCTCGGGATGGTAGGCATAGCTACATTCATCGTTTATGAACTCTACCATGAAATTTTCCTTGGACAATACTAGATGTCCGTTAGCTGTGTTGGGGTCCAGTGTGATTTGACGAGCGTATTGTAAAAAATCACTCCTTGTCTTTGGATCTGGATTTGTATCTGAATTTGGATTTATTGAGGAAATACCTGTTTCACCTACAGTCAGAGTAATTTTGGCATATTCCTTGCTGAGAACCTCTTCTATTTTTTCTTTAGCTTCAACTAACGCTATCATAACCTTTTCAAAGTACTGCAGACGGCGGACTCTGAAGCTGGGCATGAAGCTGTCTTCATTGAAACCTGAAGTATTCGGGAAGCTTAAGAGAAATCGAGTGTGGTCCTCAATTTTGGAAAGCTTCTGTAGTTCAACATCCTTCTTCTTAGCTCATCAATCTCCTGTTCCAGTTTCTCCTGGACTTTTTGGAACCGAAGGACTTCAGTTCTTTGACGTGTTTTGATCTTTTCACATGCATTCGACTCTCTCGTTTGGATTAAACGAATCAACTCTGAAAACATCTGCTGTGTGTTCTTCAATGCTTTGTCGGCAGAGTGAGTCACAGCCTCCTCTTCCTGTTGAAGAGTCTTGACATCTTTCTCTTTTTCGTGTAGTCTTTGCTTGATTTTCATTTGAATCAAATCAAGATCTTTCTGTCTTCCAAGTCGTTCCGCGGCAGCTGACACTTTGACGTGACCTTTGTGCTCATCTTTAGAGCAGAGGTAGCAAATGCAACGCTGGTCTGTGCGGCAGAAAATCTTCATAACCTCCTGGTGCTTGTTGCAGATGTTTTCTTGGAGATTTGTGCTCGGATCGACCAGTTCGTGTTTCCTAAACTGCATTATGATGTAATGAGGTTGAAGATGTTCTCCACAGTAAGACACTGAGCATTGTAGACAAGACTTTACTGCTTTCATCTTCCTCCCAGTGCACAAATCACAAGCCACATCTCCAGGTCTGGCATAGCAGTGATCAGAGTCAGAATCATCAGTACAAACTGCTGTTTTCTTCAGCTCGTCTACTACAAATGCTAACATTGAGTTTTTTACCAGAACAGGTCTCTGAAGGAATTTCTGCCTGCATTGGGGACAGCTGTACATCCTGGTGGGGTACTCTTGATCCAAGTGTTCATTGATACAGTTCATGCAGTAGTTGTGTCCACAGGGAAGAGTTACTGGGTTGCTCAGGAGATCCAGGCAGATCACACAGCTGAACCTCGATCGGTCAAGTTGAATCCCTTGAGCCATATTGGAACTGAAAAGTTGTGACGGAAATGACAGGACAGGTTTCTCACTCAGCTAATAAACAGAGGAGGCGTCACAGGTTGTGTCTCATTCCCAAAAAAGGAGTGGCTAAGGTATGAATGCTAATTCTGGTAAAGAGCTATTTTACAGGTTTGAAGGATTACATAACGTATGTTTAGAGCTCATGCATTGTGTAAAATGTTGTAGTCTAAGGTGGGAATCTTTTCAGTAGATATAGTAATAGATATGTTAAAATTCCCTTCAGAACAGCAGTCTTTCAATTTATCTATCTGGGGAAAAATATTTTTGAAGTTTCTAAAAATAATAAAAAAATTAAAAAAATTTAAAACATTGGAAGTTCCCTCCCTTATTGTTCCTGTTCACTGTACAGACCGTTCTCCGTCATGTCACTTCCTTCTCTTTATTAATCCTGTCATCTTGGATGGAAAAAGCCAGTAGAATATATAATCATGTTATTCTGAAAACACTTGGATGTTGAAACAAGAGCTCAGTAGGTTCAGTCAGAACTATATTTGTTATGTAGTTTGGAGCTCAGTGAATATGAGTATAACCGTTTCTATTTCATGTTGTTGACAGTTGTGTTGTACAATGTAAATCCTGACCGACACTGAATCCTTTATTTTGTAGGATATTTAGGTGATAATAATACATTTATGAGGCTGGATTAAATCACTTTTCCCACACAAATAATAAAGGGTAAATTAAATAAAACACCAAATAGTGGAACAATTACTCGTTTAACTATATATTTATTTCGTTATATGGGAGTGTTTTCATTAAGGCAAGCAGTACCAATCACAGATGCCGATCATGAACATTATCACATCACATATGGGAACGTCCATACTGCTGCAAAAAAAAAAAGGTGTAGAAGGAGATAGTTTAGGGTTTATTCCAAGGCTTCCCAACTGCACAAGTTCCATTTATGGGACTTTCTTTTTAATGCCACAAGTTCTATCCAAGTTTAAGACAGTTAATGCAATGTTTAAAATTGACCAACTCTATCTAAAACTGGAAAAAGCTGTTGCTAATAAATGCTACATTAATAAACTGCTGTCACTTTTGCCTGCCAATATGGCGGACAGAACGCATGTAATGTCCAGAGCATGATTTTTCCACTCTGTAATGTTTTTTTGGACAAACATTGCTTTCTTGCGTCAAGATTAAACAACAGAGAGGGGATTTTTTTGTTCCAATTCAGAGACCAACTGACTTGTGTAATTTAATCTGTGTGTTGGCTGGTCACTATAAATAACCTCAATAGCATCACAGGTCCTCTATTGTTCTTTGACGCTGTGTTGAAGCTTGTGGCTACATGAATGATGTCCAAGTCACTTTTCTTGTTGAGCCTCGTGTCTTTCTTGGATTTATGTAATGTTACTGATCTACCTCACTATGTAACGATAAACCTATCTTGCTCCTTTGACTGTTGCTTTGGGACTTTGCAGAGGTTGAATGAACAGTGAAGACTACATTGAGAAAGATAAACAGGGTCATTTTAATTGTTTAAGTGGGGGAAAAGAAAATCAAGACCAGATAGAGCTCAGTGGTGTGGCTTAACTTGGTCAAACAATGGCCCTTTATTTATATCAGTTCGCTCAGTCTTTCCCACTCATTTCTTCACATTGTGGTTTGATGTGCACACTAAACAAGTTGGCATGACATACCAAGTCTATCAATCATCATGTAATAAAAGCTAATTGAGCTGTTAGCAGTATCGTCAGGCCGGGACACTCCTCCTCCACCACAAACAGTCCTGGTTTTGTCCTCCCATTCCTTCAGTGTGACGTGGTTCTTCAGCAATACCAGTTAGTCCGGTTCTGTTTTACATTAAATCACTGCTGTGGTTTGATAACTCAAGTCCATGCCCGAGCTAATGGAAATGGAATTTGATGGGAGTTCCATTTTCGTTATTGGCACTGGAGTGGTACAGTACAGATTGGGTCAGCACGGAATGCTTTAAGAGTTGTTTCATTTGTCAAAAGAGTTACTAGGCGTCCCAAGCGTACCATACTGTATATCCCTCAATTTCAGCTGAAACAAATTGGAAAGAATGCTGAACTTTGTCCTTAAGTATTTTCAAAGTTATACAGTATATGTCACAAAACTTAATAGAATACAATATAAACAAAACTGATCAAATAAAACTACAGCACACAGACATGAACTATTAGCTCTGTGCAGTACCTTATAGCTACTACACTCCAGAGTCACTAAAACAGTAAGGTATCTTTAGCTTTTTCAAGTTTGTGGCCAAAGGTATTTTGAAATGTTAAATTTTATAAGATTTAAGATTCTATAGCTAGTTCATTGTTTTTTTGGTTTGTTAGTCTAACTCTATCTGTTTTTGATAACCTAGTGCTGGTTTTGGAGTCCAGTGTCTACAAAGTCACTAAGAGCAAAGTCTCTTTAGACTCTTTATGTTTAGTGCATTGATTTATGCTTATTAGCTATGTGCTTTTTGGTTTAGATTTGACAAAGCATTTTTTTTACCTTCTTGCAGACTATTTAAAGACTCTGTGTGGTGTGTGTATTATACATAAACTAAAGAAATTGGTCTTTATTTATATGTCTGATAATAAATTAGCCAGTCGCTAGTGTCTTTTTACTCTGTGAGACAAGTTACCATTAACCTACAAGAAACTGTGAGGCTCAATGCTTTTGTATATTTCATTTTCAATAGCACAGATCTAGAAATGTGGTGCCTACCAACATGGAGGAAATGGGTCATATTGGTGGTGTAATATCATCATATCAATCAAGTTTTGATTTTCGACAACATAACGGTGACTGACGTAATGTCTTACCTGGTGACTGCGGGAGATAAGAACCGATCAGCTTGGACCGTTTCTTCTCATAGCCCTTCTGTGTGATGTCACCTGGAAAAGAAAACAGAGAGAAAACACATTTACTAAAGATATTTTACACGGACTCAGTGTCAGGAGATTTACAGGGATTTATACTGTGTCTTAGCTTTGACCAAACCAGGACTAAACCAGGATTAAAAAGATCTTGATAACAAAACCACCCTGACACCACAGGTATTACGGAAATTATTTAAACCAGACAAAAGCCAGGCTAAACCCAGGACTACACCATGACACTCAAGAAGAACTAAAACCAATAATGATCCAGGACCAAAACCAGGACTAAACCCTGGGCAAAACCAGGAATAAATCATCTAAACCTAGATTTAGCTACACTAAACAAGGAGTAAAGAAAGATTTAACCCAGGGATAAAACTAGGACTATGCCAACATTTGAGATTTGAATTTCAAAGTATATTCCAGGACTAAACCATAACTATAAGATAATACCAGGGCAAATCTGAGTCTGAAAATTGTCTACTACTAAGATTAAAATAAACTTGTAAAAAAAATAAAATTTAACGTGTGACAGGCTTATAAATCCAGTTTAAACATGTTATTTCACACATTAATGGCTCGGGCCAACACTGCAGAGTTATATTTGATTCTGATGCTGTAATACAAGTTTTATTAAGAGCAAAGTGGATTTGAATTGAATGTGTCCCTCACACAGCTGATTCAGTAACTGACCCGTCAGACTTACTGTCACTCAGCGAGACAGCCAATCAGGATGCAGCTACAGGAATGGATGCTGTCACAGAGCAAAATTAAATCCTGCTAAAACAGACCGTGAAAGTGCTTTTACAGAAAATGGACCAGTGCTGTCAGATTAAGTATTTGGAAAACAGAAATAAAGTTAGTGAAGACAAGACCAGAAGACCTTTGATTTAAATTATTATTAAATTATTATCAGGAAGTTCAAATATTGAAGGGCCTCTGATCATGGTTCTATACAGTAACTACAGAAGCCTGATATGAATTATTGACACAACAAACATATTGCAGACCACTTTCTGTTTGACTTCAGCCTCTGACGTAAAAATGATCTGAAGTTCAGCTCGGTGGAGAGTCTATCATATTCTGCCTGGCAACGGGTGATGTAATGACCACAGTCTTATGCGACAAAACATTAAACCGTGCTTTAACAACTGTTAACCTATGTGAGGATGTTGTTGTGTTGATAATATTCAACAGTAGAAGTAGTAGTAGTGTAGTAAATTGTAAACTTTGCAATAGCAATAGCGGGCCTAGTGGTGATATGAATACTGCAGCTTGTGCAAGCACTACAATTTTGCAACCTTTCACCAAGGACACGTCAAACCTGTGCATGGATGTATGCAGGGATGTCGTCCTTGTGTATGCATGCCTCTCTCATGGAACACCTTAAAAGGTCCTTGAGTAAGGGCGATATATGACAACGCTATTGTTTTACTATAGAGTAAAAGCGGAAAAGCCCAGATGTAACCATCATAAAAACAATATTGGTGAATAGGGGATCAATGGGTGGAAGTTGACCATAGTATATACAGTCATTGCCACAAGCAGAGGTGTAACAAAACTAAAAGTGCATAGTTTTTCGGCCTTTTCTGACATCTGGTGGCATTACATTTACATTTATTCATTTAGCAGACGCTTTTATCCAAAGCGACTTACATTACATTACCAGTGTTACAGTCACTGGAGGCAAGGTGGGTTAAGTGTCTTGCCCAAGGACACAACGACAGTATGAACTGTGGGGAGAGCGGGAATCGAACCGCCTACCTTCCGGTTGAAAGACGACTGCTTTACCCACTGAGCTACTGCCGGTGGCAAAAGTGCAGATTGCAATTTCACACCTCACACTCCTCCTTTGTAGAGCATGTGAACAGCTATGAACAAACCCAGTGGAAATAGGTTTGATAGTGAATTTAGTGAATTAAAAAAATAAGTAAATAGATAATATAAAAAAGATAAAATACTTTTCATTTGAAACAAAATTCATCCCGTTGAGAAATGTCCTAAATCTGCAGCAATAATGTGTGCTAAATAATAAACATGAGCGTGCGGCTCCTCCAGCAGGGCTCAGAGGAAAAGGAAGTAATCTCACTAAAATGTCTCCTTCAACTGGGTCCCGTGAAGCTTTCAATGTCTATTCTTCCAAGATAGACAAAACCAAATAGTGTTATTTTGAGGTGTGTTCTACAACTATTTACAAAATGTATCTTCAAAGTAATGTCCATTTTGACATTAAAAAGTCATTGCAAAATTCTGTAAAGGAAACTGAGCAATGTCAGTTTTTTGCAACTGAGCAACTTGTGGAGGTCTTTTTTGAGTTCTCTCCAAGTGTAGCTGTAGTGTAACTGAGTGGACGACCGATGCATGTTTTTGCAAAATAGTTTACATTTTAGACTCACAGCTGCGGCACAAGACACTCACAGCTTCTATTACCTTATACAGGCAGAAAACAGAGCGGGAATACACAAGAAGCAGAAGGAGAGGAAGGAACGTAATCACTTTTAAACAATAAAAATGTTACAGACAGAGTTGGATCAGATCTTGCAGACTATTCCTATATTACTTGATGTCCTATCCAATATAACCTGTATTGTTACAACCATTAATAATATTAGATTTTATTAACTATCCCTATACCACAATACTACTATCCAAGTATTGCTGTGTAAACATAATTGTTGTGTTGCTAATCTGACACTGAAGAGGTTAACTCACTCTTGTATAAAGCCAAAAAACATCCATTTCTACAAGAGCCAAAACTAACTAATTTAAAAGAGTAGTTCTGTAGAAGTGAGGCAGTTATGTTCACAGCAGAAAGAGAGGAAAGATTCCCCCGAGAGCTTCAGCTGACTGATACTGATCAGACTGCTGACTCAGGCCAGGCTCACCTGCCGCAGGTAAACACAGTCCCACAGCCTCAAAGGAGATCACGTTTCACCGACTCAGGAGCCAATACTGAGTACAGTCACATGGGAAACACAAACAACTACCACGCCAGCTGATCTCAATCCATTTCCAAGTGCATTGAATTGAGATAATTTGAAACCAAACCAATTCCACAGAATCCAACGTATCTCTATTCTGTTCCAGACAACCTCACTGATATCTCCTCATCTTACAGGAACAGGAACAGTTCTAAAAGCAACCTCATAATAAAAGTTGATTTTAACAGCCTAAAAACATATACTATAATGGACTGACAGTTGCCCAAGCAAAACAGTTTTAGGGCTGACTCGTATCAATTAAATTGATTATTAAAATAATCAATAACTAATTTTGTCATCTATTAATAGTCGGCGTCGGTAGTATATGTGTTATTCATGGTATTTACTATTCACACACTGATTATGTGCTGTTACACCAGCTCCCAAAAGGGGGCAATAATGAGCCACTACATGTTTGTGATCCACAAGAAGCAGCAGCCAGCCAATAATACGCTTTGTTTTGGTCATGTGACAGAACACACATTGTAGAAGAGCACAGTGCATTGCAAAATATGACAGAGGTGTATTAGGGCCATTTTAAGAAGAACAAAAATATATTTTTGAGTTTAAAGTTACAAATCTATGAGAAAAAAAAACTGCTGCATATAAAGACACATAACAAGGCGTTGAACATTAGCGATGAGACGGGAGAATGGCTGAATCTTGTAGTTTTCACAGTCAAAAGGATAAATTTGATTGGGTATTGAATCTCTAACAATTTTGCATTTGTAAGGAAAATATTGTCAGTACCTAATGTCAGTAGCCCTGAGTAATTCCTGTTAAGATGTACTGTTGTTCGGGGAAGGGGAGCGCCAACCGTTTGCGGTTAGTGGCAGGTGTCGAGAATGCACAGAGCACAGTCTGTGTTACCGCTAGTTAGAAACCTTCCTACAGTTTGTATTTTGGCGTGGTTGTGGCCGACAGTAACCGTTTAAGTTCCTGAAATATAGCTGTTGGTTGACAACTTTCACTTCCATCCTTTCACAGCGTCTGGCAGGATGCTAACTGTGATGTTAGTGACCATATTGTGCTCAAATTGTCTAAATGTTGACCGATAATAATGATAACATGGTCATTCTGTGCTAATATTGTAAGTATTAGTAAATCCAAAAGAAAAACACAGCTTAATCAGATCTGCCAATGCAGCCATGACAAAGCGCAAAACAAAAACAAACCAACCTCCGCTAGTGACTTTTTCATGTAGCAAGTGGCTAGGCTTTCAAAATTTTTCATGCAAATCTATGATTTTTATCTTGCAAATTTGTGTTTTTTTCTCATAAATTTTAAGCTTTTTTCTCGAAAAAACATTTAGTCATTTAGTTGACGCTTTTATTCAAAGCGACTTACATTAAGGTTCCAGCTGTTACAGCTGGAACACCACTGGAGGCAAGGTGGGTTAAGTGTCTTGTCCAAGGACACAACAGTATGAACTGTGGGGAGAGCGGGAATCGAACCACCTACCTTCCGTTTGAAGGACGACCGCTCTACCCACTGAGCCCCTACTCTCCAATATTTGCCTCAAAATGTCCCTAATACACCGTTGTATCTGCTGAAGGTAATGGTCAATGAAGAGATCTACGTCATAAAAAGTGTGGAAGCTCTTTAGATAAAACCACAGGACATTATAAATGTGCAGTGTTTGACTCAGCAGCACTGACTCTCTCCATGAGCACTTAAAGAAATTTTTATTTTTTAAGTTGGAGCAAGCAAAAGAACAAGACCTCTTCACATTCTTAACAGAGAACTGAGCCCAATGAAAACACATTTAGGCTACTGTTGGCACAGAACTTAATTATTTATTTATTTTTTATTTATTTTTGTGCTCTTTTTATTATGATACATTTTTGACCATTGCACATTTCCAACAGCAGATTTTTTTTGGGGGGGAGTTTTGAAAATACTTTTCACGACCTCAAAAAAATGTCCCGTGACTCTTTTTTGGGCCCTGACCCAAAGTTTGGGAACCACAGTTATAACAAATTGGAAAACAAAGAAACGTTGACCAGTTACTTGCCAAATACTGAGCCCACACAAGTTATCTGAGTGATGTTTAGGACATGAGGCTGAACAACTACTATTGTTTAGGATCACTATTTGGCAATGTCACCATTGGACGGTGTCCCCATTTTGAATGAGTTACAAGATGTAATTAATGACCTAAAACCCATTTACTATCTATTATTAACCCATTTACAAACCATTTATGATTGCGTTATAAAGGATTATTGGAAAAGACAGATAGAAAATGAGTTTCTATTAAAAACTGTGAAGACATCTGGACACATCTGGCCTCACTCCAATACAACAAAAACTGAAACAGCTGGACGCACAGTGAACAAAGGAATAAAGGCGTCACCATAAAGTAACATGTAGTTAAACTTACATTTACCTCAGATTGGTCTTTTAAATACAATATCCTCTAAAGGTTTTATATATGTTTTTATATGTGACCACATGCAAAGAGAAGAGGAAATGAATGTGTCTGCCACACAGCTTCATTAAGACCATCACTTCATTAAAGAACAGGCTGAGTTAATCCAATCCATCTGAGAGGAAACGGCAGAGAATTTAGACATTATTTTCCCTCGACCAAACTAAAGTAGAGCTCCATTAGTAAGTGTTTAGTAGGAAACCTGTTGAGATGTTGGCGTTGTGAGACAAAGCAAAAGCCACGTTCTAAAGATTATTAGCTTAGATTGGCAGTTCAGTTTGGCTTCCTGTAACTTTGTGATGTAGATAAGTAACACAGTGGGACTTAAAGGAGAGTGTGAGGCCTGATGAGAGAAGCCAAGATCTTATTGTCTAAGGACTTAGCCACAGATTTTGCGTTTTGAGTGACACATCTGATCAATCCATTGTATTCTCTGTAAATTTAAATATGCAATAATAAAATTAAACATCTGAAACACTATTATTAATACATACTTAAGTGGGTCTGGAACCTTTCCTATTGACTACGGCTTCCATCGAGCTCAATACAATCGATCAATCATAACCATTTATCTAAAATGTGGTGGTTTTTAAGAGTCTCTCTGTTTTTCTGATTTGTTGTATGTTTTAAATTTCCTTCGTCACTGACACATGGCTCAAACAGTGGAAAAACTGTAAATGGCTTAAAAACCTTGAGTCTCTCCAGATTAGTATAAATGCTGATGACATGGCTGTACGGTGAGCACCTGCTCCTCACGTTAACGTTAACAGTGCTCTGAACACCTCATTAGCTCTGGTTTGCTTCAGCTGCAAAACAACCTCATCTTTGTACAACTCACTGCACTGGACCTTGTAATGAGAACTGCATGGTTTACTTCACTTTGTCAACACCATCAAACTACAGCTCTCCAATGCACCGCAACAACAATATGTACTCAGCTCAACTGCCTTGCAAAAAAAAAGGTCAGCTGTGTATTCTACAGATTTTTGCAGCTTGAATGTGTGTTATCTATTTTAGCTTGTGACAAGATTTATTTGAGGCGGTATACTTCTTTTTTGCTATCTACTAAAATGCAGATTGCAATTCCACACCTACCATGTCTCCTCTCTAGTGCATGTGAACAGCTACAGTAGCCCTGCAGGGACATGCTGTTATATGAACAAACCCAGTGGTAAAAGGTCAGATGATGATTTCACTTTAAAAATTGAAAGAAAATCTAGTTGTGTCCCAAAACATTTAGAAATGTGTGTGACCCATGAGTGTGTTTCTCCTCCAGCAGTGCTCAGTTTGTCCACCCTGGAAGCAATTAAATGGAAAATGGCTTTTTCCACTGGGTTCTGTGGAGCTTTACATGTTTGTTTTTTATATTTTCTTTTCCAAGGTAGACAAATGCAAAGAGTGTTATTTAGATTTTTTTACTGACTGCATTCAAACTACAGCAGTAATAAAGAGCATAAACTATTTAAACTGAAATACAGTAAGAACGTCCAATGCACCATCAATAAGCCTTTTACTAAGCTAACCAACACCAATATGGCTACGGTAGAGTCAAACACAACCACTGCTAGTTTTCATTTGAAATCTTCAACAATTTTGAAACTTGAATATACGCTTTATTAACCCATAATTTATCCCAAATATAAAGCTTTTTTAAATTTCTCCAACAGTGAATGCCAAGGAAATACATTAATATGGATCTCCGGCCAACAATTGGTTCTACTTTTAAAGAAAGACTTTTGTAGTTTGGATAGTTCCTCTTGAATACTGTGCCTGTCCCAGCAGTATTCAATTACAGCAGCCTCTTCCTTACTTGTAGTAGTTGTGTCAAAGTTCATCTGTCACTGAAAAGCATCCAACACAATCAAAGCCAACATCTGAAGACCATTTGTGGTGACTTCCCAATTAGCCTCATTAGATCAAGCCCAGTCCTTTTACTCAGCGAACTTAATCTGAACAGGCAACGGGAACAAACGCAGGACGCACCAGTCACACTGCGCTTCATGCTTCTCTCAGACGGCCGCTCTCCTTGTTTGTGGTACAACACTGTTTGCTTCTTCCCATTTGGCAGCTCACACTCGTTTAACTGCCACAAACACAGACAAATGCCCGACAGCTCAGTGGTGCGGGATAGGCTGGGTATTTGTCACTGTCGACTTTCCAGCTTTAAAAGAGGATTTTATGGTTATTTCATTTATATGTTAAAAGACTAAAAGTGTGTTAATCAAAGATGACTGCAGTTTATTTTGACTGGCTTCTGGTAGCAGTGTTTTCCAAACACGGGAGACCCACATTTGAAAATGCCAAAAACTCAGTAATGACACAGCAGACTTCATGGTCCTTTTAGCAAAGCTTGGCTCAATTTGAGACTAAGGTGCTGTTTTGGTGCTTCTGAGAATTTTCTAAAGCCCTTTCTCAGATGCACCCTGGGTTATCCATCCATCCGAACCCATATGTATTTGATTTGTCTTTTTAACAAACAAACACACACACAACACACACACTAGGGCTGGGCAATAAATCAGATTTATTTGATTGATTAAAATGTTTATTGTCAAAACTAGAGACATAACAATTGTTTATTATCAAAAAAGAATTAGCTACAAGCGCCAGACCAGGTCAAATAAAGTCCATAATTATAATTATTGGAGTGTGTCTATATTTTTCTATTTTTCTGTCCTCACTGACACTCATAATTCTCCTGAGATACGCTCCTCCCATCTTTAGTTGTTACCATAGCAACCACAAACAACAGGAAGTAGCTGCATTGTGGCACAAATGAATCCCGTGATATAATTACCAACAAGAAAGAGGTCATGGAATAAAAACACCCCAGCCTCCCAAACCAAATTAATCCAATTACTTGTACAGAATGTTCTCAAGAGAAAAAAATATTAAAGGGTAAACTTTACCACATTTGGATATAGTACAGTAACTCTGGTGTCATCTAATAAAGCACAGAAAATCTAAAACAGATCAAGGGGATTTCCAAATATTTTCTCCAAGTTTAGTTTGAAACATTTCTTTGCTTTGAAGCTATAAATACCACTGGAACAAAAAAACAGAACAAAAATGTGTCTTCAGACAATTTACTCTGCTTAAGTTTAAACTCCACAAACTACGGCAGCCGCAGAGGGTCACCCTGAAACTTCCTTCAAGGTTTACAAGGGGTCTTAAAAAACCTCACAAACATGAGGGGCTCAAATGCAAAGCCAAATTTTCCAGAAGTACATTTCCATAACCTTTGTAAACTACTCCAGTTTCCAGGTTTGAATGAATGAATTGAATGAATCCTTTTAGTAATCATTGTAAACACATTAATAGTTTAAAAAAAAAAATTTGATTGAAAGTTTACACCAGTGCTCATACTTTGACAGTTATGACAGTTACTACTGCTGTTGGAGGAAAGTCCCGTCTCTCCTCCTTCACAAGAGATCACTCACTGCCAAGCATCTACAGGAGGTCAATAGGTCACAGCTTGGTGTTATGTGTCTTTTACAGTGTTTGATGAATATGTGTGTATGTCTTTGAAAAATAAAGCATGACAGAGTAAGAATCCAAGGCATTGTTCCAACCCCCTCTCTGCAATTTTGTACTTAAACGTTTTGCAAAGTCCCAGATACTTGAAGTAATATTTTCAGAAATATGGAAGTTTGAGAGTGAGACGGAAAGCCAACACATCAAGTAAAGCTTACGTATTACTGCAACGTGGTTAAATTGAGCCATTGAGAGCAAGTTCAGAAAAAAGATTGGTTAACGTTGAAAGTAGTGTTATCGTAGGCTCCAAAACATTAGCATTATTTTTTAATAAATGCAGCAACAATATTAAAACAATAGACCTGAGCCACTCACACTTACTTTCTCTACTTATTGGGCTGTGCAATTATAATTTCGGCTCCGATCACAAAACCTATGTAATTGAGAAAAAACAATTATTTAGTCACATTCTGTTATTTTGGCCTGAACATGTTATAAAACACATTATGTGCAAGATTTGCAACACGATGTTGTCTCCTCTGCACGGCAACAACGGGTTTTCCAAGAGATTGTGGAAGTGCACTACATTGTTGTTCTTAATTATGTATTTTAATTTTTTATTTCTGTTTATTTTTTAAGCTATTTTTATACATTTGAAAATAGTATTTATTTTAAGGAGAATTCACTGTTTGTCAATGAGTAATCGTGTAAAATAATTGTGATTTTAATAATGATCAAAATTGGTTGCCAAAATAAATTTGTTTTTTGTAGCTAATGTCCTTGTTGGACTCCTTAGGAACTTTGTTATGCTTATACTTATGTTTATGCTTAAAAACATTTCCTGTGAAAGGGTCTAAGTCATTAATACTTACAAAGCAGGAGTTTACAACACAAAGGATTATTAGGCAGAGACAATTCTAATCTTTTTAGCTCTTTTTCGATAGTGAAGGCATTGTTTTGATTAAATACATTATATAATACATTACAAACACAAACAAATTTGCCCGAGGAGATCAAATAAATACATTTTTACAGTAAAACCAACTATATTTTAGTACTTTGGATCAAATAATTTTGGGGTGTGTAGTTTTTGTCCTTTTTTGGCTAACTCTTGAAAGTTAATAAAGTAATAAAAGAACTACATATTACATATTACTTCTAATATAAACACTACAGTGCTGTGTTATTTTATTTTTAAGACAAAATGTGATCTATACAATAAAGTATAAACAAACTGAAGTACAGATATGATGGAAAGCATGTTTAAACTAATTTAGTTTAGGAAATGTATTTCTGTTTTTACAAGCAAACAACTCTGTCTTAATGAAACACTGAAACAAATAATCAAGGCACTGCTCTGGAGCTGACCTCTGACCTCCTGACAAGCAGAAAGAGAAGAATTTGTGACTCTTTTAACCACAGTTGGAGCATGTGCCGTTAGTTTGTTTTGTTTTGATAATATCTGTAAAAGTGCTCATTCATGTGGACAGATGATGATGTGGTGGTTCACCTGGAAACATAACTGCAGCTTGTAATTATTAAGTTCTAAAAGAGCCAAGCAAACATACAACTCGGTAGAGCCGTGTTTGTTGTGGCCGTTATAACCCTGCTTTGCCCATCTACAAGTCTCACAGATTTTTTCTCAGAGATTTCCTTTTGCCTGGAAACTCTGCTAACGTGTGGACAAGCACAAATGCAAAGACAAAAGGGTGTTTATAAAAATATCTGTACGTTTAACCAGGCCCTCAATTAGTCAAAATGTATAATCTATGCGGGATATAAAATAAATAAGAGCAAAATTCATTCAGAATCTGTCTTAGTAGTGTTTCAAGCCCATGTCATACTATTTTGTGAATTTTTATTTGGTCGTACAAGATCAAAGTCTCACAGTTCATGACCAAAGATTATTCACTTTTTAGTACAATAATGGTCATTTTGGTATTTTGGTAATTAAGTTAAGAAGCATTAATGCACTTTTCATCCGGCAGTGTTCAGTTTGTCCTCTCTGGGCAGTTGTAGAAAAAAGTTTATTTTTCCAAGACAAAGAGTGATGTGATTATACACTAGTGGTAACATAGTTTTGACTGATGAGTTAAACTATATACCATAACATTTCACACATGGTACATTTAAATCACATTATTCGAGAATTTAAAATTGATTGTACTTCACACAGTGTGACAGGATCAAAGACAACCCATTTCACAGTTGATGACCGTTGTATGACCAAAGATTGGCTGCACCATATATCTTTAAGATTTTGAACCGTTCTAGCAGTTTGCAACACTGAAACCCAGTTGTCCACAAACTCCAGACTTTATCCCTACTCTTCTTTTCATTTTTGAGTTAAGGCTTGCTGACACTGCATGTTGTTGATAATATTTGAATCATATCCTATAATAGCCTCAGAATCTCCATTTGCACAATGTGACATTTGAGTGATGTACTGTAGCTCATTTCAGTGTCACATGGAATAATTTATAGAACTGGGAAACCTTTCACAAGGGCTTAAGAATAAACAGAATACAACAATTTCTTAAGATATGGTACAATGAATAAAAAAGCAAAGAAATAAAAGAAATAAGAGTTGAATGTACCTATAAATACTCAGAATTAATTATTGCATCTCAAGTAGCAGCCAGAATCCAAGCCAAACACCAGGCCCAACAGGTCGTACATCCTCCTTCCTGTCTCTAATTCACAAAACACAGAGGCGTCCGTCTTTATCCAATG
This sequence comes from Perccottus glenii, assembly GCA_024416835.2. Lineage (NCBI taxonomy): Eukaryota > Metazoa > Chordata > Actinopteri > Gobiiformes > Odontobutidae > Perccottus > Perccottus glenii. The sequence goes on from CM044557.2 coordinate 30,292,930, forward strand.
GCATTCTGCTCCAGCAGCAACAGGAAACAGGAAGTGACCTGAGTGGGATTTCACTGCGGCTCCCTGTGATCTCAGGGGAACACATGAGCATACGAGCAGCTGCCGCACCGGAAATGGACAGCACAAAGTGACCGAAGTGTATAAAGACCAAGACTTTTAGGATAGAGTCATAACCAATTTACTTGCCCACATTAATCCTAAAAATAATATGAATAGAGATGTGGTATTGATTTAGAATCCCCACAGCTCTGTGTCCATGATTAAGAATTCTGAGACTTTGAAAAGTGGCCAACCATTAACAAGACCGCTACAAGTATTTGTGTAAATGGAAATGGTGTTAACATGTATTCACTAAAATAGCACAAGAAGTTTGTTGTATTGTTGTAGTTTATAATAATGACTGGTCAGTACAAGTTGCTGTCATTTTCACGTATCATATTTGTTGACGTACTTCAATAACAGTTATATAAAAAGTTTTTTATTACGTTACGTTTGCAAGACAACTGTTGCTTGTTGCTCTCAAATCATTGGATCCCCGAATGCCTTTAGTGCTGAGTTTGTTGCCTTAAAGAACTATATTTCCCATGAGCAGTAGAGAAGCAGCCACGTGATCAATGCTCGTGTCAGGGGTTTTAACATAACACTGGACTATTTTGTGTTTTATCCATAAAGTGATGGGATTAATGTCACTGCAGGCCAGACACCACTCTGTGACTAACACCAACATGGATTTATGGACACTGAATAATCCTTAATAAAAATAATCCATGGAAAGACTGTTACAAACGGACTTTATCCAAACCCCCAACAGCCAAGGACACACAGATTTTAAATTTAAAAAAAATCTGTATTACGTTGTCACTGTGCATTTGCCCAATAGACAAGTCACGTCCGTACAAAAAGGATGAAGTCATTTGTGTGGCATTACTGCCTCTGGATTTGGATTATGTGTTGATAATGTCATCATCATCAACAATATGTCAGCCCATAACACTCAATATTGCTGTCATAACTCATTTATGCATTAGAAAAAGAATACTATTTTTCCCCTAGAGCCTGAATTAAAAAAACCCGTAGGTTATATAAAGTCTGAAATTCTGAGAGTTCTGAGAAGACAACTATCTACAAAACGATTTATTAAACCCAATTTACACATGCACTAACCTCTAGACTACATCCAACCCTGGAGGATGATGTCTGAAGACTAGGGGTGTAACGATACACCAATGCCACGGTTCGGTTCGGTTCTGTTTGCTGTGGGGGCAGGGTTCAAACCAAAATGTGCCCACACAGGAGACGTAAATGTGACCGGTGGGTCTTCAATCTCAATATGCCGCGTAGTTGCCATCCTGAAGTGTGTAACGTATGTAAACTCCCGTGTGTTATCGATCACCCAAATCACGTGACATGCACTTTATTTAGTAAATAATATGAAAATAATATTTATTAAAACTACAGCTCTTATTAGTTGTTAAAAGTGTACTCATTAATTACTATTTAATCAAATGTCAAGGAAGAAAAAAATAGTTTTGTGACAAAATTAAGTGAACGTTGAGCCGGGGCAGCAGGGGGCAGGGCGCGTTCGGTTCGACATGCGAGTATCGCGGTTCGAACTGTGGCTGTGGTATCGCGGTTTTTCGGTTCGGTTTGAATATCGTTACACCCTTACTGAAGACCCTCCAGAGGAGTATCAGCAGTGGGCGTGTGAGGATGATGTTTACACTGTGTGACTGGTGCAGTTAGTGGACAATCATGTACATAAATACACACAGTTATGATAATAGGCCACAGGTCATACTGTTGTGTCCTTCCCTCCAGTGTCTGTGGCACTGTTGTATGAATGTGTGAGAATGTTTGGTGATGGGAGTAGAGTCCATAGGTGCATAATGGCTGCCACGTCTCTGTCAGTCTGTCCCAGGGCAGCTGTGGCTACAAATGTAGTTTACCACCACCAGTGTGTGACTGTGGAGTGAATGAATAATGGAAAGCAGTTGTAAAGCGCTATATAAAAGTAGTATGCATTTTTATTATAAAAATCTTAAAAACAACAAAAAATAATATACAGAACTTTTATTTTTTTACATCGTCTAGCCATAAATATCAAGTAATTTACATTAAACTTATAATAGCCTTGTCTATAGTGGTTGGTGTTTTTTCACATTACTGGCATATTCTTTCCTCAAGGATATTGTATCATTAGAATCTCTAGATGTTTTCTTACATCACAACACTTTCAAATTAAAAGCTGCACAAACAACCTTTAAGTGACCTATAGCCATCTTTCATCCTCCTTTTCTCTGTACTTTGTAAACCCCAGGACGTCCCAGAAACACTCAGGGATATTTCCATGAGCCGCTCGGGCCTCAGCCACTCGTCAGTGCTCATTCTGCTCCACCCTGAAGAACGTGGAGAGGAAATACCAGCATGTGCTGCTAAAACAATGTGGTTTCAATCTGAGAGCCTTCAAAACCTCCCTTTCCCTCACTCCTCCACATCGCACTTCACTCCGAGCTTTACTCAGCACAAGATCAAACCTCCTTCTAGTGTTTTTGTTTGATTTAGTTTTTCATCTTTGCTCTCGGTTTGGAGTTTGGTTTTATAGTGCTTACGTGACAGAAGGACTCCCACACTTTGGACGTGCTTCCAAAAACAGAGAAACTCTCCTAAACTCTGCGTAGTCGCCACTTAAAGCTTCTGCTTAAAACAAACACGGCTAAAAACAAGGAAAGAACTAAACTCAGCCCAACAGAGGTCTTTAAAACGTATGTCTAAGAGGAGTCACGTGTCGAGCAGATGTTCACAGAGCTACTCGCAGCAGATGGAAAATATAAGTTAGGTCCCAACAACAGTATCAGAAATGAGGCCAACAGTAACATTTTGTTTATACTGACTGAAGATTGTGACTCTATAGACACTATATTCTAGGCCAGGAGTTTCAAAATGCTAGACTCTGGGCCAATCTAGACAAAAATACAAGAGCTACATTAAGAATACACAAGGGCCAATGTAGAACTTGGACTGGACCAACAAGTCTTGCAGTTTTATTTGAGGTCTCCCATTCTCGGCAAATACAGGAATCCTGTTGGCTGACCAAATTTTCAAAAATAACAATTTTTGGTGCCAAAACAGTAGCACCACCTTTAAGCCAAAAATATACAGTATATTCTCTTTTAATGGTTTTTGAGATTGGTACAATCATGCCTATCTCACTGACACAGTACCCTCAGCTGGACAGAAACCTCCAGTGTAACTTTCCTAAAATGACCCTAACATTTCATTCAATATGTTCTTCAAAACTTTCCATCTTAAAAGTCTCTGCTTGTAAACAAAGAAATTAAAGTAACAGCTTAAAATACATTTGAAAGCATATAAACTGTACTTTAAGTTTTTCTTATACATCTTTCTTCACAAACAGTCTGTGTAGGGAATGCACAATATTAGAAAAGCAAGAAATATGCAATAACTATTTCAAATACTGCAATAACAGTATGAGCTGTGATATTTAAATGCCCTTTGACAAAAAAAGTTTAATGATTTTAAATATAAAAACCAATTAGTCTCTGAAGTAACGTATACTCATCAAAGCAGGGGATAAATAATTGTCACAATATCTATTTAAGTTCTGCATTAATTAACAAATTTGATTATTTAAGGATTCCAAATATTACAGGTCATATCTTTACATTAATATTCAACACGGTTGTGTAGTCCTTCTCCTGACCTTGTGTCAGATTTAAGCAAGTTAGCCACGCCCTTTTGAGGAACAAAGGTTTGACGGTGCTTTATGTTTAACACTACATTACTGTAGACTCCTTAAGACTTCATCAAAACAGGGTTTCATCTTGAGCTCGTATCAACTCAAATGTGCAGGCTGCTGCAGAGAAAGTGACTCGAGCAGGTTTTGCTGATCCTTGAGCATTGCACCAATGTCTTTCTGCTCACATCCACCGCGTGCTGCTTGTGCTGCAGCGGAAAAGCAATAGTTGAGACAGCACTGGTTTCTTGGGGAGTTGTAAGTGTTGTCGGTGGAAAAGCATAAAAATGCTTTGAGTCACTCTACACAGTTAGCTACTGTGAAACAATGCTAAAAGTACTTTTAAAAGTAAATGTATGTATCTGAACAAATTTAATTTAACAGGACAATAAATCTTTGAACATTTTAACTCAATAAAAGTACAATAAGAATCAAATTTTCACATAAAATGCCGTACAAAGCTGCTTGGGGTGAACACTCCATTCCTCTTGCTTTCTTTCTATTGTTTCTAGGCTCCGGACCTCTGTCCAAATCAAATATGGCTGCCAACATTGAAAAAAGGAAGAGGGATAGTCTGATTCAACTCCAGCTGAGCAGAGATCATTATAAAGAATCACAAAAGAAGGTCACAATGGGAGCCTTCTGCCTCTCGCTGCCGGAGTTTGAAAATGTCTGTGTTGAATAATTGGGCAGCAGACGTAACACTGTCCTTCTCCAAAAGAAACATCTGAACCTTTCAAAGTTTACATAAAAATAAGTTGATTCTTGGCTTCTCTGTGTTCTAATGAGTCTAGGGAGGGAACAGTTCATTGTCATTTCAAAGTAAAAAGAGGAGGCTTTCCTTTCAGCTTGTCATCCTTCATAAACTAAAAGCTCTTTATAACACAGAAAAGACTCCCATACATTTTCCTGAAACCACACAATCTCTTCCAATTGATTCTGCAGCAAAAGAAGCACATTTAAATGTGCGTGTCATCTTAATTGATGTCACTGTTTACTTTATGAGCAGTAAAATACCGTGAGGTTTGGGGATTTATTTATTTTTTACATTCAGTCACAAGTGTGACCAGAGACAATTTTGTATTGTCAGTTTTTCCAGGTAAATGTACTTTTCCAGCATTTTCAAGGCCCATTTTCAAAGTCAAAACTTAAACACCATTTTTTTTGTATCTGTACTTTTATGGCATATTTCAAAATAAATTCAATAAAGTACACATGTCACTTGATTTTCATAATCCTACCTACTCACAACAGGCAAACCATTCAAAATATTTTTTTTCCTCAGACGCCATAGCAACCAATATTAGTGCTCATAATATAATGCGTAGATAATCAGTATTTTAACCATAGTGTCCTGGCTTGTTCCTATTCTGTACAAAGAATTAGTCTGGTCCCTTGATCTGAGTTTGATTTCCAGGGGGCGGCACAAACGGATGCAGATTAAACCAATCAGAATCAAAGATTTACAGATACATATACTGTATATAAAATTTGCCAAGCATTTAAAATAGGACGGTACACCTCACAAAAAAATGGGACTGCACAGATGAAAAAATGCAAATATGGTTATTGCAGCCGACAGAGTGACTTCCTCATGTTTTTAAGAAGCAACAGCAGTGTAGCAGCACTGGTGTTGAATGTGCTCTTTTGTACTGCTCCTTTTAACTTCTCGACGCTGACTTGCATTGAACTAGGAACGATCAGTAAAGAGGGTAATACACTGACACATTTTCTTTAACTGATCAGTTATTTCATTGGAATAGTGTTATAAAATTACTCAATGTTACCCTCTTTATCCCAGCCGTGCTTTTGCCCAGATAATCTTAATGTAGTCAAACCAACTGGAAACAAATGTAGCTTTTTGCAATGCTTTGCTAACCAGTTTGTGGAGGTTAATACAAAATCTTTAAGCGTTCACAGTACTCCAGTCAGTTTATGGAAGGCCACAATAAGGCTTGAATTGGCTCAACTATTCTGACTATCCTGCACTTAAGTGTTGGCTCTGATTAACTGCCAGTTCCTGCTGTGACACATGTACGTGTTCAAACAATGACAAAATCCAATTTCCAATTTGCACTGGGAGTTGAAGCATTTATAACAGTCCAAAATAAGTTTCTGTGTTATTTTCTGTTCCGACTGAGCAAGACAACAATAACAGCTGAATCAGGACGCCCCACTGCAGCTGTGAACTCCTGAACCCTTGGACCAGGCCAGATCCACAGAGCACTGGTTTACATACACACTCATTGTAACTGACACACCTCTGTTGACCCCACCGCCCCAACAGCACCGATTGAGTTTCACAGCATCTGCTCGGGCCACATGTGTGTGTCGGAGCAACGCGGCTAATAGGAGCAGCTGCAGAAATGAGATAGTCATTTAAAATGACACTGTGGGAATCTCTGCATTATGAATGAAAATCACAGTTTAACCCGTAACTAAATTAGCAAGCTGCTGCTCCACTGACAGCTCCACCCCTCACACCTCAATCCAGAGCTATGATGACTCAAAATACAACTCAAACAGAATATATTAAAGTCAGTATGCCTGCAAGTAAAGGTAGGTAGTAACTGGAGGTAGCGCGCCTGCCTCACATAAAGACTGCATGTCCTCTCCGTGCTCCCGACAAGTCCCTGTCTTTATGGGGTACATTCACTTGTTGGGGTTGGCGTGGTTAACTGATCTCTAGTGTGGTTGCTTTGGATAAGTGAATGTTGTATAAACTTGTGCTGAAAACCGTGATCAAGTTCAAGTGAAATGTGAACAGCACATGGACCACAGACGTCTAAACGAACCAAAAACAGAGAGAATGTGACAAGATGCAATGTTTCTTGAGGCAAACGTTGAGTAGGTAGAATATCTCATTAGTGCTTGGTGCAGGTATGTGCCAACTTTACTGTCAATCAACCAACCAAAGCTGACCAAAGTGCTTTACAACATACATAATACTTATGTAGGCAGAGCCTCTGGAAGTTCCCTATGGCTTATCAGGCTCTCAGCTCCCAGCTGGTTAGGGCCGCCTCTCAGTGAGCTGTTCGGTCTCAGCATGGTCAGTTACAGTGATTTATTTGGCAGCAAGTGAGCCTGCACTTTGGGATTATTGAATTGATCAATGATCACTATTCCTTAGTTTGTTAACATATTAATACAAGAGATGTTGACACCAAGTTTCTTTAGGGAAAACTGGAGCTTCTTATCATCTGCTGATTTGTTCTTTGTACAGGTAAAAGTATTAGAACAAGTGCATTCAGTAGCTCTGATAGTGATGTCACCTAAAAAAAATAATCTAGAAAAAGGTGTATTTTGGTTTCTGTGAAGGTTCTCACTCATCCAGGTTATCTTGAAGAATTCAAGATTACAAGAGGCTTCTAAGATTGACTGGTAGGAGAGCTGAGGGAGGAGTTTGACCTAAAACTAACTCTGATTGGACCAGGCTGTTCTGGTCTCATAGAACAGTCTATGGTTATAAATACTTCATGCATCTATCGTGTGCTCAGACAGAAACTTTTACAGTATATTCTTCTCCTCCGGCTGTCTGCTTGTTTGTCTGCTTTCGGTTTAGAAACTGGTACTAATGAAACTAAAATGGATTTTCCTTTAAACAAACTAAAGCATACTTATTGCACTTATAAGTATTGATCATACATTTTCAAGAGTCCTTCACATACTGTTGAAAAGTCATTCCTTAGAAGCTCTTCCAAAACTGCCAGTATATATCTTTGGTTATAAGAGCTGTTCTCTGCATCTGAAGCACTGATATTTACCTTTCCATGTCCGTGGTGATGTTTCTTATAAATGCCTTTGGCTGAACTCATTTAAAGCACCAGTGAAGGCGGTGGTGTGAACTGAAGTGAACTCTGTAAACGACACAATTTGGCTCTTTCTAAACATTCTGTCCCTCAAACCATCAGACAGACAGCACAGCACCGCCTCAAGACTAATTTACATTTAGATGAGCCCATTAAGATCCATAAACCAGAAAAAGCCACCGCTCGGATCCACACAACCTTCAGATTCGTCTCAGTTAAAATCACTAATAGAAGTCCAGCTGCAGACGCTCAGATTGGTGCGAGACCAGGAAATAAGCAGAAGTGAAAACAACCTGTAGTTATCTGTCCACTCCCTGTTCTTCACTGTCATTTCAGGTGACTAAGAGTGACATGGACAGACAGTGTAAATAAAGCTGAAAAAATATCTTACACTCATAGAAGTTATTTTCTTCATTAAACAATATAAAAGACAAAGGTCGATTGAACAACAAAACAGCCACCATAACTTTAAAGACTTTTGCAACCTGTAGATTACCCAAACAATCTCAGTAGTTTGTGGGAAAAATACCAAAGGTCCAAGGCACTTTGGAATTTTGTTTGCTCTTTGTGTCAACGTGTTTCAACTAACACACGAGTCTTTATCAGGACAATTGTTTTTGCAGCAGATGCACAAATGGAATTTAAATAGATCAGTAAATCATGTGACTAAATGTCACGTGCCAGAGGTAAAAAAGCATTAAGCCAAGCAATAAGCCAAGCTGAATAGCTGCAAAAACAATTGTCCTGATGAAGACTATTGTGTGTGTGTGTGTGTGTGTGCGCGTGTGCGTGCGTGCGTGTGTGTGTGAGAGAAAGTGTCTACAGTGAACTACAATGACTGTGATGATAGTAATAGCTTGTGGTAACACACTACAACTTCAGGTGTAAGAGGAGCATAGAAGAACTGATATCCATGTTGAAACAATAAACAAAGCTAGCGGGCTTAACTGGATCTTTTATAAAAGAATACTGTATGATATCGGATTGGTGAATGAGTTTAAGTACTCACCGATACCTGGAATTTGTGCTATATCGGCAGCATTTCTGCTACTAGTATCGGAATCGGACCCTAACCCTATAAATTCTTCCCATTTTCTGACCTGGATAATTCTGCTCGTATTTTACACTAACTATTTCCTGCCTTTAATTAACAAACCTTTTTTAAACTGAAACCGAAACCCTACTAGACATTGGCCATAACCCAGAAACGGAAACTATAGAGCCATAAAGATGAGTTAGAATGTTTGAGGTTAGACTGGGCTGTAGAGGAGCGAAGGGCACAGTAAACGTAAATATACTTGTAGGAGCGAGATAATCACAACTCAGAGTGGATCCCAGAGCAGCTCTGCCTTTGTGACAAGGCTAAGGTTTCATTACGTTCTCCACATTAGTAACATGCCTCCAGGCTCCTTCCTGCTGCAGTCAGTGTGCGCTCATACGTGCAACTCAACTCCGGCTCAGAGGAATCAACTCGGGTTTTGAGATGGGATTTGACACAGATAGGGAAACGGTGAAAGATAGAAATGTAATCATAGCAGAATAATGTATTTATATAGGAGAAATTGAAAGATGAGTGCTGCATGGCGAGGGTGAATTAAAAGTCGATGACATTCCCAGATGCAGCAAATTCTTATGTACTGTGCTTAAAACATGTCCTTTAACTAAAAGCAGGTAGACGAAGGCCAAGGTACAAAGGTTTCAGTGTTCATTTTGACCTTCATTCATTCTAATAAACCAAAACTTATTTTTAGTTAAATTCTGTACAGTAAAGGTCAGTGCTAGAGGCCAAGGGACTTGCAATGAAAACTACATTTAGAGGTAGCTGACAAAATGGAGATAAACCGGAATCATAAAAAGCACTTTGTTCATTGCATGGCCTCAACAGTTCAACAGTGCCCAAGAATACCTACTCAAGTCAGAAAAACAGCACATTGACTCTATACCTAAATAAAGTGTGATTACCATTAGTTGATAGAAAACTTACTGATTGCTGTTAGTAGATATTTAACCCAAAACAATCAGGTGCATTAGATTTCTGTAGTGTTTATAGTATACTATATTATAGTATTGTTTACTGTAAGTCCAACTGTTTCGGCCTACTTAGTTGGTCTATGAGCAGCAATATTAATATGCCTTTGAAAATTAAAGTAACACTGCGTAACTTTTAGCTTGTAGTCTCGTAATTTTACATTCCAATAATATACATTCTTGTATAAATTTTATAGTTCCTAAACACGCGATTGGTAGAATCAGGCCTATTTCACTGACACAGCCTCAGCTGGACAGAAAACTCTGATATAAATTATATATAATTCCATGCCAACGGGACGAGCAGCCCTCTCCTGAGTGACACGCTCAGCAGTTAAAACAGAAGGAGCAGAAATAGGCCGATACACTGGACCCTTAGCCTGGTATACCAGACCGTTTTTTTTCTTTTTTTTTTTTAAAAGGATGACGGTCTGGTCCCTTTCTCACAGCTAATCCCTTCCTCTGTGATTTTGCAGACGGACCAATCACAAGCAGGGTGTGGTTTGCTGTCCACGTCATACACACGTAACTTTGCTCACGCGGCTGGTTCAAAACATTCAACATGGCGGACGCAGCTACTGAGAGGCCGTTTATTTCTGCCCTCGCCTCGAATTTGAATAAACAGCAAATTATAAAAACAATGAACCCACTCTGGTCTGCGCTCTACTGCTGGCCATTTAACTAGTGGCGCTCACATGGCTTTCTTGTTGACAACCGGCTGTGTAATGTCACCTTTTTTCATGTCACGTCTGGCATTTCTCTGATTGATTAACATTCCTCTGAATTAGTTGCGGTTGGCCAAGCTACTGGACCCTAACAAAGTTTTATTTGTACAATATGTACTAAAATTACCCTACCGTTTCAGAAGACAAAAGTTTCTTTTTTCCAAACTTGCTAGTTTTGGATAGATTACTCTCTTCATCTGGTGGCTAAAAGTTGCATAGTGTCATAAAAGCTATTTTCAAAATTTAAAATAATTGGGAACTTTTGAGGGGCACATGAATGAAGCAATAGTTTAACTGTAAAAATGATTGTTGTTGTGGTAACAACAGACTGACGGGAGCGTGTCAGGAGGGGTTAATCGCCTGCTGACTCAAAAATTGTAACAGAACGACTAGAAACCATGTCATATTCAGGCTGAAAATCACACAGCGTATGCCCACTTTTAGGGTTTACAAAAAAATCTACATAAATCTACATAAAAATCTCATCTTAACAGAAATTACATTACTATTTATTTAAAAAAAGAAATCAAGACATGATAAAAGAGAATGCAGATTTATCTACTAAATGGAGTTGAAAGTATGTTCTTATGATTGCAGATGAGTATGGAAGGTCCAGGGTCTTGTCTGTAAAAGCATGTGTGTATTTATAGAACAGAGACAGAGATCAAAGATTGCTGCTTTTACTATTAACCCACACAGCTGTGACCAATCGGTCTGCAGGCTCTTTACTGCTCTATACTGACAATTTTCAAAAACTTCCTCTGGACATTCATACTAATAGATAACTAGATGAATTGTTCATAAAAAATGCCACAATTAACAGATCCATGCCCCTCCCCCTTTTTTTCTTTTTTTTTTTTTTACATGTCTAGTAAAAGGCATTACACTCACCTAAAGGATTATTAGGAACACCATACTAATACTGTGTTTGACCCCCTTTCCCCTTTTTTCAGAACTGCCTTAATTCAACAAGGTGCTGTTTTCATTCTGTTTAGATCAAATTCTGACTCTACCATCTGAATGTTGCAACAGAAATCGAGACTCATCAGACCAGGCAACATTTTTCCAGTCTTCAACTGTCCAATTTTGGTGAGCTCGTGCAAATTGTAGCCTCTTTTTCCTATTTGTAGTGGAGATGAGTGGTACCCGGTGGGGTCTTCTGCTGTTGTAGCCCATCCGCCTCAAGACTGTGTGTGTTGTGGCTTCACAAATATTTGCTGCATACCTCGGTTTTAACGAGTGGTTATTTCAGTCAAAGTTGCTCTTCTATCAGCTTGAATCAGTCAGCCCATTCTCCTCTGACCTCTAGCATCAACAAGGCATTTTCACACACAGGACTGCCGCATACTGGATGTTTTTCCCTTTTCACACCATTTTCTTTGTAAACCCTAGAAATGGTTGTGCGTGAAAATCCCAGTAACTGAGCAGATTGTGAAATACTCAGATCGGCCATCTGGCACCAACAACCAACCACGCTCAAAATTGCTTAAATCTCCTTTCTTTCCCATTCTGACATTCAGTTTGGAGTTCAGGAGATTGTCTTGACCAGGACCACACCCCTAAATGCACTGAAGCAACTGCCATGTGATTGGTTGATTAGATTCTTGCATTAATGAGAAATTAAACAGGTGTTCCTATTAATCTTTTAAGTGAGTGTATGTGTCATAAATAGGATTTTGTTGCAGTACTACAAGTAACCACTAGTGCACTTTGAGACACAGCAAAGGAGACATGGCTTTTTCTGGTTCCCATAATACCTCCATAAATAAACCCCTGGAATCACACACAATATCACAATGTTTTCTCAAAGTTACAATGGCCTGCTCATAACCACTTGCAGATTTAATATAGCTGTTGTTTTGGATGAATTTCCCAATGTTTTGGCAGCCGGGCTCATGTAACATTCAAATCAATAAACACTAATGAATTGAATTCAGTCAAGAGCGAGGTTGAGTAAATTACACACAGAGCTAAACTACGCTCCTCAGCTGCTGCTTTGTTTCACGCTCAGAACAAAAATCACAAACAATCCACAGGAATGAGTCAAACCAAAGCAATACAGAGACATCCACTACAGCAATAAGTCCTGGACTGAATAATGATGAGTAAAATCTATCTGAGGAGAAGCAGCGATGTATGAAACCTTAGCCCATATAAAAAGATGGACAGTGTCATGACATGCTTTTAAAAGGTATCTATGGCTCCAGTGCATCTTAAAAATCCTATTTTCTTACAGTTTTTCAGATAGCAAAACCAAACTATTGACTTATTGTGGTTTCTTGAAATGTCCATCCATTATGTATATTTACAGTATTTTTTATTTTTTTTTACATTGGTACAAAATATATTGCATAATGACATATGAAATATAAAGAGTAAAGACAGTGACATTTTCTTCTTTTGTGGTTAATTAGCAGTTGTTCCATATACCACAAGTCACTTCACCACTTTCTGGTCCACTTGTACTAAATAGATTAAATAAAATTGGATTGGAAGTTGTGTTTGTTGTGTTGGTTTTTGAAACAAATATTGACCCAAACAGTTGATTTCTGTTTAGGGTTTGTTGGAAAAATAATTGAGTAAATAATTCACAGATTACTCAGGACTGTGTAAATGGAGCCACTAATATTCTAGCATATTTTTTATTTTATTTTTTTTACCTATAACTTATGACAATGGCGCCATGGCTCTAAAAATAATTGTGTCCATCATTTAGAGGCTGACAGAAAGTTAGCCATGCCTTTTCAGATCACTACTGTCTTAAGTATAAGAAAAAGGTCCACAATCCACTGAATGGTAATACACATTGTGGCTTTGTCCATCTTTATATATAGGACACTTACAAACTTACAGAAAAGAAGTGGTTGGAGCTGTACAGACTTTACAAAGCATTTTATTTCATCTCCTGTGGGAGCTTTTGTTGTTTTGCTGAGGTAAAGAAATGCTAAAGGACATGAGAAAACTGATATATAAAATGATGCTTTAACCAAAGAGAAAACACACTGAGTTGGCAGTTTTTTCTTTTATAGTTTACTGGCAAAACAAAACCTTTATCTTCTAGACAATCCTAAATATTAGAATCAATACAGTCTCATTCTTCAGAGAAAACACTAAACCCACAGCAAAAGCACAACATTTAAAATTTCTGGAATGCTACCGGTTTCCAAAAACAGTGTTCCAAAGAAGGTAGCATCAGTAGTAAATAGTGGTAGCTGTTATATTTGTGTTGCTTTACATCAGGTGAGAATCTGCCGTCAGAGCAGATTGCCGTTGAGCTTCAGAGGGCTGTTGAGAGTCGACATGTCTCCCAGGTAAATGTGATATTGCTGGGGCAGGTCTGAATACGTCCCGCTCAGACTGTGGGCTAAATAAATAAACCAAGTGTCCATTTACAAATGATTTCAACTTAATCTCTCATCTAATGGATGCCAATGTTTATGTCTTTTAGAGTAGTGGTTCTCAACTGGTCTGGCTTTGGGACCCACCATCACCCCTTAATGACAAGCTGCAACCCATCAGGGAAAATGTTCTAATTAATTTAATAAAAGATACCGTCTATCAGCAACCAACACAAAAAACTTATAAATAAACCAAAACGACCAGCAGGTGATGAAGACTAGAGAAGGAAATATTCCATTTTAACTCAATTAGCTGCATTTTAATAAACAAAACTAAAAGGCATCTTAGGGACACAATGTTTCAAGAATATTATTGTAAGTGTAGCTGTGATAACCCTGAATAAGTGATACATACGGAACAGCCCTGTATTTGTAATATTCAATCAGTAGCACTTAATAAGACATTGACCATGAGGCTGTTACAACATAACACTTCAGTGACTTCAGCCTTTGTAACAGACTCAACAGTGCTTTCTGCACAAACATGAAATAAAAACATCCAACTACTGAGAAGTACTTTTACCCGCTCATTGAATATAACAAACACTGTACTATTTAGTCACTTATTCAAGCAGTATTTATAAAGCTGACATTACAATCAGAACAGCACAGTAACAGTCAACTTTAACAAACTCAGTTATGTCATGTGTTTTCTTGAAAATACATGAAATAAAAAAGTGCAACTACTAGTAGTCTCAAAAAGACTCAAATTCTGTAGCTTTAGCTAAGAATACTCACTCACCGAATCCAGGACAACAGGTGTAAAGAGTACCTGAAAGCCATACTGTAAAAATACTCCACTACAAGTTACAAGTCACCAATTTAAATACAACTTGAGTAAAAGTCTTAGTATTGTCTGTAAAAGCATGTGTAGTATCCCAAAAGTATCCCATTTTAAAAGTACTTAAGTATTTCACTCGTACTGAATGTTGGCTCAAAGATGCACTATTCCTCAAAACAAAGAAATATTGTAGGTCAGTGAAAAAGAAAGTTTATTTATGAGGTTTTACTTCCTAATATGGAAAAGAAATTGAACACCTCAATATTTCGACATGGCAGAACAAAAACACAGATTAAACAAGTCTGTCCAAGTCAAACTCAAGTGCTCAAAAAAGGCAAGTAAAACATTAAAAAAAAAATGTATTTTCAGTAAAAATGGACAAACAAAAACAAAACAAAACAAACTGCATGAAGAGCTGGCTTCAGCTTCCTCAGCGGCTGCAGCCATCGATCATTTTGTGAAACACCTGGCGTTCGACAGGCTGCTAATTTATGTTCATAACGGAGTAACGCATTTAGGGCAAAAAGCATCCAGTACCTTAATAGCCTGCAGATGGCGGTATGGCCTCTTACACTCAAGAAATAAGCTTGCAAGCAACAAAGTTGACTTGACGTGCACAAACACAATGTAGCGAGTAACGCTAAGTGTCAGTTCAAATGTCGTAGAGTAAAGAGTACAAATATTCAATCAAAAATGTAGTTGAGTAGAGAGTAAAAGTTGCTTATATTTTTGATACTCAGTACAAGTACAAAGTAGCCAAAAAAATACTTAAGTACAGTAACAAAGTACATTTACTCAAGTACTTTACACCTCTGCAACAAACACTGCACTATGGGAAAAACAATTTCTTCAGTAGCAGTTCTTATCCACAAACTCCACAAACACACTGAGGTTTTTGTCATGTAGTCTCCCATAGTAGCGTTTGCTCCATTAGCATAAGAAAACAAACGTTGCAGGTCTTCTTATATGCTGCGAAAGGTCAGCTGTCAATGAGGATTACAAGGCATTATTGCTAACTACTGTTGTTTGGGCCTACAGCACCATTGTCTGCCACTGGTCTGCACACTGCCACACGTTAGACCTGGGCTTGAGCACCATTTGATTTAGGTAGTAATTAACGAGCTTAACTCTCCAGTGGTGTTCCATATATCGCTTTGTAAAAAAGCGTCTGCTAAATGACTAAATGTAATTGTAGAATATACTGTATGTTATGTAAATGTGCCAAACCACAAGAGACCTGCCGTGCCTGAGCACAATTGGAGGCACTCACATTAGCCGTGCTTGTATGGATTGGGAGTATGAGAGCACCCTAAGACTGAACATGTAATCTTTGGAATGGTTTCCTGGGATCGTTTCCATGTATCATACGCAATCACCCCCGCTGGCATGATTGAAAACCATCACACCGATACGCCTCAGTTGTTGAGACTAACATTAGTCCTGGAATTTTCTGTCTTTACAGTTTACACCCCCAATGGATTTGGTGCCTCAATAAAACAAAAACACATCCATGGCCAAAACAATACTGCCTAGCCCCTACTTTTGGGAACCTTTCATTTTAACCTTTATTTATACTGGAAAAGTCCTCTCACTTTTATGAATGTAGTTTTAGTAAAGAAAAGGTGTGCATCTGGAAAGTGCTTTGATTGTCTTGGGAAACACTGTCAAATCTTACGAGCTGTAAGCTATATAGACACTTTTTAAAAATCTTTTATATATAATTTTTAAGTTATACCTCTAAAGTAGGTCAGGCGCAGGAGAGTTTTAGAGACTCTGAGGACCAGGTGTGACTTTGTGCACACCAAACAGTGTGAAAACAGGACGTAGGCTGAAGACGAGGCAACGAAGTCAGGACACAGACATCCTGCTCGAAGCACACAGGTGACAGTGATGACAGTTTAAAGCACAAACTCCAAAAGGAAGCAAAACAAAGACATACACAGAAACGCAGTGACATGATTCTTTCACTCACTGGAAACTTAAAACCTCAACACTAACAATAGTCCTACATTTCCCATAATACCCCTGGGAGATGGGAACATAAACAGCCAAAGCTAACTACTTTGTTCTTGTGTGGTTCAAATTGTTACTAGAAATTGTTGTGCTATACTTATATTCTCCTGACTCAAATAAAGGAATGGACTCTTTGCATTTATCTTTCTTGAAATAAAAAGACATAAAAAATAGAATAGCAATAGAACCCACTGGAACTTTCTTTGTGTTCCTACAATTGCCCAGCTGGGACAAACTGGGCATCTTTTGTTTTGTTTTTTTTATTGTTTTTATTTATCTTTGTTTAGATTTATGTAGAAAAATGTTTAAGTGAAATAGACTTATTTCTACTGAGTTTGTTAATTGAAAACAGCATGTCCCTGCAGGGCTACCGTACCTGCTTGAAAAAAGGAGTGTGAAATGTAGACCTGCATTATGTACCTTTACCACCAGATGTCACTAAAACAACCAAATAGGACACACCCAACCTAAAGAGAACCTATATAGAGAGATCCCACAGACAAATGGAATTGCAACATATAAGTTTTGTTTGATTATTACTTTTTCAAACTTTTTTCTGTTGTTTTTGTTTTTTCATAGATGAGGATATGCACTGGTTTTAATCCAAGCAGGGAGGATAACACCACAATTGAAGAATCCACACATTGCTGTATGATAAAGTGGAACAATTCACTGCTGCTGGTTTCCGTCACTATTATTAATATACCTTATTAATATTTAGACAGAAGAAATTTTAGTTTCTCGTCATCCTACATATTAATGCATTTCCAGATATTGGTCTGTGCAATCAGAATCCATTGGCAATACAAGCCTAGCATTCGCAACATCAGAGATTGTTAGAAAAAAAAATATTTCTCACTTATGCACAGAAAAGACAAACACAAATTAAAGGGAAAAAAAGTAAAATTTGTTTCCATTACTAATTTGTTATGCAATTCTTCAGTATGCAAATTATATCGATGTGATAAAACACCACTAGTCAGAGCCACCAGATTTTATTACCTCCTTTCATCTAAGTTGTAGAATGCAATTCATTCTTATTTGCATTTTGATTGCTGAAAAGTTGTTAGTGTGTACCAAGAAGTGCACCAAAATAACCCCTACACTTTTGGACCCATGTCATTGATGTGCAAAAAAAACTAAACAAGAATGGAACAATAACAACAATGGATTTGTAAAAACACTCGTGACTGACATGCAATGTGTCAAGAAGAGGAAGAAAAATAATACTTGCAATAACTGAACTTTTAAACTGGGATGATTCACCAATGTTTGTATTAAATGTGGTTGATCTGCCATTGATAAGAAAACCTGGCACAAGAAGTACAATACTTTCAAAACTTGCAGTTTAAACAGTTTTTGCAATATGTATTTTGCAAGATTTTATTCCTCACTGAAATTTGATTACAGTACATTACTACAATTTATCAGGAACACAAGACAGGTCTGGGTTGGTTCTTCCAAACTGTGCTATTATGAGCTGACCCCAACTCTGCATCTTTGTGCAAACATAACTTAAATGTCTAAGCTCTTCTGTAAATACAACCGTTCAACTTCAAATGTCAGCCGTCTGCCTGAGCTAATCTTTAAAAACAGCCATTGTCCTGACTTCATTTTTGTCCTGACAGAACCTTTTGGGAGATGGGGGATGGGGGTTGGTGAGCGGTTTTCCCCTCAGCAGGTGGTCCTCACTGGGAATGTGGTGACAGACTGATGTAGGAAGCCAAGGCATGCTGACAATGCAACTGCCTCAAATCCTCCTCAGAGTCCACATCGAGGAACAGCTGCAGCGTTTACTGACTTCAGATCAGTCTTTGTTTGGGAACAAGTACGCAACAAGTCCTTCCTAAGCCTTGGCAGGAACCTCCAACTGTAAATGGGCCTCTACTGATACAAGGACTGATACAAGGAAGTTTGTTCACTCAATAAAATGTAGCATCGTGCAACATGTAAAATATATTTGCAAAGTCGTAGGAAAAAGAAAAGAGCTTAGTGGAGCAACGCTAATCGCTTGATTAGGCCATTTAACTGAATTACTGTGTACTGTCAGCATTTTCAAGAGGCAATTGAATGATTGAGTCCACAGAACTCTCCTCAAGCTAATGTTGCATTATTGGGATCTTCCTTTAAAGAGTTAAAAGCTAACAAGAGCTAACATTAAACCTGACTTGTTTGAAGTGTTAAATGCTAATAAACGAATACGCTGTCACTGAGTCTTATGCAATTAGCAACATTAATGCTCCAACTTCACAAGCTAAAACCAAATAGACACAACTAAGTCAGAGAAACTGCACTTTCTGAGGAGCACATGAAGCAGCATAAGGAACAGATGAAGCTTTTTCTTTTAAAAGTGGGGTGTTGCAAGAGACAAAAACAAACACCATAGTGGCATACACTGTCCTCTTTAGTCTTAAGTCTTGTGAAGCAACTGCGCTAAGCACTGGCACAATTCTTTTTCAGCTGGCAATAATTGCACCTTTGAGAAACTATTGTAGGCTAGACCGTATACACCCTTGTGCAAGGCTGGTATCATATTTTCAATGTGTTTTATTACTTGAGTTATTCTGTGCTGATGTCTCAAGCTGTACTTGGTGGAGCATGTGAAAAACTCTTATTCTGGTCATAGCCAACAAAGCTATATCCGTGCACCAAACTAGGAATCTCATTATTAATGTATGTTAGCTTGACTAAAGAAGACATTAATCTACATTTTTAAAGTTCGATTATAGCTGAACAAAGACAATTATTGGGATTTCTGTAGTGTCATCTCACTGCAATTGTTGGCCAAGAGTGTGTGGAAAACTCAAATCACCAAGCACTAAAACATCTGCATCTATAAAGTCCAACTGACATTCCAGATACATATTTCACATTCTGTATTTTAAAGGTTTATGCCATTTTGAAAAACAAGTGTAAAAATTATATTGTAACAATATAAAAAGAAAATCTGAAAAATTGCTACAGTGTATCAAATAAAAGGCAAGTTAAAAAAAATTAGCCAGTATAAACATTAGAAGACAAACTGAGCACTGCTGGGGAAGAAGCACATGTATGTTGAGCCCACATTCTTGCCTTAAAGCTTTGGAAATTAATCAACAATTGTTTTTAAAATTTCTTAAGCTAATTTATCATCTGATTAATAAGAGTTCCTCATCAGCACATCAGCATGTCCCTGCAGGGCTACTGTAGATCTAAAAAAGAAAGTGGAAGGTGAGGTATTAAAATCTTTCTGCCACCAGATACCCTGAAAACAACACTTTTTAATATCCTCTCAGTTTCCCTAGTTATATCCCTAGTTTCAGGCAGGTTATGCTTTTAACAAGTTATAAATATGCAATATGTATTTACAGGAACAACCTAAGTGCATTAAAATATAAAGCCCCAAACTGTCCAGGCCATTTTTCATACCTCAGTCTGATCTGTTCAGTTCCACCCAGTCTCTTCTCCAAATGAATATTTCATGCACTCACACATCCCGCCGTCCGGTTTCTGGGGGTAACAGGTTCGTCTCTTCACATGGGATGCCCCCTTTTTTCTGAAAGCCTGACATCCACTGTGCTTCCTTCAGTCCCTGGAGGAACGGCTTTTCTCTGCTCATCTGTCTGACCTCGATATATATGACAGCTATACGCCCATCGGACCGCACACCAGACAGTGCACCGCCTGACTCCACCACACGCCGGCTCAGTATCAACAGGAAGTGCTCAAGAGTGAAATCAGGTGTGAGGCCAAACAGACACTTAGAGATAGGCCTCATCAGTGACTCCTGAACGTGTCGGAGAAATGAAACACAGCTGCACGTGTCTAATGGAGACCAAGTAACAGCATTTATTGTGAAAGGGCACGTGGAATAAAAGCCTGAAAATATACTGTAGGCTTAACCTCACATAGTAAAAATGACTTCCAAGCAGTAACTGGGTATAACAAATGCTACACCAAGCATTTGTCTGCATGAATTTTTAATAGTGATGCACTCATTTAGATAAAAAAATATATATATATTTTAGCCATAAACACTTCACTTCACAACATCCAGAACAATTTCCGGTGTAATTTTTGGATCAATGTCCAGCCCTACTGATTGGACAGGTCAAAGGTGCTTCTGTAGCACTATTGGCTAATGAAATAATTTAATATTAATTATAGGGATGCACCGAATGTTCGGCCACCGAAATTATTCGGCCAAAAATAGCCAAAAAAAAGCACTTTCGGTGTTCGGCCGAATAAGTAAAAAGGCCGAATAAATTTTGCGAACAATGGCGTTTCTAATAGCGCAATCAATTAACCAGCGTAGAGTGAGAGCGCGGGCTTTATGCAACAAACATGTCAGCAGTGTGGAAGCACTTTAAAGTGTCAGAGAAAGAGGCAAAAACGGCCGTTTGCAGACATTGTTCTGCTGAATTGTCCAGGCAGGGTGCATCTGCAAAGCATACCTACTTCAAGTGAAACAGACCACTGAGTGAAAGTGAAACTAAAAGTGCGCTCTTAGAAGCTGTCAGCACACGATTTAGTCAGGCGGACTCAGAACTCCTGTACAGCATCAGATCATTACTTGGATGTGGGGAAAAAGATGCGCACACGAGAAATAATCCAGGCCGAGTTGGATTTGGGAAAGCCGCTAGGTAATGGAGACGGTCAGGTGATGCACAGCGCAGGAGATGAAAACAGCGCAGAGAGTAAACGGGCTCGTACAGATGAGCCGCGCACAGTCTCGCTGTCTGACATGTTCGATGCGATCCTCCAACATTTGCAAGACAAGCTCGACTGCTCAACAGTTAGATGGGTATCTCTCAGAAGTCCCCATTCCCAGGAGCAATAACCCTCTCAAATTTTGGAGGACCAATCAAGGCCGCTTTCCTGACCTGGCGCAGATGCACGCAGGTAGGCTACTTGTATGGGAAATTAATTTAAGATTTTATTTATATTTTGGATTATGGTAACACTTTATAAGTAGTTTCTATTTTTTACATTAACTAACAATGAAAAACCCTTTATTAAAAGCATTTATTAATCTTAATGTTAACATTTACTAATACAGTATTAAAATTAAGTATCACATTTGTAATTTTGAATTAAAAGTATCAAAAGTGGTAGGCCTATTTGTTAAAATTGTGAATGCACTCATACTAACATGAACAAAATATTTTTTTATTATCTTACATTCAGGAAGATTAATAAATACCATAACAAATGTATTGCTCATTGTTAGTTAAATAGATATTTTGAAATTGTATTTCTGTTATTTGATTTTTTTTTATCTGAAAAGCAACACAAAATAGTAAAAAGCAAATTTTTACTATTTAATTATTGTAATGGTGAAAAATTGGCAAAATAAATGGAAAAATGTGAAACACCGCGTTCGGTATTCGGCCTTCGGCCAAGCATTTCATTATTATTCGGCTTCGGCTTCGGCCAAGAATTTCATTTCGGTGCATCCCTAATTAATTATATTGTAGCAGTTTGCTAGTATAGGTTGTATGTGCATACGTCTTTCTTAAAGCAGAACTAAGTAAGATTTGCACAGCTCCTCCTACAGTAAATACTCTGGACAATAACACCCACCAGCACACTAGTTTTGCAAAAGAAAATGGCAAATACAGTACCAGAAATGAAAACACTGAAAGAATGTCAGGGTCTTATTGCAGATTGTGAATGTGCCAAATGCATAGGTGTCTGAAGATACATTAGAAGGGTGGTCTGTGTTGGTTATATTGAGATGTAATGTGATCTCTGTGGAGGTTTGAATGAGAATGTGTCCTGTCTCACACTGGGGAACCTCCTTGACCAGTAATGTTGTATTTTTACCATTAGGCAATTTGATAAAGATATTGTTTGAGGCAAAAGTGAGAACTGATCTAATGCAAACTCAGGAGGACCTTCTTAAATACCTGGTGTTCATATAGTCGACGTAGACACGATAGACATAAGATGGATTCAAATTCAAGGTCTGAAGTAGGGTTGTGAGCAAATGAAGACAAGATTTTTTGTGAGTAATCTTTAAAACACATATCTTCAGTGTTACGGACTAGCCTGTGGAATACATAACAAAACTGAGGTCTCCGAGTCCCAATGAAGCTGGCTCTTTGACAGCATTTGAATTATATTCAGAATGCGACTGGAGCACACTGACATTCACTTTACAATATAATGAGAATGTATATCCGCAAACCAGGATCTTATACTAAAACTGCCTTTTTTCTTTTCCTAATTAAAATGATTTCTTTATTTTTGCCCATGACAGCAATCCACAGATGAGGAGAATTGGGAACAACAGTGGAAAGCCGTCAGGAGCTAGCCAGGATTTGTTCTGTCACCAAAGTTCAGATGATCACAAACCTTAAAGCCTCAGATGAGTTCTCATTTCTCCTAATAATCTGACAGCTACCAAACCACAATTTATTATTTTCCTTCTGTCAAACCCAAATCCCTTGGCACGTTTCAGTGTCTTACCGTCACATTTGGGCCACTTCACAGAAAAGGTTGCTTTGCTCAACTGGATTTGTCCATGCCTGACATAAGCCACAACTCAAATGTCAAACCCAAGCCTTGTAATCTTGAGTTCAGTCACAATCTGCAGTTTTAACAGAAAGGTTTTGCACTGAACTACACTACTCTGTGGTTAGCTGCCAGGGCCAGTGGATGGATATTTCAGAGTGATTTTTTAGTTTAGAGAAGATAGCCCACTGCATCCCATAGTGACCTCCAAATGAACCGAGCATCTGCCACCTCTGTCCAGCCCGAGACCGTCCACACTCAGGGAAATCACTGCCAGACACAAACAGCTTTATTATTCAGGTGAGAGTTTGATTCTGCTGCATTATTTAAGCCTGGCATACATTCACTGGACTCACTCTGAGCTCATTACAACAGGAACTGTACAGACAGTCGGTCCAGGCTATATTTTTATATTTGAAAGCAAGAAAACATCAGGCAATGTGAAGGTGCAGTGTAATACAATAATACTGTAAGATATACGGCTGAGCCAATTTATGTCACATGGTCAGTCAGTTTTTATTACTGATGAACATTACGTTATTGATCATTGTTAAAAGTCCATTGAAACCAGTGTGTTCATTACTTCTAAGTGTGAAAAACAAACCACTGCAAAGCAAAGAAAGTCAAGAGAAGACAAACTGAGCACTGCTGGAGAAGAACAGCATTGTGTTTTCTTATTTGAACATGTCCATATAGATTTAGGACATTCATTAGATAAATGTAATTGTTTCTAAATTTCTAGACCAACCAAATAATTTCCCCAATTTCTATGTGAGTTTTTAAAATATCTGATCTGGGTCAGGTCTCGGTTCAGCAACGTTATGTGGCCAAAGAATGAGGTCAGCTGACTACCTGAATATACTGAATGACCAGGTTTTTTTTTGGGACTGTATTATGAAATTTGTATATGCCTAACTTAGGGTTGTTAAAAATGTAAGAGTTGTGTTTTTGTTTAGTAAGGACAACAAATCATGGACCATACACATTATATTTTCCATTATATACATTAATTTATGTTTGCACTAGACACTGGAGGTTGCAAGTCTTCTCTGTACTATCAATGTAAACAATACACTTGCCATTCCAGGCCCCACTTGTCCAGGATAATAATAATAATAATAATTGTTATATTTATATAGCGCCTTTCCAGAGCTCAAGGACGCTTTACATATCAATTATTCATTCACTCCACAGTCACACACTGGTGGTAGTAAGCTACATCTGTAGCCACAGCTGCCCTGGGGCAGACTGACAGAGACGTGGCAGCCATTCCGCGCCTACGGACTCTCCGACCAACACCTTCAACATTCTTACACATTCATACGAGGCAAGGTGGGTTAAGTGTCTTGCCCAAGGACACAA
This sequence comes from Perccottus glenii, assembly GCA_024416835.2. Lineage (NCBI taxonomy): Eukaryota > Metazoa > Chordata > Actinopteri > Gobiiformes > Odontobutidae > Perccottus > Perccottus glenii. The sequence continues at coordinate 30,317,295 of CM044557.2, forward strand.
CGACAGTATGAACTGTGGGAGAGCGGAATCAACCTACTACCTTCCGGTTGAAGGACGGCCGCTCTACCACTGAGCTACTGCTGCCTAATGTGGCTACTGAAAGATTAACACATCTGTCCGATGTTCTGATACCCACTTCATAAAATAGACCCTCAATTTAAACAACATTTTTGTGTATTTGGAACTTCTATATCCAACAAGACTGTCAAGTATTACAAGAAGCGGAGATTTGACTGGATTCAGGACATTCTCTTGGAGGTTGTCAGAAACCATTAGGTTAAATAGACTTCATTACCCAGAGGCTAAATGAGTGAAGCACCTGTTAGCGAAGGTCACGGCTTTAAAAAGGAGGCCAACAACATTGCCAATATTTGACCCTTGACCCTGACCTGTGCAGTATTAAGATACTTTCATCCCGGTTCATTTGAGGATAACTAGGGGGCTATGTTTCCTCATGCCTTTGTTTAGTTTGGCTCTTGGTCGTCTTTTCCCCTCTCAGTGTCTTTACTTCAACATTCCTACCTCGACTATTTTTATCTTTTCTTCTCTTTCTTTCCTGTTCTTGTTCCCCACTGCTCCTCGCTCTGGGTCCTGGTGTAGTTTAGTCCATTTATGGGCAGCTTGCAGATAAAGCGACCTGAACAGACTCTCACTGGATTTGAGGTGGAACAGTTAGGACACTTTTCGACTAAAACATGAAAATCCCCATTACAGAAAAAAAAAGTTTAAGACACTAGAAGCAACAGTAAAAAGTGGTCTTTTTGTAGCTATGGTGTGGAAATAGGTACCAAGAAGGTATTCTGTGCAAAAGATTAAAACAAATTGATGAACTAACTCTTTGAGCGTGTGACCCATTAGTTTTGCAAACAGTGCTACAATTCTTTCTCTAGGGGCATATTGTTTTGCAGATTTATCATTATGCCAATGCCAATAATGTCAATATCCATTACTCAAGAACTGCAATGCTATTGTTGGTTCTGTCAAAATATTTGGCCAATCCAAGCCTTGAAATCACATTAAGGTATTTATTGATATGTCTTGAGATTAATTCTGATTTCTATCAATTACATTTGAATTTTTATTACAGATGTACCAATATATGCTTCTGGACGCAATTGGAAGGAATTGAAAACGGAGAAACCTGTCACAATGGTCCACTACATTTTAGATAAGGGTTTGGACAAGTTCCTTGAAATGCGGACCAATGGTGTGGCAGTACTGTCAGTTAGCATGTCTGCTTGCAGCATTTTACCGTTACTAATGTAAACAACCTGTTCTGATTGGACAAAAAATACCATGTGATATGTGGTGACTGGCAGGAGGTTTATCCAGTCACCATCACGTTTTCATCTAAAGTACATGCCTTTTGCAAAGTCTTTTTGTGGAAGCCTTTTTAGAGGGGTCTGTGTGATCAACCATCTGGACTGTCAGGTTAGGAATTGCTGAGAAGAGAAGGGATTCTTGATCCGTAAATGGGTATGGCTTGCCAACCTAGCTTTTACACACCCAAAGTGGGCCATCAAACACTGCAGGTCTTAATTACTTAGATCATGCAGCCTTAGTTAGCCACTGGGTTAAATATCCTCTTAACTTCCAGACCAAAATCTTTAACACTACAAAATAAAAGACACAAATGTTTACAAGTTGGAAAGCCAGGCTGGGCTTTTGGGCTTTATTTTCTGTTATTGAGCATTCCAGTTACCCTTTATGAGCAATTGCCTTCAACATTTGTCTTAGTTCTACAACTCAACCCTAACTGTTCCTTTACAAAAAAGCTCCAACAGTCATAACAGCCATAACTTATACCTGAATGTTTTGTGCTTGACAGCTCACAGCCTGATGAGTCAGCCTTTTAGAGCTTCTGTTTATGGAATAAAACATATACCAGACTGACCTACCGCTACACTGCTGCTCCACATGTCAGGAGAACCTACAGCAGAGAAAGAATAATCTCCCAATCTCCCTCTCAGGAGAGGACATGTGATATGAAATCAGAAGCACATAAAGGAGGAGCTAGGGTGGAGGTGGGTTGGTAGTATAAGAAAGAAAAAAGCAGCAGGACACAACTGCTTAGAGCACTGAGAATGTTGATAGCCCCTGGGGAGCATCATAAAAAGCTAGAGACTAGACTGTGTTGAAGATTAGTTATTAAAGTGCATGGTCTGTCAGCTAGCTGCTCATTAACATCTGTTGGCTAATATATTAAAAAGATGAACTTTATTTTTAACATCCACAAACAGTGAAGAACCAAAATTAAAAAGGGATTTCAAACAACATACAGAATATAAAAATGTAAAGTTGAGGAATAAACTGCAGCAAGGTAAAAATAGAGTAAAATTTAAATTGTTAAATGCTCAAAGTGAAAACTGTATTCCCTATGAGTTTCATGAACTAATGACCAAACTGGCTGTGCTTCAGTAGGTCATTGTGACTCTTAATGTATACAGTTTAATATGACTTTTCATCCAAAAGTGGAGCTAATAAGGTGAGCAGATCAGATCAAGTAGTGTACAAAGAAAAAAAAAGCCTTAGACTTGTATTAGTTCTGTTCTCTCAAATTACTTAGTTTAGTTCCCTCATAGATAGGGTTAGGAGGCTCATCTGAAATTGCATGACATGTCTTGCAAATGTTTTAAAAACACCTCCCAGGACAGACAACCTTGTCATCATTTACCAGGAAGATACCCCAGGGACACTTTGTTCCTCAGCCTCGGTGCTTTGGTATGAGGAAGCCTAAGGTAATGTCTGAGGAGCGGGAGATAGAGGCCTAGGCATCTGTTTTGACTAGTCTCTCCTAAACCCGACCCAGTAGAACCTGAATGTATTGTTTTTTGCAACGGTTTGTCACTAGAAACTAGGGCTGCAACAACTAATCGATAAAATCGATAATAATCGATTATGAAAATCGTTGTCAACGAATGTCATTGTCGATTAGTTGGTCTGCTCACGTCACGGGGAGCGTTACTGATGACGTCACTTTCATGAAACAGTCACACGCGAAATGGCGTGAGTAATGTTAATCTCAATCGGCGGCAGAAAAAAGTGTGCGCCCCAAGTCATCTAAGGCATGGGAGCATTTTACATTAAATGCAGCAAATAAGACCGTAATCTGCAAGTTATGCAAAGCTGAGCTTGTGTGGCATGGAAGCACCACAGTGATGCTCGAACACATGAAGAGGAAACACGTTGTCACGGATGAAGGTGAAACATCAGCACGGTAAACAAAAACTGTAGCCTATATTCTCATTATATGAAGATTTGAAAATAGTACTCTGGTTTAATTCAATGCTACTGTGTAAACAGCTTTGTTTACCAACTTCGGGACAGTCACACTAGATCTATTTTGTCTCGAGCATCAGGTTGCGCAATCAGTTCGCTCGCAACATAACTCAGCCTTTCTCAAAGTGGGTGCCACCTGACTGTGTCAGGGGTGCCGCCAAAAAATTACGTAGGCAAAAAAAAAAAAAAAAAAATGCTTTCGTGTTGGCTTGCACTGAGCCAGAGACAGGCGCTCAGAGCTGTCATATATCACAACTTTTCTAAACTGCCCCTGCGGGCGGCGATGGCGGCGCCCATCGTGCATACAGCTCAGCCAACTAATCGTTATAAAGGTGTTTAAGCGACAAAACACTTCCACTAGTACAGGGAGCGACTGAGGACTGTGGACCAGGAGCTCCGTGTCTGCCTCTCATCCATACCTGCCAGGATAGGGCGGCTGTGTGCGTCGCACCAGGCTCACGTCTCTCATTGATTGTGGTCACCCCCACCCCCGGCTTGTGTGAGCGCTAGCATGCTGCATGCGCAGCGCATGTAGATCTTTCTCTCGTTGTGGATTCTTTTTGTGTGTGTGGGTGTGTGTGTGCATGCGCATATAGCACGGATGAAAACAAGCACTATATGGAAAACATTCCTGCTTATCTCTGTTGCATGGAACATGGATCTTTTCTTATCGTATTGTATCTGATTTTATTTATTTTTGTTATGTCTGCCCCTTTTATTTTATTTTAACTGCATCCTGCACTTCAGTTTAGTTCTCCTGGTCAGGATTTGTTGTTGGGTTCTTGTATTGTGCGGTCCACCTCTTACGGTTTTATGGCATTTGTGTCTCTAATTAATTATTTTGTGAATTACTTTTGCAAACCTGTGTTTTTAAAGGTGCTATAAAGTTGCTATAAAGTTGTTATTATTATTATTGTTATTTACAGTTCGTATTATGCTCTGTTCATTACTGTCCTGTCTAAATAAACAGGACATTTGCATTTAAATTTGGGTTATGCAGTGTTTTAAATTATATTTTAAACTGGGGTGCCTTCACATTTTATGCATTTTTGAAAGGTGCCCTGACTGAAAAAAGTTTGAGAAAGGCTGGTTTAAAAACTGGACAAACTTTTGTGTTTTAAGTTTTAAAATGTAAAAATTAAAGATTATATTAGTAAAACTCAATGTGTGGCTTTTGCACTTTTTAAAGTACACTTTTAAACATAAATACCCTGATTTAGGGTTTTATTTAGTTATAATAAACAAAAAAATCAAACTGAATCCGATTAATTGATTAATCGAAAAAATAATCGTCCGATTAATTGATTATGAAAATAATCGTTAGTTGCAGCCCTACTAGAAACTGAAACTAAATAATTAAATGTTGCAAAAAGATTTGAAAAAAAGGTGTGTTTTAGATACCTGTTGGGATGAAAATAATCGTATGTGACATGAGAGATTTGTATTTTGCAAAAGCCTGAGAAAAATAAGATATTTAGGAGTTTTGTGCACTCATATACTTGCTCTTTCTTTTGGCTTTAGTCTGTTTTCCATCAAATATTATTTTTATACCCGCGGGTCATATTCAGCAGAGAAATGGTTTGGTCTGCTTGACATCCTGTACAAATGTGTTTCCAGATAGTGGTCTCTGAAACAAAAACATCTTAGTTTGTTTTGTCAGCGTTCAAAGAATTTGTTTCCATTTCACTGTATGCCCTTCATGGAAACGTGACTAATAGTTTATTATGTCAGGATGTATATCCGGCCCATAAGCACAATACACTTGTAAATGAAATGGGAGCTGCTTACAAAGAGGCACTTATATTAAGCGGAGTGTTTTTCGAGGCCGTCCTCACCTGCTGCTCAGTAAGTACTGAAGCGCAACTGACCAATACTTCATTACGGCTTATTGAAGTGGGTCAATAACAGCGTCAGTTCTCTGTCTGCTTGTCTGTCAGCCATCAATCATTCTGCTGCGCGTTCACTAGAAAACAGCTGAACAGTCCGGATCGGTGAAAGTCCGAGTGCTTTTCACTGATGTGCAGCTGGCGCTTTTTGTGATGACATCGACACAAGACAAGCTCATTTTGAGATGAGATGCTGACTGGTGATAGAAGTGATGCTGAGCTTTTAAACTGCCTCTATGGGGCCAGATAAAGGGGCATAAATCTTTATCAGGCCTCAGCATATCGACATGGTAAACCTGGAAGAATAAAGAAGTGCAGCAGAACTATGCTGAAAATATTTGCACATTGTGAACAACTGTCTGTTACTGTATGTTTCTAGCGCTATATTTGACCACCAAAAGTGACTACGTCGACTACGAAAATACGTCGAAGTGCGTAAAATGCGTCGACGCATCAGTAGGCGGCTCAGTAGAAGCCTCATTCTCTATACGCTAGCTCTAAACGCGAAAATGACAAATAAAAAATACACCTGTGATGAAGCTTTGGTATTAGTAATGGCTGACTCTGATTCTGGAGGAGAACATCTACCTTTTAGAGTCTTTTCAGCCGAGTGAAAGTGAGAATGAGTGAGAGTGCGTCTGTGACTTGGACAGCGGCGGCGCTGCTGATGCCTCTCTCAGTGAACATAAAGCACACTCCGTTTTTCCCACACTTTGCCAAACAGAGTGAAAGTGAGAATGAGCGAGAGTGAGAGTGCGTCTGTGACTTGGCGCTGCTGATGTCTCTCTGAGTGAACATAAAGCACACTCCGTTTTTCCCACACTTTGCCAAACATCAGTGAAAGAAACGGGAGGAAACTAGTCGCTCTGGCCGCGGTAGTGAAGGGGATGTTGGGAAGGGAAGCCGTGAGTGCATAGCACCTGCAGCTACCTTTAGCACTTGCCGTGGCAGTGACGGGGGTGCAGGGGATAATGCAGCTTCCAGTGACAGTCGTGTGGGATAAATCGTAGAATGCGCTAATCAAAGCAGCGATCGTAATAAAAGTGATGGCTGTGTGGTGTGCTTTATGAGAGGTCCCACACTCTAAAAAACTACTTACTATGCCATTTGGATAAGAACAGATAAAGCTTCTGCAACAAAACACCTACAGTACATGTGTTTATTTCGCAGATCTATTTTTACACATATTATATACAACTTGACTAGATATGGAATATTAGAAGTTGTAGTTGTACTGTAGTTTACAACTTTACAAGTTACCATTATTAATAATTTAATTTCAGAAAAAGACAGAAAAAAGAAAAAATATATATAATGCCATGATATGCAAATTAGATGCATTTTTGTTTACTTTTGGGACAAACCAATTAAATAAAACGTGATTAATAACAAATTATCTCCTTAGTTAAAAAGAGTTTAAAATGCTTTCTTTTTTATTTTATAATAAAATGACAAATTCATTACACTCTCTGAAATACAATTAAGATTGTAATCAAAGTAATCATATTAAACATTGTAATAATCACATTCAGTTCATTTAAAAATATGCATATTTACTACCCTCTTTAAAATACATTAATCTAGTGTTCTTTTTATACAGTTTATTAAAAAAAAACACTAGATTAATAAAAATAAAATAATTGAATCACCTTTCCTTTTCTAGTCAAATATAAGACTGATGAGAAAGATTGGTGCAGCTTCCACAGAAATGCACGGAGGAAAACCTCTCACTTTACCGGTCGAGCTCACCGATGGTCCTGAACTGTGGCTCATGATTGAGAGGACAATATCTAATATCTAATATCAGGATCTAATATCGCTAAGAGACAGGGAGGAGCTCATTCACTCGGGAGAAGCTCGGAGTAGAGCGGCTGCTCCTCTACATTAAGAGCATGACACAATGATCATGATAATAAAAGTTACAAGTGCCATTTGGTTATGTTTTTCTCACTTAGCTATAGTTCATTTACAAGTGCCATTTGGTTATGTTTTTCACACTTAGCTATAGTTCATACCTGCATACTCAGCTGAAAAATGACTGACTGCAGTACAACATTGCATTTTTATTAAATGTAGCCTATTGCCACAAATAAATGTGATTTTATTTACAGGGACACATTCATCACCTTTTAGGCATATTTTATTTGAACTGATTGAACATAATAATTCCTGTGCTGGGGTAAGGTCTTTGTCTCTCCTCCTCCTTTCGTTTTTTTTTTTGCAGCTCATTGTTTTCTTTGATGCAATATTCTATGAGTTTGTGTGAGTTTATTATGTTACCACCGAAGCAGATAGGCTTTTTACACAGATCGAGTCCAGATGCTTTTGCTTCAACCTTTTCTTCTAAAAGAATACTAAAAATCAACTGATTACAGTACAGTACACACTGAGAGTCTGCATGGCCCTCAAACTTGGAAAGATTTTCAATGAAATGAAACAAACAGGATGTGCTTTAACTGCAGATCTTTAGCTTTAATTTGAGGGTCTTTACATCTAAATCAGGTGAACGGTGTAGGAATAACAACAGTTTGTAAATGTGCCTCCCACTTTTAAGAGCCAAAAAGATTAGAATTGTGTCGATGCCCCAATATTTATGGACCTGACTGTATGTTGTTTGTCAGAATAGTTGCTGAATAAGCCATAGTTTGTTGCAAATCTATTATAGGAAAATTTGAAAAAATGCAAATTTACTAACTACACAGTTCTCTAGACTGATGTAATTCCCCCACATCCACATCTTAATAGATTTATAATAATATTATAGTGTAAAGAGAAACAGTAAGTATACTAATTCATACAATGTACCAAAGAATGAAGTAAAATGTACCAATGTGGCCACCACTGTTTGCAAAAATGTTCATCACTAGCATAAATAAGGGTCTATTGTAAGTAACAATGGGAATAGAAATAAATAAAAATCAAGCAGTAGGATATGTTTTTTAAAACAATGTCTTTCTTTGGTATTAAATGTTGTCTTATAAGTCAACAAAGAGCATATGTGAACAGTGCGAAACAAAAAGTAAAAAAAAAAAAAGTCTGTTCCCATTGACTTTTATTTTTGACTTCACGCTCTCATTTGGCAAATGACCAAACAAGAGCTCTAATGTCCTTACTGTTTATGAATGTAGCAACCAGGATGCAGAAGAACAGGAAATATAATTTTGTGCAACCAGTGTGAACATAACCGCAGCAAATGTTGCCAGTAGGACACAATGATAACATCTGATTTGAACTTTTAGGTGAAAATTCTAACATTCTCTGAGGAAGGAAACTTTTAAATCAAATCTGAAGTAGCCTTTCAATGCTTTTATGTGTTTTAAAGATTATGTAACAAGAGTGTAGTCAGTGAAAAATTGCCCATAACATTGACATTAAACACCAATAAATATTTACTTATTTAATAACCTTCCTTCCTTTTAGTTTTCCTTCCTTCCTAAGTTCTACATCCTCAGATACGAGTGGCCACTCCCTGGACATTGTTCTCCACATAATTCCTCCGTTTAGAGCTGACCTCGTCTTTTCTCTCCTGAGTTTTTTGTGAATGGACCGATGTACAAAGCAGTGAACAATAAGGCATTTTATTCCCGATGCTGTGGTGTAGTGTGAACACAGTTCCTGCCTCTGAAAACAAACCCATAGGTGTTCTCTGCAGAGGGACAGGTCAGTGCTGTCAATTTAGGTAAGGTAAAAAAAAAGCATGACTTTGGAATGTAAGCTATATTTATTTTTCCCAATAAGGTTACTTACAAGTTCAGAGAAAACATAGAAGGCAGTGAAGTTAGCTACACCTCTGCATAATTTCAACAACTTTAACAACATTTAAAAGAGAAACCACGGTAGTGATTGACATTTTGGCAAAAAAAATGGTCCCTTTCTGGATCTGACATGGAATCATTTACCTTGATGCATTTGTCATATTTTAGTCATATTAAAATCCACAGGTGGAAAAGGTGGAATGACAGAGGCCAGTTTCATGGTATAATACATACATCTTAAAATAAACAACTCCTTCAACCAGGTTTGGTACTAAACACATAATTGGCTCTGATGCAAGTAGAGCCAGTGAACAGCAATAATTTGGGCTGATTAATACCATTCAATATTGAACAGACAGGACAACTGCAGAATAAATCACCTAAAGTCCTGGCACATCTTAGAAAGCATCAGTCAAGAGCAGTAGACTTGGGCCAGAGTCTGAATATTAGATTCTTCTTTTCGTGTCACTGCACAGCGTTCACCCATGAAAGCAGGTAACACAAACTCACCGCTTCACTTTCAGCAGTAATTATCTGAGCTGACACTGAGACCTCAGCAGTATAATTATGAATGGGGCCCTGCACGCTTTAATCCGTCCAGATTAACGGCTGTTTCTCTGCTCTGCGGTCACTCACAGCCAGGGAAATCTTATTAATGTAATAAAACCGTTTGCAGACCTGAAAGTGTGGGTAAACATTTGGCTCCAAGGGGCAAAAGGTTATATTTAGTAGTAGTTAAAAATGAGTATCATGTGATATATCCTTCTTATATGTTTGAAAATATTATAGTGATGTTTTCTGAGAAGCTCTGAGCAGTGGGAGGCGCTAGAGAGCCCATGAAAAGTGTAAAAAACAGGCCATCATTGCATCAAAACTCCAAAATCAGCCAAAAATGAGAGCACATGGACACATTTGGAGGTAAGTATTAGTGCTCATAATATGAAATGATACGGACAGAACTAGGCACGGGACATAGTGTTGCACGGTGTAGCAATACTTCAAAGGTATCGTGGTGTTTAAATCAACACAATATCACATTTTTTAGGTATCAATATTTAATTTAAATACCCATGTGTGCAGTGTTAAATGAGTAGCACACCGTTTTGCTCGCTCAGTGCAGCCAGCTCACCCTGAACAGAGAGAGGGCCAACCACAGACTCTAAAAATCTATTTGTTTAAACATCTTAAACAAATAAAAAAACAGCTGCTATTCCATATTACTTCACATGTAGTCTCTGTTGTGTCATGGCTCACTGGAGCTGAGTGATAAGAGTGAACGCGATGGAAGCAGGAGTTTAGCGCGAGCTATGTCCTGTTCACGTCTTTGGTGAGAACACATTTGTGTCAAAAAACCCTAATTAGTAGCTTATATTTGACACAAAAGTGTGTTACAGGTCTGTATTATTGTAATAACGATTGTGAGAGCGTGGTAATTAGCAGCTAATAGCGGAGCCGACCACCGGAGAGTAACAAACAGGACTGTATTTGGGTCTGACAGAACTGTGACAGAACCACAGCTCACCATCCGGAGACTCAAATGGGTGAGTGAAAGAAAACACGCTTCTCTTAACGAGGTAATGCAACAAAGAAGACTTTGTTGGTTTTATTAAAGTGTTGACAGATAATAAATAATAGTTTATCTCAGGTGTGCTGTGTATCCTGAGACTCTGTGTAAGTGCACATATTGCAGAGTGGCTAATTTGCATAATAATAATAAAACTGACAAAGATGTTATATAGTTTAGTGTCATTAAAATATGCAGTTTTAATCTGAATGTCATTGGCATTTGCCTCTCACTTATAGACAGTCTCCAGAGCAGAGTGTAAGAAATATTAGTCACACATTCGCTTTGGGGAATAAGACATATTCTAACCATGATTGTTGTTATCCCCGAATGAAGTAAAAAAGCTGCTCAAAGGCCTGGCAGGAGCAGGACAAAGAGAGAACATTAGAATGTTTTTTACCGTGATGTAAAGGTATTGTTCTAGTATCAGTATCGTGATACTCAAGCAAGGTACTGAACCAAACTCAAAATCATAGGCGGAGTTTCACCTTTGTGCGTGGGGGGGGCACCTACCAGCAGACCACGGGCTCAGAATTTTTTTTCAGATTTAGCAAGCAGTTTTATAATGTCAACGGATTTGTACAGGTACTCTCAGGTTTTTCTTCTTTGATGGCTGTGTAACAGCTGTGCTGCCACAGATCCCGATGCACCAGCCTGTTTATAACTCTCCCACATCTTCATGCTATTTGAATGTACCTGTGACGAAGCGTGTTTTGTCAGCTTCTCTGACATTTTTTTTTCCAGTTCCGAGCTCCCACTTTTGTAAATAGTTCGTCTGCGTCTGATCTTGCAATATTTGAAGAAAAGTGGCGAGAGCAAAAACAAAAAACCGAATCCAGTGATATTGAGTACTCCATCCATTGGAACTTGTGATAGTAAAATGTAGAGAAGGCACGATTAACATTTCCAATTAGGCGTTTAGGGAAAGAAGAAAGTATGGGCTGTTTCGGCCCAATAGCTTTCTCCCCGAGGTCAGCGTATCCAGATCCAATATAGTAATTCAAAATAATTAATTCTAAACTTACTCATTATATCCACAAAAATTATAAGATAGGACAAATAAAATGAGAAAATATGAATTCTGTATTTTTTTTTATTTTTCAAAGCACAAGACAGGCATTAATTGGTTCTGGTCTGGGGGGGCAGTGCCCCCCTTAGCCCCCCCCAAACTCCGACCATGCTCAAAATGTTAGTATTGTGACAACACTATTGGGACAATAACCAGTTTCAAGGTTATCAAAATCTCGGACAAGCCCCCAATTATGTTACAGCCCCCGATGTCAAGATCTAGAATAAATAAGGGACACATAACACAAGAGATGTAGTGCCTAAATTAATGATTTATTTAACACAAAACATGACTCACAAAACAATCAGAAAGAGAGAGTGGGCTGGAGGAACCAGGAAGTGATTATTAAACCTGCATCTGTATAAGATTATCAGACCTCCCTAGACAGAAGTACCAGGAATGTTAGATTATTTGCTTTTGGTTATGGAGTATTCCCAGTGACGAGAGACATCAGAATTAAAGGAAGCAATATGGAGCTGTAGAAGATATATTTTGGAATAACTGCGTTATGGTAAGATACAATGTCTAAAGTGTGTAAGATTATCTCTGATTAACTTATTATTGTTGTCAGGCAGAAGAGGTGGAACCTAATAAAAGCAAGACTCCAGCATTTCTTCAAAAGGCAAAATCAGGTTACACTAAGAGAGCACTGCCACAAGAAAGCCAACTATGTTAGTTATGCCTCAGCAGCAGCAGTGTATTCCCAGCACGGCCTCTCTGTAAGTTTGCGTCTAAGCCTCCAAGCAGCGACTCTGAACCAACTGACCCCAGTCCAAAAATGGCCATCTCTGAACGCAGAACAGCAGCATTCCCTACATACTCAAGTGCGCTCGGCATGGCACCGAGTCAGTCGCCCGCAGCTGGAATCCACTTAGCTTTATTACAAGTTTGTTCCACTTTGTTAACGGGATTATGCAAGAGCAGTACACACACAAAACACTACATGTACTTCTGGGAAATCAAACAAGAATAACAGAGAGAGGAAAGAGGGCTCTGTTGTAAGACTGACCTGGTTCCTAAAAGTATATATAAATCAGATGCTCAATTGATTTGTTTAAGCTATGTGTCTTTAAGCCCCGCCCTATAAATCCTGTCTCTTCTGATTGGCCAGAGGCATAATGAAGCATTAGAGTTAATGAGCAGTATTTTTGAATAAAGGATTTTACTTTTGTATTTGATATCAGTACATTGGAGCTTCTTCTGTTTTGTTGGAGGTTGTTTCCTAGAAATCTAAACGTGAGACTAATGAATCATTTTAATTTAAAAGCCATGTTACTTTCACTGAAATTTTGTGATGTGTCTGGGGAGCCTAGGTGGCTCACCTGGTAGAGTGCTCATACTCAGGACCCGGGTTCAATTCCGGCTCGGGTCGCATGCTCAATGTCATTCCATTCTCTCTGATCCTTTTTCCTTTCAATCCATTGTCTCTATCAAATTAAGGCAAAAAGGCTGTCTGATTTCCACACATCGGATGGATGCTATACTACACAACATGGTCCATCCCCTGCCGGCTGTCATTGGGCAACTCATTGCTATGAGCTAAGCTAAGCTGGATTTGGCCCTAAAGAATAAATAATACTTTTAAATTCATTTTTTCCAGATACTTAACTGCCTTAATGAACTTAGGCATCTCTTCTACTTAAAAAATGTCACATGAAATGAACACCAATAAAGCTATTTCATTAACCCAGATAAATACAAACTTAAGGACAAATATCCTTCATCCGACCCAAGTTTGGGACTTTGAAGACTTTTAATTTTAACAAGCATTTCACTCAAACAGAAAAAAACTTAAAATAACCAACAAAACCATGTAAATCTTGCCTTGTTGAAGTATCTCTTCAATAATCCCTCTCCGGTGAGATTTTATTTGAACTGAAACTCCCTGCAAGCCTCGTTTTCGGTGGCACTAATTAAACATGCGATTTTGGAATAAAGTATCCGTGCTGTGGGTTGCACTCAGGGGCCACAGGGGACAGGATTAGCCCACAGTTAATTATGATCCACTGATACCAGGACGTCCCATGAGCCAGAAGGAAAGCCAACACCAGCCTCGGGGTTAGCAACCGTACATGTTATCTTAAATGACCAATAAGGCAACAAATGCAGCTATTAAGTACACATCTCCAACAGTGTACGCTGCTGAGATTATTTTACCCAACAACATCAAGTGTAGATGTTAAATGAATGTTTCAGTGGGATTAATGTTGATTAAAAAGGCACAAAAATCAAAGGCACTGTTTGCTTTGGTAACCATCTGTGACTAAGCACACACTCTCCTAAAAATACATATTTGAAACGAGTTTACATGTATAGGGTACGTGGACACAAAATTAACACCCAATACGTCAGCATCTGAGTTACAAAGGCATTGTTTTAAGGTCTAATAGAAAAAAAAAAACGCATTTCTTTTCTACTGTATTTTCTTAAAAAGTTGAAGAAAGTTTTTAAGCTTGCAAGCATTTTCAGCAGAGTCTTGTCTGATTGGTCAGATTTGTTCACTTTCAAAGCAGAACTTCTGTTTTAGGCCCTTTCACAAATTATGTTATCATGAAGATTCAAAAGGAGCAGTATTTCCATATTTATATGAGGATAGTTAAAAAAGTTAAAAAACAAGTCACATGTTTTATACAGTGGTTTGGATTTTTGTCTCATTTTGTTGCAACCACTTTTTACACAAACCAAGCAACCAATTTATCTGAAATAAACTGGTTAACAATTTCTTCAAAATTGTTGTGGGATATAGTATTCTAAAACCTATTTTGATATTCAGAAATCTTGACATAACAAAGGAGTTCATAATCAATTTCAGGTAATCAGCTTAACAATGGCATCTGTGAACTGTGCTTTTATCAAAAGAAAAGCCTCACTCCCTCATTATGCCACTCTGTGACCCATTCACAACATACCCCATGAGTTGAGAAAGCTTGGCTGAAGGGAGTTAATATTCTACTGTTAATCTTCAAAAGGCTGGGGTGATGTTTGTCATTATGGAAACCCTCATGTATTTCTTTATAGCGCTCAAGCCGTATGTGTGTTACTCTACATACTTTTGTATACTGTCTGTGCCTATAATGCCACCAAGCATTTTACCGTAATGCAGGTTTAGCAGCTTTAGCAAATATTTGCTAATCTTGTTAGCAGTTTAACAGTCTTTGATGAGGAAGCACAGGTCCTAAAACAACCTGTAGATGACTCTGGGCTCTCCATGTGATGGTATTTAGCATTCAGCAGAACATAATCCTAAACATCCAGTGACTTGTTGCTTTTCACAGTCAGTTGCAATTCCCCTTGTTTATGCAGAATTTGCATTTTTTTGGTAGATAATGACCTTTAATAAACATAAACTGCTAATGCCACTTTTGTTGCCAAAATGCACACATAGCTCTTTGTAAAAGAGAACTAGGATGACTGTTCAAGGAGACGTTTTATGATCTTCAAAGAATATGATCTGAAGAAGGAAGCTGTGCTATCTTTGTTGATCTTTTATCTCAATAACAAAAACCTCACTGAATAATTCTTATTTTTTTGTTTTTATACTTTTATTGCCACAATAGAACAGGCAATTTACAAAACAATAATTGTCCTGAGACTGGACTTCTATAAAATACAGTGCCTTGCGAAAGTATTCGGCCCCCTTGAACTTTGCGACCTTTTGCCACATTTCAGGCTTCAAACATAAAGATATGAAACTGTAATTTTTTGTGAAGAATCAACAACAAGTGGGACACAATCATGAAGTGGAACAAAATTTATTTGATATTTCAAACTTTTTTAACAAATAAAAAACTGAAGAATTCGGCGTGCAAAATTATTCAGCCCCTTTACTTTCAGTGCAGCAAACTCTCTCCAGAAGTTCAGTGAGGATCTCTGAATGATCCAATGTTGACCTAAATGACTAATGATGATAAATGGAATCCACCTGTGTGTAATCAAGTCTTCGTATAAATGCACCTGCACTGTGATAGTCTCAGAGGTCCGTTTAAAGCGCAGAGAGCATCATGAAGAACAAGGAACACACCAGGCAGGTCCGAGATACTGTTGTGGAGAAGTTTAAAGCCGGATTTGGATACAAAAAGATTTCCCAAGCTTTAAACATCCCAAGGAGCACTGTGCAAGTGATAATATTAAAATGGAAGGAATATCAGACCACTGCAAATCTACCAAGACCTGGCCGTCCCTCTAAACTTTCAGCTCATACAAGGAGAAGACTGATCAGAGATGCAGCCAAGAGGCCCATGATCACTCTGGATGAACTGCAGAGATCTACAGCTGAGGTGGGAGACTCTGTCCATAGGACAACAATCAGTCGTATACTGCACAAATCTGGCCTTTATGGAAGAGTGGCAAGAAGAAAGCCATTTCTTAAAGATATCCATAAAAAGTGTTAAAAGTTTGCCACAAGCCACCAAACATGTGGAAGAAGGTGCTCTGGTCAGATGAAACCAAAATCGAACTTTTTGGCAACAATGCAAAACGTTATGTTTGGCGTAAAAGCAACACAGCTCATCACCCTGAACACACCATCCCCACTGTCAAACATGGTGGTGGCAGCATCATGGTTTGGGCCTGCTTTTCTTCAGCAGGGACAGGGAAGATGGTTAAAATTGATGGGAAGATGGATGGAGCCAAATACAGGACCATTCTGGAAGAAAACCTGATGGAGTCTGCAAAAGTCCTGAGACTGGGACGGAGATTTGTCTTCCAACAAGACAATAATCCAAAACATAAAGCAAAATCTACAATGGAATGGTTCACAAATAAACCTATCCAGGTGTTAGAATGGCCAAGTCAATGTCCAGACCTGAATCCAATCGAGAATCTGTGGAAAGAACTGAAAACTGCTGTTCACAAATGCTCACTGAGCTCGAGCTGTTTTGTAAGGAGGAATGGGCAAAAAGTTTAGTCTCTCGATGTGCAAAACTGATAGAGACATACCCCAAGCGACTTAGAGCTGTAATCGCAGCAAAAGGTGGCGCTACAAAGTATTAAGTTAAGGGGCTGAATAATTTTGCATGCCCAATTGTTCAGTTTTTTATATGTTGATTCTTCACAAAAAATTACAGTTTCATATCTTTATGTTTGAAGCCTGAAATGTGGCAAAAGGTCGCAAAGTTCAAGGGGGCCGAATACTTTCACAAGGCACTGTAAGACATTGCATATATGAGTACAGTTACACATGAAGTATGCAAGACTTTCATCTACCAACATGGGGCATTTGTATACAGTCAAGGTACGAGCGTCCTGTTTACGAAAGTCCATAACTGGACCCCATCTTTTTCCAAAAATATGCATTTTCAACTGTAGTGAGATGCTCCATTGAATACACATGCATCATTTTCTGTATCCAATGTGCAATAGGAGGTGGTTTGGGCTTCATCCAATTAACATCATCAATCCCAATCCTTTTCCTCGCAGTCGTTAAAAGAAGATGCAATAGAAACCCTTTGTTGTGGGTAAGATGGTCAGGAAATATGTCCAGCAGGAAGATTAAAGGATCCAAAGAAATGTTTATTTTCAAAATGTTTTGCAGTGTATCTTTAACATCCTTCCAGAAATGTTGTATTCCAGGGTAATCTCAAAAAATATGGGTATGATCAATCACATGTCAACAATTTCTCTAGCATTTGTTATCAATATGATTGTTAGACCGAGACCATTTAGGTGGAGTTCTGAAAAATCTGGTTTTGACCTTCCATTCAAACTCATTCCAGAGTTGACTACCTAACCCCCTATGACGACCATCACATATATTTTCCCACAAAACATACTTCAGGATTTAAGTTCATTTCCTTCAAATTAACTGATTGATTGTAATTAGACCACTCTCAGCCCATCTAGCAAATCCTAAGTTAACTGTCAGTTAAAGATGGCAGGAACTCAATTTCCTTATTTATGGACATGGCTCGTGATAGGGCAACTGTTCCTTTTAATTGTTTTTGGACTAAGTTCCACACCCTTAGAGTTTTTTTGACCCACAAATTGGTAACTTAAATTTTTTTTGACTGTTTTAGAAATGTGAGGATGGAAATTTAAAGACTTGGTAATGAATATTTTTCCATTGACACCTATTGGGTTTCTGGATCCTGAATGATCCAAGCGACTAATGCTTTTAACTGGGCTGCCCTATAAAATAGTTTAAAATTAGGAAATCCAAGACCTTCTTTATTTTTACCAGAAGTCCAGAGACAGAAAACTGAATAAAAGTAGCAGTAATCTCTCAACAATCAGTGTCTTGAAGTAACCCAGAAAGACAAACACATTTTTCTTATTTATTCTTGTGTTATTTCAAATTTACTGTATTATATATTTGTTCCAACACTAAACTGCTCCGTACCAACCCTTCTCACAGTAATCCTGAGAGTATGTCGAGTGTGTATATTTATGAATCAGCTGATGGAAACACAGCCAAACAAACACTGCCCCGGTGCCAGCGAACAACTGTTGGTCTCCGCAGCGACACATGGCACAGCGTTGAGAGACGAGACGTGAACGGAGACAATCTGTGATTTTCCGAAAGAAGTAATGCTCAACTGAAAAGAGGAGGAAACATGAGCAGTGTATTCAAGAGCATGCCAACCAAGACAAACAAGATTTGTAAAGAACTGAGACCAAGACTAATTTACGTTCCACGTGATTATAGACTAGCTTTTCCAAACTTTTACCAAGGCGGCAAGCTATAGACACTATAGCAACAGCAATTTTTTAAAAGTTGTCTTAAGACTGATATCTAAGAACAGTCTGCGCAACTAAACTTATGACAGGTCCATTTAAAACTCCACTCACAAAGGCTCTAACTCTGCTTCAGTGGGAAACTCTTCATGCCTCTTCCATCACAAGACACTTCTATTCAAAGACCATTAGCTCACGTTGTGTCAGAAGTAGATTGTGGTTGAATTGAGCCTTGTTTTGTTCAGTGTTTCTTTTAAATTGTGTTTTCAGGGCTCGCTCAGTTAAATTTTGGCTGTAAAACGGGCTGCCCGCAGGCTTTGTGGGAGAATGGGGCTTTGAGAGGTTGAGTCACATGTTTTAGACCAAACCGACACACGAGAAAAGCCAGGAGCGAAATGATGGAAAAATCTCAGAGTCATAAGGCCTGTCCCATGAGTGCGCCAGCTGTGATAGTCTGTGATGGGTCCATAAGATCACAAGTGATATAAGAGTAGGTAAGATTTACACATTTAATCAAGTTTTTAATCTTGTGCAATGTCCACAAAAAAACTGTCAACACTTTTAGGTGCAAGGATCTAAACTAGTTCGAGCAAGTCACACTTGAGACTGATTCTGGTATATTTACATTAATCTGGCTTCATTTATGTACATTTGATTTTTTTTGTCCCCAGGATTAATAAAGGTTTATCTGACATTATTTTAGAATAATTTCTTTCTCATGATACATTATCGTGATATCTTGATATTTATTAAAATACATTTTTTCCACTACAGTGATGGCTCTGGTGAAGTGTAATTTTACAAATAATCTAAAACTCTGTGCCATCTTTGTAAATTCTAGAACTTGTACTTCCTGGAAAAACACCTCATGAGCTAATTTGAAAATCTCTTCATATGAAACTGAGCTTGAATGAACAGTGCAGCGTGCTATAGATAAGAATGCATATATCCCAGTGTCACACTCACACTTCTATGAATACATCTGTGTGTAATCGCCTGTGCTGAACCAGACTTGGCCCCACTTGAACTGATCGACTGGTCAAAGACCTGACAGGTTATTTATGGCCACAGTTTTACACTCGACACTTGTTTTTAAAGCAGAACTAAGTAAGATTTGCGCAGCTCCCCCTACAGCTTCCTTCAGTGAATCACATGTCTTAAATACTCTTAACGTAGATCTGGACAACAATGCTCACCAAAAAGAAACACCAAATACAGTACAAGAAATCTCAATGGAGAGTCATTTTCGAAATTGTCTTATAAATAATATATACATTATTTGATTGTTTTATTTACAGTCGACCAAAACGTTATATGTAAAAAAAAAAAAATGATGAAATATTATTTTTACTGACATGAATCTTGGCGTCTTGTTTATTGTAAGTTCTATTTCATCCCTACTGACCGCCAGGGGCGGTGCATTAAGCACTGAATGATCATCTTGGCGCATGCGCAGGTCGAGAATTTAATATCAACAGAATTTAGTATAATATCAAAACTACAGTTTGAACTGCCGTTGTCTCACATAAAGCGAGTAAATGAAACAAACACTCCTCACAGTGTAGTATTAGCATGCTTGCATCTCTGCGAGCTGTAAGCTAAATAAATGTCACATAACAGTAGCTATATCTCCAAGGACATAAAATAACAATAGCTCATATATAAATAGGAAGAATGAAAAGTTGTTAGACAAGGTATTTTACAAGTTCAACAACATAAAAGACACGTTGGATTCGGTTTTGAGTCCTTCACTTTGTTTGAGCTGAAGCCATTCTGTAAAAGCTCGGCCAAGCTTGACTTGAGAACGAGCTCTCTCTCGGTCTAGCGGGCATTTTCTCTTCCTACAAAAGGATATTTTTTGTCTTTTTGGTGGCTCCACCATGACTGATGATGAAATAAAGTGCGTACCGTTTTGGTGTGATCTTAGCGAGACCATACATTTATTATACTGCAGGAGGTCGCAATGTGTATATTTAATTACCGTAAAGCAATTTGTCACTCTCGTGTGAACCTGAACAAAAACATGACATGCGTCGGGTCGGTGGCAGCTCAACTTGCAAGTGCTGTTTTCGGCTCAGATGCACCAGAGGAGGATGCTGCGCGCTTCAAAAACACCGCTACAACTCAGTTAAACCATCGTGAGGACTTAGAAAACTAAAAATGTTACTTAGTTCTGCTTTAAAGAGATTACTCTGGAGTGGGCCTTCACACATAAATTTATGTTACGCTCACTGACAATGAGGATTGTGCATCACTGAAAGGCTAATGTTAAAAGTTCAGTAGGGTAAAAAATTTGGATAAGATTGAGCACATTTCAGACCAACAAAGCTGAATATTCAGGAGGTCCTTTGAATTTTACTATTTCTTGTCTATTTCAAAAAAAAAAAAAAAAACTATTTGACTATTGACTTCTGGAATCAAGTTTCCAGATCTGAGATCTGCAGTATCATTAATCTTATTATATGTATCACAGATAACTTATTGTATTTCAATTATGTTATGGTCAACTTCCAAACAGCCTTAGAGTGTCTAATTTAAAAACTCCTGGTTTAGACCTGGTTTATTCCTACATTTAGTCCTAGTTTAGACCTGCTTAGTCCTGATTTAGCCCCTATTTTGATGAGTAAGTTTGTCTCTGTCTTAGTTCTGTTGGACTTGAGTGCTGCGTTTGATACAGTGGACCATGGAATCCTGTCACAAAGATTAGAGGAATGGATAGGTATCACTTGAACTGCCCTTAAATGGTTTCAGTCCTATCTTGAAGACAGGAAGTACTTTGTTTCGGTTGGTAACTGTGTATCAGACCAAATGGCCCTGACTGTGGGGTTCCACAGGGGTCTATCTTGGGACTTCTATTATTCAATCTCTACATGCTTCCTTTAGGCCAGTTAATACGCAGCTGTGACGTATCATACCATAATTATGCAGATGACACTCAGATTTACATTTCACTCACAGCAGGTGAAAATGGACCAATCCATTCACTGTGTCACTGCATCAAACAGATTGATGTGTGGATGCAAATTTATTTTCTCCAACTGAACAGAAACAAGACTGAACTAATCATCTTTGGGCCACAGAAACAAAGAGAAAGTGTCAGCAGTCACCTCGAGTCTCTTTCTCTAAAATCTAAAAACCAGGTTAGAAATCTAGGGGTCATCATGGACTCAGACTTGAATTTCCACAGTCACATTAAGTCAATTACATCATCTGCATTTTATCACCTTAAAAACATTTCCAGAGTCAAAGGGATGATGTCTCAACCAGACTTAGAGAAACTTATCCATGCTTTTATCTCCAGCAGGTTAGATTACTGTAACGGCCTGCTCACTGGTCTCTCAAAACGAGGGTTAAGCTTATTCAGAACTCTGCTGCTCGGGTTCTAACCAAAACCACATTACGCCAGTTTTAAAATCTCTGCACTGGCTTCCTGTTGCTCAGAGAATAGACTTTAAAACAGCACTGCTGGTTTACAAGTCTCTTAATGGTTTAGCACCAGAATATATCTCTGACATGCTAGTTACTTATGAACCTCCTCGGACTCTGAGAACATCTGGGACAGGCCTTCTGCTCTTGCCCAGAGTTAGAACTAAGCAAGGTGAAGCAGCGTTTAAGTTTCATGCAACAAAAATTTTGGAACAGCCTCCCAGATGAAGTAAAACAAGCCTCAGCTTTAACAATGTTCAAGGGGAGGTTAAAAACCTTCCTCTTTAGCTCCGCCTGCATTATAACTTTAAGTGTTTTTTATCTGCACTCTTTTTTTAAATGTTTTTAATTTTTCTAATGTTTCTTAATCTAAATCTTGTAAATTGTCTTTTATTCCTATAAAGCACTTTGAGTTACCCAGTGTATGAATTGTGCTATATAAATTAAATTGCCTTGCCTCTTACATTTTACTTTTTTAGTCAAAGTTTAAAAATAGTTATCAGATGTTTTTTGTTTGTTTTCTTCTAATATCATGCAGCCCTGGTTATATGTGTAAACTGTATAATAACACCATTGTGAACATCTTACATAATTAATAATGATGTAAATAAAATATGTTTATGGTAACCTCTTAATGGAAAGTGCTGCTTACACAATAACATACAATGGAATTAACAGCTATATTTGATGATATAAATATAAGGAAGAATAAGTGTGAAAATCTTCCTGAACTACTGCAAAGTCATCATGCTCATTTTTAATAAAGACCCATGTGACCAGATTCAGCTCCGTCAAAGCAGTGACGTACCACTTTTGCCTTTTTGACATGTTCTCTCTTCCAATATGATCATCACCATCATTATCTAATTCTTAAAATACACATGTTTATGTATTCTGACATGTCATGTTGCCCTCAAAACCCCACTGGTGAGCTTACTCTTCAGACCTCATTATTTGTAACATCCAGACAAGTACACAACATGCTTTTGTAACCTCTTTCTGACTGAATCCCCATAACTCTTGAACCGAGCAAGCGCTTTTATTACTGTGATTATGTTTAATACACCAATGAGCAGAGAAGCTAAACGTAAAAACCTCCAGACTCCCATTCATTATTTCTGGTGACATGAAGGACGACAGGAGATATTATAGGATTCATAACACTTTAATTTTTAATGAAGCCCATTGTTCTGGAGCCTAGATTTATATCAGTGTTTTCAGGCAAACTGCCATTGCTTGTACGCAGACTTTTTTAAATGACACTGGAATTAAAAAAGAAAAAGAAAAGAGCGGAATAGACAATGAACTTGTGACCTTGTTCACTTCCACCTAGTTTTTTTTTTTTTTTACACAATACCAGCTCTTCAAAGCCTATGTTTCTTCTTGAGTCATTCATTCACTGCTGACTTGTTTTTCTTTTTTTGGTCCTGGGTAGTGGGTAGCGGTTTTCATATTGGTTTAGCACAATGATGTGTCTCGTCAGTCGTCTCTCGAGATCACAATCTGCCCCAGGATGATTGAAAAATTACCTCTAATGCGCAAATTCAATCAAAACCAATCAGGCCACATTATGAGGTTAAGCAGTTTAAGTTAAAAGAGAGGACACTGCATTTCAGTAATCAATGGAGCATTTGTTTGGTTGGTTGAGCCCCCAGATATTTGCAGTTTTGAAACGCACAGGATATAGTAATAAATAATAATAGTACATTCTTTCTTCTTTATTACAAGAACAAGATTGCTATTGTTCAGTCAAGACTGCAATGTTTAGCTCCACCTTTAGTTAGCTTGGCCAGACATTATAATTTTTAGATTTTTTGATTGTACAACAAATTAGTCTGGTCCGTGTCGATCCAAATTTGATTTCCGGGGGTGGGACAAACAGACGCAGATCAAACTATCTCTGAATCCAATTGGATAGACATACAACCAATCAGGGGGTCGGTACCAACATGTGCATAATAAACAGTCTCTGGACAAACACAAAGCTTCAAACAGCCCGCCCCGTTTTAGATACATGATTACGATTGGTCAGCTAGGATTGATTTTGTTGGAAATTCCACACTTACTTGGCTGGCCAGGCTAAAGCACAATTTAAACTAGGGAACTCTGGACAAGACATACAAGATTTTTTAATTAGAAACATTAGTCAAATTCAGGATTTTTTGCTGCATGATACCAGAATGCTGCTTTACCCTGTTTAGTCCTAGCTTTGGACACGTGCAAAAAAAGGCCTGTCCCTGATGTTCTCAGAGTCCGAAATGGTTCATTTGGCATTTTTTTTCATTTATATTGTGGTGCTTCAAAACTTATAAACAAGCAGCGCGGTTTGAAAGTCAACTTATTAGTAACGCTCTGCACTCCTTTCCACAATGGAAACACCTTTTAAAGCATGCTGTACTGAGCCAACTCGTACAATCTCTCTACAATGAAAATGTGCCTAAGAAGAGTAGGTCATAATGAACCCAATAAGAGACAGTGAAGTTAGGGGTTACTGAAAGATGTTTGCTTATTCAATGACTGGCAAAACTCATTGTTTTGGTTGCATAATCATATAAATGTTATTTAAATTTTACCAGATGTTTTCCTGTATATTTCTGTATATCATGGGCAGTGTGTGAACACCTGTTGAGATAAAGCCATAATTTAAGTAGGACTCATGGTATTTTCTCTTAACTGCAGCTTTCTTACTGTTGAAAATGGTGGCTTCTGCCTCTCATTGTTTGGCTTTTCCTTCTTAACAAAGAAGTGCTTCAAAGATGACTTTTTTTGCTCATTTTAGCAATTTTAATTGGCTAAATTAGTAGAACACGGAGCTGTGGGTTAGTCAAGTGCACTCAAGCGTGGGAAAGAACTTCCAGCGGACGTTTTCAAAATAAAACACCAGGACTATCGCAAACGGCCAAAATCCAATAAAATGCCGATTTTTTTGCGGACCAGTAGAAAATGAGCCACATACCACTATTAGGCCGCGGCCCAAGGGGACCCCTGAGCTAGACCATACATTATTTATATACAGTATACTTTATGAAGCTGACTACTATTTTACAGTTATCACTAGCACCAGGTGGTCTTGCAACAGCAGACATTAAATTAAGCATGCTTTTAGGGACCTTTTTAATAGTTTATATCATTTGTGGGTGACTATTGCACGTTTAAAACCGCTTTCTCCATGAGTCTCACACAAATCGCTTTTCACTCAGATTCTGGCTTGGCTTCAAAAAGAAGATTTGCAGCGAGATGTGGACTAACAGCCTGAATAAGAGCATTTCTGGTAACAACTGCACACAAACCTGGCCTTCATCCAGGCGACTGCACAATCGCTCCTAATGCTCCAATTCAATCAGGGCCTAACAAATCTTATTATGAGGTTAAAGAGCTCCACACTTCAGCTAAAACACAAGAGACACTAAAAACACTGGGCGGCCTCTTTCTGACTTGTGCATAAGTTGTCTGGCCTTCCCACAGAGTTTTCAATTGAAGTTTCTTGTTAAAGTCCGATAAAGTCAACCATTAGTTGTGCAGCATGTGTGTACTAAATTCTTGTTTACAATTGCGTGGTATGGTACGGGACAGTACAAGTAAGTTTTCATAACCAAAAGGGGTCTGAAGTGTCCCCAAAAAGTGTACAGTACCATAGTGGTCGACTTTTGAAAAGGTTTAGAGCTAGAGGAAAGTTAGAGTTAGAGGAAAAACATAAATCAAAATTCTATCTTCTGGTGATAAACCATCCATATTCCAAAACATGGTAAATGTTGACAGCATTATACAGCTTCTGTTTCATTGCATTTATTGGCTACATTGCTCTAAACACACAAATAGTGAGGCCCAAAAATGTAGGAAATTGGCGCAGCGACATAAATGGAATGTTTAGAAAGCTAAGAATAAACCAGACTAATATTTACTGCAGCAGCTGTACCTCTAGCCTCTCACAATGCTACACACAAGGATTTACTTTCTTTTTTTTATATAATTTAATGCTCTAAAGTTTCAAAACGTCTGCTTAGATGAGTATTTTAGGAGTGTTTATCTCATATATAAACTTTGTCGCACTTGTGTGATGTCAGTATTTAAGTAGCTGACATTGTTCTTCTGGACCCTGCACAGTGGAAATGCTAGCCCTGTACCAAATCAAGCCTTTCTAAGCTGACCTGTACATTACCACTCCAGTGGAAACAAGTCACACCTGACAGTCGCTCATGCTCCAGACAGGTAAAGTGTAGCTTGTGACCGGCTATATATCAGCTGAAGATTTTATGGATCATTACAAACTTCTAACCTTTTAACCTAAAATTAATCTTGAACTGCTTAAAGCCACCCTGGCTTTACCGGCTCACTGTTATCCATTGAGGTGGCAGCACCTTCAGGTTGGATAAAATGCGGTTGATAAATCGAATTACCGACAAGGTATTCACTGAAAGTATCCGGCCCTTTTGCAGACAGGAGCCCTCCCAGATGATACTGTAGAACAGACTATTTTCTGTGGAGCAGTTCTATCTGGCAGTCACCAGAACAAACGTCACCATTTTTGAAGCTATGTTTGTAGCCACAGCTGCCCTGGGACAGAATAACGAAGGTGTGGCTGCCATTTTGCACCTACGGCCTTTCTGACCACCACCAAACATTCTCACACATTAATACACCAGTGCAGTGGCATTGAGGCAAGGAGGGTGAAGTGTCATGCACAAGGACACAACAACAGTCCTTGTGCAACAGTCCTTGGGCAAGAACTGTGGGGAGAGTGGGATTCGAACCGCAAACCTTCCGGTTATAGAACGACCACTCTACCATTAAGTCCACTATCAGTCACTGACAAAATAAAGCTGTTATTTCTGGGAATTATGTTGGCATTATAGGTTCAACGGAAGAACTTACTGGGGTACTAGGTCAGAGGTCAAATGTACAGTAGGTAAAACAGAGGTCAATACCTAAGAGTCTTATATTACAGACATTCAGTACACTTTTTCTGTAAGTCCCTACAGTGGTATATTGCTGGATTTATCCTGTTAAATGAGGCGGAGTATTTTTACCTCAGTGGGGTTTGAAGGTCTAAATCCAGCGTCTGTGGGTCGTGAGAACCAGCCCGCTTTGACAGCTGATCACACATGGGGCATTGCTGAAGAGAAGGTTCGAGTTTCACAGCAGTGACCCATGTCCAACAACAGTTCAGACCAGCTTTTAGTCTTTAGTCTGAACCTCTCTGTTTCCTTTGGTAAAGTTCAGCTCCAGGTGAAGTCTGTGTTTTAATTACACTGTAGGTTAGGCAGCTGTGGTATTGTATAACACAAAGCAAGTTAAGGTATTTGAATTCTGGTCTCATTCTGAAGATAAAAGTGCCCTTTAGTGGTGTTGGGAAATTTTACACATTTAAGGTTTGTGTCATTTTGTTTAAAAACTAAAGTAAGTTCATTGTAACAATCCAAAATAAGCATCATGTTTAGACAAACATATCCTAGTTAAGTTTAGAAACATTTGTTTGACAAACCAAAATATAGTAACATATTTTACTTTCTAGGGCTGGGGCAATATGATGTGTTTTCTGTACACATTGAAGTATTATCAGATTATGAATAAGATAAGACTGTAGCATTTATAGATATAGCATTGAGATGTTGGTTAAGTTATGTAAATTTTTCCTACTGATATGCTTTTACTTGAAACAACAGCCAATGCACCTCCACGTGGTAAAAACTAAATAGATTGTACATAATATGGCAGCATTTCATAGAGCAATTTAAGGAGGGGACAGTCCACCTTTCTTTTTGAATTAAGTGAACCGTTTTATTATTATTGTGTTATTTAAGCACAGTTTGTAATCTGCATGTTGGTTATTATTTGTCTTTTCCTCTTTAATTAATACTTTTTGAAAAAAGCATCACGATATACAGTTGTGCTCATAAGTTTACAAAAGTTTACAAAATTTGTGATTTCATTTTTCAGAGAATATGATAATGATAAACACAATAAAAAATGTTCACTCATAGTTAGTGGTTGTTTGAAGCCATTTATTGTCAAATAGTTGTGTTTACTCTTTTTAAATCATAATGACAACAGAAACTACCCAAATGACCCTGAAAAGTTTACATGGTGATTTTGGCCTGATAACATGTACACAAGTTGACACAAGCAGGTTTGAATGGCGACTAAAAGTAACATCCCCACCTGTGATCTGTTTGACTGTAATCAGTGTGTGTGTGTGTAAAAGGTCAGTGAGTTTCTGGGCTCCTGACAGACCCAATGTATCTGTCATTTAGTGCTGCACTGACGTTTCTGTATCTGAGTCATGGAGAAAACAAAGGAATTATCAAAGGATCTGCGGAAAAGGTAATTGAACTGTATTAAACAGGAAATGGATATAAAAAGATATCCAAGGAATTCACAATGCCAATCAGCAGTGTTCAAACTCTAATTAAGAAGTGGAAAATGAATCTCAGTGTTGTGACCTCAATATCATTGAGCCACTCTGAGGAGATCTCTAAAGTACAGTTTATGCAAAACAACCCAAGAATTTAGAGGAACTGGAGGTTTTTTGCCAAAAAGAATGGGCAGCTTTACCATCTGAGAAAATAAAGAGCCTCATCCACAACTACCACAAAAGACTTCAAACTGTCATTGATGTTAAAGTTGGCAATACACAGTATTAAGAACTGGGGTATATAAACTTTTTATCAGTGTCATTTGAGTAGTTTCTGTTGTCATTATGTGTAGTAAAAGTGTAAACACAATTGTTTGACAATAAATAGCTTCACCCAACCACTAACTGTGAGTGAAAAAAGCTTTTTGTGTTATCATTCATATTATCTGATTAATGGCCCAAAAAAAGAAAATTACAAATTCTGCCAGGATATGTAAACTTATGAGCACAACTCTACATATCTGGTATTACGTTTCAGCTGAATATATTGAGATATATTTGTAGGTTTAATCACCAAGACACCAATCACCTACACTTAAACACTTAACAAAATAAAAAGAAAAGCTTAAAAAAAAAAAACTATGTCACCCTCAGATGAATGAATGTTTGGGTTTTTTAACCTTCCCTGTGTTTTTTTTTATCCCTTTATTATCCTCTTGGAGAGCCCCCAGGGGGCGCTCAGCATGTTTTTGATGTTGGTGGGGGAAAACGGAGTACCAGGAGAAAATCCACCCAACCCAGGGAGAATATGTAAACTCCACACAGAAAGGCCCCATCCGGCCCCGAGAGTCCTGGGTTTTATTTCCAATCCACTGCCTTAACTTGCCTGCCATCTATCCATAAAAAAGCTTAAATATAATACAGGCTTTGACAATAGATTAATACTTTATTATTTACTAAAGGTTGGGGATAAAAGTAAGTATCATTCACAGGATGCTTTTATGTTTTATTACTGTATGTGGACCAGTGTTGGGCTTCTATGCATTGATTTATGTTGAATGTGTTTGAATGAGGCCGACTGCTGTGAAAAGCTCACTTGTATCCTGTTTATATTGAATTAACTACTATTCATACTGTACTAAGTCTCTAACTCCTAGTGTCCGCTGCTCTCATTGTGTCACACTAAGTGTTTATGGGCAGAGCAGTTTGTTTATTTGGCAGAAGCTATTTTTATGAAGTACTTTCCACAGTTCAGCAGAAGTCCACCACAATAGGATCTCGGAGTTACTGAAATATCCATCTTGTACTATATTTTAGAAGAAAATTTATGTTTGCCCAAAATTAAACTAAAACTCTTTGTGAGGCAAATTATAGCAATAAAGAGTTAATTTGAGACTTTTTTGTCACTCAAATAAAGACCATATTTTGTTTCAGTGGCTCACCATAGTATAAAAGATAATGCAGCAGCAATTTATATCTAAAGTTGGTATATAGTGACTGCACATAAACAATTCACATTGTACAGTTCAATGTACTAGTACTGGAGTGAATGTAGTGCAAGACCTACTTTTTAAGAGCTAATCACAAGAACAAGACAAGCTTGGTTTGAGAAAACATTGGCATTTGTCACTTCATAACTTCTAGGGATGCACCGATACCACTTTTTTGGAAAACGAGTACGAGTACGAGTACTTGCATTTCAGTACTCGCCGATACCGATACCGAGTACTTAATAAAAAAACATGATTTAAATTTACAGGTAACAGCTTTAGTCATATAATTTAACAAAAAAACAAGGCACGGGGCAAACACTGCTTGTCCAAATATCCGTGGTGAAACTAAACGAAGAGGAGGCTTGCAGTAGGCTGTGGATGTGTTTTTTCACAGAGTCGTGTAGTTTAGGCAGCTCCGTGTCAGTCATGTAGCGGCGGCTTGGGACATCATATCTGGGCTCCAGAACATGGAGACGCATGAATCCCACATTGTCTACCTCCGAAGTGGCTGGTCACTCAATGCAATGTACTCGATGATTGCCTGTGTTATTTTCACAGCACGTGGATTGTCTCTGGACATTTTCTCTCGTCTTGCAAGAGTTTGCTGCAGTGTGAGTTGTGTTGGTTTAGAAGCGTGGGTAAACTCTTTATACTCGTTGTCGTGTTGGGATTTTAGATGCTTGATTAAATTACTTGTGTTAAATGCGCTACCTTTTGAGCCTCCTCTGGACAATTTAGCTGAGCACAATTTGCAGTCCGCCTTTGTTTTGTTTTGTCTTCATTCACTTTGAAATAGTTCCACACGGCTGACATGTCTCATCTTTCCTTCGTTCTCCCCGCTCTGAGCTGCAGCCGGGGTCTGGGGGCGGGCACTCGGCGCCTGTGATTAACCCCTTACACGCCGCTCAAACATAGACATTTCTCAGACCGTGGTATCGGCCCCTGGTATCGGGGGACTTTTAACGAGTACGAGTACTTATGAAAATGTGGTATCGAGGCCGATACCAGATACCAGTATCGGTATCGGTGCATCCCTAATAACTTCTTTGGACAATGGAAACAGCTCTAAAAGTGTGCCATACTGACCCGACCTGTACTGTAGCACTTTAGTGTAATGTAGTCTTCAGTTACTATTAAAACAAAACGTCTGCAATACACAGTCTGAGGTATAAATGCTGACAGTGAGACATTTCTTCTTGTGCTAAACCTCCCAACATTCACAGCCTGAAGCTTAAAGAATGCATCAGGTCTGGTCCTCACACACATTTAAAGACAGACAGTGTATGAGTCAAGCAGGAGACGCCTGTTCCTCTGCTTCAGGATGAGCTTCAAAGTCTGTTGATGGTCGTCATGGAGACTCAAACTGTTGTCTATGAAACACAAAGACAGCTATTCTCCCCCAACTCACAGACCCCCTCATACAACACTGTCCAACTGTTGTGGCCCCCCCTGACGTCATATTGTCCATACCAAAACACTGCTGCTCTTCTTTTAGCACCAAATTTCTCTCCGTCATTTCAACAAGTCATTTACAAAAGGTATTTTTTTATTTCAAGGGCCAATTGTCATTTTAAAGGCAACCACTTACTTCAAACTTCTGAACTGTGCTAATTGTGATTCACGTCCTAATAATCTAATTGGCCCGCAGAGTGCATTTTTTTATGAAACTTTGCCAAACAGTGTCAAACTGTAAATTGTGAAAATTATTATTGTTAATTAGGAACATGAGTCCCAAGAGCCACGGTGTGCCTGCTCTATGGAGCACATGAGGTGGAAATAAACCAAGAAGCCAAATCATATGCAGCAATGTGCAATTCTCAGTGAAAATGGCTGCTGTCATAATGACTCGGGATACAGGTTCAGTAATACATCAAACCTCTACTATTGCTATGAGTGTAATCACTACAATGTTAGCCGCAGTGGGGTTCACAGCTCCCCTAGTGGCCTGGCAGTAGAACAAATCAAAATTGACTTTTCAAAATGCAATAAAATGGATTTTTGGGTTTAAAGAACATGCATTTTATTTTTTAGTGTCATTGGTTAAACTTTAAATAAAATAAAAACATAACTCCTTGATATTCATGACCTACTGATGACAAACCTTCTAAACCTTTTTTATGTCGCACAGGTGGATCTATTCACTCCTGGACCATTGTAAAACTTGAAGCGTGAGCCTTATTCAGCCTCTCGTCCCATTTGGCTCCCACTTTGTGTTCTGCATCAATCTGTTCTTTCAGAATAAAGGCATGTTTGACTATGGCTCAGTTTGATTCACAAGCGCTCACGCTCAATGGACCCAGATAGAGTTACATCGCTCAGAGAGAGACAATCCCAGCAGCCAGCCTCCTATTCACATCTACAAAACTCCTCCAGGTTATAGACTTAATGTGGGGCAAGGGACCATCATGCACAAATTAATGATAAGGCTGGACAATAAAATAGAAAAGAAAGTGTATAAAAAGGAGGAATGTATCGTTATGAAATGTGTGCTTCTCCATATCAACAATATCCAGATTGCAAAAGTACAACTCCAAATGCAGGCATTCCATACATCAAATAATCACACTTGAGTCAAAATAACTGTCCAATATGAGCCAGTTCAGGGCCACACACATAAACAGAAAAACACAAAGAACAAAGTTTAAAGACTGGGGTCTTCTTGGGGTTATTTTTTAGACCAACAAAGACATTTACAGTATAGTGTAAGGCTGCTACTAGGTATCCTGTTTGTCAGTTATTGTGCTCTGTCATGTTGTAAATAATTTAGAAGAACAAACTAGTTTGCCGTAGCTTTTGATGTGTTCAAGTGCTGTCAGACACCACAGTTACAGAGAAATGAACGTGTTGTTCTTTGTTTGTTGTGTTTACTACTCGCTTTGAGACGGTGTGTTACTGTTGATATTTATTAATAACTCAATGATTACAGAACAAATCAGCCGGGTATATTAGCATTCAACACTAAGAAAAAGTCAGGTTTAACGTTCCATTCATCTTCTACCACTTATCCGGGGTCGGGTCGCAGGGGCAGCAGTCTAAGCAGTATGCCCAGACTTCCCCCTCCCCAGACACTTCCTCCAACTCTTTCGGGGGGATTCCGAGACGTTCCCAGGCCAGCCGAGAGACATCCAGCGTGTCCTAGGTCTTCCCCGGGGTCTCCTCCCGGTGGGACATGCCCGAAACACCTCCCTAGGGAGGCGTCCAGGAGGCATCCGAAACAGATGCCCGAGCCACCTCAGCTGGCTCCTCTCGATATAGAGGAGCAGCGGCTCTACTTTGAGCTCCTCTCACGTGACAGCTCCTCACCTTATCTCTAAGGGAGTGCCCTGCCACCCTGCGGAGAAAGCTCATTTCGGCCGCCTGTATCCGGGATCTTGTTTTTCCGGTCATGACCCAAAGCTCATGTCCATACGTTAACGTTAGTATCTTTTATCTTGAAATACTAAGGACACATCAATCCAGCATCAGCCCGAGCGGACAGAGTACTTCGGTTCTCTCTCGTGCACCTGGACAAGGTGTGAATGCCAGCTCCAGAGGCTTAATCGAGCTATGAGCTTTTTCAGAGTAAGATCTGCATGTAAACATAGTGACATTAGAGCCTTGTAACATTTGTCACCATTTTCAGGTTTTACTGAAAAATGACATCGTTTAGCCCAACTTTCATTTCTAACCAAAAAACATCATCATCTCAGTGTTTGCAAAAAAATAAACAAAGAACAAAAATTCAACAGTCCTTCATGTTGTTCACGTCATTCCAGAAGTGAAGCATCTGTCCCAGTCCCAACATTCACAAAACAGATGCAGAGTGAGTAAAGCACACTCACACATACTTTATTCACATTCAGTTTCCAAAAACAGAACGCTGCCCCTCCCTTTTCCCCTCTCCACTCACACAAACACAGTGCATTGTGGGGCATGCAGCGGAGAGTTAATTGAAAACAGCCTTAAATCAAAGCCAAACGCTGACTTGTTCTTTGGCGTTTGTCTTCAGCTGTTGGATTCCTGTCATTTTGTTTTTCTGGTTAGTGTCACAGTGAGGGCAGATCAATGACAACTAAACAATGAAATCTCTTTGAGACTGAACACTGTTGTTAACGTATCTTCAAAATTTTTTAAATATTTAATGTGTGTTTAAAAGGTCACCTATCCTGCTAATATACAGTCCACTTTTTTGTTTTGGTATCTGTGTCTTTAAGCCCCTCCCTCTAAGCCCAGTTTGCAGCAACTGGTCACATGACCCACTCACTAAAGCTGTGGCTAAGTCCTACCTAAGTGAGACTACGTATATTTTATTGTAGACCTTTAGATGCCCCCCTTAGAGGGCCATTGTGTTACCTATCTACCTCACAATGCAACAGGATGTTAGCTTGAAGGACCCTTAGAGGCACTAATACAATGTTTAAAGCAACACTGCTCCATCTGACTGAAACTGTAGTCGTATGCTTGCTTTGAAAGACCAGAAAGACATCCACTCAAAGATTTATAAAAAAAAAAAACATGGAGCCACACATCCACGACTGTTACATAAACAGGCCAATTGTCCTTAAAGTTGCACTTGTTCAACTTATACCGTGTTTTTCTGCATTTCCCACACAGACTGTTTTCATCATTAACTGGCAGCAGGAAGTGACCTGGAGACAGCGCCATTTGGATGGACATCAGTGCTAGATCTGTTTTTACTATTGCGCTTCATTGACAAGACACTGCTGTCTCTGGCCTGAGCTGTTTGTCCTTCAGGTTTTAGATTTGAGATTTTTTAACAACCAATGTCAAGACATAAATTTACAGAAATCTTCATGACTTCTTGACAGTTCTGACATTTTCACCTTAACTGCTTCAGTTTACACTCCACAAACTGCAGTTTGAACAAGTTTCATATATTCTTCTACATTGGTCTGGGTAATATGTTTGCCCTTGAAACAACCATGTCCCATTCATCAGTGATTTATCTTATAAGTTCCCAAAGAACTGAACTATATGAACCTTTTTCTCACAGCCAACATCTACAATACCACATCCTTGGAATTGTATAAAAATATATATTTTATATCCTTATTATTTGTTTAATAAAGGTATAAAATATACATTGTCACTTTGTGTAGCATCTATGAAAAGCTTCCTTTGGGTTTTCTCAGATTACACATAAGTGTAGTTATAATATCATAAATCCAGTTTCACGCTTGTCTCATGACAGTCACACTGCAGCTATCGGCAAGCTGCTAACCCCTCCCTCACATCTCTCATTTAAAACTCTAACAGCTCCTCTGGGCATCTTTAGAGCCACACTGGGACTCCATTTCCCATGATTACTGCGGTCAGAGGTCAGCTTCTAAAATAGACATAGGCCCATTGTGAGGTAGACAAGTAACACAATTGGCCTCTAAGGAGTAAATGACACAGTAAGAATAGCTAAGGTCTCCCTACGACACAACTGTCTTGCAATAAGTAGCCACTATCTCAATCAATCAGAAAAGAACAAGTGTATTCAAACCTCTAAACACTCTAAACCATAGAGTATTCCTCAAGACAGGACACTTACAACTTTTAATCTGTCCTGCCTTCCAGCCCATCGGTCAAAGCTGGTAATACATAAGATCACATATGTGAGGGCCATAATGTGCCTACTCTATGGGCTGAGTCAAGTAGGAAAAACCAAAAGCCATTTGTACGTATGCAACAGTGAGCAACCATCATATAAAATCAATGTTGGCTAAGACTGACTTAAGATCCAAGTCAAATCATATTCAAATAAAAAGTAACTATCAGAAGTTGGTCTGAACCATTACATCAGAAACCAATCCAACCCCTGGCATGCTTTCAGAAGAGAGAACGCTAATCCCAAGGCACCCATAGCAGATGTTTTACCAGTGTAGTACAAATACTAACGGGCCAAACACTACACTCTGTTGACTGGTTGATTGAGGAAAAAAAAAAGTGGGTTAAGAAAGCTTGGAATAAACTTCCAAAACTTTTATGACTTTTTGCTGCAATTTTCTAAATAAACAATTTAGAAGTTTGTTTTTAAATACAATTGATATCTCATATACTGTATATCAAGGACTTTACAGTGTAAGAATAAAAAAGCCCCCTAGAGGCAGTAAAAAAAGACATAGAAATGCACAAATTAAATTAAATTCATGCAAAATAAAACTAAATAAAGAGTAAAAATAAATACACATGGTTACATATCCTTGTGCAGTAACAACCCGCTCTACACTTGTTCATTAACACCCCATGACTTTTCACTGTTCAATTCAAACCAAGCCAAATAATAAAGACTTCCCCTTCTCTATTGTTTTCCCAAAAGCCAAGCTGTAATTTATTATAACTTTGTACTGTCTTATCTCCATCTGAAGGTGAAAAACTTATCTTAACTTACTTTCAATTATAACCCAGACGTTTTTTTGGTCAGGTTTTTATGGTCAGTATTATGGTCTTCTGTCAATATGCTTATGACTTTATCCAGTAACTTTACAGTGTTGTTAGGCAGATCCATATCCATCCATGTATTAAACTCTAATGATCTCTAATGTTATTTGGAGACTGCTGATTAAACAACACAAGGGAAGATTAAAAAAAAAAGTAAAAGTAGATTGGACACACTAAAGAGCAGATGGTCTATGCGAAGGATTAGGTCGGTTCATTCATCTGAACTTCCCCTGCTGCTTCCCGTCTCTATCGAACCATATGTCACCTTTGAAACCTTAAAACCCATTTACACCGACGTTGGGACTATATAAAACTGTAAATGATCAAAAGCAAGAAGTGATTTACAGCTGAGATAACCATGATTACCACTATGTTTAATGTGAGTGTCTATTGACAGTTGGCTTTTAAAATCGTTGTATGTAGAATCTAAAAGCAAAAAATGTCAGGTGTATGTACATTCATGAAGTAGCACATACGTTGCAAAACTATAAAACTATAAATATTTTCTTCATTTGGTTACATTTGGTGTCATTGTCATTGTGCAAGAAATGAAATGTCTGTCATTTCAACAAATAACCCTAGCAAATGTATTTCTTGACTACAGCCACACTCAAGAAAGCAATGGAGAGGAATTTATAGTCATGGGATCTTTTTGTCATAAACTTACTGAGGTAGCATGCACACTTGTCATGGGTTATGTTATATAATACTGAGAAATAGTGACACCAGTAATAATGTTCATTGCCTGGTTGTTTTCTCTGCGTGGAGAAAATGTGGTATCCATGACAACCAGGTTATTCAAATCACATTCTCAGTATTGTAAGCATTATGTTGCATTCATGTGGTCCACTTTATCAACTTTTTTTTTACTTTTTCAACTTTTTTTTCCAACCTGTACTCTTCAACCTGTTTTAAAATGGTAAATATAGAATATTAAACATGCTGTTCAAAGACTGACTCAATTATTAGTGAAATTTATATTTATAAATAAATTCTCAAACATAGCTTTAGCTGAAGTAGACAACTTTTAAGGGTTAAATTCCATACTAGTCCAGGTCACTATTATCTGAGCAATGACCTTGTCATAAACCAATTACACAACTTTTCCAGAGCAGGTGTTCATAATCATGATATGAAAGTTTTTTTTTTTGATTTTCCAAGGACCACATGAATGCAGCACCAAGCTACAACGTACTAATTAGAAGGGGGATTGTCTCGAAATAGTTTTCATTCGACAATGCCTTTCTACAATAAAAATGCTTTTGTGCGGACGTAACCCTTCATAGGTGCAGTTATTTGCATTATACAGATGTTAGTGACTGCTGGTCACAAAGCATACTGTGATGAAACTGCCTTGGATTACAAACATGAGATGTTTATGTGCACAATAATTCAAAACTTTTGTTGCAAAGTTCACATGGCCATGTTCATGTAGCATGTACTTTAATATGTGTTTACAGATCTAAAGCCAGAGCAAAACATTTTGAAAATCATGATTACAGTGTAGTTTTCTCTTTTTTGTTGTTGTTGTTGTTGAGGAATGAAAATATGGTATCCATGGTTTCCAGGTAATTTAAGTAAAAAGGTAACAGACACCAAAATGTATCTTACCTGAGGTCCTGATACTGAAAATACAACTCAAGTACGCACACTCAAGGCCTGCAGCACATCACAGACTACAGGACCACCACCAACAACATCGCATCAACAGACAGCCTGCCGGATGACCTCAACACTTTCTACGCCCGCTTTGAGGCTCCCAGCGACACTGCAGAGAGGGAGCTCACACACACCTGGTTCACCCAACCCCCCTACCCTCCACCAACCATCTCAACAACACAGGTACACAGAGCTCTGAGGAAGATAAACCCCCGCAAAGCAGCAGGACCAGACAACATTCCTGGGCGGGCCCTCAGAGCATATGCCAACGAGCTGGTTGATGTTTTCACCTCCATCTTCAACCTCTCCCTCAGCCAGCGCATTGTACCATCATGCTTCAAGTCCACGACCATCGTCCCCCTGCCCAAGAAGAACCCACCTACCTGCCTGAATGACTACAGGCCAGTGGCACTCACTCCAATCATTATGAAGTGTTTGAGAGTGGTGCTGGCCCACATTCAGAGCAGCATACCGACACCATTGACCCCTGCAGTATGCCTACCGCCCAACAGGTCTACCTCGGATGCAATCGCTACTGCCGTCCACTATTCCCTCTCACATCTGGAGAACAAAGACTCATACCTACGGATACTTTTTATAGACTACAGCTCCGCCTTCAACACGATCATCCCACACAAACTCACCCACAAACTGTCCACACTTGGTTTGCACCCCACCCTCTGTGACTGGCTCCTAGATTTCCTGACTGGCAGGCCTCAGTCTGTCAGGATTGGAAATAGGACTTCAGCCAGCACCATCACAAACATTGGCACTCCACAGGGCTGTGTACTCAGCCCCATCCTTTACACCCTGTACACCTACGACTGTGTCCTCTCACAAGGACAACATCATCCTGAAGTTTGCTGGCGACACCGCAGTGATAGGACGCATCGCTGGCGGTGACGAGGCAGCTTACAGGAGGGAGGTGGCCAGTCTGGTGTCATGGTGTGAAGACAACAACCTCACCCTCAACACGGACAAGACAAAGGAGATGATAGTGGACATGAGGAGGGAGAGGAGAACACCTCAGCCACTGTTCATCCGGGAACTTGAAGTGGAGAGGGTGAGCAACTTCAAATACTTGGGTGTCCACATCAATGAGGACCTCACCTGGACACCTCACATCACGCAGCTGGTCAAGAAGGCTCAACAGCGGCTGTATTTTCTGAGGAGGCTGAGGAAGTTTGGCATGTCGCCCAAGATCCTCAGCAACTTCTACAGCTGCACCATTGAGAGTGTCCTGACCAGCTGCATCACTGTGTGGTACGGCAGCACTTCTGTCATGGACCGCAAACGCCTGCAGAGAGTGGTGAA
The DNA here is from genome assembly GCA_024416835.2 of Perccottus glenii. Lineage (NCBI taxonomy): Eukaryota > Metazoa > Chordata > Actinopteri > Gobiiformes > Odontobutidae > Perccottus > Perccottus glenii. Next base: position 30,356,190 of record CM044557.2, read on the forward strand.
GACTGCGCAGAAGATCACCAGGACTCCACTGCCCTCTCTGCAGAGCATCTACCATCGCAGAGTCCACAGAAGAGCTGCTTCCATCCTCAAAGACCCCTCCCACCCCCAACATGGTCTGTTCACACTTCTACCCTCAGGACGGAGGTACAGAAGTGTGAAATGCAGGACTTCCAGAATGAAGAACTCATTCTTTCCCTCTGCCATAAGACTCCTAAACAGCAGATAGGAGTCTACAATCACAATCACAACATTACATGAACAATTGTTTACTTACTGCACTACCTCACTTTACACCATCACAACTGCACTACCTCACTTTATCACTTTATTACTTTACTCTTTTGCCCTGTTATATTTTTTATATTATTTTTTATTTTTATTTTTATATATTTGCTGCTCTTTTATTACTTATACTTATCTTATTTTTATTTTTAACTTACTTGTGTGACTTACTTGTGTGACTTTTTACTGTGGACGGCAAAGTAAGAATTTCATTGTACAGGGAAACATGCTTTCTGTCTGTACACATGACAATAAACACTTTGAATCTTGAATCTTGAATCTTGAATCTTTGAATCAATGGCTCAGTAGTCGGGTCAGGAACTTTATTCAACACTTCAACACTTTACTGAAGTTGTTGAAAATGTTGAATAAAGTATCTGATATACATTCTTTTGTTGAACTTTAAATCCAGGTAATTCCAATCAATTAGCTTAATCGGTTTAAGAATCTACTCTCTATCAGAAGGCGGTAATGAGGATGGACATTGTTTGGAAATTTTCCTTCTACATTCTGCCATTTCAAAAACACATTCATATGAACACAGTGCATTTGTTCATGTTTGGTCTTTATACATGGTTAGTCCCACACATTGTGCGGTTGGTCACATTGGACATGGAGTGGACTGTGAGGCTCTTATTGTCCTGGTCTGGCGCGGGAGGCTTTGCCCTTTAGGGGTAAGGCTTGGCTTGTGAACTAGGTCACCATTGAGCCCACTATACTGCATGTGTCACTGTTGCCAGGAGGCACACAAACACAATAACACAGCCAGACGTGGCATCTTCAAGCAGGCCTCAACTTCATTTTCACCTCCCAATAACGCCTGCACTGTATCAAGTAAATGTACAGCCATCGCTTTATTGTAGTATTCCATAAGCCATGCTTTTATGAAGGGCTGCACATCTTATATTTGGTTAGTCAGAAATCACATGTACAATAAAGGCCTTGGCTTTCTGGAGGATCTGTGTCGTTAGGTCCATTTGCTTTTTGCAGATTTTTCTACGACGTGAAAACTTAATCTGCACAAGTCATATATAGTATATACTATACAGTATATCATAACTTTGTCACTCTTTGAAAAACATAGTATGAACATGGCAATTTGTATCATTATTGCCACATAAAAAAAAAGACATGGCATGATGCTCAAGCTCTTAATATTGTCTCTTACTTGGTTTAAATGTGAATTCAAATGTAGCAGCTACTTTAGCAATCGTAAGAGTATTAACTGTGCAAAGGTTTATACACTGCCAAATTAAGTGCACACAGCTTATGTAGTTTGCAAACAGTAAAAAGGTCTATTTCCCAATGTCTTATTTTCATGCTTTAAAATGTGACAGAAAGAGAGACAGAAGAGACAGAAGAAACCTGAATAATGTTTTCCCTTCAGGCCAAGGACAAAATGGGAACCACAGGCCGTTATTCTCTCATTTAAAATATCAAATAACTCCCTCCCACTCTTTGTATAATCTACAATCGGACTCTTTTGCGACATTAGGAGCAAGTCTCACGTTACACATAGGCCTGAGCCTTTTTTTCACAAAAACCGGGGACCCCTCACTTTTAAAAGTCTTCATAAGTCAATTCGTTACCGCTCGGCTCATACTGTCCAGGCCTTGGGATGAAAGCATTGGCCACATGCTTATGGTGAGCTCAACACTGTGATCTGACAGAACTGTGCTAAACGTATAACAGACGTGCTGGAGACTTATGTAACGTGGCCCACTTTGCTCTAATGAGGAGCAGAGCGTCATATCAAGAGGACCTCTGTGGCTCATCTCAGTGTGAGACAGTAACCTGCAGAGAATAAGGTGACCATATGTAAGACATTTTGAACCTACTGGTTTAAATCTTGACTCAATCTTGCAAATAAAATATCTATGTGAGGGTCCAAATATAAAAAACAAATGGTAGCAATATTTTTTACCCTTTCATCCTTCATCTTGAAATACAAAGCTTACCAATTACCAGTTTTGTTTTGTCCTTCCTGGGCTGTTGTAGAAACACAATGAGGAAGTATTAAAAATTCTAATGTGTTCTAATGTTATATGTGGGATTTTCCAGAACATCCAATTCAGTGCATTTATATATTGGAGACATACAGTATTGTTACAGGAATTAGACGGTGGACTTTCCAAAACACACACAGGAGGCTTTTGTGTTTAATCAGGATGTCCTGAGATCAGAAGATTAACCTAATCTGGTCAGTGTTACACCGCCTTAGCACAATACACACAAAAACAATCATAGGTAGAACAGGACTTTATAGCGGTCAAAACGCATTTGTAGCTAATACACTGTGCTTAAAAAAAATCAGAACATAAGTTATACCCAACTTTTTACAGGTGCGTTTTCAAAGCTGATAAAATTATAACAATATAAGGGGGACTTTGATGCGTTTTGGCATGTTTTCTGCAATTAATCCACTATTTTACGGTCAACACTCACACAACATAATGCAACTGACAACTACTTAACCACTCAATCTATAGTTTTGTAAAAGGTCATACAGAGTTATGACCTCTGACCTCTCAGATGTCATATACTTACAGCTAATAAAGTGTCACTGTTTAAATAAAGGTCAAGGCTTTTCAAAATAAATTCACAGTTATATTTTTAAGGGCGATTCAAAAGGTACCACACCATCTACATTAAAAAAAAGCATTGACAATAATAAATCATAAACAGACTCAATAGCAATAAAATGGTAATAACTTCCAAACTAAAGAAGACAGGCACCATCCAGCACATATTTGTATATTTCAGCAACAACAGCATGTCTTTGCAATAGGAGAGTCTGGATGCTGAACTGGCCTGACAAAGAAAACTGTTGAGCAGCTAGAATCCAACAAGAAATCCCCAAACTTCATTTCAGACGTTTACAGAAGAGGGGCACCTACACAATGATTTGATTTAATTGTAAATGGGTTTAAAGTGGTTGTGATGTGAAAGAATTGAATTCTGATGTGTCATCAAATCAAGTATTGTGACTGAGAAACAGTACTAATGGAACTTTTGTTACTCTTGACAATAGCCATCATAGAAACCCTTTCTGGTTTAATCTGCTGCTCGTCTTGTTCCGTCTCTGCGTGCTACCACTTTCACCTGGAGTCCCCCTGTCAGGAACAGTTTACCATGAAGTTTTATCCAATCAGACCGAGCCGCTGTTGTGTAACAGGAGATTAATCTGCTGGAAATCCGTCCAATCAGAAAATCTATCTGGGTTTGTGGAGCAAATCTTAGCCCACGCTTGGATCGAGGCTAATCGCTCGTAATCACTCCTACTGTATTTCTTTTGTCTCTTTCTGTTGGTTTTCACTCCAATAATGCTCTTCACTTGTCATATTTGTTTCAATGGCCCTCTAGATATGAGCATGTTGTTTTGTCCAGTAAGTCATTGGGCCTGGTTTCATTCTGGTTTTCTTCATGGATTAGTTCATATTATATATCTTTTTATAATGCCATTATTATGTATACTGTCAAATGTAATTGAGTATGTTACATGACTGGCCTAATGTTTACTTGCATATAATCAAGAGAACCCCCAAAATCTATGTTGGAATAATAGGCTAATTGTACCTGTAATGTAGTTGATTAAGTTAAGAAGTTATAGCTAGCATGCTAAATCATACATTTCTAGGCTGATGAAATAAAATGTCTGTGAATGAAAGGTTGTGTCTAACCCCTAAGGACTCCAAACCAGAGAAACCTGTATTTGTCCCAGTCTTATTTACATACACGTTCATATGTAAACCCAACCATCTGCAGGACTGTAAACCTCCAACAACTGCAGCGCTCACCCGGGATCACAGCCAGGAACACACCGCAGAGCAAACAACTTACTTTGTTCTAAGGTTCGCGGACTCCTCCGACAAGGAAACGTGTGTAATGTGAACAGAGCTGTCACAGAATCTGAAGACTAAATGTAAATTTACCAGTAACTCCTCATTCTGCTCCAGGCAGTGCTGCTGTGTCTACATTGAATAAAAATGGCCAAAGCTATATTATCAAGATCAACATTTTTTTATCACAATGCAACATTAAATTAGATGTTTGGCCCAGGCCTAGTTTAATGCTCAGTTTTATACTGGGTTAGTTCTGGATTTAGTCCTGGTTTAGACCTGGGATTAGTCCAGGTCTAATTACTCTTTATAAAAAAATCTGAATTTCTTCAGATTAGACATTGTATTGTTAGAGGAATTATCCTGGTCAGCCAAACCCACTTGCATTGGCAAAGTGAAGTGGGTTTTGGACCCCTTCAAAATCCTACCTGATCAATCATAACCATTTTGTTTATCTAAAATGGGGCTGGCTTTATGCAATACTTTGTTTCTCTGTAGGGTTGTATGTTTTTTTTCATTGTGTCAGTCCAGAGGCAGTTTATTCGGGGTATGTTGACCATGGATGGAAACCCAGGACCTTCTCACTGTGAGGCAGGAGTGCTAACCACTCTACCACTGCTCATTTATGTTTTTAACAATAAATGAAAATTTACATTTTACAGTGTAGCATTTGTTTTTTTTGTCTGTATTTTGCACTAAACTCATATGAAGCAACCAAACCAGTTCATTGTGTGTTTGAACTTTTCCCTCTGTTCAGACATCTGTGTTTTCAGTGCTGTGTCCCCTCTGTCATTGTTCAAAGCCAGCTGTGGTTTTTCCACTGAAAACGGCTGCAGGTTTGTTTTGAGGCAGGTGTGCCTCAGAAGTGTGGCTCTGCTGTTAATGCACTGAAAAAACAGCCCCTGCAGACAAGACTCTCATAATCCTGCTCCACATTACAATTTGGTCTCTGGCTGTAAAATTGAAAATACAGTACCATACAATAACAGTCACAATGGTTTTTCCTTTTTATATTTTATTTAGGACGATAGACACCTGTTCTTTCTCTGCTTCTGTGAAAAAGAAGCAAACAGAAGGATCTTGTAAATGATAAAATTCATATTTATGCCATTCTTCCAAACTAGGTATTGATCCATTAGAATGCCTTCCAGAGCTCGCACTTTGAGTCTCACTGCTGCTCAGCTTCAGACACAGGCACTCGGAGCTTGGTCTGATGATGCAACTTGCTCCGAAACTCGCTCACCCCCCCTCCCGTTCTTTAACAATGACATCATCGATTTGAGGAGCAGCAGGCTTCGTGCCGACGTTTGAACAATACAATCTGTTGCACTGTCAGCACAGTCCGCCTTACTCACAGGACAAATTCAGAGGACGACCAACTGGATATGAACAACAACAGGGACTTTACACAAATAAAAACATCAAGTTTCATTTGAAAGTGAGCGAGAAGTGCTTTTGTCTTGTTGGGGTAGAGTGGAAAGAGACAATATTGTTCCTAAAAACATCAACAGGCAATATGAACAATAAAAATAAAAAAATCCCATTTTACCCTCCATTTTACATCTCACAAAACCTGGAAAGGTCATTACTGAAAGGGTACAATTATGCCATAAGCAAACTTATGATAAAAACTGGACCCGACCTTAATGCTTAGTCGAGCCCAGTATGAGCTCAGTCATAAACAAACACAAAATATGCCTGGCTGAATAGGACTGCAATGATTAGTCAACATAATCAATAATAATAATAATAATAATATAATTGTTAACACAGATTTCCATAGTTGATGCGTTGTGTAACTGCAATACTCCACAGGAAGTGCTGAGGGCAGTGTTGCCTCCATGTCTGCCCTGATAAAAAGTGTTTAAATGAGGATGAGTCTCGTGTATTGTCCAACATCAAACCCTATGTGGGTTATTTTGACAAATTGGCTCAAAGGAAACACATGAAAAGGAAACACACAAGAAAATTGAATAAACATAAAATTGAATATCAGACCAGCCATACAGCAGGTGTCATTAGGTTTGACAACCTTTAATCCCCCTGCAATACCACGGGAGGCCACATGAGGAGTTGGCAACAGAACAGAGAGTGTTTTAGCAAGTTGAGTTAGCACTAGCATCCGCAGATATCGACTGCTACTGCTAAAAACTACTTTAACATAAACGTTATTTGTTGGTGTATAGTATACTTTCTTTAACTAATGTACACATTTATAGTATAACTGTTATTTGCAAGCAATATATATATATATATATTGCTTGCAAATAACAGTTATACTATAAAGCTTTTTGGACACTAATGAAAATAATATAGTCGAATTAGTTGGGAGCCAAAGTAATAAAATGAAAAATCACAATTTCAGGTTTTTAAAATAAAAGTTGTATCAATTTAAAAATAAACAAACGTTAATACATTGTGCTGATACAATATAATTTTTAACCTATATTAAAAATTGAATACTATACTTTTTAACCACAATCCAAGAGAATTGAGTCCATCCTAGTGTCAAGTTCTGACTGAGCCCCTGGGAAGAAGTTGATTGTCATCTCTTGTTAAAGGAACAATAATTAAAGAGTGTCACAGTGTGAGTGTGAGAGTTATTGTGGCTGTTTACCTGTGTCAGTCGTCACAGTCGGAGCTGTCACCTCCATGACATTAGCTGTTCACAGAGTCTGACAGTGACACTCATAAATATTAATGTGGATGCCTCTAAAGGCACAACGCAGACACAATGACTGACAGGTGGAGGGGCTGGGCTAAGGCTGGGCTCGACTTTCAGGACAGCACCGTTTTAGTCTCATAACTATAGATGTAAATGCTGTGATTTGTTTCTGTCTTTAAGCCCTTCCTACTAAGCCTGGTCTGCTTCGATTAGTCAAACTCTGTTAATGTTTAAAAAGTTAAATATTTGTAAAATTTGTGGCAATTTTTTAAGGCCTCCTAAAGGAAACTTAAGCATAAAAAAATCTAATTACAAAATCTCCCACAATGCATCTGTAAGGCCAACTGTCAGTGTTTAACTACAACAACTACCTGCTGAGTCCAAAGGTTGAACTACGCCTCTTGCCATCGCCTAGCAACTGGTAACACCCTTGGCGGCGGTGACAGCAGGATGGACCTGTTGCCGTGGTGACCTGTCCTTGTCAATAATCACACTACGTCACACTGATAAACCACTGCTGGACGTTGCACTGGATTCTAAACGACGGCGGATGAAGTTTGAGTAAGTGCCGCCCTCTGAGGTCATGTGACAAGGGTTACATGCTGGTTTGGTTCTGGCTCAGTCCAGCTTTAGTCCAGTATACTTTAGTCCAGTATACTTTAGTCCAGTATACTTTAGTCCAGTATACTTTAGTCCAGTATACAACATCAAAACTCAGGCAAGTTTTGATATTGGTTTAGTCTTGGCATAGTGTTAGGTGTAAGGTCTTCATTTTACCCTGGGGAAGTGTCTTATTTTCTTCGATTAGTCCTTTCAGATTTAAACTTTCTTTCAGCAACATCCTTGATTAGCTAGAGTTCACACCTTGTCCAGGTTTACATCTACATGAATGAGAGAAAACAGTGTCCTTCAAGGATAAAAGGAGCTAATGTTAAACCTGACACGTACGTAGCATTAAATCCTAATATACCAGGCAGATTTGTTCTGTAATTATGAAGTTATTAATAAATATCAACAGTAACACACTGTCGAGTCTGGGTTTAGTCCTGGGTTAGTCTTATATTTTGTCCTGGTTTGATGCCACATAATTGTAAAGAGTAGTATTTCCACAAACAAAAGACAAAATACTATCAACTGGACTGAATGTGATCTAAAGTTGTGAAGGAATTAGAAATATATTGGAATTGGTATTGGAATCTGTGTTATTCAGTCCAAACACATCTTGGTTAATTTTAAACACCAGAGTGTAGCAGCAAAACGCATCAGAGAAAACCAGCCGCAGTGGGTCGTACGAGGTGAACTGAGAGAAGGGAGGGGCCAGGGGCACAGAACCAGGTTAGACAAGGACAAAGGAGGGTAAAGCTGCGGCAAGAAAACAACTACATGACCGCCAGGAGTGTCTAAAAGGCTGGAGAGAAAGGCCATCTCAATTTACAAAAACACTTTAGACACCTGCAATTCTAGTTTTCACATTCTCTGTTTTCCACAAGACAACCTTAATGGCCTTTTTATTTATTTTTTACCCAAACATTAAAAGAAGAATTTATATTATATTACAATGTTACAGGTGTAACAGCAATGTGTAAGTCATTTTCGCGATTTTAAAATTCAATTTGAAATTCATGGTGCACGTGGCAGAGTGGTTAGCACTCCTGCCTCACAGCAAAAAGGTCGGGAGTTCAAGACCCGGCCGACTCATTCTGAGCTGACTCTGGTCTTTCTGTGAGGAGTCTGCATGTCCTCCACGTGTTACCGTGTGTTCTCTCCGGGTACTCCGGCTTCCTCCCACCGTCCAAAGACATGCATGTATAGGTTAATTGACAACTCTAAAGTGTCCCTAGTGAATGAATGTGAGAGTGAATGGTTGTCTGTCTCTAAATGTTAGCCCTGCGACTAACTGGCCACTGTCCAGGGTGTACCCCGCCTCAGGCCCAAAGCTGCTGGGATAGGCTCCAGTCACCTGTGAACCCTAACGGGACAAAGCGGTAGAAAATGAATGAATGAATAAATAGTGAAAGAACTATCACATTTGACTTATCAAATTATCACTTTTGATTAAAAATAGAAATACAATTTGACCAGATATTTATTATGAATAATAATAATAATGTTATTATAATAATAATGTTAATAATAATAGTAATAATAATAGTATTAATAATAATAATAAGTATCTGGTCAAAATGTATTTCTATTTTTTATTAATAATAATAACATTATCATTATTATTATTATTATTATTATTATTATTACAACAATAATAATTAATTTAGTTGTTGTTATTTTATTGTTCTTATTGTTCTTATTATTATTTGTGTGACCTGGAAAAAAGTCCAAAAAGTTATTTGTTTTGTTTTAGACCACAGTTATGTCTGTGGCGGTTCTCAGTCATTATCTAGGACATCGTAAAAAAAAAAGGTTAAAGCAAAGACATCTGGACATAGGCTTTATACCACAGTTACACACAAATAATGCACTAATGAGTCATTTGTTTATTATTTGGGATTAGAATTGGGAACTAAAAATCAAATAAATAAATCAAACCCCAATTCTGTAAGACTTGCAAAAAGAAAGGGAAAATCTCTGACAACTGAATGATGGCTACACTTTAAAGACCAAACCAAGTAAATGTATTTTTTGAAGCCCCCCCTCTTTATACAGTAAAGGGGAAGGTTATGCTGATGCATGGAAATGGTAAAATTAGGTCAAAAGTGCAGGTCATGAGCGGGGGGAGCGCACGTCGGCGGCTTCTTTGAGTGATGTAAATAATGCAGCGGGGCATGTGCCCTGTTTCTGTCGCCACTTCATCAAGAATCATACAACAAAATATACAGACACTACTTTGATGTAGTTGAATGAAGACCACTACATCCAAGAATTTTTAAAAAGGGATCAAGTTGAGTCTGAGCTAAACCTTCAGTCACTAAGATCAATTATAAAATGTTACAGTTTTACAGTCAAGACCTTTTGTTTGGAATTATTGTATTCTTTTTTTCTTTTTTTTGCTTGACCGAATAAACTAAGCTAAAAACTACAGTCAAGACCAATACTAGAGGAACCAGTATCATATCAGAACACATTAAAGGTGGGTGGGTTGTGTAGTTTTATAGCCATATTCAACAACATCTGGAGGCGAAAGTGCAATTCCACACCACACACACTTTTTACAGCATGTGAAGCGCTACGGTAGCCCTCCAGGGACATGCTGTTGTCAAAGAACAAACAGTAAAAAAAAAGGTCTGATGTGTCCTCGAGTAACTTTCCCCGCACCCCTCCGACAAAGTGTGCATCAGACCTGACTTTGGTGACAGATATCACCCACAATCCCTTTTGTCACGGGGTAATGATGAGGCTGTTGTTTCTTAGCAACAGTGATAATAAAAGTGTTGAAAATCTAAATAAAGTCGGTATGAATTAACAACTAAACAGAAACGGGTAACAAATGCATAAATGTCTATTTTTACATAAACAAACAGGAAGAGAGTTATTTTAAGGTAAATATACAGAAGTAATGACTGTGTTCCATTCTGCATAACTGAATACTACAAAATTAGACACACAACACCTTTAATATAACCTATAGATATGCATGTTAATAAATAAGCACATCCAGGGTAGGGCTGTGCAATTAATCGCAAATCGCAAAGCAATTTCTAAATTGAGCACATGCAATTTCTAAATTGCGTAGGGCTGCAATTTAATATATTCATTTCTTAATAATTTAATTCAGAATCCGCCGGTTTAATTAATAATTGGCCGGTAAAATAAAAGCTCACCGGTCATTTGGGCCATTAAAATCTTTCTGACACAATGCTGTGCAGGTAAATGTATATATAGTTTATAAAATGTTTTGTTTTGCACTTCTTGTGCACTGAATACATTTAGAATGTATAATGTTTGAAAAAGCAAAGACAATTTGCCAAAATTGCATATAAAATCACTATTGCAATATTCATTAAAATAAATCGCAATATGATAATTTTGTCCAGATTTTACAGCCCTGATCCAGGGCACATAATACACCCAAACCTGGCTGCATTTCTTCACTGTGTGGCTCTGCACCCGGTGTGAACCCAGCAGCAGTGGAAACATTCAAATGTGCTGCGTACGTTTGCAGTCAACTGGTAAAATCACTTCCTCTGCCTCGCTCTCTGTGGCCATACAAGGCCGAGCTGCAGAGAAACACTGGGAAGCACCGAGTCCGGGTCTGAAACCTGAAACCGGGCTATGGGATCAACATTTGCAAGCTCCCGGCAGTGTGTATACTGTGAATATAAATTTCCACAACATTGCCAAGAACAATCCTAGCTATGACAATAACTGGTCAGCTATATCCCAGGTTTTTGGGGTTTTCCAGGACTTTTTTCAACAGGCTCTGAACAAAGTGACAATCAATCCAGGAAGACAAAATGGAAATCAATAACGTTTGATGATCATATCACAGCCTATTATAGAACTGGAGAATAATGGTGGAGCTTTCAGTAGTGGGTCATGTGACAAAGGAAAGTCAATCGACACATCTGCTGCTGGATGGGGTTTTCCACAAGAATAACTTGGCGACGAAAAAGTCATTTACATTTAGTCATTTAGCAGACGCTTTTATCCAAAGCAACTTACATGAAGCTTCCATTCATCAGTGTGGAACACCACTGGAGGCAGGGTGGGTTAAGTGTCTTGCCCAAGGACACAACAACAGTATGAACTGTGGGAAGAGCGGGAATCTAACCGCCTACCTTCCAGTTGAAGGAGGACGACCACTCTACCACTGAGCCACTGGGCCGCAAAGATATTTGAGCTACTTTGAAGAAAAGTGTTGAGTTTAGAACAGTTTTGTTTAGTTTTTGGTTTCATCTTGAATTTAATCCAGGTGTAGGTGGGGTTTTGTGGGTTATTGTGCAGCCCTTACTCGACTCAACTGCTGCTGAAGACGAGGGGGTAGTAGCCATTTAAGAGGCTGTTTTACCCCAAAAAACAAAGATCTTGCCTGTTTGTTTACACAATCTTACTCCACCAAAACACAAACCTTTGAATCCGGCCGGGGTGATGTTTTTGTTTTGTTGCCAGCTCCATTGTTTTGTAAACTCTGAAGATGTCGTCAGTGAAAACAATTAGAAAGCTATTGGCTGCTGGCTACAAACAGCAAGTAGAACAACAATGACTCATGTCGTGATAATATTAGTATTAGATATAAAAAGTATGAATTATATTACTTCGTGTGTGTACTGACTGCAGTGTTACCATCGGCGGGCTTCCCAGCGCCTCTACTGGCCAGGCAGGCACACTACAGCGTTCTCAACAGTTGAGAGTGTCTGTTTGAAAGCATATGGTTTTAATTATGTTGGGGGCAGTGATAGCTTCTTGACGTCCTGTAAACAGCCCTTTAATCTAGCATTTCAAGTCCTGTTTTTTATTTATTTTTTTTATTAGTACTTAGGTTGACTCTGGGTTCAGTCCTGGTTTTGTTGTAGTTTATTCTTTGCTTTATTGTTGGTGTAGTTCTGCTGTAGACCTGCTCTAATCCAGTTTTAGGTTTGGCCATGGCATTGTTCCAAGTTTAGTTGCAGTTTAGTCCTGGTGTAGTTATTGCTAATCCTTATTGAAATGAATGATTCACACTGAACAATACACTAACTTAACAATGCCTACAGTGTAACAAAACTAATGGTTAAGCTTAAATCATCTTACCAATTAAAATCATCAACAACACAAAAACACTAGGCTACTGAAGTCAAGGCTATAAGCAAAAAGTCAGTGTCATTGAGTCAAAAGTGTGATGCAAAAAAAAGCTTCCATCCTCCTCCACAGCTGTAACCAGAAAGATGGCAGTTTGGAAAACAACATAAGGCGTGAGTGCTACAGTCTTAAACAAAGCTGTCAGTGTCAGCAGCATCACACAAACAGCTGAAAAACCTCTGCACGACTCACTACAGCAGCACTGAGTGAGTGTGCACTATAACTTTTGTGCACTCCAGGGATTAATCTTTTAAGTCTTTTTGTCTGTTTAGCCCTGGGTTATTCTTTGTTGCATCTTGTTTGGTCAGAAAAGCGTTAAAATGTGGAAAACGTGACTATTCCACAAGTAGCTGTATTCACTCCAGCAGCACACACCTCTGCATTAGACCACTCCAGTCCCATCCTCTTCTTTGGTACTTCATGAAAAAACACGAGCAGTCCCTACAGTATTTTCTACAACTGTCCGTCCTGTAAAGCATCAGACAAACCACAGCTAACCGCCACATGTCCCGCTCCAAACCCAGCTCTCACTGACAAACCTGAACTTTGCCGTAAAGCGGACCCGCGGAGCCTCGGCGGGACGCGGCCGCCCAGCGCACACTCACCCTCGGATAACTCCAGCTCCAGCTCGGCCAGTCTGGCCCGGACCTCCGCGGGAAGAGGCACTGTGTCCCGGTCCGCCATGCCGCCACTGAACCCCGACTGCGCGGCCGTTTTCCGCCTCTTTCTCCGGGGTTTTCACTCCACGAGGCTCCGCTAATCCCAAATATCCACAGAGACAGACCAGAGAGAGTGCAGCAGCGCTGCTCCAACTGTCAGCGCTGTCAACCTGCGACAACACGCCGGAAACACGGCTTTTCAAAATAAGAGCAGGGCGACCGCGTGCCGTTACATAAACTGTTCTTCTGGGTTCGGTCATTTTTAAGCATTGTGTTTCAAATTCTGTAAACGTATTTTTTTCTTCATTACCTATTCATTAATAATAGGCTGTACAGAAATGTATGTTCTTATGCTCAAGATGTTCAGAGGGTCTTTTATAAAAAAGTAGTTTAATTATTATAATTTTCTGACAGCATTTTGTAACTGCAAACACTGTAACATATAATATATAAAATTAAGGTTCAGGTTTATTTCAGTCACATTAAACCCTTTAACATAAACGTAAATAAAGATAAAATTGGTAATCACCATTTAAAAATATTGACTATAACTTTCAAATAGATTAGTGTACAATAACGTTTTGAAACTAAAAAAAAAGAACTGCATGTTTTAATATTTCAAATTGGTACTGTTCCATAACCTTTTACTTTCAGGGATTGAAAAGAACTTCTGGACACAATCTGGAAGTTTTATATCCATATTATCTTAGCTTCTTGGTTGGTAGTGTAATCAAAACTCTACATGTCCACAGCCCACTTCCTTTTGCACAGCAACAGGGACTTGAGTATGAACCAATATCATCCTAAAAGGTCCATCGATTAAGACATGAAAATGCAGGGAGTGTTCCATTTGGTTCGACCTTATACTGCAACATTCATGCACCGACGACTTAAAGGTAACAGGTGCTGTTGTATTAACTTTGTGCTTTTATTGTGAAGGTCTCTTTTCCTGTCTGCTGTTTTTTTTAGTGAGTTCGTGAGCGACTGGTAACGATCACTGAAAACAGATGGACAACAAATGGAGCTGTTTTCCTCAGTGTCTTTACCGACTCCGGGATTTTTACATTTTTTGAAGTTCATTTGCATTTTTTTCTTTTGACAATATAACATTTATGGATATATTTTGTGTAATCAATATTATAGGAGAAGAACAAGAGCAGAAAGTACTATGGATTAAAATAAATCTACAGACTTCTGCTAAACTCAGCATTAAGCTATATTCACTACACATTCAATAAAACGCCCTTCAATTTCAGATACATTCCAGTGTTTGTGCTTGTGTGTAGATGTTTAAATTGGCTGGAATCTGTGTCACACTGACCTCTAGTGGTGGATTACATACTTTACATTCCATTCCACAAATGCAGCTGTTGGACAAATTAGAAGAACAAAGCCCTGTTAAATATTGTGCGTTAAAAAGACAGTTTTGGCAGATCTACAAATCTACATTCCTTCCACATGGTCCGTGTTTGTTTAAAAAATGTACACCAAAGGCCAAGTTCAGATTCTACCTGCACTAGTCCAGCTGCTTACACTTTTTACATTTAGTTTTGGCACATTTAAGGCTCTGGTCACTCAATCATTTTATAAAGTCAGAGTCAAATGTCTATCACACTTGACACTTTGAAATATAAATTTTCCAGTTGATGGTACTGCAATGTTGATCATTTAGTGATATACACACTGTGTGCACAATTATTATGCAAGTGATTATTTTGACCCTATCATCATTTTATCCATAATTTCCAACTCCAAGCTGTATAAACTTGAATCCTTATTGTATTTAATGCATATCAGGTGATGTGTATTTGTGTAACGAGGGAGGATGTGGCCTAAGGAGGTCAATACACTATATCAAGGTGTGATTCTTCTCCTCAGGAAAAATGGGCCAGAAAAGAGATTTAACTGACTCTGAAAAGTCAAAAATTGTAAAAAGTCTTTCTGCAAAGGGATGCAGCACTCTTGAACTATCTAAGATATTGGGGCGTGATCACAGAACCATCAAACGTTTTGTAGCAAATAGTCAACAGGGTCGCAAGAAACATGTTGAGAAGACGCAAACTAACCGCTGTTTTAAGAATTCTGTATCCTTATGTTATCCAGAGAGACACGTAGACAGTATAATTTAAAAAGCAATGGCCAGGTTTAATTCTTTCAAGAATGAAGCGAAGCACAAACATGACACAAGTGGTACAGGGTAAGGTTTGCGAAGAATCAAACGTGTAGCTACCAGGAACCCATTATCTTCCAGTGCTGCCATATTCCACAACTGCAACCTCCTGGAGTGTCAAGAAGTACGAGGTGTTCAGTTCTCAGAGACATGGCCAAGGTAAGAAAGACTGAAACCTGACCACCTCTGAACAAGACACATAAGTTGAAACGTCATGAACGTCAGGCCAAGAAAATATCTGAAGACAGATTTTTCAAAGGTTTTGTGGACTGATGGAGATGAGTGACTCTTGACGGACCAGGTGGATGGGCCCGTGGTTGGATCAGTAACGGACACAGAGCTCCACTTCGACTCAGACCCCAGCAAGGTGGAGGTGGGGTATTATTAAAGATGAGCTAGTTGGACCTTTTTATGTTGAAAATGGACTCAAAATCAACTCTCAGACCTACTGCCAATTTTTAGAAGACACTTTCTTCAAGCAGTGGTTCAGAAATAAGTCTGCATCTTTCAAGAAGACTTTGGTTTTTATGGTTGGTTTTTAAGACAACGCTGCGTCACATGCATCAAAGTTGTCCACTGCATGGCTGGCCAGTAAAGGCCTTAAAGATGAAAAACTAATGACATGGCCCCCTTCTTCACCTGATGTATACCCTATTGAGAACGTTTGGGCCCTTCTTAAGCAGGACATTTAGAGTGAAGGTAAACAGTCTCTGAACAGTGTCTGGGAGGCTGTGGTTGCACAAAAAGTTGATTCTGACCAGATCAAGAAACTGACTCTGAATTTAAGGCTTGTGACTAATGTGGAAAAGACAGGTGGCTATATTGGTCACTGAGTTTTGTTTGGTTTCAAAAATGATTATTTGTGTTTGTGAAAATAATTAAGTGAGATGGGAAAATCTTTCATTTTTGTTTTTCATTTAGTTGCATAATAATTCTGCCTAATAATGGTGTACATGTAGATATTCTCTTAAGAAAGGCCAAACTTCATTTTTACTACTTAAATGTTCAGGTTTGAGGGTTTGTTAACATTTTTGATTGACCAAGAGCACTGTAGTTGTACAATAACAAAATGAATCCTCAAAAATACAACTTGCCTAATAACTGTGCACACAGTGTATTTTGTAGGCATAATTCTTATATGGGTCTTAGTTGCGGAGAAATTCTGTGAAAGAAAGTCTGTTTGACCAAGGAACATCCCCATTAGTCACACCGCTGTCAACAAGTTATAGCTACTGAATAATACAGAAAAAAGTATATTCCAGCACTGGATACATCGGCTTACATGTTAAAGCAGTTAAAAAAACAGTAAAGGGAAGGAAAGTGAAATGAAGATAAGTATCAGCAACAAATTTGCACAAAGTTTAACAAGATGAAGATAACTGCAAGATTGCACCAGTCCGATGGTGAACTCAGCTATAAAGCTTTTCGAAAAAAGGATTGGAAACAATTTACATCCAAATCAGGTGAACGATGTAGGAATTACAACAGTTTGTATATGTGCCTCCCAAATGTCTGCAGTTAAAGCACATCCTGTTTATTTAATTTAAAATCCATTGTGGTGGTGTATAAAGCCAAAAAGAAAAATTATGTTGATGTTCCAGTATTTAGGACCTGACTTTTCTTTTCAATAACTTAAACTTCTCACATTTTAACGTTTAGTACAGAAAAATCTATAGACAATTTTAACAAAAGAAACGGGACACATTGCTCCTCATCAGTGCCTAAATCTTTATTTTTCAGTAAGCTACATTTTTTTTCTCCAAATTAGACAGTTTTACATCATGACAAGAGTAACTTAAATTATCTAGAGCCGACATGAACGCTTGATTCCAGTCTAGATGGAAGAATAGACCCAAGAATAAACCAAAATAAAAAAGGTAACCAAACAGAAATACAAGAAGCCCTCTTGAACGCAACCTCCAAGTGTCGGCAAAATCGTCCATTGTTAAAACCCCGTTGAAGCGGAGTTTGTCGATTGTCCACAGCTGTTAGCAAGTGTTAGACCACAGTGAGTTGATTAAAGTCCAGTCAGTTGCATTCGGTAGTTCTCTTTGCTTTAAAAAACAAAATAGGAAAAAAAGAAAGAGAAAAAGCAGCACAAGGCGGTCCATTTGTTTTTTTTTTTTACAAGGAACTTCAACATGGCACTGGCAAAACAGGAAGTAGAGACCGAAAGCTTCCGTGGAAGTTCAAAGTATTTGCGGTCGTTTTGGTGGTAAAACGTGAGACCTGCAATAGTCCTGGATCCACATTGGAAATAGTCTGACGGTGGTAGAAATATCCCACCCATGCACAGTCACAGTTTATCCTTTGTGGTCCTTCACGTTTTTTTTTTATTTGAAAAGTAGCTTGAAACGGCCAACAAGTTTCTCCTTTTAAGTTCCTCCGTTGCAATGAAAAGACGAAATGACAAGTGTTAATGGCAGAGATTTTGGTAGATCTTTTGATGCATTTCGTCCAGACGTCATGTTTGCGTTATGTATGTTAGCGCTATGTGCCAAATATCTCCAGTGGAGCCTCTCTATCAGGCTCCTCTCAAAAAAAAAAAAAAATTCAGAAAATCCAAAAAATAAACATTTGTACATTTATATCCCATGAAAGCTGACAAACATCAACAAGGGACCTTTAAACAATTAGAACTCAAAAAGAAGAGATGCATAGCGCTAATGGTTTTGGACTAACTTTGAAGTGTTTCTCTGGCAGCCGATTCATTAAAGTTCTCAAATATATGGTGGAGCAAGAAATTCACCTCACACATCATGCATTTTGTGCAAGAAATCTAACGTGTTTTCTGCGATATAAATGTGCTTTAGTCAGAATTTTGTTCAATTCATTGTGTGACCAAAACTTTCCCAACTCCAATGTGAGCTGGACTTGTACATTACAAGCCTTTAGAGTCCAGTCCGTTAGAAAAGGTTATGAGTATGTATTAGCATTCAGCTTTTAATCACAAAGACAGTTAATGCTAAATCTGACCCTTGTTAAACGCTAGTTATTTATGAAATGAAAGCTACCAAACCAGGAGCAACTTCCTATTTTGGGAAATCAGAGGAACACATTGCAGCATTAATTTCAGTTTAGCTAAACCTGTTATCCTACTTTAGCTTTACAATAGACCATTTAAACACTACTGCACTGGACAGCCTCCACAATGTGTGTGCATCCTGTATTCCTGCTTTTCTTTTCCTCTGAGACGAGCAAACAAACTTCAAGCACTTTGTGATTCTTGGTAAAGGAATTGGCCTCAATCTACTCAATGGTAGGAGTGACATTGTGACACCACCCAACTTAAAGATATGAGCTTTCTGCCTGGTACTCCATAAAGGATAGTGTATTTAGAATAGGACACCCTGAACAATATAATGGTAAATAAATAACAAGTGGCTCATTCTTTTGGTCACATAATGAATCAAACACAAAAAACACATTAGATTATTGAGAAGCACCAGAAACAACGGTGTCCATCAGACGCCTTCTCTTTACAACCAATTTTATTTCTGTTCCAGTGACCTGTGGCTTGAGAATTCAGCTGTAAATGCGCCGTTTACGCAAAATGTAGTTTTGAATTTAAAGGGGTGCGCTAATAATAGGGTACAAATTTACTGAAATAAACACAGTAGAAAAAGACGGGCTGCTTGCATTAAATAGTATTTTCATTCAAAACTCAATCGTCAAGACATTTAGTAGTTAATTTGAGAGTTTCCCTGGGTTTATAAAGTACAAATAACAGACACCGATTTGAAAATCTTTATATTTTAGTGAAAATTCAGAGGAAGTGTTAGAAAATACTAGTATTTTGGTTATGTTTAGAGCTATTCCCTTACATATTAAAAAGGTACTACTGGTTCCTACTTAAACATCACTATAAATGTATTATTTCACCATTTGTTCTAAGTTTATTTAAAAATTGTCACAAAATAGGTAAACCACAATAATGTTAGTATACGAAATGCAAATGACAGGCTATGCATGTCTGCTTTGCACTTTTGACTGACTTATGGCTTTAGATTAACTTTTTCACTACTTTCTTATTTCTTCAATGGAGCATCATGTTCATATTTCTGATTTTTAAATGTAATTAAATGTACTTTTCCCCTATTTCTAGAGCATCCATTAGTATACACAACAATGGATTGGACATTGTAAGAAAAAAAGGGCAAAATCTGAAAGAACTTGTTTAAGTATACAAAAATAGAAGTTGTTTTTTGTGAAAAATGTCTCTAAATTATCGGAGAAACTTTGAATTAGAGTTAATGTACTTTGGCCCACAATGTAATAAATCCCTGGGGGTTGTATTGGTTAGAAAAATAAAGAGTGAGACATTTAACATATTTGAGTTTTGACAATTTTTTTGACTTGAGGTAAATTTTCCAATTTCTTTTTCAAAAGATTTTTTTAAACAGATTTTGCGTATCATAACATTTATTTTATTTTATTTTTTAAATTTGAAACAAATCAATTTCTTGCGTTGTAAAGAGGACGTCTGTGGACACTTGAATGAGATGTTTTGTCAATACCACGTTTTGTCAACACCACACAAAGGGGGTGGGGTTTAAATTACACCTGTCCACACCTGGGCAGGTAAAAAAATCATGGAATGAGAGAAGAAGAAAACATACAATCAGGATTCAAACATTCACAAACTTAAGAGAACAAAAACCCTTTAAAGAAAAATATCTCCAAAAGCACAACATTAATTTTTTTATATCCTACATCCAGCTCGATAGCGACATTAATAGTTCAACAGGATCAATATATTTTTATATCATTTTAAGGTACCTCTTATATTTTTCTGATTATTTACAACTGTACAAGCAAAGCACACACTTCAAAGTGCACAGATTTAATACAGTATCGACTAGTTTTGCATTTACAACTTAACTATATTCTCCCCCAAAAAAACAAACTGAAACAAAATAATTCAACTTCTTTGTACAAAATAAAGGGAGAGAAAGAAAACAAATGCTGCTAGAATTGAACTCCTGTATATTTTCCACGTTTTGGGGGTTTTTCTCAAAAGAAATAAACTCTATGCTTGTCTTGTATAAAAAGTTAAGGCAAAGTCATTTTTCAAGTTTAAATAAAATTCAAGTTTCTCAAACACTGGATGGACATTTTCTTTACATTTAGCGTAAATATATAGAGATGCATCTCTGTTATTTTCTCAAAAGAAAACATTTCTCATGGAATAAACAGCGGTGATTTATAAATATGTAAGTGGATATGGTGCTTTTTCTTCTCTTTCACCATTCCCACCAATGAGAACAAAATTAAATCAATAATAATCAAGCTGTCCAAGTGCATCTTAGTCCTTCAAAACAAAAAGATTTAGCGTCCAAATCAGAAGCTGACCAAGAGGCTTTTGAAAATGTTCCCTTCTGCGCATCGGCTTGCGTTTAACGAGATAACCCATAATGCTTTGTTTGTAGGAGGAAGACTTTGGCAGGACGAATGAGGTCCCGCAAGGCTTTTTCAACCAAACACAGCAGTGGGTTGTGATAAAAAGGGGGTTTTGCATCTCGGGTGGAACAAGGTTAACCAAAGCACTCAAAGAGGAAACATGGATTACACCTGATCACTCCAGTCATTTTGAACTATTTAACCAAAGAGAAAGAAAACTAATCTAAAATAAATTTATCAGTCCATGGAGCCATGAAACACATGCTCCATTACAACACTTTAATGAAACGTTTGGGCCGGTTCTGCCCTGTTATTTGGTAGTATTTAAGTATTTTAAGCAAAATCCAGCACAGTTTTCATATGATTTCTTGCTTTCAGCCAATGTTTTACATAAACATCACTTTTTTTATTTTTTAAGGCGCCACTAAAAACAGCCATTATATTGTATTTTTGTGTCTTATGTGCCAATTATGACCATTTCTTAACATTTTTAAATCAAAAGCTGGTCATTTTCCCGGTTACATTACAAGTGACTTTTTTTTTTATCTTACTTTTTTCAATCCAATTCAAGTTGTCTGTTGAACTTATATTTTGCTCCTTTACTTGAAGTAGCATTGAAGTATTAAACACCTCCCTCTAAAGCCCAGTCCGCTGTAATTGGTCAAATTAAACACATTCTCATAATTAACATAACTGTCACTCAAATGAAAATTTTGGGTAAACAATTTTAAATTTGTATCTAACAAGTCCATTGAGGAAGAATTGTCAAAATATACATTTTATAAAGCATCTGTTAGTTTTTCTAACCTTTGCTATACTGTCTTCAAAGCTTAATTTTAATCCCATTTTAATATTTAGTTGTACTAGATAGCTAAACACAGTTATTTATCTTTCACCAATAATTTAACTCACTGAAAATATCAAAAGGTTTATTTTTAGTTGGCCGTTATAAAGCCCTTTTTTAATATCCATATATCAAGTATTGGGAGTCGCATGACAATTTTTGCCATTTCTTTAGCAAAACCAATTTTTGTGTCTGAGCAGCTGCCAGACTTCAGTCATTTTAACACTTTTACAATTTTTAAAGTTAAACGTTCATAACTTGTTTGGTTTTCTGTCGGAGTGGATGCAACAGGCAAATGTCCAAAACAAAAAGTTCAACTATAAATCCCACCCCCACCATCAGTGCTTCCACACCCTTTTAAAATCTTCCTACAAATTTGAATAACTTCTTATTTCAAGCCCAATTTCTGAAGGGTTTTTAAGCCTCGCAATTTGGCTTTGAAGAGACCGGAGTGGTGTATTGAAAAGTCCTTTTGTGTGCTTTAGTTCATCTTGTCCCATTTTGCTTGTTCACGGTTTTTAAACGACAGAAAACTGTGCGAACCCCAACTAGAGCAGAATGACGAAGGAAGCAGGTCAACAGCAAACGGCTCCAATAGTGGTACAGTCGCGAGGAAGAGACAAATGTGGAGTTCACCTAGTTTTTAGCATTTCCCTGTTGCTTCTTTCAACATCGATCACTCAAGCTCTTATGTAACAAGCCTTCAACAAAATATCTTCAAAAGGCAATCAATTCAACTTTCAAAAAACCCACACCTTTTTGTAAACTATTCAATTTCTTCTCTCACTTTCTATTAAAACTTCTTAAAGATAAGGCTTTGAAGTCTGAACTCCAAACCCCAAAGCACTCCTTTGTCAAATCCTCCGAAAGTCAAATCTATCTCTTAGAAGCCATAACATATAACATACAGCAGATTTTACATCCAACAAAGGGCTCATTGGTTCCTGATTTTCTTCAAAATTTGCAACAAATGTGCTTCCCTTTTCAGCTTTAGATAGGATAATCACCTGGATGTCCAAGTGCAAACATGAGCTTTGCAGATGAAGATCAAGTAAATTTCAGTATCTACGTTAGGAATTTGTGAAGCACCAAACAAGAAACGTGCCACTTTCTAACCAAAAGTTCCATAAACTCACTTTTCCCCTTTGAAATATAGCAACTAAAGGCTGACTGTAAACGTAACCAAACATCTAAAATGAGGAATCTAGTGCTGGATTTAGTTCGTTTAAAAGTGTCAACCTCAAAGCTGGGCATTTCTTTGACAGTTATGTGCCTGCAAATTTATTTCACAGATTTATAGGGAATAAAACGGTCAAACCTTTTCTCCCTAAAAGAGTTACTAAATGCCTTACTGTTTCCACAAAAATACAAAGCCAGGAGCAGGGAAATTGTATTCTATAACAGCTATATTCTTCTTTCATCTGAGTTTAGGTGCTTTGAAAGTTTTGGTTACCGATCCAAATAACCCCCTTTTTCCCACCGAATCTCTGTGCAACATAGCTAGCATTAACTAGCAAACTGTAAAAACCACAGCAGAGATAAGTGAGTCTTTAGCTGCTTAAAAGTTGCTTATAAGGAAACAAAAAGTCAATCTGTAAAAATCATGGAGTAAACAAAATTTGGAAATGAGATGTTAATATTTGATGACCAGCAGTATTCGAGCTACATAAAGCTGCACAACATGCAAACAAGCCCAGAGAGCCGAGCCAACAATGGCCTCTCTGCTTAACCCCACAAGACCAGGAACAACCAATCAGTGTTGTTTAGTGGCAAGGCTCGACACAAAATTGAAAAGGAAAAAAAATTTAATAAAATTCATTTGCTGTATGTGCACAGTAAAGTGCTTTTGTCTGCAAGCCCTGATCAGAAGGAAGGCGTCCTCTGATGGAATTTTTGATGCTGATTCTGGGATAGAAAGCCCTGATGTGTTTCGGATGAGAGGCGGGGGTAAACGGGGGGTGAAAACACCGTCGCTTTATTGAGGCGACTTGGGCGGCGTGTGGTGGGGGTCCTTGCTGTTGGCTTTCCCTTGGTTTGGAGGAGGAGAGGCCCATCGTCTGCGAGGAGCATCCCGCGGCGTTCTTCCCTGTAAGGGTTGTGTCTCTCTGGGGGGTTTGTTGGCAGCTGTGGTGGCATCCCCTCCTGCTGTGGGATGGGGGGCGTCAGGGCACTTCCTGTCCTCCATGCTGGGTTTGGGGTCCTTTAAAGCCAACTGCTGCTGCAATGAAGCATCTTTAACTCGCTGACAGATCTCAGCATAGGATGGTTTCCTCAACTCCTAAAATGACACAAAAACTTTATAAGTTACAAGCCATAAAAATATTAGTTATGAATCTACAAAAAAACACCCTTTTAAATAGTTTGAAATGCTTAAGACACACGTTGTCTCTGGCAATGGCTACAGGAATTTGTTTTTATTAAGATTTCTTCCTTTCATGCACCACAAGAGGCAACAGGACGGATGCTATCCTGAACAACATGGCCCACCACAGCAGAGCAGTCAGTGGACGTCTGAGATCAGTGAGCTGCAGGACAAAACGCCTCCAAACCTCTTTCTTCTAGGCTGCCATAAGACCGTTAGATTTCCCCTTGGGGATTAATAAAGTTAAATTGAATATTCAATTAAACTGGCTCCTTTCTTAAATGATCAATCAGGTGATGTGTCCAAATTCCAGTGCAAGGAGTGGAAAAGTAACAGTAACATTTGTAAATGTGCCATTTACCTGAAAGCATTTACAGTTATAACAACACTACCATCATATAATGATAGTTTTCCTCAAGGTTATCCTACCGTTAGAAGCACCCCATGTATCAATTTGTGCTATGCAAAAGTCAGACTGTGAATGAAGACTAAGGGACATCGAATACTGACTGTGGCTGCTCCATTGACCTGAACCGATTTACTGGCCGTCGACAGCGTCCCTGGAACTCTCTCCACAGACATCTGCACCTCCTTCACCTCCGCCACCTTCGCCTCCCTGAAACACAATCAGTGGAAGAATCCTCAGGAAAATGAAACCACATGATTATAAGCATTTATTAACAGGTGTGGTGTGTTCTTACGTTGCCGTGGTGACAGGGGCCGGGCTGAGGAGCGGCTTTCCTGTGGCGATGGGGGTCGGTGTGGTTGTCGTAGTGACCGCTGATGGCTGGAAGTTGCTAGGTTTTGCGGGAGTGGACGATGGCTGTGGCTCTTTAGGGACTGAAGGAGAAACGGCCCCTGAACTGGAGTCTGTGTTTACATTCTGGAACAGAGAAGGACAATCTGTCATGAGAGTTTAAAATGGATGAATATGAGAGGATTTCATCTGTGGTGAAATGATAAGCAAACAAATGGAGCAATAAAATTTTTAATATAAAAAGGGCTACAAGTTATGTTTAGTAAATAGAAGTCCAGACCTTTTTGAAGTATATACTACTATCCTGAACACACAGAGTTGACCAGGTGGAACAGCATATAAGACAACATTGTTGTGGCAGCTTTCAGTGCTGCCCTGAACTGCTGTGTCAGAGCTGCTAAGCTCCGCCCCTCACTGACTGAATCCCGATGCATGACTCTGAATGTACTTCTGTTCATTTGACTGTAAAAACCTCTAATATGTAATAGCTACAGAATTCCAAGATCTTCATAGATTATCAAATCTATTACCACATATAAACCTAAACACTCGTTCATGTCACTACAGATTACAAAAAGTAAAAAAAAATGGCCCTAAGCCTTTTTATCTATGCATTATTTTGCATTTTCTATATAATATTAGTATAATATATAAAAAAGTAAGTAAGCAATTAAATAAATTATTTAATTTACCAGGGACCCAGTGTTTAAATTTTGTCCCGGGCCTTGGCAAGTCTGTCAGCTGGCCTGGGTGCAGGTTACCCGCTTGTTCTTTGTTTGATTTCTCACCCGTTCCTTGGCATTGCCAATGACCACGCTGCTGGCAAGTCGGTTTTCGAACACGTCGTCTGTTTTGAGCTGACCGGCTGCTCCGGGAAGAGGGGGGAAACTGGACAGCCCCAACTCGAAACTCGGAGAGGGGGGTTTGGGGGGTGGCGACTGAGGAGCCACTCTCTGCAACAAAACAACTTTGTTTAAATCCCCCTAGAGATTTTAATGTGATTTCAGATAACTGGCAAAGAGAATTGTGCATCAAACCAGAAAGATGGGCTGTAACTGAGGGTGGGGGTAAAAATAAAAGAATACTTACTGTAAACTTCTCGTCCCTCTTTTTCCTAGAAGCAGAAACATTTTTCCTTTAAGAAAGAACACTTCAATTTACAGACATCCATTTAGTCATTTTGTTAATTTCCGAGCCTTTCAGAGCGTTCATTATTACTCCTGACCCATACAAGAAACTACTAGTGTTAACTGATTGGGTTTTGGCAGTTCCTTCCTTTTTGTCCCTGGTATTGGGGTTTAAAAAAGGAAGTAGCTGATGCTAACTTATGAAAACACAGATAAATGCAGAAGCCCACTGAGTGAAAGAAAAGGAGAGTGAGATTCCCACTTTAGCCCATGCCGAGAAGTCACTTTGCACAGTAGAAAAATATAGTCTTTCATAACACCTGTCAATAAATTCAGTTGTCATTGTAAGAACGCTGTAATAGCATTTTCGTGGTGAGAATGTCACGTTTTCCTGGCGAGTGTACGTACCTTCCTCGTCCAATGCCGTAGTCGTTGCTGCTGGGCTCGGTGACACGGCCCGTGCCCACCGTGTCTCTGCGGGGAAAGGGGGTGGTAGAGAGCGGCCGGGTTCTGTTTTGTGCGTTGGGGAGCCGTGTGGGGGGACTGCTCCGGACCCCGTTCAGCCTCTCGTTGGAGAAACTGGGATAGAGACTGGGGCTGTCCAAGAGCCCAGAGGCGCGGTCTGCTGTGGGCACCGTCGGTCGCACGTGAGGTTTACTGTGATTCCTGCAAAAAATAAAATAAAATAAGATTACACAGTCAGATTTATTTTTATTTTTTTTACGTAGTTTTGATTTTCTTTGCGATTTACCTGTTTCTGGGCGAGTAGTGTCTGACAGTGAGCGGC
The DNA here is from genome assembly GCA_024416835.2 of Perccottus glenii. Lineage (NCBI taxonomy): Eukaryota > Metazoa > Chordata > Actinopteri > Gobiiformes > Odontobutidae > Perccottus > Perccottus glenii. The sequence goes on from CM044557.2 coordinate 30,382,815, forward strand.
GACGTTGCTGGTTTGAAACTGTGAGATGTGGTGAAGCCGTTGATAAACTGGTTGTTGTGAAAAGGGGCAACCTGAAATCAGAGAATCAAGAAACCAAGAATAAAAAAATAAAAAATGAATAAATTATTTTTTACGTACATGATTTAAATGTATGTTGTATTTTGACGTGTCACATAAAGAACATTTCAATCAAGTAACAAGCAATAAATAAAATCGCCATTTATTATTATTTTGCAGTTGTTTATTGTTTTATGCCTTTGCTATATTTTTCAAAAAAAAGGGCAATTCAAAAAAGGTTTTCTAAATAAGTATTAATCTTTTTGTCATGAACTTGAGACATTTTAAGTTTGAAGCTGTTGGCTATGTAACAGTACATTTTTTTATTTTTTGCAAATTTAAAGTGATTTGGTATCATTGTACCTTATCTAGTGTAACATGCACGCCTTTTAAAATATTATGGTACAAAAAGGGACATATTAAATTAAAGCACATGGCTAATTTGCATAAATAAAGTTTACAGAAGCTACACTGTTAGGGATTACGTACTGTTGATGTAATATAACAAGACTACCCTTCACTAGTAACTGTTAATAATAATAATAATAATAATAATAATAGTAAAGTATTATTATTCAAAATATTCATCCTTTTAACCCAAACTAGTTACAGTTGAACTAAGGATAACAAGTAAACCTAATAAGTTCAACAAACAGGATTGCCACTCTGGAAACACATAATGTCCATCTCTTCTGACATCTGGCTGATGTCACTCACCAGTGTGGGGTCGATGAAGCTGTGCGTCGTAGACCAGGCCTGGGGTGTGATGAGGCTGTACAGAGGGAACTGCTGCTGCGGGCTGTAGACTGGGGGGATGTAGTAGGATGTGTATCGCTGCTGGGCATACGGGTTCACCTCCACTGGGCGGTAACCGTTCTTTGGCATGAAAGTGTTAATCGCGATTGCCTTTGCCTTTATCCTCGCCTGAAAGAAAAGCAATCAAATAAGAAATGAATAGCTGAAATTTGATAATTCAATGACCTTTTTTGCCTGAGTAACAGTTGAACAATGGTATCACGGATTTGGCCCTGAAAATGACAAAAAGGTATGTAGCAGTGGATTTGACAAAAGCTGCGGCTACAGTTAACGTCATAATCCCCACCACGTTTCCTTATAATATAAGATAAAATTTAAATGACCTGTCCAAAACACCTACTTCATTAATTAGGTTTGTAATTAGCTGGTCAGGCTCTGTTTGCAAATTATGTAACCATGGAAACATCACTTATCAAATTTACTGAATGGTCCAAGCCAAACAGGTGTACACCTTGACCGGTTTTAATAAGATGCCAAACACCAGTGTGCAACATCAAAGAGCTATAAACTTACTATATCCATAATCTATGTTATCAGACACCAAATAAGTACATTTGTGTGCCTGTGTAAACCGTACCTTAATAGGCTTTCCCTGGAAGGTCTTCACCTCCTCCCGGAGATACTGATATGCCTTTAACAGAGAGACAAAACATCAGGGTTAGGGCCTTTCTTTACTTATGTAAGGACTATATAAAAGAATTGTAAGGATGTTTTTTGTCATCTAATAGGATAGCCCTTTTGAATAAATTCTGTAACAGCTTATACCTGCTGTGCATCTGCTTCTGATTCAAATGTAATGAACCAGTTGTCGTTGTAGGCAAATTCACAGTTAATGAACTTGGGTAAGTTTTCCCCTTTGAACAGAGCCTCCACCTCCTGCAAAGTGAGCACAAAAAGAAAAATATCAAATTTAACGTTATATCACGATAAAATTAATGTTGATCTTGACAATATACTTTGGCCGTAGACAGAACAGGTTTAAGGTGATCGCCCACTTTAATGAAGCGTGAGTGGCTATAGTCCTCATCCTCTCTGTTTATCTGCTGTCTGGAGCAGAGTGAGGAGTTACGGGTAAATTAACATTAAGTTTTCAGGTTCTGTGACAGTTCTGTTCACATTACACACGTTTGCTGGTTGGAGCGGAAGAGAGAACTGTAGAACAAAGCAGTCCCTCAAACTGAAGCACGCCACAACAAACCTGAACAAGTTCTGCCAATGTGATGTAAAGATTATGTTTACATCAACGCAACACTTCCTGTAACCATTTTAAAATAAAAACTGTCTCATTTTAGAGCGGCAGTAAGGACAGAGTATTTGAGCTGCACAAATAAGCTGAACTCACTAAAAACACTTCCAAGCTGAGGCTGCCTTCCCTTCATGAAAATATTTAGATTTTTAACCAATCAGGTGAGACCTTGTCAAGGCCCTCTGTGATAGGTCAGAATTGAGCCAGAGGAAGCCACTTTGCCCCTGGCTCCCCTTGCTCTGAACACAAATCAGATTACAGTATCGATGTCACGTGTTTTAAAGCTCCTCAAGAACGCAACATTTAATATGTTAGCTAATGTGTTGATATTAAGCTAGTTTTTATTAGTCATTTACAATAGAGAATAATTTCACGTTTCAAGTTACTTGTTGAACAGCAGCTTAAAATAAAATCTGATGGCAGGCCAACATCAAAACTTTTCGGACATTTAATACTGAGGACTCTGCCCGCACTGACTGCCAGCGCTATACAGTATAGAACAATACAGAAGCTGTTTTCCTGGCCCTGGATTATTTTTGGATAAAGAAGGCTGCCCAACAAACAAATCCAACTTCAGATGTTGGTCTGAAGCTGGATTAGGAGGTTTAGATGTAAATTCTGGGTTAACTTTGGGTTTTCAGTATCACCAAGCTCGTTCACGTTCTATTGATATAGATCTCTGGTAACTTGCGTTGAACGGCAACACAACGATAGAAACACGTATCACTGACCAATTAGTGATCCTTCAAACTGATTGTGTAAACATGCAGTTTACACATGCATGTTTAAAGGCATAAACAAGATTCACTTCTTAATGTTGTGAAGAATTGTAAACAGTTCTTTTGTTTTTTGCGCCGTGGGTGCTGATGTGTTTGTTTTGTTGTTGTATGGTTATAACATAATACATTTGAGACGTGGGCCTGATTATTTTATTATTTATACTGTGTTTGCATTACATGTAATGCTTTCATAAATATACAAGGATCCAGTAAGTTCCTGTGTATTGATGAAATGAAAGAGGGAGAGGAAGGAGTTAGAAATGCTGATTTGCTCTAAATTAGCTTTGCTACGATCGAGAGAGAGAACAAATGTCTTTCTGGCTTCCTCAAAAAAATTACCCAAGCCACTGTTGGTAAAACAGGGAAAATCATGATAACTGCTGCCTTGCCTAGCGTTTTTTTGTACACTTCTCAGGCACGGCACCCAAAGCACTTTACATGATGCTTCCATTCGCACACATTCACACCTCGGGCAGACAGAGAGGTGGGGCTGCCATACACATGGCGATCACAGCCCTCTTAGACCACCACCAAACTCACCTCTACAATCCCACATTCATACAACAGAGCTGTGGCAGGTGTTTATACCTCAATGGGCGTGCTCTCTGGGACTTCTCTGAGGATGACAATGCAGCGGTTCTGATTGGGTCGCACCTTCTCCCCCTTTTCATCCACCTGGACCAACGGCAAAGCTGCACAAAGACAAAAACAAATGTATACTTTTTCAAAATAAATTTTAAATGCTGTGCTCTGCTGATTTGTAAGTTGCATTTTATTTTATTTTTTGCTTTACTGTGGTTTGATTGTAATGAAAGCTAAACCACAGCAAACTGTTGTTCTTTAAAGTAAAAACAGCTGATGTTTGGAAATAAAAGATCATGTCCGCAGAATTTGAACAGTTTATTTTTCTGGCCATTTGGCCAAAAAACTAGTAACAGTAAGTCAATAGTGCTTTAGATCAAATATTACACAATTTCACTTTTTTTTTTTTATGAAGAGATGAATGTTTATTTTGAAAATTAAACAAATGTTAGAGACTGGTTTCCATTCTAGTGATAAGCAACAATTAACTAGAAGTAGTACAGCCTCATCACACCCCTAGAAGTTTAATGGAAAAATAACAAAATTAGGCCTGCACAACATATTGAAAATGTGTCATTATCGAGATGTCATCGCATTATCATCGTACAAAACAAACTGTGGTGTGTATAAATAAAAAGTCCTTAATCAGACCTGACTTATTCCTATATTTAGTCTTAGTTTAGTCTAGATTTAGTCCTGATTCAGTCATTAAAGACTAGGATTCTGCTTTGACGAGTGGACGTTAGTTCAAAGCCTTATATTTATTTATATGTTCTAAATCCAATTAAACATTTAGAGAACATTCCTATATTGAAGCTCATTTATTAACACAAAAGTCAAAATAGATATTGCCTTGAATTTTCAATTTTAGTTTCCTTAAAAAATGCTTTAATAGTTCTTTTAAATATGCCAATAATACATGAGTAAGGAAGCAGAACATTGTTGAAGGTTGCTTAGCTGCTGAGGAAAACAAGACAAATGTTTTATCAGCGTGAGCCAGGGTTGATTTCCCTTGAGAAGTTGTTAAACGCTTCCGGCAGAGACTCACCTGCTTGTCTCCGTTTAACACATAATTTTCTACTTTAATTAATCCTCTCCAACTCAAAGCTGTTTTCATTTTGACTCAGTGAAGTGTGTAGATTAATTCTGTAAACAAAAACTTAAATTGTATCAAATTATGGTGTTTTTATATTCATTTTATTATATTTTAATTTAGAAACTTAAAAAGGTAGAGGCAGTGGTATGGTTTTTGATACACTGAAAAACCTACACTGTGTTATATTGTCTAAAATGTTTCTTGTCTGAATTATCAAAATGATAAAAAGGTCTGAATTACAGCGTAAAATGTCGATGATGAGTTCTACGTCAGTGCTGAGCTTTTTGACATGGTCCAGGTTGGCCACAGTCACAATTGGCACATACTGGTCACTGTCCATCTGTGAGATGAGGTACATGTCACTGGCCAGGTTCTCCCTTTAAAACAAGAGGCAGATATTAGTTTGAACAGTCATTTTATAGATTAGAAATAACTGTATACACTGCATTCGATATAGATTTTGAGTAAGAATAAGCACCTTTGAATGTATAGAAAAGTATAAAGCAAACATGTTATTATGTTTATGTTTGAAAGATGAAGATGCATTATGATTGTACAGTGTAAACTCACCGGGAGAGACAGAACTCCAGTGTCTTTTTCAGATGCTCCCTCAATCCATCTTGGGGAGACTCTGGCTGTGTTTCACTGCCTGCTCACATAAAGAAGTATTTTAGTCAATTAAAAAACAACTATAAAAACTCCTGCTGCTACAAGATAACATTTCTGTCATCCGGGTTCAAAGTAACACATCTTTTCCAAAATGTCTCTGCAGCTTGAAAAAGGCAATAGTGATTTTATTCCTTTTTATTTAGAGACAACAAAAGATTAGGGCTGTAAATATGTTTAGTTCAGTTATAAATACACCACAGAATATTGGTATATAGGCAAATAACAGTTCTTAAAAGTTAAATCTAATGGTTTGCCCTGTACTGTTTGTCTGGGGTCTGTTACCCGTCTGTACTGTTTGTCTGGGGTCTGTTACCTGTCTGTACTGTTCTTCCAGGGTCTGTTACCCGTCTGTACTGTTCTTCCAGGGTCTGTTACCTGTCTATACTGTTCTTTCGGAGTCATTTACCTGATTTGTACTGTTCCTCCGGGGTCTATTACCTGTCTGTACTGTTTGCCCGGGGTCGGGGAACTCTGTGTAGGACTCGGAGCAGGGCACGGGAGCGGGGTCAGCCAGCATCACTGGCACCGGAGGAGGCTCATCCGGCTCCGTCACTAAAGGCTCCTTGTAGGCCTTGTTGTCAGTGGCTTCATATCCTGCAACATGACCAGGAAAACAAATTTAATATGTGTAAAATATATAAATAAAATAAAATAAAATAAGAGGGGTAGATTTAGAGGCCAATGCCAGCTCTCTACACTACAGGTGATTTTTTACAATTATAGTGGTAGTTACAGAATAGTGTAGGCAGAACATCCCCTTTTTTACATTTTATTTTTTATTTAAAAAGGCCCAGTGGTCTGCTGATTTAAGAATTAAAAACTGCAGTTGTGGACTATATAACCTTCCACTTGTTTAAGCATCTGTGTCTTTAAGGCCATTTTACTGGGGGTTACATTTAAACAGACTTTCAAGTACAACAAGACAATTTACTGTCCAATACAACAGTTTTATTGTGAATCAAAAAGGGACGTTCTAAAAAACTGCTGAAACAGCTGAAAACTGAATATGTGTACCTAAATTTCTACTGTATTTCAGCTTTTGTATGGTTGAATTTGTCTTAAAACATTTTCTAAACTATAATTGATTTAGACAAAAATCCAACAGTGCAGAATTACATTTGAAGGAAGAATCAACCGCAGTAACTTAAGTTAATTTAATTTTCATTTTCAGACACTGGCTTTAAAATGCAAGTGCAGATTTAGGAAAGTTCCTGTCAATACATCTTCTGTCTCCAAAACGTGGGCGATGAAGCAGACATCACTCTGAGTCAGGCTAATCGATAACTTCTCTTTCTCCACCACGTCCATCAGCGCTCCACACATTTAAGTGATTGATTACGGTCGTTATTGTAAAAGAAAGGGTTGGGACTGTGTTGGGAATTTTCATAGCTCAAATTAATTTGACTATGAATGATTAAAGAGTGCGTCTCAAAGTGACAAGCTTAGTATCACCAGACAGCGGGCTCAATGACTGACTGTTTTAACATTAGGTACTAAACACTAATATTAGTGATCTACATTACTGGACTGTGCTGAACAATGGCATTTATGTGCTTGACCTTGAAATACCACCATTGTCCACTAGAAGAAGGCTCCATGAAAAACAAAAACTGTTCGCAAAAACAAATCAAGCTGCAGAGAGATTGAGGCTTCCAAACTCCAAAAAAGGTGAGTCACTCCACTTACAGCACCAGTCACACAACATAAACCCCACAAACAAAAACAGTATGACAACTACACACCTACTCCAGAGGATCTATAGTCAGTGTTAATACACGACACCCACCCAGTTGTTGAAAAAAAAAAGGATATTCTGAGATGATTGACTGGATTGTGTTCATAAATGGGGCGGCAGTAGCTCAGTGGGTAGAGTGGTCGTCTTTCAACCGGAAGGTAGGCGGTTCGATTCCCACTCTCACAACAGTTCATACTGTCGTTGTGTCCTTGGGCAAGACACTTAACCCACCTTGCCTCCAGTGACTGTAACACTGGTAATTACATTAGAACAATGTAAGTCGCTTTGGATAAAAGCGTCAGCTAAATGAATAAATGTAAATGTAAATGCAGCCTCTCCGAATAAAATCCAGAGGACAGTCAATGCATGAAAGAGATCTTGGCTGATATCCACCTGGCAGGTAAAGAACCTTTAAATGCCAATAATTGCAAAGGTGAAGAGTTATGTTGCAGATTTGACCAATTGTGAACCAACATTGATATGTTACATGTTTTTACCAACGTAATCTTACAGCTTCCATTTGTTGGTTGCACTAGCTAGACATTGTTTTTATAAGTGTTTCATTTTAAGTTTACCTTCTGGTCCGGTGTCGGCCGGGCTCTCGCAGCCGTCCTTCCATGGCTGTGTGCTGTCTGCGCTTCCACTGGGGTCAAGGCTAAACATGTGGTTGGCCCATGCTTTCGCATTGGGGTTGAGGTCTGAAACCTTGGCGGATTCCTGGAAACAACACAGGCAAAGGCACAACTTTAATATTAAAAAGGAAAAATTTGATTATTTTTTTTTTGCACATTTCATTAACTATAATACATGTCTAATGAATACACAATGGAGGATATTTTTGCAGTGTCTGACATTTTATGGGACTGGATTTAATTGCCATAGATGCAATGTTTCCTTGAAGATGCAACTTGTCAAAATAAGAGCCATACAGACTTTTGAACAAGCTGCAAGGACACAAAAATGTATAAAATTCACATTGAATTCCTGTCCAGTAATGAGCTTGGGCTCTGAGGCAGCAAAACCTCGATACTCACAGGTTGAAAGCAACAGTGAAACATGCACGTCTCACAGGAAAGCCTGTAACCCATCGCTGTCGTCAGAGCAAACGTTTCATTCCAATCCTGATTCACAGCCAACCAATCGCTTCCTGGCGCCGATGGCAAAACAGCCCAATCCATGACAATAACACACAAACGGTAGGCATGTGTCTCCACAGAGAAACATGTATGTTTTAAGATACAAGTCCATGAAGTACAGCCTTCCAAAATACAAGCTCCGTCACATTCAATCCGTTCTCGATGAATGGAGCCACAGCCTTGAGACGTGGCACAAGCTGATTGGCCGCTGTCTGTCTCTCTGCTCATCCCTGCTTTAGTTTGACTCACCGGAGCCGTTTAGATCTGGCAATAACCTTTCTCCTGCGTACATCTTCTGCACAATGCCACTTCTTTTAAAAAGGCAAATAAAATAAATTCAAGACTTGCTCTCTGACCTAAATCCGAATATAGTTTCTACTACTGGTGAGCTTAAAAATACCCGTTTTTTTTTCCTCAAGGTCCCAGACATATTCTCATTTTTAATTTGTCTATGCCAAAACTACATGTACTTTCTTTTTTAGACTCACCTACTGGTTGTTTAGCATGTGTCTGGTCATTGCCAATAACCCAGACTGGCACCGTCATAAAACGCCCACCTCTGTCCAGGACGTTTCCATAGAAACCCTAGCTGCTGACATCACCAGACGGAAGAGCCCCTTCTGGACGTGGCCTGACCTTTGAAAAATGCTTAAAATGTTCCTCTTGTTCACCGATGGATAGAAAGCTTAGAGACAGAGACAGGAAGTGATTCAGCAAGAGGAAGGAAAGAGGGAAGGAAGGATTGAAAAAGATGGATGGAGCTGCAGTAAATGAAAAACTTGAAATTCCACCGAATTACTACAAAAACTACTACCCCGCAAGAAACCAGCACTGTCTTGTCTTTTGCAGACAGTCCTCAGGGATTAACAAAGTCATTAACAAAGCAAAATCACTCAAGTCTCTTTCTCTGCCCAGAACTTTTAGATGACACAGCTCAAGATGAAGCCACACATGCTTACAGTCGTCAAAAATGCCCATTTTCATTCATCCAGAAGTGGGCAACTGGACAATTTTAATGTTCAAGGATGATTAGCCCTCCAAGGCAAACTCGGTCCATAAAGTCATTGCAATAATTTTTGGTCCATTTATTTTTGGCCTACCAGAAATTAAAAGTGTCCAAAAGTGAGAGCAATAGCATAATCTAATAAGTAGCAGTAATTAGGGACGTAATATTAACAAGCTTATTAACAAGCAAGACGAGCGCATAACATTGCTTTACATTTCCCTCTTGGATCCTTTACAGAACTCTAAACGGGGCATGTGTTCTCTGGTTGGTTTGTATGTGCTCTGTCAGAAAGCATATGTGAATTAGAAATGAGGTAGGAAACCTCCAGTGTTGGTGTTATTATGGCACAGCAAGACAGAGCCAAGATAAACTTGCAATGGTCCCAGTTCAAAATTAATTATTTTTCATTCTGTCAAGCTTTTCAAATCTGTGCTACAAAAAAAAAATCTATATACTTTCTGGACTTTTTGAAGGAACCTTGCAATTGTTAGCTTCAAATCTGAAAACTGATTTTGTCCCATACTATTTCAGTGAGACCTACAGCCTGAAGCGTGACCCACTGCACTGCTTTTCCCCATTTCCTCGTGACTGCTAATCTTCCCTTCCGATCTCGAGCGTGTGGAAATTGCATTGGAAAATTAACACTAGCCTCTAATTTTGGAATTCTCGGGATGAAATTACCTTTCCTCACTCTGCGCCTCAAGGCCTCGTAACAGGTTTACAAAAAGTAAATCTATAACATGCTGAATACGAGATATTGATCTAAAAGTAGGAGATGGCCTTTTATGTTGTATGTAGATTTATTCCATTAAAAATGTAAACGGTAACTGGTATGAGACAGAAGAGGAGCTCACCACAGCAACTTTATTTTAAGGTCAGTCCCAACATACAACTACAGTTGGTTGTCGGGTTATGGCCAGTGGGCTCAGTAAACGTAGCACCATTTGGCATGTGTTGGGTAAAATGTGGCGCCCTTATGGCTGTGTTTTGAGTCACATGTGCTGCCGTCAGTCAAACTTGCACCAGGATTGTCAACCAAACCCAAAGATCCACAGCAGCCAGATCATGACCGTAGAAGAGGTCCAGTACATTACAAGTCTTGTTGTCCTGTCAACAGTTATTAGCTGTATGAAAAGCATCATTTAAGACCATGTAATGAAGTTTAAGGTTTCTTTCAAAGCTTTATGCCAAACATTAGTCAAAGTTTAGCCGAGATGTCTTGTTACGTGTGTCTTTGGGCTGCAACAACTAATGCAATTAATCAAATAACTGTCTTCTCTCTTGAAATAATGTTGGATTAATACAATTGACATTTTGTGTGTTAAGTCCTCTTAACAGCAAAAAAATATTTACTTTATTTACTTTAATTACATCTCTGGACCACCTTTGAACTAATTAGAAAAATTAGAAAGGTTACACACTAAATGAAAGTCAGCAGTGCCCATGACTGATTCAATATCCACCATTTATAAAACATCCTTGCTTAGAAGGCTACTGTGTTATCAGTCATTTAACTCACAAAGGGTCCATTAACTCAGTTGGTTTCATTTAGTTCAACCCAAAATGAAAAACAATCTATTTAGTTCAGAAGCAAGAAGCCCTTGTCCACTTAGTGTTCACATATAGCATTTTAAATTGTGGATCAAAACAAACAAACAAAAAATGGTTCTCTCAAGAAACACACTAGAGGGTTCCCCGTTTACCCTCCGATTTTATTTTGTTGATGGACAATAAACCTGCTCGTTTTTTTCTGCTCTTGGAAAAGTGTACATTTTATGTGACTTTTTGTAGCCAGATCATGAGGTTCTTCTTTTTGGGCTTGTTTGTATGTCTGCAGTCCTTTGACACTGTAATCAAACTGTATCAGTGTTTGGTAAGAAGTGTAGCAAACTGTTTTGAGAAGGTTTTTGTTTTAACCGCACCAAACCTGGCAAGTGGACAGGTCCTAAATGGTTCACCGTTTTCACAAAACCAGACTTTCTCCATCTGCACTGAGTAATGACCTCAGATGACGACGTTTGCGGTGTTTAAAAGGATGAGGACAGGCACAAACTGAGCATGTCCCAGGGCAGCCCGTCTATAAATACCTCCAAAGTGACAACACCTACGATCAGTGGGGCCTCTATATTACTTAAAATATTAACTCAGACATAAGATAGCCGATAAGAAAACACTTCAAGACACATTAAATAACATGGTTGAAATAAATCAATCAAATCGGACAGCAGTCCAAAAACCAAAACATTATTTATTTTAAAAGCTTTTAGGGCTTATTTCCATTGTATTATTGAGGGTTCTGTGGATTTTTGCCTCACTTTACATCACACTAGCATCAGAGAAAATCACCTACATTTGCATAGCATTGGAGACGCAGAGTTCTTGTTGAAGTTGACTCAACCGCAAAGCTTTGTGATACTGTTGTGCCTCTTTCAGGTTCACATTCTGCTATAAACTATGTCAAACATTTACTCTAAGGTCAGGCAGCGAAGTACTGGAAGATGGAAGACCAACAGATGCCAACAGATATAACTGCCAGCTCTCGTTGCATTTGATGCGCGCAACTTATATTTCACTGCAGAAAGTAAAAATGAAAGTCTGTAAACAACTGCGGTCAGTCATGTCACCTGTTCAGAGCAGTGGCTGTGGTATGTTCAGTGACAGTGGAGCCATCTGTAATAACGATACTAACAGTAATACATACAACTATTCAAATAATTCTACTAAAGCTGGGCAGACACTGTGCTAAGTGTTTCAAATAGAACTCCAACTCACTCGAGTAAATGGGATAAAAGGAAAGCCAAAGCTCACAATTTATGTGCTCACACTATGGTTTGCTACAACCAAAATTTCTGACATGTCAGAACTTCATCTGACCTACCGATTGCGAGGTGTTAATCACTTCTCGTAACCCCCCGTAGACAGCACCACAAGGATGCACGACAATCCTGAAATTTGGATCGACTCAAAAACTGTTGTACGTCTAGAAATCAAGTCAAATTCGTGTAAAAAATAAATAAAATTTAGAGGCTGTCATCTTCCAATTAAATAAACCCTCAGTTGGGAATGGCCAAGAAATATAATCTTGATTTACAGTTTCATATTTTTCTTTTCGTCTGACCTAAAAAGGATTTTTTTTCTGTGCAATGCCAATACAAAACAAAAATGGGTTCTAACAAGGTCTAATTTAACCAAGTACGCTGCAAACTGCAGACATAATATGCTGTCCCTGTTCATCAATTTCCTGCCACTTCGCTGAACCAAACATTTCAGAGGTAACATGACTCCTTCCACTGTGGATTATAGTGCATCATTAGAGGAAACATTTTTCTGTTAAATTTGATTTTGCTATAAGGCTACTCAAGACATCTTTCCAGTATTTATCAAAAAGTCAATTAATTGCCCAGCCCTACCCTCGGTAGTCACTTTTTATTTAAGAAGCTACTAAATAGGAAATTAATGAGCAACACATGGCATTTTGTACTAAAAAATTAAATACACCAAAGTTTCCAGCTGCAGTCTTAACATAAGGAGCAAGAACAACAACAACAAAGTTAATATTTTTCTAGGTTAATTATTTTCAGGACATTTGGATCGTTTAAAAACATTTACAGGTTATTTCTGTAAATAAACTCTAAATATCTAAATATCCAGGGCATGTGGGAACTCCTACCAGTCGACCAATTGCAACAGGTTGCATATTTGTGGTGTAAAGAATGACCCTAAACTCAATAGGGCCGTGACTTGCTCATGAAAAGAGAAAAATAAAATCAGGTCATGGTTATTCAGTTACAAGCTGTTTTCCTGCCTCCCATTTCTCTCGGTTAAACACAATCAGTGTGGGAAATCAACAGGCGTTCAAAAGGAGCGCAGCTGTGAAGATGCTCACATAATTCACAGTTGCCACAGATGTACTGTAAAGAGACACGAAAGTTGTGGATGCAGTTTGGATATCACCTTTTATTAAAAAAGTAGGATTTTAGAAAGCACGTCAAAGTCAGTCATTCTACAAATGCTATTTTTGTCTGCAATAGGCCAACTTAGCATGAAATATCCAATAGGTACGTGAACATTACAATGAAGATATGACTTACATTATCTAAATGCCCCAGGCTCTGGATTAATTTCCCTTTGACAAAGCAGGAGCTAAACCAATATTAAAGATTGAACCTGGACAAAAAGGTTTAAACCAGGGCTTGAGACTAATGCCAGTAAAAAGACTGGACAGCAGAAATTGTGTTTGGGAAGGTCCACGGGATGGCCTCAGGACAAAATAAACACCTCCCTCCTGTCACTGTCACAGGGTTAGTCAGTTTAGGACGTGGATGTGCACAATATCAGCGCAGTAAATTTTGCAGATTTTCCAAGACGTGGAAAAACAGTGTCAGTATTAGGCAAATGGTAACACACAGCAGGAACAGGGTCTCACCTTCATAACCAGGCAGTATTTATAAAGAGGTTGTTTGTGTGATAGTCAAACTCACCAAATGAGCGTTCTCTTTTGCCACTTGCACGTGCTGCACCTGTGGTTCAGCGACAACTTTTGTGTCCTGGTCAGAAGTCATGAGCCGTCTGCTTCTTGGCTCCTCAGGGAGAAGTCGCTGTGTCACCTGGTATTCTACAAAAACAGACGAGAGCATGATGCTTACTTGGCACTGATCCAACTTGGGGAAAAAAAAAGTATCACACAATCAAGATGACAAATCAAATTAGTAAGAGGTGTAACTCCATCTGTGAGCTACATGTGTGAAGTGTAAAAGGATGAATAATTAAGAGCCGCCTGACACCGGCTCCTTTGGTTCAACAGGTTTTGCAGACTTAAAAACCTCTGAGTCATTGTCCCATCATCTCGGCTTCTAATAAAAGCCTGCGCTGCATTAAAAGGTCCGTTCTTCTGATTCATTCTGTATTTGAATAGATTTGATTGAACTGGGAGATGTGTGCAAATGAATAACTTGAGATAAAGCAGCAAACCACTTTCTTAAATTTTAAAACATTTTCCATTGTTTGATCAGTGATAAAAGGCTCAGCACCATGTTAGCATAAATAAGGAGTATAACGCAGTAAATGTGTGCCATTTCATACAACAAGGCTGTAGTAAAAAAAAAAACGCAAACATTTATTGAGCTAGTCAGTGCAGGGGCTGTGGTGCGTTCACTCACAATAACTCTGCACAAAGTAACAAGTGCAATTTATGGCATTTTCTTGTTGCAGTACCGTAAGTGGTCACTGCAGCCACAATGGTAGAAATTATTAGTAAATAAAATATACATTTTTGCTAAAAGACTACAGTCAGAATGAAGCCAGGGTTTATGAGCCATTTTCAACAAAAATGTAACTATCCTAATAATTAGAGCAGAAAGACTCAGACAAATCTATTCATCTTATGTATTCTAATAATATAGAGCTACAACACACAGTGCCATATAATTATGTTTCTGCCAGGTGAAACAAACAAAACAAATTTATAAATGTTAACTTGTTGTTGCTCAGAAGGCATCTGTGATAATGTTCTGACTCTGGCTCTAGACTCTGAGTGGTTGGACTTGTTTATGAAACTAGATAAAACGTTAATGCCCTGGCAGGGGTAAAAAGCTTTAGGGTTATTTATTTAATTTGATTACATTAATGTTTAAGTTGAGATTCACAGTCAATATTTGAACTGCTGCTGTGTGAAGGTAATACTGCTGTTGAAAAGCACCTTATTTGTGTTTGCAAGGCAAATGTTCTTGTACCTTTCTTCATATAGTAGTACTTTTGAAATAAAAGTATGAGTTACACTACTTTTGAATTCATATTTGAATTATGTACTTAACAATGCAATTAATCACAGAAAATCATTCTATTAATTGCAATAATTTTTTTTATTACTGCCCAGCTCTAGTAGAATAAGGCTAATGATAATGATAATAATAATAGTAATAATAGTAATAATAATAATAATAATAATAATAATAATAATAATAAGCTAGTGAAGCACGTCTAAATGCATGAGGACCTGGTGGACAACAAAGACAGGTGGACAAAAACCTGAGCTGTTTTATTGTTCCTGCTTAAAACTGATAATATTCTCTAAATAATTTGGGCTTGTATCCTGAAACATTACTAACAAATGACTAATCTACCAACAATTATTTCTCTCTCGTAACAACCAGGGCTTTTATTGAAGCACAAAAGCACTGGTTTGCTTTAAAAAATAAAAAATAAATAAATAAAAAAAAAAATACACATTATGGAGAAAGAGTAAAGTTTAGCTTAAACAAGGAGAAGGCAGCCTGATCTGGAGCTTGGGTCAGGGAGATGGCGACAAATTTAATTTACAAAAATATTTATTTTGTTTACGCTTTCGAGGCTAGGGTTAAAATTACATTTTTATTGACGTTTCTTTGCTTGTGTATCTAAGCTTACATATACGCTTCTAGGTTTCCAAATTCTTTTGTTTACGATTAATGTGACCCCATATTGACGCCATACAGGGACTGTGGTTTGAAGCATTGTGAAAATACAGTCCCTAACTCATTAGTGCTGCTATTATCCACATTCCTCATCTCTGCCCGGGCCTGGAACAAGTCCTGACAGGTGTGACACCTAATGTGTAAATGGTCACTTTGATCTGAGACCTGCCCTGCTTTCCACATGAAAGATGCTCCACAGCTTGTTCTGAAGCTGAAGCGATCATGGAATGTTCATGTGATTGAGACCAATTCCCTACTGCCTGGATCAACGAGGAAGTCTTGACATGACAAGAGAAAACATGTGTTTTTTTCTGTCTTCAGTCCACTACTAAATTAAAATATTCTGAAACACAGCAGTTTGTATAAAACTCTTTACACTTTTATTCACTTTTTTCTCTTGTGTTAAAATGATCACACGTAAAACCTGACATGAAAAAAGTCCCAATTCTGCTAAAATAAAAAAATATATTTTTATCTAGACATGTTATAATAAAATGGGCAATAGGCTTGTCTGAAGTCTGCTCATCCGATATTAAAAAAAGAGCTTAACATAAATCAACCATTAAAAATAGAATACTGCATTAATGACTAAAATAAATATAAAAATTATAATTAAATATAATTTAATGATAAATAATCAGCGCTGTACGAGAGGAAAGCCCTGTGATTGGTTAAAAACAAAACACACGTCACACACAAGTCCTGCGTCTTGATACCTGTGCCGGCTCAAGTCCCGCCTATTTGTACCGCCCCTCGATGAGCTTCCGTCTCCGCCAGATACTGTTTTGATCAGGAAGATATGGCCTAAATTGTACATCTCTGTCTTTGTAATTAAACACCCTTTTCTCTCAGCACATGGCATGTTTCAGAGTCTATGAATACCCTAGATAGCAATGTTAATGCAAATGCAAACTTCATTTTAAAGTTGGTGCCCCCCACTGATTGATCAGCGCAGCCTCAAGAGAACAGGTGTTATTACAGCTTTGATAATCTGCCAACAATCGTCTGCCCGTCTCCAACCCGAGCAGCTTTGTGTTTTCAAACAAAGCAGAAAGGCTAAAGGTCAATGCTGCTGACCTTTGATCCCAATACTCATCCCAGCACACACGTTGGGATGGGACTCAATCAATTCTAGTCCTCACCAACAGAATGACAAATATGTGTAGGGACATGGGACAAATTAGCTTCAGCTAACCTAATTTTGCTCAAGATGCATTGAAGCACATTTATAAAAGGTTTTTGTTTCAGTTGTTGTTGTGGTGTGTCAAAGTAAATCGACACTCAGCACCCAGCAGTGGAGACATCATTGTATTCACATAATTATGTCAACAGCAACTAAGGTTGCTGTTCTTGTGTAAAGAACATCAACCTTTGTTCTGAAAAATTTGTTGTTTTTTCCCCTTTAAAACCAAAACTCTATGTGGCCTGTAGAAAGCTGGGACTTTAACTTGACATTTCAGGCCAGCATTGCCTTAAATTATTCTATTTCTCTCTGCATCAATGTAAAACCCCTCCGCAAACTTAATTAATTACTAAATTAAAATTGGTTTGACAGAAGTATGCATTGTTGCGTTGTATTAAATTTTTATTTTCCATGACACTAAAATATTTACTAAAATACAAATATTTCTAGATATGCCAGGACTTGGGGATACTCTGACACAATAAAAGGGGTGCGGCAAGCGAACAAATTTAAAGTATCAGGGCTGGGGGTAAATATTTAAGTTCCACAAGCAATTCATTTTAACTTGCAAGTTTATTAGCCATTATACTACATCTATTTCACATGTACTTCAAGCTCATCCTGCCAATTTGTGACAAGGAACCCTGTGAAAATCAACCACATCATTGGCAAAAGCATGATTAGTAAAGGTTACCATCTTGATCAAAAATCAATGAGTTGATCCAATCCAAAATTATGTTACATCCATCACCAGGGGCTCATTTCCCCAAGAGACCAGTGCCGTCTGGTCTTTTGCTTCTCCACAGCGACACAAGCAGTGAGACGGAGTAATTAGCAACGTTGAAGCTCCACATTTAACTACACGAGTCTTGTTTATGAGCAAAAAGCAGTTGTTCACTCGACATGATATAGTGCACGTCTCAGTCATTTGAGATTCGAGGCTCTGGCCACATTGGGACTTTGTAACACATATTGTAACTGTGGGCTGTTTATGACAACAGCTTTCACAATATCGCATCATTGACGCCTCAACAGAGGGCAGACAGTTACGCAACACAGGTTCCAGAGTGAAGTCACAAGACACCCAACGAGCTTCCAGATGTGCAGGGCATGCCGGTTCCTCAAATAAGAATTTTTAATTTAAAAACCACATCAACAGAAGAGAGAAATTTGTTTTACATTGTCCGTATTGAGCCACTGCTGGAGGAAAATCACATTCAAGCTTCGAGCTATTAAAAATATATATATATAAATAAAAAAATAAACACATCTAAACACTTTCATGCCGTCTTTTGTTTCTCTGCAGTGACACCAGGAGAAATGCAAAAGAATTATCAAAACATTAGCAACCTCGTAAAAGTTTCTTTGGAGCAGCACGCAACTTTTATCTGATCCAGCTTCAGATGAACTCGCTGTTTAATGATGCCAGCCTCCCTTTATGAGCGGACGTCTATTTCTACAGTAATCCTGTTGCACTGAGATAAAGCGGTGCTAAATGCGGGTTTAAATCAGAATTACTCGTGGATCATTTGCATAAATCTACATGTAATTAATACAAACACTGCGCGCCATAAGTCCTTGCGCAAATAGCAGATCAAATAAAGCTCAATGCTTTTATCAAACAGTCCTACAACACACTGTTTTCACACCTGATGACGCCATGGACCCCCCACCATAGAACCATTGCAAGTCTGTGGGAAACACCGGGGAAACCAAAAAAATGAGATGCTTTCAATTATACAAGAAAACACAGCATGCCACATTTTACATCTCGGAAAGTAGCAACATTTGCAATTAACTCAACTAAGATCTTAAAACCTCAAAAGTTAACCCTCTAAGCGCCAAAGTCGCAAAATTGCAACAAGCAACTTAACTGGAAATAACAGCCGCCACTTCCGGTTTATGTGCTAAATTATGCTTCCACTCCCTTCCACCAGATGTCAGACACCCTGTACTTTGTTTCTAGTCCACTATTACCATGTGTTGCCATTTAAAATTTCGTAGAAGAAGACCTCAAAGATGCGTCTCAGTGGGAGTGTCAGGACTGGCTCAATAGAAGCCTCATTCTCTACACGCGAGCTGATAAACATGAAAATAACAAATACACCTGTGATGAAGCTTTGCTATTAGTAATGGCTGACTCTGATTCTGAGGGAGAACATCTACCTTTAGAGAGTCTTTTCAGCCGAGTGAAAGTGAGAATGAGCGAGAGTGCGTGTGTAACTTGGACAGCGACGCCGCTGCTCGTGCCTTTCTCAGCGTCTCTCATAAAGCACACGCTGTTTTTCCCACATTTTGCCAAACATCAGTGAAAAAAACGGGAGGAAACTAGTCGCTCTGGCCGCGGTAGTGAAGGGGAGGTTGGGAAGGGAAGCCGTGAGCGCGTAGCACCTGCAGCTTTACCTTTAGCTCAGGTGATAGAAGCCGGGGCGCGTGTACTGCCGTGGCCGCGGTAGTGACAGGGAGTTTGGGAATAATGCGGCTTCTATTGACAGCTGTTTGGGACAAATACGTGTTGGTCATCCTGACACTTTACCCAGTAGAGGAGGGAGAGGGAGGGGTAAACATAGTCAGCGCGAATGCGCTAATCAAAGCAGCGATCGTAATAAAAGTGATGGCTGTGTGCTGTGCTTTATGAGAGGTCCCACACTCTAAAAAACTACTAACTATGCCACATGGATGGATAAGAAAAGAAAAAGCTACTGCAACAACTCGCATACAGTACATGTGTATATTTCTCATAACTATTTGCATACGTTTTACTAGTTATGGTATATTAGAAGTTGTAATTATTCTTTATTTTGGTAATGTTGATTTTACAAATTACTGTTATAAAAATTTATTTCAGAAAAAGAAAAAAATATATAGAATATGTTCATTAGTGTGTATGTACTGTAAATAACATAACCGCCAATATATAATGTCATGGTATGCAAATTAGATGCAAATTATATGCTTAAAATTTATTTAATTATATACTTTGGGTCATACCTGACATTTTTCTAGTTTAGAGTAAGACTCTCTTATTTTCAAACCACAGCCTTTTGAAATTTGGATCTCAAAAATCTGCATTTTTTTTTTAAATAAACCCTGGCACCTTAAAGGGTTAATGACAATCTAGTGCAGTTAGATAAACTTCTCCTGAGCCTATACCAAACTCCTTATCCATGTCACCAGACTGAACAACAACTTTGAATGAGTTACAACCCCAAACTCACTCCAAAATAGTCCCACAGTGAAAATATGCCTCTCGCTGTGGACCGTGTGTTATTTATGGTTAGGGGCAGTGTTGTGATCATAATCTAGTATGTAAAAGCTTGATAAGGTGGACTCCACTCCTTAAAGTTCACCCACAGATGCAGTGCAGGTGAATTAGCAGCTGCACATGCCAAATCCATTCCAAGGGCTGTGCGCGCTCAGTGGCACTCCTCTCACATCAGAACTGGGCCAAGTTCTACTCTGGCTAGAAACAAAAGCTTCTACTCCTGCCCAATTCAGGCGTAACGCTGCATTCTGGCACTTTTTAGCGGGTCCCAATTTTTGAGATCGCTAGAGAGTGTTTTGAACAACAGGGGCTGCTCTGATTACTGCAAACGTCCTTTCAACAAGTTGTTGCATATAATTTCTAGCATGGCGATGACGAGTGTGGATGTTGATTGAGGAATTCTCATCCTCATTCAAATCAGAGGTGTGACAGCGTTCACGTGCTCACCGCCACTGCACAGACCGGTCTGCTCCGCACAGACTTAACAAGCGAGACTTAACGAGCACACAACAAAAACAAGTCTGTGAGCTTTACTACAGAATGGACAAAAAGTCACATAAATGTCACCGGCGGAGAACAGAGAGAATGTGAGCAGTAATCTGGGTTGCAGCCACTGAGAGTAAAGAGCAGGTGTCTCCAACTTATGGTCCGCGGACCAGTCGGTCCTTTGTGAAGTAATTCTGGTCCTCACATTATTTATTACTGTTAATACAATATGCAATAGGGGTAAATGCATAAAAAGGTAACAGTTAAACAAGAGTTGTTTTGATAAAGTTCTACAGTTTTAAAGAAACACATGAGATAAGTGTTTTTTATTGGGTTTGATCTAAAGAGGTTTTAGTTTTCAGCTAAAGTTAATACGAACTAATTATTGATCACGAAGTACCAGGTCTAAATCCAGCAGAGGCAGATTTATTGAGGATTTTAAGTTACTTTGTTAATATCAATTTATTAAAAGTACCTACCCCAATAAACAGATTAAATAGTATGTAAACGCATGTAGAATTTGATTTTATTTATGTTTATTTATAAACTTACAAATGGACAAACATTAGCCTATTTTTCAAATAAATATGGAAACATTTTACATTTACTTTGAGACTGTTGGGCGGTACTGGGACGGTGATAAAAAAGTTAATCTGGAGCCCTGATTTGTGAAATAATAAGAGGGCACTTGTTTACTTCTAATTTAGTGCAACTCGTTTAATAAAAGAAAATTGTGAGATCAAAATTGTTAAGCAAATCAAATCATAAGTTGAGTGAATCGTTACACATACAAATCTAATTTATTTCATCTGGGTTTGTTCATAGACAACAGTGTGTTCCTACAAGGCCACCGTAGGTGCCCATAGGCTGTTTAAAAAGTGTGTGAGGTGTGAAACTGCCGTCAAAAAACTATGCACTCCAACTTTAACAACAAAACATGTACTTTGAGGCTAGACAAATGTACACCAAGTCAAATCTCCACTATCTGATTATCCTTTTTTCTCTCTTTGTCTATTTCACTCACCCCCAAAAGCAACCTAGGGACCTCTCCTGCTTCTTTTTTTTTTTTTTTTTTAAACAAATAACACCGGTCCAAAAAACCTCCACAAAATACTAATAAATTGCACTAAACTGAAGTTTGGAGCAATCTTAGCTGTGACTTTAGCATCAGGACCATTGAACTAACAGTATTTAATACACATTTTATGTTGCCTCCCTTTTGTCTGTTAATCTTTTTCTTTTTTGAGCTGTGACGCTCTGATAAAATACATATTCAGCGGTGAATATACAGTTTATCAGCAGCTATTAAACTGGAATGTCATATGACGAGCCGGTGTTAACCAATGGGAGCGCTCCTTTTTGTGAGCATGTGGTTTGTACGAGCATGAATTGGCCAGGGTTTTAAATTCTGAAGAAACAGGTTCTCAATCCATTATAATAGTAAATGGCCTCATAAAGCTTGTTTTTTTTTCACAAAATGATTGCTTTTACATTATACTTTGAGGTTTAAACCTTTTTCCCTAGAGTCCAGAAGAAACACAAATATCAGGTACTGTCTGTTTAGGGTCCTAACACCTTAAAAATGTGTTAATTTGAAAAAAGGTAAATTATATCTTCTATTAAACTAATAATTGCCTCAGCAAGACTTACATTATAATTCAACTACCATTCTAATTTTATGTAATAGGAATAATATAGACAACATGAAACATTAATTTATTTTCTACCACTTAATCCCATTAGGGGTCACTGGTGACTGGAGCCTATCCCAGCAGCTTTTGGCCTGAGGCAGGGTACACCCTGGACAGTGGCCAGTTAGTCGCCACTGTCCAGGGTGTACCCTGATACAGATTTTAATAACATAACAGACGTGCTTGTAGAACAACTACAAGCACGTCTGTTATGTTATTAAAATCTTTAGCCGTTCCACTTAACAAGTCTCAATTTAGGACAGCCAATGACCAACATGTCAAACTACACAAACATTTGGTTTAAAAATGTTTAGCCTACAGTTTAAGATATATCAGAAGGAGGTGGATGGAACACAACCCTAATACAAAAGAAGGTATTGGAGGACTATTTAGAGACTCTTTGGGCACTTTTCATTAAAACACGATCTTTGGTCTCAAATACTGGAAATATGCACATAAATAACATAATAGCTTTCAAATCAGGGGGATCAGGGTCCCTTCTATTCTGATTTTTGATTTTTGTGGCATACAAATCAAAGATTTCATGGGTGGATACAATTGAAATATGAAATCAAAATAACATCAGGTAGTGGACTAGTTTCCACCTCCAACTGTGTACCATAGCAAATAAAGCTTTAAACAATGGAATCAAAGTATTTAAAGGCATGCCATTAATAATTGAGATAAAGGCCAGTCAACTAACAACATCTTAGGCCCTTTGATCAAATGTGGCCTCGAGTTAACCTAACTTTGACATATTACAACAAAACAGTGCACTCTATCGCACGTGAGAACATATATTCTACCAGAGATACAAACAATACATAAACAATGACCATAATCCCGCTGGTAAACAGCCAACTAACTCCGTGCTCCGGGCGTAAACACAGTGTAACACTACGCCTAAAATTAACTCGAGTCGCAGCCATGTCTAGTTAGCTAAGAGCAGCCTTTTGCAGCAGCATCCAATGAAAGATGGCGACCTCCGGCGTGATTTCGCGGATTCCCCAACCCCCAACGTTTAGAATCAAGCTAAAATGGGATTAGCAATGGAGCTAAATAACCAAATATGGACAAACCAATAATTGCAGATTAGTTTGACGCTCTTAAGACATTTGCAGATGGATATCAAGCGTGTTAGTCACTCACCTGTCAACTCTCACTGCACGGCGATGCGAATACTCTTGGTGGCAGATGCTTTGGGGCTGGATTGAGGCCTTGTATTGGCTCGCAGGCTAAATACGCAGGGTATTAGCTAGCAGGCTAAATCGAGCACGCCTGCTAGAAACAACCGGGTTACCAGCGACAAAACCCAATGCAGATACTCTTCGGATTTAAGGGGAGATATCCACAAGCGGCTGGGGGCGAACAGACGAGATGACGCCCCGGTGAAGTGAGTAAAATCCGGGCTAGTTCGGGTTAGCTTCGGTTGTCAACTTTAGGCTCGCTAAATCTGACGACTGGGATTTGACAAGAAGATAACGAGGCTAACGCCAAATAACGGGATCTAAAGGGAAGGGGAAGCCCAAACATCAACCAAGAAGGGTTGATATAAGAGGAGTAAAGCGCCTCGAAGCCTTCAGATCGATCAAACAGACGGTTAGAGCTAAAGGCAGAGCGGGAGGGGATTTAGGAAATGGAGAAGTGTTTCCTTTCCCTTTCGAGTGTAGCGCACAGATCCGCTACAGAGAAGAGCACCCACTCTGTAACTGGAGTCGTGTTTTACATTTTAAGTAATACTTTAAATATGCCAAATATTGCTTCAGTTTACCTAAAATTTCATGTAAAGTTGAATGAAAATTTAACCTACAGCAGGATTGTCCAACTTAAAGGTGCATCGATTAAATTGTGTAAAATGTAACGTAACACAGTTGAAAAAAAAAAAATTGACCAAGTCTGTTAAAACTGTTTTGAAAAATAGACATTTAAGCTTCATAAATTATTTTACCAAAACCTTCATCTCCTGCCAAGAATGTGCTGCTGGAGGCGAAGCACATTCATTTGGCATGGAAGCTGCGCAAATGTATTTATTTAATTTGTTTAATTGAGTTTTATTTTATTTATAGAGAACAGCATGTCCCTACAGGGCTACTGTAGCTGTAGACATGGTTTAGAAAAGTGGAATTGTAATTAACAATGTTACCACTAGATGCCACCAACACTACACACCTCATCTTGAATTTTAGAAGCCACAAATAAACGTTTTTGATGACATCATAAACATTAAAAAAATGTTTTTTGAGCCTTTGAGGGTTTACATCCGAATAAAGAAAAAGTACAAAATATGAAGATGAATATCAACAATGGATGCAATGTTTTAATGTAACAGAGTGACAACTATCTCCTTTGCTGTTTTGTTTGATACTTGTACTATAATTAGCCTTGCTTCCATCCATAGTGAGGTAGATAGGTAACACATTGGAGGAGCGTGACATCCAAAAAGAGAAGAAATTTTAGAACAACACAAGTCTCTCTCATGGAACCCCTTAAAAGGTCCTTGAGTAAGGGCGCCGCCATATGGCAATATACAGCGATACCGCCGTCCACCAGAGGGCAGGCTCCAAAAGCAGAAATATAAGGAGAACCCCAATAGCGACTTTACAAGTGTAAAAATCAGGTTTACAGCTTGGTACAAAAGATGGCTCCGGTCTCTAGAGCTAACTCTGGGGGGAAATGAATTTTTGATTAATACGTCCGTCTATGCTATCTGAAAACTATTGTTTTACTTTGCAGTAAAAGCGGAATTTTTATTGCCCTGACATAATAACAATATTGGTGAATAGGGGACCAATGGGTGGAAGTTGTCCATACTGTCATTGGAACAACACCAGAATCTTTGCTGCACCAATCACATTTACTATTATCATTGTTTCTCATTGGATTCAGAGTGAGACCTCTCATTTTTCCTTGTCTCTGGTGCAGTACTGAATTGCGAGCTGTCACAGAGGGCTCGCGCTCCCTCCTCCACCGCCCTCGCGCTCACAGCGGGGCTCCTGATTGGTCCAAAGGCGTAGTGGGCGCACGCGGACCCACTCGTGATCTGAGACGGTGGGCGTGGTCTAGGTGCTTTCTGGAACTCTGATTGGTTGTTTCTGGATCGACGCGGATCCCAACCACAACAAATGGAGCAGATACTAAGCGGCAAAACATGGCGTTACGAGAGTTTATTATACTGCTTCATTCTGTTTCTGGTCTAACATTATGGTCTGTAACGGAATATATCTGGTTACTTGTTGTTTCTTTTAGCTACATTTGATTTATGAGTAAAAGTTCGATGCTACATTTTTGTAGTTCATCTCCAACCGTCGCCAGTAGGGGGAGCTCAAAGACAGAAAGAGCCATTCGTAGAAAAGACGCAGTTCTTTTACCACGGCCCCCGTTGGTGTGACTTCCTTCACAATGTATTTCATTATACCCATCTTAATTTTGTGAAAACATTATTTGTCACCACATTTAAATTAAAACAGTTACATGAAATCTGTTTGAACAATTGCTCACTCTGGACACTCACATCACTTGTTTGTCTTCAGCAACACACCTGACATTGCCAGAGAGCTAAGGAGGAGGAGGAGACAACAAGGCGTCATTGACCAAAATCAACAAAGGCATAGCTAGTGTAAACGGCATGGCTACATCATCATCATGGGAATGTGTCACAGCAAAAAAAAGTATGTGTTATCTCACGTTATCGTTAGCTGGAGCCTGTGTGGATAATGATGCTAATGGCAAGTGCATCTAAACAGAACTGATAGTATATTTCATCATGGGTTAAGGTTTTGTGAGTCAGATAAACTTGCTGTATCAATGTGACTTTGGCTCTTGCTTGGACCTTAGTGGTGACTAAATAAAGGCCATTCAATCATATTATTGTTTGTAACATTGTGTTGTGTATAATGTATCTAATGCAAGTAAATGATGTCAGGTGAAACTTGTTTGTATATTGAAACTATGCTACTACCTCTGGGCAAGAATCTAATCCTAGCAAACGAGACTTCCCTTTCTTTTTTGAATAAAGTTTAAATTAAAAAAAAAACACATCCTATCCATGGTTTTGGGTCATAAGAGTACAATGCCATTCATTTTACACCTCTTTTCTGTGGTTGGGTTGAATAAGTATAAAGCCGGTAAAAATCCCCTATACTCTTCCAATTTAATTCATGATAAAGTCCTTGTTTTGGACAGAGAACAGTCTCATGTTATTTTGTAGCACTTTAAATGTATGTAATATTCCTTTAGATAGAAAATGTTGGCATGTTTTCTCACTTTTTTACGATTTTGTATATATCTTGGATCAGTCCAGTTTATAGTGTTACAAACTGAAATGAAAGAACAAAGTCTGAGCTAGATAGATGGATACTTTATTCATTCCCATCAGGGGGAATTCAAGTGTCCAGCAGCATACAACACACACACTGCCAACTCATTCATAAAAATATACATAAAAAAGATATAAAAACATAAATACATAGGCTGTATGGTTAGTTAAAAGTTACTACCAATAGTTATAAAGTGCACATGCATTAACAGGAGCTGTTATGCAGTCTTATAGCAGCCGGAATGAACAATCTCCTGAACCTTTCAGTTTGACAGCGAAGGGAGAGGAGTGGATGTCTGCTACTGTTGAGGATGGCCTGTATCATACTCCTCATCCTTCTCTCCATGATAGCACCCACTTAGTCCACCCATCACAGACACACACTTATTGAGCAGTTTGTTCAGCCTGTTGCTGTCTATAGCGGTCATAATTCTCACTCAACAGACAACACCAAAGGATATAGCACTGGCCACAACCGAGAAAAAATTTCAGCATCTCACCACAGACATCAAAAGAGTTCAATCAAAAGAGTCTGCCCTGTCCTTTTGTATACACTTGCTTAGTGTGTACAGACCAGTCCAGTTTGTTGACAAAATGGACTCCCAGATATATTTATAACTGAATAATCTCAATGTTCTCTCCATTAATTCGGCAGGTAGACGAGGAAGTTCCTGCCTGCCAAAGTCCACTATCATCTCCTTGTTTCTTTCAAGGTTAGACCATTCATCCTGCTCCAGTCCGTAAATGCAATGAAAAATTCCCTGTATTCCTTATCATTTCCCCCCTTCACACATGCCACAACTGCTGTAGCATCAGAATATTTCTGAATATGGCAGGTTGCAAAGTCAGCAGTGTACAAGGTGGAGGATTGGCGATAGCACTGTTCCTTGAGGAGCCCCAATGCTGCTCAACAAAGTCCTCATAGACACACTATCTCCCAGTCTGACATTATGTGGCCTCTCTGTGAGGTAGTCCACGAGATAAGAATAGGATCCACTCCCATCTTCTCAAGCTTCTGTCTCAGGCACCTGCATGAAGTTGGCACTCCATCAAGTGCATAGGAAAACTATATATAAATAGTGCATGACATAGGATAAAAAATGACACATGTCTAATTAATTAAAATATTACAAAAATATAAATAATAGGATACGATTAAAAAGTTGTGTTAAGTCTTTAGTTTTGTTTGAAAAGTGCTGAGCAACAAGTCTTAGATTTTCAGGCAAATGGTTAGAGCAACCAGTTGAGATAAATGTGACAAGAAACATTCGCCTCTTGTCATCTACAAGTAAATTTGTTACAAAAGATCAAATATTTAACTTTCAACCTTCTGGCTATCAACAGTGTGACAACTAATCCAACATGCCCCAGTCTCCCCTAACTAGCCTAACGACGCTTCAGATATGAACATGTTAGCCTGCTGCAGCTTTAACTCGGAGAACATCAGATGGTAAGCCGTCAGTTCTCATGTGGAATAGTCATTTCATTAAACGCAATGGTGGCGGTTCAGCAGCAACAGTTTGAATGTGGTTGCTTTAGAACCGCGCATGCGCACTGCTTGACATTTTGAAGTGGGGTTTGAACAGGAAGGCGGACATGTTGGTCAGGCAGGCTGCGGGAAAAGAAAATCGGGCACCGTCTGCTCGTTTCTTTTTCGGAAACTAACCCGCTTCCAAATCGTATTTACAAGTGTTTGGAGTAAGAGGTAAAACATTTTAACCCGCTGGACGCTTAAAGGGCGATGACAATGCTCGGGATGCAGCGGAAGGACTGTAATTTAACGCTCTAACGACGCCGTGCTTAAACTGTGCGAAATTTTGTCAGAAGCAGAAGTTTTTTTCCACCACTTCTACTTTTGAGCTGTCACAGTTGCCTGTCTTTTTCTGCAAAAGCGTGGAACCTCTGTTGGAACGGGCCTGGATTTAATTTCCCTCACGACTTTGCTTTCCAAGTGGACATTACATTTAAGTTTTAATTGCCTTTTGTTTGGATGCTGCTACATTTTAAGCCCTTATCCTCTGGCATCCTGCAGACTAATCTGTCGCCGCATTTATCTTCTGCCACCAAAGTTGTCACTCACACTTGGAAAAATATCTTTCGAGACTGAACATGTGGCTTTTGAACATCCAGCCTAACCTTAAACGTTTTGATGTATGCGAAAGCCCAAGGAGAACAATGTATTTTCTTTGAATAGCGGCGTAAAGTTGAGACGGAGAAAGAACATTTGTCTAGCTTCCGCAGGCTGCTAAGGCAGCTAGCCTCAACAGAGCTGTTTTTGTTCACATTCGAGCACCGGGACTGAGTTCAGCAACAAAAATGTCTACAGCAGAAAGTATGGAGGCTCGGTTTGAGAAAATCGATGCCATGTTGAAGGACCCAAAGTCTGAAATCAATACGGATTGTCTTCTGGTAAGTTTGTAGGTTGCTAAAAGGGCTAAAGTTGCTAACGAAGCAGCCATTCGGGGTCAGACTATTGCTCGGAGCCTTGGCTGGGAAATAGTGTAACATGTCTACTACAATGTTTAGTGTGAATTGAACTAGTTTACAGCAACAATTGAAATAGTAAATATCAACATTTCACTGCCATGTATCGATATAAGGATTAGCCGTGTGTAGTAAACTAATATTTATGACAGACTTGCTCGAAAATCGTGTACATTTTGTGCACAACTTGATTCTACTAGAGGCAGTGTATTTGATTTTAAAAAAGCAATTTTCTCGTGTTAATTTAAAAGTTGTATCGTTAATGTTCTTTGTCTAAAACCTACTCACACAGATGGATACCAGAAATGTACAGCTTGACATTATAAACGAATTAATCACCTACATCCACGCCTATGTACGAGTTAAATCTGTATATCCGTAGTTGGAGCATTGTCATAATCAAATAATCAGAAATCCTATTCAGTTCCTATGATCCCTTAGAATAGCATGGAGGTGAATGTGTCTTTAAACCAACTTCTTGCTCCCTGTACTTTATCATTTAAAGTTGTTTGTTTACATGAAAGGGACATCTTTTAGTCAGCCGATCCAAAAGACAAAGTTATATGACAAGAGAACAAAGTTTATTTAAAAGTCTGAATGAACTTGGATTTTATTTATTGATGAGCAACCAAGGAGAACTCAAGGCCACATTTGTTTACAAACATTCACCTGGTAATCCTGTTTAGTATGCCTTTAAAACACAACCTTTTCCATGAGTAATCAGGTTTTATTCGGGTTTGAGGTGAAAGTCAATCGTACAACAGCTGTTATGTTTAGATAGCTGTTACTTAATGGAAAGACGTCATCAACCATGAACACAATTGTTGCCCATTTACAACAACAAAATTTGAAGAAATTGACACACATAATGTTGGTTAGCAGATAGGCAGTTTAATTGTAACCTTGCTTTGTGACACATATATTACAAGCTTGACTATTTAGTATTTCAAATAATTGGTAACATTGGTGTTTTTTTTTAAAGAAAAATGTAAAAAACCTCTTGTCAGACTCACGCAAGTGTGACCTTTTGGCCTCACATATCTGTTGAAAAAAGAACCTGCATCCTTTTTTTTTGAGGGTAAATATTTTAATTTAATTCTGTGTACTGCAACTTTAATCAAGACCCAAGTAACTACGGATGGCCTCCATTTGTTTATATTGTTTGTCTCTAATGGGCATCAGTTTCATTATCTGAGATGCATATATTCCCATTTGTCACCAAAGAGAAAACATCACATAACAGATAATAATAATCTTGTTAGAATAGAACAGTGTCAAGGATATATTATTGCTTTATAAGTAATGATTTATTTTTCTATTGTGGTCTTTAGTTTAAAGTTGGTTAATATTCATCAGTTGTTTTACAGTAGAATTATATTGACAAAAAGACATTACACATTGGGACATTGGGAGGTCTTGTCCATTGATCAGTCAATCAGTTTTTATTTCCATGACCAACATAGTTGAAGGAGCTCATTTTGTTTCGCTGAGCTTTGTTCTATTTATCGTCACTCATTACAAAAATCATTAGTATTGCTCTCTCAGCCTGAAATGGTACGTTGTGTCTCAGCGCCCACATTTGATTGACTCGTCTTGACACAGTCAGGTGTGTTGTTTTGTCTAGATGCACGTGAGCCTGTTGTAACCCGCACAAGTTCACCTGCTGGCTGGAGTCATCCTTGTCTGTTTTCTATTTACGACTGACGACTGAGTAATGACTTTTTATGTGTGGGGAAAACACAGGTGAGGGCTTCCACATGCTTCTTTGGGTTAGCGTTACAAATGGGCAATCCTAGGAACTGACTCATGACGTTGGGATTACAAACGGAGGCTCTTGTCATTAGTGTTTGTTTATTTCAGCTTGGGTGACAGTGGCCGAGTGTTTTTTTAACAGTGACTTGGCGCTTTGTGACTCACACGAGCAGTGGAGCTTACAGAGAGTCTGTAATAACCCAAAAATGTCAGCATTAGTTTTAATGGTTGAACGTTGGAACCTACTTTTTAGAACAGACGGTTTGATTATTTGGCAGGTGTTCTTATATTGTCTTTATTTAGTACACTTAATATTTATATCCTATTAAATAAAGGAGAGGATTGTAACATCTATGTTTCAAAATAGCTTGCTGTTTACCTGTATGGGAAATGCGTGAAATATACATTGTGCAGTATTAACATGAGTTGTTGCAATAGAAATTTGAATAATCTACAAGAATTATAATCTGTAATGAACAATGTTGACCCATTGTAATTTCTTAGAGGGGTAATTGATAACCCTCTCCATTTATCCGGGCATGGGTCTGGCACATAGGTACCCTGGCAAAGGATACCATTTGTGGCTGGAGTTTTGGCGGCATGTCAGGGAATCAAACCCCAGCTTCCCACTTGACAGGCAAGGGTGCTCACGACTGCAGTAAGGGTCAGCTTAATGATCATATATATTATATATATTAAATATATGCGGCAGTAGCTCAGTGGGTAGAGCGGTCGTCCTTCAACCGGAAGGTAGGTGGTTCGATTCCCGCTCTCCTCACAGTTCATACTGTCGTTGTGTCCTTGGGCAAGACACTTAACCCAATGTAACACTGGTAATTACATTAGAACAATGTAAGTCGCTTTGGATAAAAGCGTCAGCTAAATAAATAAATGTAATGTGTGTGTATATATATATATATATATATATATATATATATATATATATTAGGGCTGGGAATCGATTAAAAAAAATTAACTAATTAATTGCACATTTTCTGTAATTAATTGCAATTAATTGTGTTTTCCCCCAAGCTTGTTATCATCAATATTTAAATTAGGGCTGGGCAACAATTAAAATGTTTAATCGCGATTAATCGCATTATACACAAAATTTAATAATGAATTCAAAATTAGTGTACTGCATACATTTTTAAAGAACTGCTATATGAACAAAGTGCAATAATATTTGGTTTGTACTTTAAACAACACTTTAAACAAATAATGTGCTTTTTACAGCAGTTAAAACATTTCTTGTAAATCTGAACTTAAACATTAATGTAATCAAATTAAATATTAAAACCAAAAATATTTGCCACTGACAGGGTATTAATATTTTGTTTAGTTTGTTATAAAAAAACAAGTTATGTCCAGAGCTTCAATCATAACATTATAACAATATAAACAATATAAATGTCTCTCTTGTGTTTTCATTACAGTCAGAGCATGTGAATGCAGTTCCCGCGCGTTTCACACACCCTCTCCCTTTCACTTGCCAAACTCAAGGGTGTATGGGTAATGTAGTCTCTGCTCTTGGTGGGGCCAATTAGGAAGCGTGCATTGTGAAGGGCACTCTGGAAAGCGGCAGAGCAGGCAAAGGATTAAAACTTCTATTAAAACAGATGTCGAAATGAGCGTACCAGTACGCTAAAAGCACGTTCTGGGCGCACGGAGAAGTGGCGGTACTGAGTACAGGTGCGTACATCGCCCACTTAAAGCACTGGATGAGGGCGGCTCATACGCAGTCATTTCGCCTTTCACCATACTAATCGGCCGAGGTTAACGCGCGATAAAATAATTGTCGGCGTTAATTCATTAATGCGTTAACGCGATAAAAACGCGTTAACTTGCCCAGCCCTTTATATATATATATATATATATATATATATGACTTTTAAAGGTGCTGTTTGAACAGTGAAACATGAACAGCTATGGTAGCCCTGCAAATGCTGTTCTTTGAACAAACCATAGATTGCAAATAAAAATGGATGTCATTTTTGGTCCCCTATTCACCAATATTGTCATTACGACAGGGCAATAAAATGGCGGTTACATCCGGCCTTTTTGGCTTTTACTGCATAGTAAAACAATAGTTTTAAGATAGCATAAACGAACATATTAATCAAAAATTCACCCCCCAGAGTTGTCACGTAGTAAAAACTTAGCTCTAGAGACCAGAGCCATCTTTTGTACCAGGCTGTAAACATGAGTTTTACTCTTGTAAAGTCGCCATTGGGGCTCTCCTTTATATTTCGGCTTTTGGAGCCTGCCCTCTGTTGGCGCGGTATATCGCTGTATATCGCCTTATGGCGGTGCCTTTACTCAAGGACCGTTTAAGAGGTTCCATGAGAGAGGCTTGGAACAAACTCAGTGGAAATGGGTCTTATGGTGAGTTCACTTGAAAATAAGATCAGTTTAGTTAATAAATTTCCTAATCTGTTATGCACCATTGTTTAAAAAAAAAATGAATGCATTTTACACTTCCAGCAGTGCCTGCATTCAAATGAGACATTAGAGCATATTCACATGAATAAAAATATAGCTTCTGTTTGTTCAACTGTTTGTTCCATTCACGGGACAGCTTAGTAGATACAAGAGCTGCACACAATAGTGCAAAATCTATTATCATTGCACCATCAACAGTGGCAGTAAATATGTTGTGAAGACCGCTAGATCTGCATTTATGTTAATGTAGTCAATGTATTGATGTTTTCCTTCTTTGAATAATTTGTCAAGCAAAGCTTTCAATTGTGGTGTAACCAAAAATGTTAAAGATGAAATCATTTGCACCAGTTTGACCAGTGCTATTTTTATTCACTGAATTCAATTGACACAATCGTTATGATGTATAGATAGATTCACATATTTTCTTTCCTAGAATTCTTTTGGTGCTACTTTTGACAGTACTAGGTCAAAAAGTGGGTGCGTTATAAATACATGTAGCCTACTGTTATACAACCCTAATACAGAAATGAAAGGATGTTCTTTGGTCTTGCTTCAAAGTTGTATCAGTGATGCAGTCTGTTTTGGGAAGGGGTTTGTCCCTAAACTCCACCCACACTCTTAACTTTGCTGTGTTTGTTTATAGGCTGCTGTTGTTGCACAAAAAAAGAAAAGTATAGTAAAAATAACATGGGAACTCATTCTCCCATCCTGTTGCAGAAAGAGGTAATTAAACTCACCTAAAAGTGCTCACACTGCATTTTTAATGGCAAAAAGCTGCAGGGACTGCTCCCGCTGGCAGCTACACACACAAGGGTGTTGTCCCCCCCTCCTTCTCTGCAATCGCTCCTGATCAATGAATGAAGGCTTTTTGCTGGGACCCTCTCTGCCACTGTGGACTCCACCCACAACTTAATAAAATTCTACGGTAATCAAATAACCTCTTGTCTTTGACGGGCCTAGACTTCCCTGCGTGTCCCCTAACTCATTCTGCCCAAAGCAAAAGCCGGGACTAGGCGAGACCAGCACTGAGGTAGCTGGGTGTGGGCTCCACTCTCTCTCCCCATAAACCAAAATTATGCGGACTGAGAACTCATGTTTCTCAAGGCTCTGAATCGGGACATTTAACTGGCAAAGCGGATGGCATGTTTGGCTATGAGTAATCGCTTCCATCAGAATGCACAATGCACGTCTTTTACTTCCCATGTTTCCCTACCTGACTCTTGAACTCTGTCGCTTTTCTGACTGGTGTGTGGGACTGTTGTGTTTTCCGAAAGATGCAGGGTTCCCATGGGTGCTTGGAATAGTTAAAAGTGCTGGAATTAATACTTTAGTTATGAATGTTAACTGTGTCTTGACTGAGTAGTTCACCTATTAGCTTGAGTACATTAAAAATAAAATGAATCACAGCCTTAAAGTAAGATTAAAGGCTCTGAAATATTTATATTATTTAGCAGACATTTACATTTGGTCATTTAGCAGACGCTTTTATCCAAAGCGACTTAAATTAAGCTTTCATTCACCAGTGTCACAGCTGGAACACCACTGGAGGCAAGGTGGGTTAAGTGTCTTGCCCAAGGACACAACGACAGTATAAACTGTGGGTAGAGTGGGAATCGAACCACCTACCTTCCTGTTGAAGGACGACCGCTCTACCACTGAGCCACTGCGCCCCCCCGAATATGTCAATATATTGTTATCAACCGAACATCTTGAACTGCCATTATATGGTACTAGTCCAGGGCTTTCCGATTTATGTCAATTGTAAAACTGAGGGAAAGAGTAAAGTTGCAAATAATTGTCGTTGTTTTAGCTGAGTAGGCTAGTCATTCTAATCAAATTCAGTCATTACACTGATGCTGCTTAATAACGCTAGCCCATTCCGTGGTATTAGCCAATTCGAAGGGCATGGAGTTGTGGGGGAGGGGGTTTCAGTCTTTTATAATAATAAGAATAATAATATAAAAAAAATCTATGCTAACCATTAACCTAGCATGTCAGCAATAGCAGAGTTGATGGGCTGTTTGTGGAGGAAGGTGCAGAAGTGGCATGCAGCGATAAGGCTGTTAAAAATAAATGGAGATGGGCCTGGCTTGAAGCAACGGGGGACAATGACATGCCGCTCCGGTCCTGGTGTAAAATTCCTGAAACTGTCAGGTGCATGTGTGCGTAATATGCCATAAGGAAGATTTAGTAATTCAGTCTTCTACACTGCTGGAGTCAGAACCTGCATCAGTCGCTTGTTTCAGCTGCAAAAAACAGAAGTGTGTGTGTCAGGTGTAGGGAGGTTTCTGCTAAAAAGCAGAAGAATTATAAAGCGCAATAGAAACATTTGCCCAACAAATATTTTTTGTTCCTTGATTCTGGTAATGTTAATTTTATTTTTCTGTTAAGTTTTGTTAAGGCTGAGTTAAAACAAAAAATATTTTATTATAATAATGTTCAATGCATAATACTCAGGTAAAAACGGACATTACTGTTATAATGTAAGATATTGGCTTGCTTACAAAAAAACTGTCACTGTAAATAAAAACTTAGGTCAAAATGTTAGGTAGATGGTTAATTATTTGTATGACTACCTTACAGATTCAAGCTTTGCCGAAGTGTAAATAGTGTAAGTGAAAGCATGTACTAACTATACTCCTAATTACAAGATAAACAAAATAAAGCTGCTCTTAAACTTTTGGTGTGGCGTGTATGCCCAAAATATATATAATAAATATTTTCAGTCAATGAACTTGGTTGGCTTTAACCCCTGTACTAGTCAATATAGCAGGGTTTAACAGTTTGCATGTCAGTTTATTTGGCGGATCAGATGGAGCAAACCCAAACAAAGGCATTAATGAAAAAGATGTGTGGAACCCAAAGTCCTGGAGCCCAATATGACTAATACAGTGGATGTGAGCCCTTTTGTAGCTAATTAGCAATGCCTTTGTGTAGAATTTGTAAATTGTCCTCTGTTTGCTTTGATATTCAGGCTAACAATTATGTTTTTCTCATTAAATTAAAGCTACCGACTAAATGTTGTCACCTTATAAAGTTATTCACATGTAGCACTGTGGCCGTAGTGATTTATGACCCCACTCCTACTGGTAAAGTTAAATTTTAATGATGATTATTCCATTATTACAAGCCATATTTTAAGTGCAGTATAGTGCAGACTAGAGGTGCACAGATTGAAAACTAGTATTTGAGACAAGCAAAATAGTGCTGTAGGAGTGTTTACTTCTTCAGAGCTTTCAATAGAGCTTGAGATAAACCCCCATTTTGTTAAGACAGATCTTATTTACGAGGAGACGGTGGCTATTTCTAAAATAAACTAATATTCAACATGAAGCACTGCACACACTTGATATGAGAGAGTTGATAAAACACAAAATAAAGCTTTTTAATAAAACCTGTTCTATTGGCAAGGAGCTGAAGGCTGTTTTTACTATAAACTGGTGTTAAACATAAAACACCGCCACACATAATAATTTAGCCAGCTCACAATTCAGTTTAATGCACAATACAGGACTTGTGGTTCAATGCACTCACGATATAGTTAAAGAAAACAATTATGGCAGTTATTTATTCTTTCTTAGGCATTTCTTTGTGTTTTTATTATTGGGGTGCAGTGGCTCAGGCGGTTGTCCTATAACCGGAAGGTTGGCGGTTTGAATCACGCGTTTTCTGGTTCATTCCGTCCTTGGGCAAGACACTTAACCCACCTTGCTTCCAGTGTCCATAGCACTGATGAATGGATGTGTGATTGTAGAGGTGAGTTTGGTTTTGGTCAAAGAAGGCTGTGAGCACCTCGTGTATGGCAGCCCCCTCTCTGTCTGCCCCAGGTGTGGATGTGGTGAATGGAAACATCGTGTAAAGCACTTTGGGTGCCCGAGAAGAGCATTTTACACTTTTTACAAGTACTCTGAGGACTCTTGATTCAGAATTAGCATAACATTAGACGTCGCTAAAGTTTCTTTTTCCTCAAAAGCCAGGAATGTTTCGCTCAAACAGCTCAAGAAGGGGCGGGCAATCTTTCATGTTACGTGTTACAATCTAAAGTGTTGACAATATGTCACAGAATGAACCAATCACAAGAGTGGGAGGGGCTCTGATCAGTTACAGTTGAGACACAAGCTTTTTGTCCAAAGAGCTAGCACTGACTGCTAGAGTTACTCCTTTCGTTGCCTTTGTATTCGGTTTATGCAAAGTTTAAAAAGCAGAACAAATGAAACAATGAGAGCACGTTAATGAGAGCACAGCTTTAAGACATTTAAACCTAAATCAGGTCTAACCCAGTGTGAAATGTCTTTACTGTCAGGATTAGACTGAATTTCTGGTAAATCTAAAAGAGACACGCATCAGAATAATGTTTAATAAAATTCAAATAAATGGGATTTAAAGCGTACAGCAACACTCAAGACACATTTTCATTTACAAATGAATGAATGAATGAATGAATGAATGAATGAATACTTCTGTAAATAAGCATTTATCTAAAATTATTTAACAGAGGTAATGTAATGTAATTTATAGTTTATTAGTAACTTGGGATGCACATAGCAGAGTGGTTAGCACTCCTGCCTTACAGCAAGAAGGTTGTGAGTTCAAAAACCCGGGCGACTCCGGTCTTTCTGTGAGGACTCTGCATGTCCTCCATGTGTTACCTTGGGTTCTCTCCGGGTACTCCGGCTTCCTCCCACCGTCCAAAGACATGCATGTATAGATTAATTGGCTACTCTAAAGTGTCCCTAGTCCCTAAATGTTCAAGTTTGAGGGTTTGTTAACATTTTGGATTGACCAAGAGTACTGTGGTTGTACAATAACAAAATTAATTCTCAAAAATACAGCTTGCCTAATAATTGTGCACACAGTGTAAATAGATACTGAGTCACATTAACTTGCAAACACATCACATTTGTTTTTTTTTTGGATGTAAGAGCTGTATGCACTTATGCTTTCTGCTACCTTGTGTTGTTAAAACTGCTTACATTGTGTTCCTCACTTGTAAGTTGCTTTGGATAATAGCGTCAGCTAAATGACTAAATGTAAATGTATAAAGTAGACTATCGCCTCTTAAAATCTGGAGCTCAAACTCCTCCACTTGAGGCTTTTACTGTATATTACAACATTATTTTTAATACATGTATCTAAGCTGTAAGGGGCTGAGAAACAAAAAAAAAGGAAAAGGAGACCTTAAACGTGTTTGAATTTGACCTGGAAATAACTTGTTGAAACTTGGCTCGTGTTGTGCAGCTCCTCAGTGCCCTGCTCTGGGCCAGGGCCATTTAGCTCTGTATACCAGTCCTTATCTTCAACCCCTAAATAAATCCTGCTTGGAAAGAAGGGTGCCTTATCTGGATGGGCTGCCCCCTCTCCAATCATTGTGCTCCTGGCAGCCCTCTAAGGACCAATTTGGAACAACAGAATGCCTGGGACTGTGATGTTAAGGCTCTCTGACATTACCTATTTTGTTATCTTATTCTTATTTATTTTTATTTATTTATTATAATCTTCAGTCTTTGGAACTTTTATAACACATTTCAGACCTTGCATTTGAGTCTTCTCTATCTGGACACAGCTTGAAGTGCTCTATTGACACCTGGTATTTACATGCATCCTACCAAGTCTGCATTAGAACAGTTTTCACTTTCTGGCATTTTGCAAAATGACACCAGATTTGATAGGGTAAAACGGGAGCCAGGTAGCATAAACATTCACGACTCCAAGTTCGGATCTCAGTGGAGTTGTGAATGTTTTGGACATGTTTTGGACATTTGGACAATGTTTTGGACATTTTCTTTGCCCAATAGTTGAACGCCTTAGCAATCAATAATCGATTAATCATTAACGAACTGCGTGACATCACCTGATGTTTTTATAAAAATTTATGCACATGAAATGGTTAATTAGGTTTCAAACATAATCATTAACAAATAAAATTAGCTGCAAACTGTAAACTATAGTGTACTTTATTTATTAAGCTGTTACTTAATTTATTTCTTAATTTAAAGCCCATGACTCTCTGTTCACAATGATGTTACAGCCTTCTTTTTACGTATCACCTGGCGCTACAAAGGCAGTTCTGCAAGTTGGAGACCCCTGGTCTTTACCCTGTGGCTGCAGCAGAGACACAGAAGGCAGCACATGATCCACCAGAACAGTATTATATCTACATGACAAGGGCCTCACACTTGGTTTAAGATGAGTCTGACTGTCTTACGATATAATAACTTATGGCTCAGAGATGGTTCAGACTCGGGATGAACGCCT
Organism: Perccottus glenii; assembly: GCA_024416835.2. Classification (NCBI taxonomy): domain Eukaryota; kingdom Metazoa; phylum Chordata; class Actinopteri; order Gobiiformes; family Odontobutidae; genus Perccottus; species Perccottus glenii. The sequence continues at coordinate 30,422,262 of CM044557.2, forward strand.
CTGTGTACAGTTTAGCCTCTTTGCTAACACAGGTGACTGCTCACACTCTCCACTGTTCTCGACCAGTGACAGTACATTTACGTGACTTTTTGTCCGTTTTAAAGAAAGTAAAGCTCAGCCTCAGCCAAAGACTTGTTTTTATTGCGCGATCAAGCCCAGCTCGTTCAGTCTCGCTTGTTAAGTCCGCATGGAGCCGACTCGGTCTGTACAGCAGGAGAGACGCAGACGGTGAGTGAGTGAATGCCTTTTGCTAAAGTGGTTATATTTATACCGCCACACCTCTGATTTGAATGATGATGAGACTTACTCAATATCAACATCCGCACTTGTCGTTGCTATGCTAGAAATGGTTTGCAACAACTTGTTGAAAGTGAGTTTGCCGTAAAAGTTGCAGTGTCGGTTGTTTGAAACATGAATTGTGTTTCAATTTACATCACAATCGACTGAAAACGGCACATTAATTGATTTTTACAACCGGCTCGTTGATTGTTTTATCCCTACTTACCAGCATTTTGTTGCTTGCCTTTAGTTGTTGCTTTTAGTTTATTTTACTTTATCAGTTACACTGCTGCCTATTTTTAACTCTAATGGAACTTAACTCACCTACAGTATGTCCAGTATTGAGACCTGAGCTCTTGCATTGTGTTGCCCTCAAAAATCTCTAAAAATCCACAACAAGACAGGCTCTTTAGCCTCTATAGCACTTTCCTCTCAGCGCTTGTGTTAGCAGCTAATGGAAACCTTGCGCACACTGCAGTTAAAACAACACGCATAAACGCACACTAAATAAATTAGAAAGCGCACCAATTAAGAGCAACAGCTGATTTTCTATCAATTGCTTTTAAACAAACCGGTGCAGACACATAGCTTATGTGCAATGCTCCTCTGTCAGAAGCTTTAAAAAGTAAAGTGTATGAACTGTACAGCATGTTGATTCATCGGTTAATTACATTTTTTAAGTCAAGTTCTTAATAACTATTGATTATCGGTCAACCATTAACATCCCTAATCCCAACACATGTAAGTCAGGCCCCCTTCAAATACCTCATTTGATCTCTTAGGATGCATCAAGGACACATTAAGGAAGCATTCAAGAAGCATTTGTTGCATTTACACACATTAGTAGGCAACAACTACAACAAGTTTGACCAGAAATTTAAGTATTGCGTTCCAACTGAGGATGGGGTTCTCATGTCACAAAACCACAAGCTGTGTTGGAGTGGACTTCCATTACTACTGCTTTTGTGTAATGGCTGTAGTGTTAGCAGTGGGGTTCACAGCACACCTACTGGCCCGGCAGTCACACTACAGAGATCTCAACAGCTGAGCATATCAAGTGTGAAGACAGATTACACTGCAGCTAGCATTTGTGTTTTGGAGTCTTGTAAATAGCCCCTGAATCTAATTATTTTTTATTTAAAAGCCACAGGGAGGTCCAAGACTGTGTTGCGTTTTTGTGATTAAACCTGTTCTGCTTTGAATTACTTCTGCTTGACATATCTAAAGGTGCCAACACCCTTCAGGAGTTTAATGTAAGCAGATTAAGATTACTTAAACTTGTACTAGTGCTAAAGCACTCAGTCGCTTTTACGGTAAAGACCTGCCCTAAATAGCAGAGCATACTACATTCAGCGTGTACACTTTGAGTGGCTGTCCTTGTTTCAGCGACCTTTGGCTCTAATGAGAGGAGGCTCACCTGCGAGGTGTTGGCCTGCGCTGATAAAACTGCTGCAGGCTCACTTCAGGCCTGAGGTGGGCAGTTGTGACGGAGGAAAGTACATTATTACGGATGTAAATAACAGGTCAGAAAGTAGTTTCACTCAATGTCATTTTAGGTATATCCTTTTATTATGCTATTCTGGAGTATGTATTAAAACTGGACCATATTAGGAATGTTATTGTGAAAATAAATTTGCAATATACTGCACAGACCTACTTGAATTTTTAATTCTTCTTGGATAGTTAATTCCGATGCACTGATCTAGTGCTTTTCATGGTTGATATCAATCCAATAATTGGAATTTTAATAAAACGAGCAGACACTGATTTGCTACTTGCTTGACGTTTATTTAAAATTAACAGCAAGACAACTAGCAGTGAATGTGCTTATTAAATGAATCACACACAGTGAACAAATCCTTAACAAAAAAACAACAAAAAAAAAAAGCCGAAGCACCACTAACTCCGCCTCCGTTTCCCTCGTCAGCTGATACAATTTCCCCCCGGAGTGCATCTTTTGTCTCCTCCAATCCATCCCCCCATTGCCTCTGTATCGTGGGTCAAGGAAAGACGAGTTTGCCAAAAGCTCCTGAGTGGCTGGGGGACTGTATTTGTGCTAATGTATGAGGCATAGGCCTACTCTGAGTTTCATTTACGATGAGATGCGCTCTAGTTCACAGTGCAGTGCAAGTGAACGCGGCGCGCTGGCGCTTCCATTTCACGGTTATCATTGTCTGCTATATTTGCTTTTTATTTATTAAAATACATGCAATTGGTTGATGAAACATATTAAAATTAAGATAAAATTTTTACAAAACGAAATTCGTTTTTAAGAAAGGTTTTCTACAAAGCAAAATTTAATGAAGTGGTAAATATCATGTCTGACGATTTACAAAACTTCTTTAAGTGGTAAATATCATGTCTGACGATTTACAAAACTTCTTTAAGTGGTAAAACCATGTCTCCGATATATTGCATCTTATGATCCTATCTAAAAAATGAAAATAATTTTTGATAAAAAATGTTTGTAAAAAATATTTTAATGACACGGTTTTGGCGGTTATAGAGTTCTAATGACGGTGTTCAACTATAACCGCCGATCACACGGTTATATACTAACCGTCACACCCCTAGCATATAGGCCTGTCGCAATAGTCAATTTATGTGAAAATGAGCGTGATAGTATTTGGCGCTGCGATATGCAACCAAGTGTTTACGCTGCATTCATTCGTGTGTGGCGGCCACCATGGCAATGAAGTCCCCCTTTGAGTTTGCCCAGCCATGCCCCTAAATATAGAGAAGCTCAGTAGGCCGCACACTTTTACTTAAAAGATGGGGAATAATCTAATATAAACTGACCGGCTTATTTTGAGTTTTAGTTTACTACGTTTAAAATGCTTCTGGTATTTGAGTACAAAGCATCAGACGTAGCTGCTCTTTGTGCTCTGAGACGAGCCGACAGGAGTCGTAGTAACTGGAGCTGACCTGGACCGCGCTCACAGACACAGCACACAGAGCTGCGTGCTCACGTGTAGGCAGACAAGTCCAATCAAATGAAGATGGAGAGCAATATTTTCTGCTGTTTGGTCAGTTTTAAAGTTGTCCAGAAAGCCTGCAGCCTGCTGTAGCAGTGAGCTAAAGGAAAGCTAACATTATTAGCAACAGTTTGTCGGAGTTTCACAAACTACTCCCTCTGAGCGTTACCATGGAGACTCAGACAAGTGCCATTACTCTCCCTGCTCCCAACCCCCCTATAACAGGTCATGTGACCTCTGGCCACCACACCAAGGCACTTTGCTTAACAGAAACACTGCAAATAGTTTTTAACATCGCAATAATATTGTTTATTTCAATTAATTCTGGTGCAATATATTGTGACAGGCATTATTGCATATGCATTTAAGTCGCAGTCTAGAGCCTTGTAATATTGGAACTACTTATCCAATTAAATTATCTGGCTGATTTAAAAATGACAGTTTATCGTTTCAATAACTTTTGTGCATCCCTAGTATATTCTACTTATTCTATACTATTATGGATAAAATTTTGAATGTTTATTATGTTAGGCTATACCACCAGCAAATTGTATAACAGACTTTAAGTTAAGATGGGAAATGAATTTTGTAAATAAGCATTACTATGGTTTGGAAAAATCTACCAGAATTATAAAAGCTAAATGTAAATAGTAGTTATTTTGCTAAAACCGTCATTTATGAAGAATGATATCACTGTAAGTTGAAAAACATGTATTTGTGGTGAAGGTTTAGTCAGCAAAACATCCTATTAGTCATTACACTGTTAAGTTAGCTTGCCAAAAATCAGCTTTACAATAGCGATTGCTGCTCTGAATCAGCCATTGAACTTTCCAACTTGAACTTTATGGGGCACGTCTAAGGCAGAGACTCAATATAAACTAATTTGATCTTTAATAAGAAGTTAATTGGCTGGAGTGAGGTCAGAAATCCCAGGCAAAGCAGTGTTGTGTCTGAGAAGCACACCCATCACCCACGGTCAGTCAGACTAAACACGTGAGTGCTCTCTACTGTTGCAATAATTCAATTATAGTTTGACATGAGAGTGAGAGCGTTAGACTGATTCTTGCCCGCTGGGACCTGGTAAAGAATGCCCCTGCTTGGCCCAGCCTTGGCTTCACTGTCACTGCATTTTAAGCTACTCGACTTAGACATGCAGTCCTTCTAGGTAAGTGGCGTTTCCTGTCTGAAATATATGCAGGCAAGAAGATTGTCAGAAAGTGAAAACTCTCTATTACACCTCTATGAATTTAAACTTTTAAGCTCAACAGTTTTGGAGAAAAAGTCAATGCTCTTCAAGTGGAATGAAGATGCTTAATTTAGGTGAACGGAAATTGAATTAACGTCAAAATATCAACAGTGGTTTCGACTTTTGGTGGGATCATTTATTATAATGAGATGATTACATTAGAATGGCACTACAATGCACAAAATCAATTTAGGACCACCTTCCCTCTACATTTTCACAGATACAGTCAGGTCCATAAATATTGGGACATCGACACAATTCTTATCTTTTTGGCTCAATACACTACTTGAAATAAACCTTTTATCTGCTCCTTGTAAATGGGATAATGAGGGAATTACACACACCTGGCCATGGAACAGCTGAGCAGCCAATTGTCCCATTACTTTTGGTCCCTTAAACAGTGGGAGGCACATATACAAAGTGTTGTAATTCCTACACCCTTCACCTGATTTTAGCTCAAATAAAAGCTAAAAGTCTGCTGTTAAAGCCCATCTTGTTCGTTTCACTGCAAATCCATTGTGGTGGAGTATAGAGCCAAAAAGATAAGAATTGTGTCGATGTCCCAATATTTATAGACCTTACTGTATAATGTTTACTTAAATGTAATATGGGACAGTGCATGTTAATCAACATGTTTGTTAGTCCAGCATGTAAATGTGCCAGAGACAGCCATACAGGCTAATTTTTTGTAGTCCCATTGGCAGGTTGAAGGGAGACAGAGGACATAACAATCACAAAAGCAAACATCCAGACACATAACATTAGGTCAGTGAAATACAGTATCAAGAGGATTAGTAAAAAACATGTGGGGAACACACATTATACAAAACACACATCAAGTGAACATAACACTGAGACAACAAAACACTACTAAAACACATTTGTTAGTTAATAAAACAATTGTTGAATAAATTATTTTCTCAATTGTAAATGTTGTCATGTTCGATGAACATTAATGTAGCAACAATGATCTAATCAAGACCACATTGACTGAGACTAGAGATGCTCCGATCAGCATTTTTGGGGCCGATTACCGATCACCAAAATCATGATCTGCCGATTGCCGATCACTGCCAATCACAGAATGGCAGGGAATGGGAATCTTTTATCTATAATCATGCAGAGTTTGCACCATTTGTAGAAATGAAACTAACTCTAAATTAACTGTATTGAGAAAAAAAAACTGTAGACGGTTGGTTTAGTTTCTCATGCTCTGCATATTCAGTTGTATGGCGTGTTCTAAGATGCCTAATCATGTTAGTGGTGTTAAAATGACGTTGCTTGCTTCCACCTCGAGGGATTTCATTACGACATACATTACAAACGGCTAACTTTACGTCTTTATCGGACACTTTGAAAAACTTCCAGACGGGAGAGCTCATGTTGCCACTGAATAGCTCCGCTCTGCTGTCGTGTACCTGTGCCGCGCGCCGTGCATGCACGTGTGAAAAAGTCGCATGATTTACGTCACGGATCGGCTTTTTTGATCGGCGCTTTTGGGGTTCGCCAATTAAGCTATTTTTAGTCAATATCGGCCGATCATGATCAGTGGCCGATCAATCGAAGCGTCACTAACTGAGACCAAGTCAAGACCAAAACCACTGCATAAAACATTAGAATACATAAAGGTCAAACAGTTATAAAATCCAAATAGACTAAGTCCAGATATGTGAAGGAGGGTAAGTGTGAAAAAAAATCATACTGGGAAATAGATATTCTTGTACTGGACCTAGACTTAGTTTTAACACTGTGAAACAACTGGGAACAGATTTTTTTTCTGCCTCGGTTTTATTTCAGTAGCGCATAATATATTGTAAACTTGTTGTGGAAACACATTTAATTAGCCTTTTTTTTCCCACTACATTTCACACATTTGTTTTGTATTGTTGAAATTATATTAAAACACAAATTGCCAATATGTAGACTTTTTTTTTTTGCTTTTATTGAATTTTCTGATCCCAGCAGTCTACACAGTCACTACCTTTTATTTGCATAGTGCAGTGAATTGCGTTGAAATCCCTGCCCATTTCTCACATGTGGAAAGCATATTGTCTTTTGAAGGGGTGGCAGAAAAGGAAGTGAGAAGTAGTGCTCGACCTAAGCCAGTCCACATGCCTCGTGCTGGCATCCAGAAACAGATGATGTGGCTGGAAATTTTAACTCAGACTAAAGTGAGCTGGAAATTTTAACTCAGACTAAAGTGATGGAAAAGAGCTTTTGTGTGTGTTTTGTGTATATGGATTTCTCTTCCCTTTTACAGGTCTAAGTAATAATTGCCATATGTAATGTCAGCTTCCAGCCGTGTGCAATCTGTTGAAGCATACACATTTTTTCATTTCGCATAATTGCCACATTTGATTCTGTGTACAGTCAGATGTTTTTTTTTATATTATTAGTAATCCCGGAGATGTATCGCCCTCTGGCTGAAGCAGCATCAGCAGAAATGGGATAATGCTTAGCTTTTTGCAGGACTAGCAAATAACAACATGTCCTGCCACCAACCACTGCTTATTATATACTGTACAGACTTCTTTTAAAGATTGTACAGGCGGGAGAGGTTTTTTTTTTCCATTTGAGTAAAACAAACTTCTCTATAATGACTGTTTTTAGCCACATCCTTTACAATGTTTTGTTTTAGAGTGTGTGTATATTATGAAGTGTAGTGGCACTTGACTACAGGCTATGGTTCTGCTTAGCTCTTCCAAAACTCCCAAGCTCTTTTTCCAAATATAGCACTTTATTTCTGTACTCACTCCTGTGACTTCAGCAGCCCATTGAAAGTTTATATGGTAATGTCATTGTTTATTTGTCAGGCAAGTTTATAATTTTAGTAATTGTCAAAGTTTTTTGCCAGAAGCTAATATTAAATTAAGTTAGACATTATTGTCCCCATAGGGATATTTACATTTGCATTCTGCATTTAACCCATACTAAAGTATTTGCCTAGTGTGCAGGATTTTCACTTTGAATCTGCAACAGAAGGATATTTTGGTGGCAAAACATTTCAATATTTAGATGTTTAACTTTTTTCCCATAGTTGTAAAAAATAAATAAATAAAACATTTTTTACCAACAATGTTAGCAATGCTGCAGCCTAGCATCGCTAGCATCACTTTTGAGAAATGCAAGGTTGTTGCTACAGCCTGCTCTACCTGGCCCATCTGGCAGAGCTGTCTCATGGGTTACTTAACCACAACCAGCTCAAACTCATCACAAATCAGTCAGCAGTGTGTGTTTTATATTTATTTATACACCCAGCTGCACCTTCTTTTAAAGTGAAATATGCACCACTAGACAGAAGCATTATTGAAAGAGATACAGACCCACCTTTTTTGTCTCAATTTGCTACATAAATATTTAATGTTCACCACTTCCCTTTGACTTAGATCCCGGTCAAAGTACGGTCTTCAAAGCTGCAGTTTAGTTTTTTTATTATATTGTTATCCTCTTAACTCTTGAAAGTGCTCAGCTAAAGTAGAGTCTGGAATTTTTATTACATTTTTTGTTGTTGTCACAAATGACTCCAGCCCAGAAATCTATTAGTCTTTAATTGCACGTAACCAATAAATTAAAAGTTTGATCAGGGTCAGGAGATTTGCAGTATGCCAATTGTAACTGTAGATTTACAGTGAGGTTCGACTGGCCAATCACAAAATAAATCTTGTGACATTTGTAAAAGGTATGCAAAATTCACAAAACTCAAAGGGAAAAATATTTTTCCTATATTTTTTACTGTTTATTTTTTGATGCCTTTTAGTAAAGTTGAATGTCATTGGTCTTTGTTTGATTGCAAGCAGCTAATAAGAACACCTCTTGGACAGTACCAGGGCCTCAGACTTTGCAACCGTGGTTGCGCAGAGAGGCCCCACTGACCAATCTAAACATTAAATAGCTTTGTTTGAAGTATAAAACTGTTAAATCTGAAACAGTAGTTGTATTAGACAAAAAAGCATAATGGGGAACATTTGCTATACCTGGTTTGTTTTCTTTTGACTTTATCAGCCCATGTAGAGTGCTTAAAACATGGCCAACTTCCTATGTTTCTCTGTTTTTCCTTCATTTGTTCTTCTGTTGGACTCACTTGGTCTAACATAGAAGCTTTTTCACCCTCCTTTTTAATGCAGCGTTGTTAAGCACTAACCCTCACACTATGAGACTGTGCTTACTCTGTACGTGTAGCTGGGATGGGATTTTTTTTTCTTCCCTCCCTTCACTTTTTGTTGAGAACTTGTTTGGCCACATACCTAAAATAGCTCTCTGACGTGTACAGTCCTGTTCAGGAATGTAACTGCGGCCGTCCAGAGTTCTCTGCGGCAGGAAGTTATGCAAACGTGCATTGCTTAGCACAAGCCTTGTGATTAGGGTCCCAAAGCGCTTGGCCGGAATACTGTGTGGCCAGCAGAGACCCCATTTCTTTCCAGCATGTTTTGTCCAGTTGTAGAGGCCTTTCTTGTTTTTTTTTTTTTTTTCTTTAGAGAGGGATAATAATACTCCTTTAGCATTGGTGCTAAACGCAACCCTGACCATAAATTTATTTGCCTTACTATCTTTCCTTAAACGTCTCTGTTCTTTCCATCAGCATTTTTTTATGGTCTCACTTGTTGTGTTTACATAAAACAGATTAAATTAAAATTTAATTACTTTTAAGTACTGCAAGTACCGGCTCTACAATCTAAATTATTATTCTAAAGCAGGGGTCTCCAACACGTTGCTTGTGAGCTACCAGTAGCTTTCCAAGTAGCTAGTCAAATATCAAGAAATCAAGAAATGAATCCTACATCAACTTGTTAAGTCACTCGGCAACATACATGTACTGTATATCCAATCAAATTCATAGGTGCCTGCCCCACCTGGGCACAAAATGTTTATTTGCCAATTTGTTGTGCTGCAGTCAAACTTGGTGAATCAGTGTTGATGTGATGTTTGTGGCAACCATGACTGCCATGGCTAAGAGGCTAAAAACATACTATTTTCATGAAAATGGGAAACAGAGTTTTGTTTCACAAATGTAAACAGTAAGTGTGTATGTGTCTGCGGTAGGGATGCTTATTTTGATTAATTTTCCCGACCGACAACCGCCGCTACTTAATCGATTATTAACCGTTAACTGATAAGATTATAATATTGAATTGGCATTAACGGCTTAGTGTACAACGTCCTGGTCCTGTGACGTAAACACGCTACAAAAGAAAGCCTGCGTTGTGCTTGCACCTCGTCATGCAAACCCCAACAATATATATACCAAAATAAAGCTTAAAGTCTCATCTTTCAGACGATATAAACCATTTTAACACGTTACAACCACATCGCCGACACCATCAGCTGCGACATTTTTTGTCATTTCTATTGATAATAAAAGCCATAAGTCCTTTCGAGACCGCGAATAAAGCTACTAAAATGCTAACAGGAAGTGTTAGCCGACCGGCGGGACCTGCATATGCACCAATGGCCGCACAGACATCTTAAGGCATGTGTCACGGTGTGGTTGAGCGTGACGGCGCTCGGGAGTTAATAAAAATAAGCTATATAGTAGGCTATTTTATTTTTAAACCATGCAGCAAACAAACAAAAAAAAATAACCTTAAAAAAAAACGTTTTAAACCGTTTAACTGATAGTATTAATCGGTCAAAATATTTACTTTAGGTTAACGGTTAAACGGTCAATATGAGCATCCCTAGTCTGCGGTGCTAGCGTGTCGGTCGGTAAAAGATGCAACATGGAGTGCCACTTTACCAAGGTCCACAGCAACTTTCTTGCCTGTAGCTGTCTAAGAAATGACAAGATAAAGGATCTAAAAACAGAGTTGTAACTAGGGCCACAAGTGTTGTTGACCGGCCCTTACAGTGACACTAAGTTTGTAGTATATAACTGTAATAATCATAACAATTGCAATAGCAGTGGGTATTAATAGCTTACTATTTTGCTATTCGGTTTTATTTGGATCATAAGGCTTTATATTATTTTTCAAATACCTCAGACACTGTCACAGTTTTTGTTAGCCATAGGTCAGCTTTTGACTGTTTTGAATAGTAGCTGAATTGGCCTGTAAAATAAAAAATCACTGACAAATAAACAAATCTTTCACAATGTGGGGCATTTTTAGCCTTGAAAACTGGATAATACTCCTCCAGAAAGAGGAGCTTTTCAACAGGTGCACATGAACACTCAGCTGATAGGACTTTAGTGACACGATGTTGAACTGTGGCCACACTCCGCTGTTTGTGCAGTAGCCTACAGCTGGACATTGGTCGTCTATAAATTCATCATCCATTATTAGTTTATTGTCGATTGTTCAGGTCCTCTATTCGAAACCCAGGAGCTTTACCAGGATCAATCGTGTTGATTAAAGCTAAAAAAAAATATTGTGTATATACAATTAATATACAGTCAGGTCCATAAAAATTAGGACATCGACACAATTCTAATATTTTTTGCTCTGTACACGACCACAATAGATTTTAAATGAAACTAACAAGATGGGAATGGGACAGATTAACAATCATAAATCAAACTTTTACTTTTTAATACTTGGTTGCAAATAGAGATCGACCGATATGGGTTTTTCTATAGCCGATGCCGATGTTTAGAGGTCAGGGTCAGCCGATGGCCGATATGTGCTGCCGATTTTTAGGGCCGATATCTTGGAAGTTTTCCCCTTCATTTGCATGCTAAAATGTCACACTAATAATAAGTCGATCCACAACATTTCTAAACTTAACAATCATTTATTGAACACTGACTTGAAACATCATAAAACTGTCAATCATTTACATTAAAGTTTTAGTGCAATCATCAAGCCTGGAGGTGGTGACACAGATGACTCCACAAATTTGTGGTGTTTTTTCTTTTACCTTTTCAGCTCCCAAGCTCACCAATCCATTGCAGATATTGCACCTGGCTTTCCCTGGAGTTGGCTCTGTGAAATGGCTGCCACACTGGATTTGATTTTTGTTCAGCCATCAGACAGCAATTACTAACAAAATAAATATTCATGGTTAGCATTTAAGTAGTGTCTTCATTTTCAATTCAGTCTATAATGCCAATACACATTAAAACAATTGCACTCTAATTGATAAAGTTTAAAATAACCAAAACAATTCACTAATGTGTTGTTTTGTTGTTAACAGATTGGATAACAGATACAAGTTACAAACCAAATTACCATAATCTAGTTATCACACACAAAAAAACAAAAAAACGGCGCTAAACCCTTAGTGGTTTCTGACATTCTTGACGGTTACGTTAGACAGGTTTAATGAGGTTAATAACTGTATGACGGTATATTGGTCGTAACACGTCACTTTAAGAAACCTGGCTATTGTCTGCATCAATCCATGCTTCCGAGCAAATGTCACCGTTCTGCGCAGCTCGAGGACAGCTGTCTCCCCGAGCACGCTGCTGTTTGTGAGCGGGCGGAGTAACGTAACACGCTGCAGTGTTTGTGAGAGCTCTGCCAACTTCTCCACGCCACACACAGAGTGAAATTCTCCGACTCCAACACAGGAAAAATAAAACTGAACTTATAACATTGGGGCTAATATGTTAGAAAGCAAGTTGCTGATAGTTTTGGACTAACTTATAGTCCTTAAAGCGAACCTTAAACCAGCTGTAGCATTATGCCAGTTTCCGACGGTTCTATGCTATTAGTTTTTTCCTTTCACTAAGTAAAGCAACACTTCATAGTTTAGTAATATATAGTAAATATATGTCCATAAGGAAATATCAGAATTTAAGCCTTACCTTTATCAACAAGGACAGTTGTAGAGTCGTCCAAAAGTTTTGGCATGGGGTCCTTCAGATGCAGCAGCAGCACTTTCGGGGCTGCCCGCGGACATGCCTGACTTTAAATCGGCGCTACTAAACACGGATATCGGCCGATGCCGATATATAAAAAAATGACAAATATCGGCCCGATACATCGGCCGACCGATGTATCGGTCGACCTCTAGTTGCAAATCCTTTACAGTCAATTACAGCCTGAAGTCTGGAACGCATAGACATCACCAGAAGCTGGGTTTCATCCCTGGTGATGCTCTGTCAGGCCTCTACTGCAACTGTCTTCAGTTCCTGCTTGTTCTTGGGGCATTTTTCCTTCAGTCTTGTCTTCAGAAAGTGAAATGCATGTTCAATCAAATTGAGGTCAGGTGATGGACTTGGCCATTGCATAACATTCCACTTCTTTCCCTTAAAAAACTCTGGTTGCTTTCACAGTATGCTTCGGGTTGTCCATCTGCACTGTCAAGCACCGTCCAATGAGTTCTGAAGCATTTAGCTGAATATGAGCAGATAATATTGCCCAAAACACTTCAGAATTCATCCTGCTGCTTTTGTCAGCAGTCACATCATCAATAAATACAAGAAAACCAGTTCCATTGGCAGCCATACATGCCCACGCCATGACACTACCACCACATGCTTCACTGATGAGGTGCTATGCTTTGGATCATAAGCAGTTCCTTTCCTTCTCCAGACTCTTCTCTTCCCATCACTCTGGTACAAGTTGATCTTGGTCTCATCGGTCCATAGGAGGTTGTTCCAGAACTGTGAAGGCTTTTTAGATGTAGTTTGGCAAACTATAATCTGGCCTTCCTGTTTTTGAGGCTCACCAATGGCTTGCAGTGAACCCTCTGTATTCACTCTGGTGAAGTCTTCCTTTGATTGTTGACTTTGACACACATACACCTACCTTCTGGAGAGTGTTCTTGATCTGGCCAACTGTTGTGAAGGGTGTTTTTTTTACCAGGGAAATAATTCTTCAGTCATCCACCACATTTGTTGTCCGTGGTCTTCCGGGTCTTTTGGTGTTGCTGAGCTCACCGCTGAGTTCTTTCTTTTTAAGGATGTTCCAAACAGGTGTTTGGCCACACCTAAAGTTTTTGCTGTCTCTCTCTGATGGGTTTGTTTTGTTTTTTCAGCCTAATGATGGCTTGCTTGCACCATTGACTGATGGTGACAGCTCTTTGGATCTTATATTGAGAGATAACAGCAACAGTTTCCAAATGCAACAGCACAATTTGAAATGAACCGGGATAATGTCTGCCCCAGGTGTGAATGTGTGTGAATGGGGTGAGTGGAAGTAGGGCTGGGCCGATAAATGATATCACATCGAATCGCGATAAAATTTAAATCGATAACGATGATAAGCTCCGGACATTTTCACTTGATATGGATTGATCCATGAACCATAACGGAAGTACTAGAACATGAATTACACACTCGGTACAGTAGGTGGCGGTATGCACGGAAACAATTGGTTGCGTTCCGCCAATAATACTAGAGAAGAAGAAAAAGATCCAAGAACCAATCACACAGCAGAAATATCGACAGCAGCGTACGCACGTCAGCAGTGTTGCAACCTTAGCGACTTTGTCGCTATATTTAGCGAGTTTTCAGACCCCCTAGCGACAAATTTTCAAAAGCGACTAGCGACAAATCTAGCGACTTTTTCTGGAGTTATTGGAGACTTTTGGAGACTTTCTGAAGTGAAAGCACCCATCGTTCTTACTCTAATCAATGAGCAGCGGGTGCTGCAGCCCCACCCCATCCCAAAGCACTCATAGTCGGCCCAGTCCTCGCGCAGCAACCCTCCCAGCTGTAGTCAGAGCAGGAGTTGTTCACCCCTAGTGATGAGTCGTTCATGAACAATTCGTTCTTTTTGAACGAGTCTTTAATATGACTCGGGAACAACTAGTCATCTCAGAGAGCGAGTCGTTCATTTTTGTGTAGACCCGCATGCGCATGCGCATTCCGCCACATCTCATACAGGAAACAGAAAGGAGATGCAGACAGCGAGACCAACCCCCTGGAATGGTGGAAGATCAATTCAGCAATATACCCCAGAGTGAGCCTCCTGGCAAAACGTTACCTGTGTATTCCTGCCACCAGCTCACCCTCAGAGCGTGCTTTTAGCACAGGTGGTAGTATAGTGTCCTGCCACAGGGCAGCTTTAAAGCCAGACACTGTGAACAGGCTAGTGTTTCTGGCAAAAAACCTGTAAAAGTTTACAAATTGTGTGCACTAGCTAAAAGTTGAATATTTTTGTTTACATTTTGCAAATTTAATCTACCTCTTAAAGCCAGACACAGTGGACAGACTAGTGTTTCTGGCAAAAAACCTGTAAAAGTTTTACAAATTGTGTGCACTAGCTAGTTGTTGTATATTTTTCATGTTTACGTTTTGCACATTTAAAATACCTCTTAAATCCAGACACTTTTACAGACCAGTCTTCCTGGCAAAAAGAATAAAAAATACAACTGAAAGTTTTACAAATTGTGTGCACTTGCTAGAAGTTGTATATTTTTATGTTTACATTTTGCACATTTAATGTACCTCTTAACGCCAGACACTGTTTACAGTTAGTCTTCTGGTTGGAAAAAAACTGTAATGTTTACAAATTATGTTTACAATAGTATTATGTTTACATTTTGGAAATGTGTAATTTTTTTTTTAGTAAACTATACTTTTAAAGTGTAATTTAATGAACCCTCTCATTTTTGTGGCTTCAGTCATTCAGGCATACTATTTTTAAGCTGGAAGCATTAACAACTTGTATCGAATATCGAAAATCGTTATCGTTCAATATGGATATTTTATTTCGAGATCACATTTTTGCCATATCGCCCAGCCCTAAGTGGAAGCACGATGTAAAGCGCTTTGGATGCCAGTGAAGGGTGCTAAAAAGCGCTATATAAATGCATGCCATTTACCTTTACCATTGTGGTGTTGTATAGAGCCAAAAACATTAGAATTGTGTCGATGTCCCAATATTTATGGACCTGACTGTATGAACTTTTTTTTCAGCCATCTGTAGAAATCCTGTAGAAAGATTATAAACCTTCAAAATAATGTGCGGTTAAAATCTTAACAGCCTTCTCATAATTTTTAGGAGTTTTGTAGACACAGATTTTTTAAGAATCTTCACCAAGCAACTTTTTAAATGTTGGCTTTGTTTGGGTCTTTTTTAGGACATTATGTAAAAGTAAAAGGTTAATGTTCTGGCAAAATAAAATTTCTTTGCATTAAAATAAGCTATGACAATAAATGTTACAAATATGAGTAGCCCTCTGATATTTTAAGTAAAAGTAGCTCTTTAAAGTAGCTAAAGATTTCACAGATTTACACTATTACCAGGAGTTCTTGTGGCGTTCCATCCTGCAGCTCACAGATCTGACGCCCACTGGATGCTCTGTTGTTCAAAAGCCCAGTATTGAGGATAATCCATGTTGTTTATTAAAGCATCTGTCCTGTCTGTTTCTTCACTTAGTCACTAGATTTATACTTGTAGTCTCACATCTGTTTTTCAAGTCACCTGTGATCTCTTTTTCTGAGACTGCGCCCTCAACACACTGCACCATTAAAAAACAAATTGACCATTACCTCAGTTGCATCAAGTGATAGTTTACATTAATTTATTGTTTGTATTACAACAAGACCCTAGGCAGCCAGCATTTTACATTTCAATCACTTTGTGGAAATGCAACTTATCTTTCCGCCTGTTCATCCCTTCGACTGGTTCTCATGGCGTTGCTGGTGTTGTCAGGAGGAGGGGGTGGGTGGGTGTTAATGTTGACCTCTGTAGCTAAGAACAAGTTACTTAATAAGATTGGTTGCCTCGTAGTAATGGGCGATATGAACGATATGCGATATAAATGATAAAAAAGTGGCATACGATAGAGATTTTAATTCTATTGCACTACCGCGATAATACATGTTGATGACGCAAATTTCCCAAAAATGTACAGCCACGAGCTGCAGCTTGAAACATGGCTGAAAGCGAAGCGGGAGGAGCTGGTGAAAAGACGCAACATCCATTATTTGGACGTAATTCGGATTTAAGCCGTCTGACGTGCAGCAGCAAATTATACTCTGTAGAGTGTGTGGGGCAACAGTTCCGGCTAAGAGAGGTAACACGACTAATCTGTTGTACTACCTCAAAACGAAACATGTTAATGAATACCAGCTTTGCCAGCTCCGTGAAGTCTCCGTGAAGACTTCACGGAGCTAGCATAGCCAGGCAATGCAGCCAAAGAGCGCGCGGGAGCAGCGGCAGCGAGCGAGAGAGAGAGCGCGCGGAGCGAGCCAGCGAGAGAGAGAGCGCGAGCGAGCGAGCGAGAGAGATTATAGATTAAATTAACATATAAAATCTTACACGCTTGTCAACAGAAAAAGTGTGAAAGATCCCGAATTGACCGTGCTGTTGCTTTATGCAAGAAGATTGTGAGTTCCTTTTCAGGAATACAGGAATAACATTAAAAAATACATTTAGCAGTTTGGCTTTCCTTAGGATCTATGTAACCTGTTCTGAAATGATTCTATTATAATTTATATATCGCAATATATATCGTTATCGCAAGAGGCTGCAATGTATATCGCAATATGGATTTTTGGCCATATCGCCCATCCCTATTGCCTCGGCTGAGCTGCTGATTCATGTGTCATCATTGTTTTGCTCCGAGAATCAGGAAGAAACCCGTCACACTTGGACACAAGATCATTCGCGACACAAGAATGACTGGATTCTTTGCTTTATATCACACACAATACATCTTTTATGAATTAAGCTATTTATTTACATCATTAACCTTTTGGCTTATATTTTAATTGTGCACTATAAAAATATGTATGTTACTTGCAGAGAGATACTTGGTTTCAACATCTGACTCACAGCAGCTCACAGGATTGAATATCTGCTGTGATTATGTTGCTGCGATATATGTTGCGATTGAGTGTTTGTGTACCAGTCGTGTTTAGCCACTCTGGATTATGGAAGATTAGATTAAATCCCGCCAGTGGCACTCGTGCTCTCGCCTTAGCTGAGACAATAATATTCGATTGCTTGTTCAGTGTTATAACTGTAAACTGTTGATTTTTTTTTTTTTACTTTATTATGACAAAACAAGAAGAAAAACAAAAACACAAACATTGTCCTGAGAGTGGGCTTTATACATTATTTACAATTAGAACATAAACATATTAAGGCATAGATTGTGTCCTATTTCAGAAAGTCACTAGCTAGGTCCCATTTTCTTTCAAAAGCTGTGACTCTTAATTGCAGTTGTGCTGTCAACCGTTCCATTAAGTAAACTTGTTTTAACTTTTGTGTCCATTGCTTAACAGTAGGTGGCTCAGGCTTTAGCCAACAGATTGTTATCATTTTCCTAGCCGTCAGTAGATAGAGACGGAGAAGAGATGCTTGATCTTGTGAAAGAGTGTTTGGAAAAACGTCCGATAAAAAAGTTTGTGAGTCAAAAGATATGTTCACTTTCAGTAGATTGTCCACAACGCCCTTAATGTCCCTCCAAAAGCCATGTATGATGGGGCAATCCCAAAATATATGAGTTTGATCACCGACCAATCCACATTTCCTCCAGCATTTTTCACTCATACTATTCTTGGCGAGGAAAGATTTCATCGGAGTTAGGGCTGTTTCGAATGCCATTTTTTGAGCTTCGAAGCTTAGGTGGCAATCAATATCCGAATATTCAAGCTTCGTGGGTGGGGCTAAATATATAATAATAGTGTCGGTTTGCATTTGTATCATCTTTCACGACTTCACGTTTCACTCTTCGGCATCGTAAATGTGTTGCGGCAGACCCAGTGTAGTGAAATAAATCACTACGTCACAACGGCGGTTCAAGCATGAGTGAGAATGAGTCCGCGATGGAAGTCACGTGTTGAAAAAAATAAAAAGAATATTCGAATCTCAAAACTGAAAATCGAATGCCACCCCACCGAACGAATATTCGAATATTCGATTATTCTAGTACAGCCCTAATCGGAGTCCTGAAAAATCTGATTTTCGTCTTCCAATCAAATTCCCTCCAAATCTGACTGCCCACACCCTTATGACAACCAGAATAAATATTAACCCAAACATCGTCATCCAAGGTAACATTCATTTCCATTTCCCATTGTTGTTTTATATGTTGTGTATTATCTGACATGTCAATCAACAATTTTTTGTACAACAAGGACACTTGTTTTTTCATTACACCACCATTTTCAATCAAATTAATAAATTGTTTCTCTATATTTGTAGGCTTATTTCTTATCAGTTCCCAATCGTTATGTTTTGTGACATAGCTCCTTATTTGAAAATATTTATATAGATCACTTGAGGGTAACTTAAATTTCGCTCTTAGTTGGGCAAAGGTTTTGAATACATTCCCATCAAACAATTGGTTCACTGTGAGGAAACTAGTGGTGGCTCAGGGTCGGGTTAGGGGCGTGAAGAAATTGTCACTTTATTTCTTGGGCGGGTTGGGGCGAGTCATTAAAAACAAAATGTAAAATCCATGTATGCGTGCAATTTACAGCCTATATTAAATATTTGGGAATATCTATTTACATATTTTATTAGTTTTTGTAAGGTTACCCGGCGCTTGCGTGATGTCTCCAAACATTTGGCGTCACATGACACAAGCGGCGCCAAGCATTTCCGCCGCCGCTGCCTGCCAGTCACAACAACAAAGCGGAGAAGATGGAAGACGAGTGCGGAGAAATTGAGGTCGGGAATGTACATAATAATAAAAAAAAGGTCAGGCTGCTAAGTCTAATGTTTGGGACCGGTTCTCAGAAATAGTTGCAGCAGGAGACAAAAGCATTCATTTCCATCGCTTCGTGGAAAAAATATAAAAATATACATGAAACATGAGCCACAAAGCGGGCACTTCCAGCCAGTTTACAGAGCGATGTTTCCAAACACTTTCAGACTGAAATAAAGGCTGTTTTCATTTACATTACAATGCCTAATAGGCTATGTCTATTTAATCGTTAGTGTGACATAGGCGGGTTATTTGAAAATAGATTTACAGTAGATCACTTGAGGGCGGGCCAATAATTTTCTTAGTTGGGACCCGCGGTTGGAATACATTCCCATCAAACGCATCACTGTGAGGAGACCTCTACTGTCTGAAGCCGCTACTGTCTGACAAGGATGGTAGGAACTCAATATTTCTATCAATGGTCATAGCTCGAGATAAAGCAGTCTTTCCCTTCAACAGCTTTTGGACCTTATTCCAAATCTTTAAAGTGTGTTTGACCCATAAATTCGAAATTTTTATTTTTTTCTAAGACTGCAGGTTGAGAATGGGAGCTGAGAGAGAGAAATTCCCAGGACCGAATATTCCTCCATAGATACCCACTGTGACTCCGGATCCCGGATGATCCATGCCACCAGCTTTTATTTGGGCAGCCCAATAATACAACTTGAAGTTTGGTAGATTTCAACCCCCATTTTCTTTAGATGACATTAAAATTTTTAGACGCACTCTTGGTCTTTTGTTCTGCCATATAAATTTTGACACTAGTTTCTCTAGAGATTTAAAAATAGTTTGTGGAATAATAACAGGTAGGTTTTGGAATAGAAATAACAATCTAGGAAGAATATTCATTCTTATACATTCAATTCTACTCAAAAGAGAAAGAGGTAGCACATCCCATCTGTTTAAATCAGATCTGATTTCCTTTATCAGTTTATCATAATTAGATGAAAACAACTGCTTAGTCCTGGGGGTGAGAATTACTCCAAGATATCTAAAACCCTGCTTATGGAGTGTCTGAATGAAACAAGATTATCCAGCTGTAATGGCCAAGTCCCTACAATCATTAAGGCTTCGGATTTGTTTGTATTAATTTTATAACCTGATACCATACTGTATTCCTTAAGACAGTGAAGCAAAGCTGGAACAGAAGTAATGGGGTTTTCCAAAAATAATAAAATATCATCAGAGAAAAGTGACAATTTATGTTGAACATTGGATTCATCCCTTATTCCCTGTATAAGAGGGTTGGATCTAATCAGTTCAGCTAACGGTTCTATACTCAAAGCAAATAGAGAGGGTGAGAGAACCTCACCCTGCCTTGTACCGCGTCCCAGTGGAAAAAATTTTGAGCAGTGCCCATTAACCCTTACTCGTGACTTTGGATTCTTATAGAAAGTTTGGACCCACTTTATAAATGTCTCATTAAAGCCCATAGGCCTCAATGTCTGTTTTAGGAAACCTCAGTCCACCCGATCAAAAGCCTTCTCAGCATCCAAGCTGAGAAGCATTGATGTGGTGTTCCTTTTTTGAGCCACTATTTGAAGATTTAAAGCTCTTCGAACATTGTCAGTCCCCTGTCTATTGGCTATAAAGCCAGTCTGATCGGGTTTCACAAGTTTTCTCATATATTTTTGCATTCTGTTTGCAATGATGGCAGTCAGTATAAACTTTTGATTTTAATATGGACTTCTTTTGTACAGTTTGAACAATTATAAGAATAATATTTCTCATTTCGACAACAGAAATATTTATGTTCAAATAGTGTTCAATTTGAATCTATATATGTCAGACACTGCATCTTTTATCTAACATTCAAAGGATAAGCGTAGAAAAATAAAAATGCTGTTGTCTGCTATGCAAATTAAGTAGTAAGTAACTTATTTATCCAATATTA